>OU611820.1:5000000-6250000 GCA_914767695.1 Ptilodon capucinus
GAGCCCATGATTTCAGGTTGCATACATTGTGTAATTTACCCTATATTTATGGTAAGATATGACACTAGGTAATGACGTTATTTGCGGACTTAGCGGGAAAATACTTTTGGCATAATATACGGAAATAATGTCATGTTGTTTTCTGTATTGATTGCATGTCAATGGCTGTCCTGTATATCAGCGCTGTCAAAGACAACATTGTATTCAGTTGTGATTTCGAAAAAAAAAGTGAGCCGTCCCGGAACGCCTGGCAGATGTGAAACATAAAACATGAACGTCGTAGCGGTGAGTGAGCGGAGTCAGCCGTTGGGCGGAGTCTAAGCTGCGGAAAGAACCGAGGAGCCGAGGAGTACAAAGCGTGGCCGCATTTAAAACTATACTTTATGAATTCAGTAATAATGTTGATTTCATTTTGTTGTGGCGAAGGGTCGGCAAGACTCTATTCTAATGACATCCTTCCCTCTGCCCGTGAATCTTTGCTTGAATCTTGGAGTGCACAATGGTCCTTATCCAGCCGATCATGTGGTCGCTTTTATCGATCTATACAACCGATCATTCGCTCTAAACCTTGGTTCCAAAAATATCGTCACGGTAGCAAGTCTGCTACGTCCACTATTTGCCGACTTCGTTTGGGCCATTGTTGCACTCCTGTATTTTTGAACAAGATAAGAGTGAGAGATCATTCCCTTTGTGAGTGCGGTTATGATGAAGGTTCTACCGACCACATATTCTTCTCTTGTCCTAAATATCCTGTCTCACTTTACGATATGCTCCCTCCCGAAATTCCCCGTCCATGTAACTTCCTCTCCCTCCTCATGCTTGTTGATACTCCTTTTGTTAACATACTAATTAAATATGTAACTTCCAACAACATAAAATTATAACCTAAACTTGTGTAGTATTAGCCCCCCTCTGTGTAAATATATATGTTTGTTTGTTTGTTTGTTCGAGATGTTATTCATGTGTTCGTTTTGTATTGTGTTGTTTTAGGTTCCTCACTCACTAACCGGTCAATCTCAACAAAAAACAGCTGCAGTAATATAACCGATTAATCAATCTCCGTCGTGTCTTCGCCACTACGTTGACATTGGCAGAATCACATTGGGCCTGACTCAATGGAAAGAGGCCATTAAAAAAAAAAAATACAGTGAAGTGTAATAAGTATAGGGTAAAATAAAAAGAGGGGCTGTCAACCCAGCTTGCGTGGGTCAAGCAAGCAAGCATTCAGTCAGTCAGTGTCAGTGTCAGTCAGTGGCAGCGTTGTGTAGTGCGAGTCGAGCTAAAATTATCGTCCGAATGTTTAGTGTTAAACACGTTATGTATGGTGATAACCGTGCTTCGTATACTGATTAAGGACTATAATACACCAAGATGTTCCATAATACATATTTATGACTAGGTGGTCACTATCTCCGTAAAGTTATTGGATTGTAATGATATCAAACAAGGACACTTTGTGAACAGCAATATTGGTCGTCACAATGACGTCTCCGGGCGAAGTGAGTACACAGCTTGGAATCCACACGGCGATAACTGACCAGATAGGGCTCGCCGCTCAACCGGCGGAGTTCGGATTAGCTGTGGGCGTGCCGGCGCCGGCGGTCACCTACACCATGCTGCCATCCAACGGCGGTGACTCTTCCTCCGATTCACGCTCGCCAGACTTGCCCTCGGCCAAAGCCAGCGATCGGGAATCGCGCATTATAGCTGAGAAGCAACGGCGGAGTCAATACAACTCCCAAATCAGCCTAATGATGTCGCTATTATCTGATATAATGCACTCGCAGCGTAAAGTTGATAAGACAAGCGTGTTGCGACTGGCCGCCAATAAGCTGCGCAACGAGCATGTGTTTGGGGACAGTATTAAATGCTCTCACTTGGAGACTTGGTCTCCATCTTTTTTGAAGTTTTTTGACCTCATGGGAGGAATAATGTTGGCCATAACGTGTCGCGGACGCATATTTATTATATCGCCCAATGTACAAGAAAAATTAGGATATTGTCATGTGGATCTACTTGGACAGGATTTCTACAACTACATTCACCCGGAAGACAAAGACATTCTTCGTCACCATATTTATCCCCCAGAACTGCAGTCAACCTGTGATCCGAGATTATTTGAACAGCACCACAATTTCCATATTAGATTAATGAGGGCCGGTGCACGATCAGACCCCGCCAGATATGAACGCTGTCGTTTAGATGGAGTTCTCAGACGGTCCGACAAAGCAACAGCTAATGGAGTTCAAGATGAACAAATAATAAGAAGGCAGAGAGTTAGGACCAATAGAACATTTTCATCGAGTGGCAATGACTTTGCATTCATTGGTATGATACATGTGCTTTCCAATGCCATGCCAGCTCGAATCTCACCCCCAACTGCATATTCAGAATATTGGACGAGGCATTTAATAGATGGACGTATAGTTCAGTGCGACCAGAGTATATCCTTGGCAATAGGTTATATGACGGATGAAGTAACAGGCACATCTGCATTTGTATTCATGCACAAAGAAGATGTACGCTGGGTAATTTGTGTGCTAAGGCAAATGTATGATGAGAGCAGAGAATTTGGTGAGTCTTACTACAGATTGATGTCACGTTCCGGTCATTTCATATACATGAGAACACGCGGTTTCCTCGAAATTGACAGAGAAACTAAAAAAGTTCAGAGTTTTGTGTGCGTCAACAGTGTTATTGGAGAGGACTATGGACGTAGGATGATGGAGGAAATGAAACGGAAATATTCAGTAATTGTGGATGTGGATAAGCACCAAACTGAGGTGGCGAGTGCTGATGAGGCACTGGTGGAGCACCCAAAGCGATTAGAGCGAATTGTTATGCATCTTGTTGAGCCGCCTTCAGTCAGTGAGAACATTGATGAGTTAAAACTAGTGCCACCATCCAAAGAAAACATTATTTCGGCAATACAAAGTAGTGAAAAAGTGGTTCAGGATACAGGTGTGAGATTTGACTCTAGAAAAAGGAGAATTATAGACTGTGAAGACAAAAGTAATTTTTTAAAAAGACACACTTGCCTGGAGGAAGTTGATCTGTAAATATTATTTGTGGTATCCGTTCCTATGATTGTAAGCTATGTTTTGAAAATCATTGATGTTTAATACATAAATGACCAAATATTGTATAATGTAATTTTGGTAGCCTCGCGGGCAAGAACGCCCGCCTTGAACGTAAGGGGTGCAAGTTCAGATCCCAGGCCCGCACCTCTGAGATAATTTTCATGTGTGAATGTCATTTTCAACAATGATTACTACTTGCTGAACGGTGAAGGAAAACATCGTGAGGAAACCTGCACGTCTATAGAAAGGCGTGTGAAGTTCACCAACCCGCACTGGGCCACCGTGGTGAACTATGGCCCAAATCTCCCTCGTATTGAGGGGGAATGTGCCTGGTATAATGGCAATAGGCTCGCCCCCTATTACATTGGGACCAAAATACATCGGCGAAGTGTGGGCGCACTACAGTGCACCTCTGCCTACCCCTTCGGGGAATACAGGCGTGATGATGTATGTATGATGTAATTTTTTTGCTAGATTCTATAGTTCTTTGTGAACTATAAATAAATTTCAGTGGGTGAACATTATAAACTGATACATTGTAATCAGTAGTAATCACCAATTGTGAACACATATTGAGGGTTTAAATTTATGGCTAGCATCTTGTAGAATCTAGCTTTTCCAGCCTACAAATTTTAAAAACTAAAAGTTCTAGTTAAAAAATAATAGTTAAAAATCAAATTCTGTGCTGTATTTTTTATAACAATAACTCATAAATAAAATTAATAACATTTGATGTGATTTGCAGAGTAGGTACCAAATTGATTGGTGAAACTATAGTAACCAATAGGGACATAGTAAATAATAATATATTTGGTTATCTTAGATATTTTTCTATCTGGCTATAGATTTTAGATAGTAGGTTAACATTGCTGCACATACTTTAATCCGCTAAACTCTAAACGGAAATAAAAATGAAGTTAGTAATACAACAGTATGTACACAATAGTATTTTGATTATAATAATAGTTACATACCTACTTACCTTGTATAGGCACGTTGTGCATTAATAAAATGCTCAAAATTGCAGATATGATAAGCTTTAACATCTTTATTGAGAGTAACATAAGTTAGGTATGTTAAAACAAAAGGGATTTTGGAGGGACCATTTCAGAATGAGCTCAAATGTATAAGGATATTCCAGATATGCTAAAAGGTCTTTTAATTTAAAAAAAATGTAATATTTACATGTCCACTCCTTAACTATCAAATAGGTCAACCTTTGATGATTTGGCTTATAACTTGGTATTTATTTTTATAATAGGATATGTAGGTATCGAATTTTGTATAGGTATTTACTTACCCACTTCTAGCTGGTCAGTGCTGCAGATATTTTTAAAAATATCAATCGCAAATAAGGTTGCCAATCTGAAACGGATTTCTGAATGCAAATCTCGACTATCGAATTCATTAGGAATAAAAATATTTGTTCCCAAAGAATCCGTAGACCAAAGTCGCTTACTGGACTACCCCAGGCCACGTTGAGGGATCGTATGGCATTTTGGTTTACGGATTTCCCTACGAATCCTAGTTAAACTAAATATGAGATGGAATGCCAGCTGGCCATAATGTAACATCAGCGTTAACAAAAAAAACCCGCCTAAGTGCGAGTTGGACTAGCGTACCGAGGCTTCTCTACCTAAACTGTGAAAGCACCGAGCATTACTCTAATGAAAAGATAAACTAGATAGAGAGACAAACTTAACTTTGCCGTTGGTATGCTGGTGTCCCCCATACAAAGTAACTACGAAATAAGTTTGTAATCGCAAAAAAAACATTTTCTAACAATAAATTTACAGTTTTCGGATTTATTTTTATTCAAATTTTATGATTCTAGGTCAACGGGACGTACCCTATAGGTTTTTGATTCCCGTGCAAATGTACTGAAAATGCAACATACCTACACCGCCGTATCTTTTGATTGCGTTAACCTGGAAGTTTGATTTTTAGGGCACCTACGGACCGCAGACATAAGTCTCTGGCATAAATTTCAACTTGATACCTTCACGCGTTTCTGAGAAAAAGGGTCTTAACAGACAGACAGACGGACAACAAAGTGATTCTATAAGGGTCCTATCCGTTTTTTTCCTTATTAGGTACGGAACCCTAAAAAGCATATTCCACTCAGCGCACAATATCCGGAATGTATATAGAGAGAGCAGAGAGGGGTTAACAAAAAAATATGTACACCCGGCACTAAATGGAATTACTCAACACTGTAACTAATAATTATACATTTATACCTAATAAATTTACCTATAAGATTTTTTCCAGTTTTGTTTAATAATATGTAGGTAAGTTAGTACATTGCTGTAAATAAATATGAGAAGATACCGAATTATTATGGCACAGCTGTGTAAATCAGTACTTCGTTTTACAGGGACGAAATGGAAGTCAGCTTGCGAACTTGAAAATTGTCTTGTGTAATTAAGTACCTACTCTAAAAATATGTAAGTAAATAAATAGGTACTATGTTATCTAATCATTTATATATTATTATATATATATATATATATTTATAGCGTGATCTTCGAGAACTTTTCTGCACAATCTATTTAAGTACCTACTTATAATGTAAGTTATTCTTGTACTTAAAATAAGTATCTACCTACCTAATATAGTATTATCTATGTATTGATTGTTGGTTGATTTACCGAGGCAAATTAACTCTTGTTAAGACAGCTAGTTACTTCTCGTATTCTCAAATAATCCCTCAAATCAAAGACAATAAAGAGATATGTATCTCTCATAAATTAAAGCAACGAATTACCGGAATCTATAAACTTTCTTATCCATGCCACGAGATTTATCTATTTTACGAATACTTGTGCCCATATATTTAATTCTACGCCTTGATGACTTGATTAATTCATATTCCTATTAAAAGGAATAACGATTAGTTTTTGTTACGAGCCGAACAGTGTTAACTTACGTCTCATAGTAAAGTGCAACGGGGCGTTACAAGAATATAGGAATCCAGTTATAAGTAATCTTTTACTAGTTGTGGTTAAATACGCTGTGTATAATATATATCGTAAGTAGTAATTGGATTCTAGTGAATGAATGAATTATAACATGCATTTGTTGTTATAATATTATGCGGGTATAAATGTCAATCAAATACATAAAATATTATAATACTTGACTCCTCTAAGGGCAAAATCAATGGTGTCTTCGTGAAGAGACGTTTATCCAGGCCCTATAGCATGACCGTGTAGACATATCTCTTTCAACTGTCAGATTCGTCGAGAAAATGACGTTACGCCTAGCCATGTCATTTTCATTCATTTTCGACTAATCTGACAGTTGAAAGGGATAAAACTTATCTCTACATGGTCATGCTAAGGTTGTTGCACCGAGACGATAAATAGGACGATCATTATTTGATTAAAGTTTTAATGATAATTGTTTTGCAAGCTAAATTATGATTTCTGGGTATCTAGTTGAAATAAAGCGGCCTAATGTTTCGTCATACCAGTATAAGGAATGGTATTATTAATACCTACCTACCTAAGCGCGAACTGATTTATTCAAATGAATGGCCTTAGGAGACCAGGGCCCATCACCTCTTAAAGTATTGTTGTTTCAATAGTTGCCGTAAATTTTTGACACATTTTGTACTGTTAAAAACTGAAAGTAATACTGAAAACATTACTGCAAGACGGGTGGTGGTAAGGGGGTAGAAGTTATTATTTATGTATACTAATAGCTGCGTACTGACGACTTTGCGGTATGCGCGGCTTAGTATTGATCCGTCAACCGAAATTTACACATTAAAATAATATGACAAAATGTGTAATCCACAGTTCTCAAGCGAAGCACAGTAAGCGTTTGCCTTTGTTGAGCAACGATGGTCTGAATAATGTCCTATTCCTATATTGGAAAAATGCTCCGTTTCGCTAACGATCCGTAAACTTATCAACGAGACATTAGTCAAAATTGTTGCTATAAAAAGAAATAAGTAACGCTGCCGATGCGTGTTACTCGTTCTACAAAAATGACTCGTTGCTCTAACTACCTAACCGATAAAAAAATTAGGGTTAAGTAACTTTAAAGAATAAATAAACCTTTATAGGATTACCATGTGTTGTCTGTCTGTTACCCTTTTCTCGTTAACGTGTGGAGATGTCAAGAAGAAATTAATATCAAACACTTAGGCTGCAATCCCTTGGAGCTGTAAAAAAATCTAAGTTAACGCAATCAAAAGATACGATCGTTTATGCTGCTTAATTTGGAACTCTGAAGAAAATCAAAATATATGGGTACATTCCGTGGACCTAGAATCATTCAATTTGGCAAGCACCACTGTCTTATAGCACAAGTAAAGTGAACAATGCGTAACCATACATTTGTTGTTAAATAAAAAAATACGATTATACGTAGCCTTCGGTATACGATACGTCCGTCTCGCACTTGGGCGATTTTTTTTATAGGAACCCAGCATAAGTGATGTAAAACAGCTTTGCGAGGCTATTCTTTCTGTTAGTACTTTACATACCTACTATGTACGGGCCATTAATAAAACCTCTGTTTTGAATTCTACTTTTGATAAGTCAGACCGGTCGTTCGAGGTTATTAAAACATCAATGATTTTGTACTGTTCCAGCCGTTAGATTAGTATACTTATAATTAAGTAAGTAGTTTAAATTATTATTATACACTACTTTATCATATCTATCCGAAATATTCGCCCTTATGATGGAATTGTATACGAACTAAGTAGTGAGAAGGGGTATTCGATCCCTAGTTTTTTATATCAAAGAAAAAGCGTTATGTGAAGGCATTAAGGGCGTAATGAAAGACGGAAATCTAATGAATGTACTTATAGGCACGGTAATAAATAGAATACCATGTTATAAGGAACAGTTATGTTGGTATTTTATTGTAATCGAGTTTAATGCAATCAATCGCGATGTAATTGCAAATAGATATCTTGGTACTGCAGAACCTATGTGCTGCAACTCAAAACAATGACCTATTGTCTCCCATTAGACTTTTTTTTCTTATATTCTATTTGATGTAAAATTTAATGTGCCCGGAGAAATTTAAAGTGTAGGCGACTAGACTAATAAATGTTAGTGTTTAATGTGTGTATCATTATATAAATGTATCTCAGGTACTAAATGTTTATCATCATATATTATTAAATATGTACTTTTTATAGACCAAAACCGAGAAATGTATCAAGTAATTTATAAAGCGACAAAATGGGAGATAGGTACGGACCGTATCTATAGGTATCAACTTGACTAATAATAAATACGTACTCCTCTCAATTAACGGCTTTTAAGTCAATTACAGTTTAGTCAATGTTTAGCTACTTCAAAACAATTTCAATTTGTCAAACAACCCTCAATCACTGTTGAACTTACTATACACCGACGACGATTGAAGCATGGTGTTGATTTAAGATGCGATGTACGTCTAATAAGGTTAAGAAACCTTCATGCTAGCAGCTAGGTTATTATATTATTACTAGCTAATTTAATTTGTAACCAAATTTAATAGGTTACAATAATATGAACTTTAATTAAAATCTGCAAATCAAGGCAATCATGCCTTAAAAGTTTTCCGCGTGCTGCATATAGGAAGTTTTTATTTCAATTCGTCTGCATTCTGTCAGTAGTCATTAAAAATCCGTCGAAAATTTTAAAATTAAAGTTGTAAGTACTTATTAACTTGACTATACTATCGAGGGGTGAAAGGCTATTTGACTCATGCGACATTTTTTTAACTTTACAGATGCTATTCGATGCAGAAAAATTAACTGATTCCAAATATATATATAAGTCAATATCGCCCAAGACTGTCGCTTCAGTCAATTAGCCTTTTACCCCTCGCTATTATAACTACTGACTTAATGTGTTGGTACTATAGCCAAAATAGTTATATTATGTCAATAACACGATATTTCTAAAAATAATTGTATGTATACTTATCCATCGACCAATGTGCCAATATCGCACTTTATTAATAGGCACCACGCCATAATGCATCAAGTAGGTAAACAAAACGTGGCAACTGAATTTCTCCTTTTTCCTATATTCTAATGTTCGTCGTCAATAATAAAATAAAATATTATCAAGAGTCTATATATTTCCATATTATTTATTCGGAAACAACTTTTCTGCTACGCAAAGTATTTAAAAAAACTAGTAAGCAATGTTATTTTTTGGGTAAGTATAGGAAACAGGCACTCGTTGATTAATTACGAACGGTTATAAGGGTTGTGAAAGAATACCTAGATAAAACATGAGTGCGGCATTTTGGAGCTAAGTCAAATTGTGGAAAACGAATTATTTAGAATGTTAAGTGGAAGATGAAAATGGCTTGTGCTATGATCTGAAGGGAAAACATCCCGAATTCATTATTTGAATACTTTATGCCATTCATTGTAAATATAGGTAGATGGTCACTTTGTTAAGTAATAGGTATAAACTTATTAGTAAATAATATTTGTGAAAGGAAATATACGTTACATTGATATTATTTGACGTAATAATAAAGAAAATTTTACTCCACGAATTTTATTTTATTAGCGTATCGTGCCTACTTTAGTTATCTACCTAATGTTCGTTATCACTCGCACTAAGAGAATCCTTAACATGATGATGGCCTTACAAATATAGGGTTGGATTACAGAATTTACAGGTTGACTGTTGATTTTGATCTTGCTATAATGGCGACTGTAAGGCAAGATTGAAAGAGCTAATCTTTCGCATGTTAGTTAAATATTTGATCACCCCGTTCCCTACTTAGGTAATCGGACCTACTTACGGAAACTTTTTCCTTGAAAAATGAATTTTAATTTGAAATGTAAGTTCCTACTTTACACATTAAACTACGAATGCCATGCGAAAGCAAACGAAATCAGTGCAGTGCGTGGGCGGCGAGTATCGATGTAGTGTAGGAAAATAGCGGAAAATTTGGCACAGAATACGATTTCAGATCGAGTTGTAGGTATCTATAGATAAGTGTGCTTTGAAGATGCGAATCCATAGTATCCGAGTCACGCCACTACTGTAGACAGTGTCTGCTGAATTACTCTGTATATCATTAATTAATGCGTAAAGGCCACTCAGATAAATAACCGGTCTCCAATGATATTTAGAATATCATTGCCGGTCTCTAAATTGATAATGTTGCGGTTTTATTTCTTCGTCCGGTAATCGTTAATATGGCGATTCATTATCATTTCCTACTTAACTCTTAATCAGTAAAACAATGAGGTAGTACTCACCTATTTTACCTGAACAGAAATTAATATTTGAGCGAATGTAATCCTCTCTTTGTAGCGGCATGGTGCGTTCGTGACCGGCGGCGGCGTGGCAACATTACGTCAGCGCGATTTGGGCCAAGCTCGGAATGTTCCGGCGCGGGCGTACGCGGCACGGTCAGGGCCCGCGGCCCCGGCGTCCCTGACCACGGTCAACGGCATCGTTTGAAGGTGCCCTCCGAAACAGTCACACATAAACACAATGCCGCCGGCACATACACGTAATAGCCATGCCGAATGTTGCCATGCGAGCTGGAACTTTATTACATTCAGTATTATGTTGAAAACATGTAATATAACATTCTTTGTTAATTTATATGTTGACTTGTTACGCAGAAATGGATATCATCCTAAACTGTACATAGATAACTTAGTATCAATGTAGGTATACAAGAGTTTGTGTAATCTGGTAAACATTAAACGGCATAGTTGAATAAAATATTGTATAGGTTATGTCGGTAGGTACTAGGGTTGCCAACCGTACTATAAAATATAGTATTGTACTTATTTTAGCTCTGCGTACTATATACTGTTGAAAAAAAATATAGTACGCAAAAGTACTATATTTTTAAGAGCATTCGTTATTTTTTTATAGAATAGTAACATCTTGCGAAAAAAATACGCATCATTAAATTAATTTTTGCCTCACATGGAGATTTGCGCGTATACTATAGCTTGTTTCGTAACGTAACGACAACTAAAGGAAACTGTCACTGTCAACTACCTACTGGTCTTTTTTACGTACCGCGGTACCGCTCATGAAGGTGCTGAATACAGTTTGATTTTATTAAAATTGTGCATGGCATTAACAGGCATTGAATACCTACCAGTTTTTTTTGACGGACTGACACGTTTTTGTAGGATTTTTGTGAATGTACTATATTTTTGAGCAATGTACTATATATTTTACGACTCTGGCTGGGAAATACTATATTTATGATAAAAATCGTTGGCAACCCTAGTAGGTACTTATCATACGGAAGTATGAGGCGGATGGCAGGGCGAAGCGCCGATTTTATTATCGATAGGTAGATAAATAAGTATGTACGTAATTAATTAGGTCTAATAAACCACACCTATCAACCATTTACTTATTTATATAAAGCGAGGTGCGGTGCAGTTCCAGAAAACCCAGCTAGCGGTATTATCTAGGTAAGTAGGTAGGCACTTGTATCGATAAGAGGGTGTCGCGGATACTGTCTCGGTGGCGTGAGGGAAGCGCGGGCGGTTATCTTACCATTAGGTGCTAAGGTGACATTGGTCGGTCATCGACCTAAAAAGTGCCGAGCTTGGCGTGTTAGTTGTACCTACCAAACGTTTACGTCTACATTGATGCATGATGCATTTCTATTTTTAACCAACTTCACAAAAGGAAGAGGTTCTCAATTCGATTCGTAAGTTTTTTTTTAATGTATGTATGGTACTGTATAGCTATTTCGTTTGTGAACCAACATATATATTTTTTTAATTCGATATGGAATTTAATAGTTCCTAAAAGTTTGTCCCATTTTTAACCGACTTCCAAAAAGGAGGAGTTCTCAATTCGGCCGGTATGTTTTTTTTTTTTTTTTTTGGAAATTAATTCCCTAAATTCCCAAAACAATCACGTTTGATTCATTGAAATCATGATGATTTTTAAAAAAAGATGTAAGTATAAGACATTGCTTCTTACAATGTCTATGTTTTCATAGTTACGACAAACTACTAATAGACGTCTGGGGCCTTACCGTCACCCTTAAAGTATTTAAAGATTCATCCGCTATCTTTATCACTGCCATCATTCATTTTTATTTATTACGCGTATTTATTGAATTTGTCCTTGCTATTAATTACTTGACATTGGCGAAATACCCGCGCTAGTCGCAGGTGAAGCCATTCCTCATCTTATTCCATTATATATCATCATTTCGTAAATAATAATAATAAGTATTTAAACTGTCAAATTTTGACAGGTTTTAGATTTTGTACTAAACTAACAACAGTTAGTCGTCCTAAGAGCAGGCGGACAATTTCCGCATCATCGACGTTATCTTTAATTCGACAAGTGTCGAAACAAAACGAAAAAATTTGGCGTTTTGTTTCGACATATGTCGAATTAGAGATGACTAGCGGCACGTCCCGGCTTCGCACGAGTTTCTAATATAGCCTATATGTTACTCAGTGATAATATAGCTTTCTAACGGCAAAATAATTTTTGAAATCGGTTCACTAGTTTTTTAGGGTTCCGTACCCAAAGGGTAAAACGGGAACCCTAATACTGAGACTTCGCTGTCCGTCCGTCCGTCTGTCACCAGGCTGTATCTCATGAACCGTGATAGTTAGAGAGTTGAAATTTTCACAGATGATGTATTTCTGTTGCCGCTATAACAACAAATACTAAAAAACACAATAAAATAATTATTTAACGGGGCTCCCATACAACAAACGTGATTTTTTGCCGTTTTTATAGATAATGGTACGGAACCCTTCGTGCGCGAGTCCGACTCGCACTTGGCCGGTTTTTAAGTTAAATCGTTACATACAAAAATACAAATCTTTCCTCTTTATAATATTAGTATAGATATAGATGTCGCTCTGGGAGAATTGGGCATTTGGGATTAATTAACTGTCAACAACTGATAATATTATTAAAAACATTGCTTCAAGTCGGGTAGTGGTAAGAGGGCAGTTACACTAAATCCATTTTAAAGCATACTTAATAAACCGTCTGTTTCTGTTGGTAGCTAGCTGAGGTCGAGCAGACGCTGACTAAGTCTATGTAGTAGGCAGTAGGCACCTATGTAGGTGCATCGCATGCAATACAGTGTCTATAAGAAGTCCGATATAATATTTTAGGTACGTATACGATAGCTAATAAGTAGATGCCTAATGATGACAGATTATACGTAACTATCATAGTTGCCATGTTATGCCCTTTGGGTACATTTTTCAAATCCACAACCTTATTAAACGATGCAATATATTCACAAAACAGAAAATTTTACATGGGGCTCGAGATATTACAAGTTTTAGGCGATAAATAAAGTTGTAAAAGCATGTTCGAATTGCGAAATCAAATTTTTAAACAATTCAGTTGCATACCCGATACTGATGCAGACGTCAAAGTATTAATTCGGACTTCTGAATCACCCTGTATAATGTTTATAAATCTAAATAATGGAACAAGACACCTAACAGTTCATTATATTTACTTACTTACGAGTAATTATTTATACCTTTATTAATGGTAGGCAGGGTTCCGAGTAAGTAGTTAATACTTATTTTTCAATTCGGTCCAGTAGTTCCTGAGATAAGCGCGTTCATCCAAACAAATAAACTCTTCAGCTTTATGATATTAAGTATAGATTCGGTTCCCTGGCCCGACCCACTAATTAATAAATTTAATAGATAATTAATCTATAGTCTATCTATACTATTATGTATAAAGGGCAAGATTGTTTGCTGGTAATGAATTCAGTCGAATTATAAAGTATAATAAAGTATCCCACTTAATTTTTGGTAATTATACTTTATACTTTTGCATATCAATAAAGTATGTTCGTTTACCAACTACTTTGGTAAACGAACACGCAAATACATAGTACCGACCTTGATAAATGAATTGCCTCTAGACCTACTAACAAATATAAACACTAAATATCAACTGAAAAAAATATTAAAGAAACATTATTTGTCACTGTGTCCATAGTAATAGAGAAGATAGGCTATCTTAAGTTTAATGATATGTTTTAAGTAAATTTACAGCTATGGCTTGATATACCTTTTCATTGATCTGTATTGATATACCTTTAAGACCGTATATTTAGATTATTTATTAGCACTTAAGTAATCAAAAATGTATAATGGATACACGAGAACTGCTGCCGACAAACTGTTATGCAGTTTGGCAGACTTCTTTGATTTTTATAATTTTATTTTATTGAGAACAAATAAAAAAATAAAAAATAAAAAATACTTGAATCTAAAGTGATGAGATAAGAGAAATAGAGGGCCAATAAATTTAATTAAAAACGAATTGTTTATTTATTTAAATTTTGATTGTCCAACAAACTTTGAAAGATTGTTAGCATGTGCTTAAAGCACACAATAATGTGTTTTGAAGGCAATAAAAACATACAATTTCAAATAATAATACTTTTTTATCCTTCAAATACTTTTTTTTTTCCTATCCACACCATTTTATACGTTATATTTGACAAAAAAAGTTGGCAACCCTACCCCCGGCCGTCCCGTCTACTGAGCTTGCTATATACTATAAATGCTTGCGATAATATCGCGTGATGTGAACGCCCTGCTATGGTATACTATATATGGTATACTATATACTACTATATCCTTCTTTGCTATACTATATAGCACAATATTATAGCGTAGTCTAAAAAACCCGCTTAAGAGGTGGTGGTAAAGCCCCAGGACCCCGATTTTCGTTTGATAGACATAAATCTCGATTCGAGATATCTCGAAAATGACAAAATATGTCGAATAAAAGCGAATTTTGGTATTTTCAAAATGTCACGATAGAGCCTTCGACATGCAATTTATGATGACATGCAATGTCGAATGAAATGTCGAACGTTTCTCTATGATTTGATCGGATACGTCAAATCATTTTGACGTGCGAAGTGCGAATATATTTTATTACATTTATATTTACTAACTTAAACGCGTAAACATAAATAAATGTATTGCCCATTGCCTATAAATGTTTTTGTCATTTAAAACGTTCCATTCCTTTACTAAACATTTGATATTGACCTTAAGAAAGCTATAGAGCTTTTTGCTTGGCCTAAATATATTAGATTTATTACTTATACGGCTCTATTCTTATTAATACACCTTAACAATATTTTAAAACATTCGTAACGCCCAGTCGATACTTTTCAAGTCTAATCAAGAAAAAAACGGAACGTCATTTAATAAAATCTCTATTGTGATCGAAAATAGCTGTTTTGATAAAAATCGACATTTTGGTGACATTTTAATAGAGATTTAAAAAAAGGTGATAATCTCCTATCGAGATTTATGTCTATCAAATGTCTATCAATGCAATCGAGATTCAAGATATCTCGAAACAAATGAAAAAAATATATACGATTTGACATTTCGTTTCGAGATATCTCGAATAGAGATGAATCTCGATCGCACGAAAATCGGGGCCCTGGGTTGGATTGCATTAGATTTATTTAGGTATACATCAGTTTTCTCGCAATTTTACACTGTATCGTGCAAAATAAAACTTGATTGTTGCCGAAACCACCCTGTCCCTCGCGTGACCCCATCCTCCCCCCTAAACGCCTCACGTAATAAATGGATGCCCCCATATATGCAGCAGCTTGTGCATCACTTGTGCAATAAGTGGATAATGTTCTAAACTTAAAGTAGGTAGGCAGCGGCGGCCTTACCCATTGCGAGGCTCCGGGCGGCAGGTCTTTGCGAGGCCCTTTGTCCTTTCAGTGATTTGTTTTTTTTATGACCCTCCTCCCTCGGCGAGCGAGTGGATACTTGAAACTAGAGTTGCTGGCCTTGTTTTCACTATCCGGCCGGATAGTAATTTAGTATCCGGCCTTGTTTTCACTATCCGGCCGGATAGTAATTCAGTATCCGGCCTTGTTTTCACTATCCGGCCGGATAGTAATTCAGTATCCGGCCGGATACCGGATAGTAATTCAGTATCCGGCCGGATACAGGATAGTAATTCAGTATCAGGCCTTGTTTTCACTATCCGGCCGGATAGTAATTCAGTATCCGGCCGGATACCGGATAGTGATTTAGTATCCGGCCGGATACCGGATAGTAATTCAGTATCCGGCCGATCCTGCCTTGTTTTCACTATCCGGACGGATACCGGATATTAATTCAGTATCCGGTCTGGTTTTTAGTATCCGACCGGATACCGGATAGTGATTTAGTATCCGGCCGGATACCGGATAGTAAAATTTTAAAAAAACAATGGTTGTAGGTTGTATCGACTTCTGTTAGTCGTTATCATTTATAATGAGTTGGAATGAGATTTAAAGACATAGCTTTTTTAAATTATTCTAACTCTCCTATCATTGTTAGAAATGGTAAACAGAGTCCTATAGTTGCATACGTTCCGTATCTACTACCAATAAAATCCATATAAAATCAGAATCACCTAGTCTTCTGTCAATAAAATAATTAAAAGACAGGGGTCCGATTTACGTTTGGTAGACATCAATTTCTATTCCAGATAATAAATCTCTAAAAGAGATTGATGTCTTCCAAACGAAAATCGGGCCCCAGGTTCCAATGTGTAGGACCCATTTACTCAAGTTATTTAACGCCCTATATCTGTATCTGGGTTCAGTATAAGTGCCTGAGTTATATAAGTATGTTGCACTTGTTTTACAGCATTGTAATACCTAGCCTTTCTACAATGATGCGATTATTATTAGACAATGGAGACCATAGATCATACCATTATGGAAAATCGATCTTATTTCAATCAGAAGAGAGAAGAATTTACTTTATCAAACATCAGTATATCGTTAAATGAAACAAGATAACACAGTAGGTTTAAGAAGTATGCTGTATGTGTAGAGGAAAAGGTTAAAATTTGTATGTTCGAGTGTTCTACTTACGTTGTTGGTACTAGAGTAAATGGTTGCAGTCGTCTGGGAGGGCTGGAGCTAGAGCGATCTGTGATGTTGCCTAGCAACCAGTGAGCGCGGCGAGGGGGCGCGCTGTACACAGATCTACCTACTATATGAACTCGTATTAATTTATATCGAGCGGGCAATTATACATAAGTAGATAACTAGTAGTAGATAGTCTGTACCTGTGGCCTTACCACTACCTCTTAAAGTATTGTTGTTTCAATAGTAACTGTTAATTTTTGACAGATTTTGTACTGAGTTAACTGTCAAAAACTGAAAGTAATAGTAAAATTTATGTTAAAAAAACTTTTTAAAAACAAGCTTTTATTTAATCGCCCTTAGTTTTCGTGTTCTCCTCAGCAAACCCTTTCATTTGATACCCATATTGTGGTAGTGCAGAAAAAATAACTATTCCGCCATCTTGGATGATCCGCCATATTGGAATTAGAATGACGTCACTTAGCTAAGCATGCATTGTCACCCAGAATAAGCGTGTATACCAAATTTCAGCTCAATCGGTTAAAGATAACTGATTTAAAATTCAGTTGCAAGATTCCACCCGGAAATAGATACATACATTGCAAGGTAATATAAAGCTTGTAAAAATATTGCAGCCAGACAGGTGGTGGTGATACAGGTGGGCTGTAGATACTTACCGGAATTACAAACGTACCTAACGGAGATCATAGATGGATGCAAATGATGCAATATAAATAACTGCAAATTCGAGTCTGATTTAAAGGTCAGAGAACCGTGACACTGATATGGAATACAAATTATCATCGTTTTACGTAAATTAAATACGCGATAAGCAAGAAACAAGCGAGTGGTTCATGGCTCATGGTAACGAAGGCTAAGCTTTGCGCCTACAGGGGCGTCAAGGCACCAGTGCGACCTATTTTTTACCAATACCAGAACGAACTGCATTAAACCACAAGAAAGGCTGATTTTTCAACAACACGAGTGAATATTGACGTATCGTCCCGTGACTTTTGCCATCGAAATTCAAACTGTATATATTGCCATAGTAAGTAGGTACGTTTTCAAAAGTTAATTCGATCATCCTAGTGTATCCAGAGCGTAAGTCTACAGCGCCCTTGGCACGCGTACCCGGTCGCCCAGGTGACGGTGTCTGTGACCTTGTGACGACTTCGCGATTCTGCTACCATTTGATACTTGATCGAACATTAGGGAAGTACCTACCTAAAGCTTTGTCCTGCGTAAATAGAAGGGTCAAACCACCAGACCATGTTATTGCCAAAGGGAACTGTATAAACTCAAGCAATAAGCACGTTTTCCAACGAATGACGCAAGTAGATTTTGTCGGGTGGTCGCGTGACTATTGCTACACAAATTCAACCTTTATGAATACTATGCACAGAGTAAATTTAAAAAAAAGGTTAAATGAAAAGACTAGTATTTTATCAGTACCTAGGTACTGACAAAACGTCAACTCGCCGCGCGCGACTGCTTACTATTCTATCCTTCTATTCCAAAGATCTTCTATTCTGGTTTACAAGCAGTAAGCGATTCTACCTACTTTATTCCACTCATGTGACGATGCTGTAAGTAGATATTAAATACTCCTTATATAAAAAACTAAAAGATTAATCGGTACATATATCAGACACTTGTGTAGGTTGATACGAGTACATATTCTATTCAACCAACGAACATATCCGCCTTTTTAGAAATAATGAACGCCGAAATAACGGGTGCTCTATGGAATGAACCAGCTTCCTAGCAGGTAGACTGCTCTAATTTTAACAGAATCCCCTGAGGAGTTATCTACTTAAGCGTATAATCTTAAAAAAATCAGGATACATGTCTGACTGCTTACTTACCTTTTTTATTTCTTTTCTTGGGAATTACGTTACGCATCTCCTTCCAACATAGAGGAGTCGAAGGGGGTATGTCAGACTTACCTACTATAAGGTAGTCTGCGGCAGCGCCTCCACCAAGTCGAATGCCAGCCTGCCAGGTGTAATTCTAATTATTGTTAAATAAAACCTTTCTACTAATAGGTAAAATTCTTCCTACCTATTGCAACGCCTCAGTACTATGGATTCAAAGCACCCTCTGACTTATGGGTATCCAGCAATGTTTGTTACTGTGACCTAGGTATCTACTAGAAATTATTAACGCCACGTTTACCTAACGATCTTCTCACCTCCCTACTGAAGCGTATAAGATTGATTTTTGTCTGTCATTTATCACGGTAAACCTTTAAACGCCTTCAAAATAGTTACTAGTTTTTTACCCACCTGCGTATAATGGAAAACACTGTACACACCAAATAAATACCTATTCACTCATACTTACTTACTTTTCTTCGTTTATGTAGCTAATAATTTTACTGTTAGTAAGAAAAGCACCTAAGTAAGCTTCGCGTTATAGTACCTAGCAGCTAGGTCCTAGCTAAGTACTTACCTACGTGTATGAGTAGTTCTATAGAAATTGAACTAATAACCATGGTCCATCATGACTCATGGCGACGGAACATGTTATAATTAATGTTCTCAGTTATTGAAACGTTCGCGTTGGTATTAAATTATATTACTGCATAATATAACAGCCACAGCCTGTGTAACAAATGTGTATTAACACAGACGTACAACAGTACCTACATGTTATCCTAGGTCTATATATTTATTTATGACTACAACACTCTTAATAATAATTTACGACGACAACTTCAGTGTTCAGATAGATGCTATAGTTGCTAAAATCAAACGGTATCCGTAAACTTATCCAAGTATAAATAATATAGTTTTGTAATTTTTTAAGGTGTGAAAAGCTGAAGCAGCCAACATTTTGTCGTCGGACAGTGGGAGAACATTATTCAGAAAGCATAAATGAGAAACGGTTGCTAGGCGAGCTCCCATTTTTTTTAGCCCTCCAGGTCGATGTACCCGCCATTGTTACTCGTTCAATTTGCGTCGTAAAAAATACTCAAAACTTATCTATCATCGTGATTTTATTGATTTGTTAAGGATCACGGTTGTAATAGAGTATTGATAGGCACCTAAGTAGGTAGGTAGGTACGCCATTGCATTACGTCATATTTGTTGGGGCAACAATGTTGCCAGGGCGTGTCCGGTTCTATGTAGCTCTATATGATAGGTTAAATATAAACCTGTAGTGTTGCCACTAACTTTATAGAGCTTCCTGCAATTCCAAGTTATGTGTCTACGTCTAATCATTGTTGGTCAACGTAAGAATCAACATAACATATCTACTGTGACATATTTGTGGCTGCGCACGTAAAAGTGCTTGACAAATTAGCTAGGTAGAGCACAGCTCAATCGGTTTCGCGGTTAGGTTTCCCTGTTACAATACGGATTTTTTGATATACCTTTTTTCAATTGTAGTGTAGATACCCGCTTTACGATTGTTTTTATGTGACCGTGCTGTCCTTACTCGCTTAAGTAGTTAAATTTTTTTCATGGCAGAAGCCTCTTGCCTCTTTTTCATATCTCGATAAAAAATATTCGTTTATTCCTTCTGGTAACACCGCGGGTAAATGCGACGCATGGTGCATTGCATGGCGATCATTGTTCATTTATTATACCTATCATGTTAGAATGACTACGTACCTAGGTACTTACTCAAAGTGCACGCATATTATTAGCACTGGGGCCGTAAAGGGTGCCCCCTCCGCGCGATAGTAGTAGATATAATATAGACAGTCCGCAGCCGGGTGCATAAAATTTAAATTATATTACTTATGTATGACCACAGTTAAATGTTTATTTTTCCATTTGAGTCCCGATTTTACCCTGTAATACAAGGACAATGATGTCAATAATAAAAGTATATTTACCCTCTTGTAATATATCGCCATCAACCCTCGGTAAGTAAGTAGTTATCACATTTCCGAAATAATACTGAATTCAAACATGCTTTTTATATTGTTTTTGCCGTGACTTAAGTACCTATTAGGTTGGTATGGGTACTGACTTCAATGTCGCGGTGCATGCCAAAGCGATCCCGTGGCGTCCCGATATAAGCGGAAGATGGTACACCACCGTCGGTTTTTAGTGGGTATACGCCGGGATATATATGCCTGGACTCCCACGTAACCCTGCTACTTCCCCGAGGTGGCAGGGTATCCTTAAAGGATTTTCCGACGTTAAAAAAGGGTACTGACTTCAGTACCCCTACCAACCTAACCTAGGTACTTACTTACTATTTTTAGTAATTCGGCTGCCTCCCGTAAATTAAGTGTCAACTGTTATTAAGTCAATCAATGTGTAAGACACATTGATTGACTTAATAACGACCTCATTACAACACAATAGTTGTCATGAATATTAAATATGTACTATGATACTTAGCTTGGTATCTACCTATGACCTGTCTTCACTACGCACCTGTATATAAGGTAGGTGCTGTATAAGCTATATTTTTTTTCTATTTACCACTCCTGGGCATAAGCTTCCCATTTACTTCTTCACACATCTCGGTCCAGCACCCTTAGCATGACCGTGTAGACATAAGTTTTATCTATTTCATCTGTAAGATTTGTTACCAAAATGACGTCACTTCGAGCTTTTGGTACTGGGCATGGCTCGGTGTGACGTCATTTTCTCGACGAATCTGACAGTTGAAAGAGATAAAACTTATATCTACGCGGTCATGCTACAGGGCCTGGGCTATTATTTGTCTTGCCATAGATGTGTGAAGGTTTTTAAAGTGAAGGGGGTTTGGACCATGTGTCCACCAATGCGGGTTATTGAAGTAATTCTACCAAATATTTGACTCCATATTTTATTAATTGTGTTTATTTACAGATTAATGTGTCATGTAAAAGGTATACCTCATAACGTGTATGACGGCTAATGTCCGTTTCCTATATTCAACAAACGCCCGCTTCGCGGACAGACATTATTTTTTTTAAAAGACGCTAATCTGCCCTGTAGAAAATGTTACGTAAGAAACATTTCCCATGCTTATTACGGCTCGTAAATTGATATAATAATAACGGTGATCTAACCGACAGCGATTCGTTTTTATAGGAACTCGGCTTATATGAAATCGTCGTCGGTCACGTTGTAATGCACACGAACGCTTGCGTCTCGCTCCTTCCTCCATACAACTACATCGCTTTATCTACATAGTAGCGGTAAATGTTCACATAAACACGTCAGATTGTATGCAATGCATGTGCAGTAAGTAATAATAGGTTTATTTGTTTAAATATATGAGATAAGGACGTATATATAGACTTAACGTGTTATTTTTTGGTAATATTGATCGGCGGATGATATAATACTTTCGTGAATAAGTTTTACTGCCACACATAAATTCAGCAGTGGTAGCCGAGTGGTAGAACGCTCGCCTTGCAATCAAAGTGTGCAGGTTCGAACCCTGGCTCGCACCTCTGGGTTTCATGTGCGAATCTCATTTTCATCCGAGATTACCACTTGCTATGAAGCGGTGAAGGAAAACATCGTGAGGAAACCTGCACGCCTATAGAAAGGTGTGTGAAGTTTACCAACCCGCACTAGGCCAGCGTGGTGGACTATAGCCCAAAAATCTCCCTCGTATTGTCAATTTGGCAATAGGCTCGCCCCCTATTACATTGGGACCAAAAACATCAGCGAATTATGGGCGCACTGCAGTGCAACTCTGCCTACCCCTTCGGGGAATACAGGCGTGATGATGTATTTATCCATAAATTCAGATAATGTAAAAAAAACATTAAAAATCTTTTTTGAGACTACTGTTCCTCCTGTAAACTAAGATCGACAGCGGTATCCAATGAAGACACCGAGGTTTGATCTTTGACGAGTCCGGGAATAAGCTAAATTGTCTTCGACCCCCACGAATTTCGTCGAAAAAAGGTGTAGGAAGTGTGTTTGATACTTACTATTTATAATGTATCCGGTAAGTACCTTATGGAAGTATAGTATTATTTCACAAGGTTTTTGGTCTTGGTTTCCTTCTTTTAAAGAAGGAAGAAGTTTTCATTTAAACCTTATGTTTTCTTTTGTAATTTTGCACTGTGATTAATTACCAGTATAAACACGGTGAACTTACCAGTGCTAACTGTCTACGCTGTGAGAAATTGGATAAACTGGGTATAGGTAGAACGAGACTGCTAGGTTTGATTGTAGATTGACTACAGCGGACTGTATCTGTTGGCTGTGGATCCGATAAGCGGAAATGGTCTTTTCGTAATTTACCCTACTGTAGGTGCTTCTGGGATTGCCATCAATACAATGAAGGAGCTCATAATACAATTCATTATTTATTAAATCATGTATACAACGAGCTATATCTACTTAATAAGGAGAGTCAGACAAAGGCTTGACTTATTTCCCACTTTCCACTTATTATCCTAGTAGCGATCTGAGGCCAATCTTTAAATAGAAGTCCAGCTCGTAGGGACATTAACGATCGATAAAAACAGGGTCACCATACACGTGGCAAAGTAAGTTATCTTTCGCGAAATACGACCCATTTCTTTTAAATGTTTACACAAAGCAAAAGTATGTCAGGTAAACGATAACCTACGCTTACAAATAAATAAATAAACTTAGCAAAGAGTCCCTTTTCTTAATAATTAGCCCCGATCTGGGTACAGCTGGGGTCGCGCCAGTAAATTGTGTAATCGTTGCTAAGTTTTGGAGCAATCGTGTACTTTGTAATGTGTACCTATATATTTATCGCGAATATATTTTAGAATGCAATTAAGACCATTGTTCGATTTATATATTCAAGAAACGCCCGGTTTGGCTAAAGGACTGTCAAACTTTTAACGAAACGTTTGTCAAATCTAAAAATAAAGTAACGCCCGCGATTACTATGACGGTCCCATGCCTGTTTCTCAAAATGTAATCGTTGCTGTTTCCGGTAACAATTCGTTTTTATAACCCAGAGGCAAGAAAACGTTCATTCCGTTTTGAACTAACTTCAAAAAAGGATGAGGTTATCAATTCGACCCGTAAGTTTTATGTTCCGTATAACATATCTGGCATTTGTGACCTGATTTTGGTACTTATTTAATATATTTATTGGTACGAAATGATACTGAATGTGTTCCATTTAAATAAAATTTTCAGATATCTACGCCAAAAAAACTGACTTTGATATTCTTTATAATATAAAACACTCTCTCTCTATATACTCTCCTGATATAATTCTGATTAAAAATAAACATTATGTTGTACCTAATGGTTTACAGATTTAAAAAAAAAATGATTTCTGATTTCTGGTAAAATGGGATGATAAAAGTTGAACGAAGTAGTTCCTTAATATTTTTTTAGAAATAAGTGACCTACGAGTATATGCACTATAGTCTAACACTTGGCATATTTTTAATTTGGTAACAAAAGTATTTTTCTATTTATTTATAAATATATTCTGGTCCCTAAACTACCTAATCTGGCCAAAACGATATCCCGCTGAGGTAGTCAAACTACATTTAATTTCGTCCATGAGGAATAAAAAATGGTACGCTATAAATAACATATTATTTATATGCGTGTCATAACGCACTTAGAGACTTTATTTAAGATAAACATTTACAAATATAAGAAAAATAATATTGTGTCTTAATAGTATTACTTTGTGACGTAGACGCATTTATATTCTCCATAACAAGATGGCTTAGTTTGAGTCAAATAAAATAATAAAATTATATTACTTTAAAATTACAAGATTTGCTAATTTGAATACCAAATTAACATTATAAATTGTATAGGCAGAAAGTAGGCTCCCTGTCGTAGGCGACATGTTATGAGACTGATTGGCTGTGTTAATTTATTAACTATTGGTACTAACTTAGGTACCTAGTAAGTATTTTGTTGATTTATGTTTATTTATGTTGTAAGTTTAAATATGTAGGCCAATTACTGTACAGTAGTGTGTGTGATTTATATGACAACCAGTGCTGCAGAAATATTTATGCAATAATGATTATCAAAACTAATTTCTAGAGCACAATTTGCATAACATCGACATCTAGACCAGTGAGAGGTCACCTAGGTTAAATTATTTTTGTCTTGCTCGGCTCCAAGGCGGTTTAGTTATCTGAGAATGTCGAAATGCGAAAATATATTTCGCAAAGTGCCTACATATTAATTACGTAGTTACAAATTTGTCTACAAATGTTTTAATTATGAAAAAGGGGTACCCGGAGGTTAATTTTTCCTTGTTACAAATACTATACTGTTTCTACGTTTCATTGGATGCTAAACTTTAACTTGCTGCCGAAAGTCGCAACGCGGAGATGTTTTAGAAAACAACGTACTTACTCAGGAAATACTTAAGTCTGCTGGTACGTACGTACATACTTTCTTACTATTTAACTCATAAAGGCCAGGCTTGCCACAAAGCCTTTGCGTACGTTGAGCTTTGACCTCCTTATACTCGTATTTGACCTCTCCCCATGCCCCGAACTATCTTACACCCCACTTACAATATCTCTCTTCTAACCATGATCGAACTTTACGATCATTTAATAATCTTCTTCTTCTCTGCCTTTCTCACAACTCTGCGCTTGTTCACTCTTCTTTTCCTGTACAGTCTATTCTTTTATGGAATGCGCTCCCCCTCGAAATCAGGATGTCCACGAACCGTAATACTTTCAAATTTAAAGTACGACAACTGTACCGGAAACAATTGGCAGATTCTTAACAACATTACTTGAATCTCCCAACAAATTTGAATTTATTATTATAATATTATATGTAGGTATAATATATGTATGTATGACATTTTATATTTTATATATATGTATGTATGACAGGGATATTTATATAATTACGTCTATTGTTTTTTTTTAGTAGGTATACAAAATTTGCTTTATGTTGGCTTTAATCATAATTTTATTCGTTTTAGTTTGTATTTCACCATCATTATATATTATTATTTTTTTCTATTATTTTTCTTCTCGACTCCTCGATCTTTGCATTTACGTCTTTAATTTCTTGCACCCACTTAGTTTGTTTGTATTTTCCTCTCTCTACATTACTCTAAGGTAGAAAATGCCTGAGGCATTAAGCTTACCTTTGTACATTTTTTTACTAATGTAGAATTGTGCAATAAATAAATAAATAACGAACCCTTGGTAGCCCTGTATCGAAAAAAATAAGTAGGTAATGTGGGTGAGGGTGGCGGAACGGTTTTATTTTTTTCAAGAAAGTACTAGAGACGTCTAAGCACAATTCTATGCCAATTATTCAGAAGTGACTTTGAACAAGTAAAAAGCTCCACAAGCTGTTCCTGCTACATACTGGATATAGTAGTCAACATTTCAACGTCACATCTATCTATTTGTTGCCTCCAATATAAGTGTTTTAAAGAGATCTTTGTAAGCTGTTTGTATCCATTGTACAAATATTTGAATGCAAATGTCGTCGAGACGTCCGCCGGCCGCCGCCGCGCCGTCCGCGGTCACATGCATAAAACATTATAATATGCTACGGAAAACTCATAATGTAAAGATACTCCGCAGGACCAAAATAAAGGGGCACAGGTTATTTTCACAGAAATGTATTATCATTCCACTGGGCTGTCAGCTGTGTTACCCGTAAAAGACTCTGTTATGATTTCGTTACCCTTCCATTTTGGCACGAATTTCCACGAATAACTGACACGTGTAGTGAAGTTTCAATCTATACAATATAATATATCTAGGTATACTATATATATATCTATACTAATATTATAAAGGTGACGAGTTTATTTGTTTCGTTGGTTGAACGCTCTAATCTCAGGAACTAATGGTCAGAATTGAAAAAATATGTTTGTGTTGAATAGTCCTTTTATCGAGAAAGAGAGCGGAGCAGCAATGAAAAATGTGGCATAAACTGGAAAAAATATTCCTTTTGAGAGCGTCCGTAGCGTACGCTGCGTAAACGGTTAACGGTTAGTTACGCAAAAAATACGTATAACGAAATTGTTCCTTTTTAAAAGTTCTAAAAAAAAGTCCACGTTAACCTTAAAAGGTTCTTTATGGTAATCAAATTGTTATAAAATAATGCATTATTTTAGAAAATAAATACGACGTACCATGCCGCGCGGCTTGTACGCGTGGTGGGCTCCCTACACGGAACGGTTGTGTCCTACGAACTGCTTTTTATTATATGTTTTTGCGATGCTCATAATATAAATAATCTATACTTATTATTAATATTATGAAGCTAAACAGTTTGTTTGTTTGGTTAAACGCATTGAGCTCTGGAACTACCAGCCCGATTTAAAACAATCGTTTTACTTGTTTTAATTACTTTTAATACTTGTTGAACGTCTCTGGTGATAATAGTAGATCCTAGATCACGCAGGAGTCACGAAGTGATTGAATCGTGTGGTGATTTCCAAGTCATATCAAAGGAAAAGTATTTAACAAACAATGAAAATACTATGCACTTCTTTTTAACCGACGAAAAAAAAAAGGAGGAGGTTCTCAATTCGACGCGTATATATTTTATTTTTTATGTATGATCACGCATATCTCTGGCGTCACTAAACCGATTTCGAATTTTTTATGACGTTTGCTAAGGAATTCTTCGAGGGTGGTCCCATTTTCAAAATAATATCAGAAATTAACCCCCTTGGGGGTGAAATGAGGGGTTGAAGGTCACACAATTTAAAAATTATTTTTTGATCGACTTGAAACTTTGTATATGTATTTTACATATGAAATAAAGAAATACGAGTTTTAGGAATTTTGAAAAAAAAATGTGTAGGGTGTGAAATGGGGTGATAAAGTTTGCATTCTTTTTTATGTATGATCACGCATATCTCCGGCGTCACTAAACCGATTTTGAATTTTGTTATGACGTTTGCTAAGGAATTCTTCGAGGGTGGTCCCATTTTCAAAATATTATCAGAAATTAACCCCCTTGGGGGTGAAATGAGGGGTTGAAGGTCACACAATTAAAAAAATATTTTTTGATCGACTTGAAACTTTGTATATGTATTTTACATATAAAATAAAGAAATACGTGTTTTAGGAATTTTGAAAAAAAAAATGTATAGGGTGTGAAATGGGGTGATAAAGTTTGCATTCTGGACTACAGCATATCTCCGCCGTTAGTGAGCCGATTTTGAAAAATCTTTTTGTTTATACAAATCACAAATTAAGCATATAGTAATTAGTAGATTATAGCCACAAAAAATTATAAAATAAAAACTTTTTAACAAAAAAATTAAACCGCCGAAAAACTACAAAGCATAAAATAATAAACCTTTTTTATTTAACCTTAATAACTATTTTCTTAAACTATGTAAGTATACCTAAGTCATTTTGAGTCGGCGCCAAACAATCAATGATCAGATTCATCCGCCATCTTTATCACTGTCACCATCCATTTTTATTTATAATGTGTATTTATTGAATTTGCCCTTGCTATAATTACTCGACATTGCCATAAATACCGCATATCGCAGGTGCAGGCATTCCTCATCTTATTCCATCAAAATATCATCATTTCACTCATTTCGTAAAAAAAGAAGAAGAATCAATGATCAATAAATTTAAAGAAATAACTAAATTAAATTTGAAAAAATGCAACGTGAAATCTTCAGCGACAAACATTAACATTCCAAAAATTGTGCTCTCCGTATGACTACTCGCACAAGTGCACTCACGTGTTGCTGTCTCCCTGACATTAAGTCCGTGAACGCTCTGCATTTTCCGGCGAAGGGACATGTCGCGCCGCACCGCTGCCGAGCATCACACTTTATTTAATTAATGAATTTGCTTGTTTGGCGCCGACCCAAAATGACTTAGGTATACTTACATAGTTTAAGAAAATAGTTATTAAGGTTAAATAAAAAAGGTTTATTATTTTATGCTTTATGCTTTCGGCGGTTTAATTTTTTTGTTAAAAAGTTTTTTTTAAGGGACGAATTTAGAACCGGAGGAGGTTTTGAAGTCGTTTAGAAATAGCTTATAAATACAAAAATGTCGAAATATCGTCTAAAGATATCAAATAAAAATTATCCCAACAGGGAGCAAATCCAATATTAAATCAAGGCTTGTGGATAGACGCCTACCTACTGTGTCGTCCCTAGGAATTTTATTAGATTGCCGCCCCAGATGAGATCTACAAATATTCAATATGTTATACACGTGCCGGCGGATAGAGAAATCTTTTAATTTAGCCTAGATAGTCTGTTCAATTCAGACATAATATAGTATCGAGTGCCCCACAACTAGCCATTTAACTTATTATAATAGTGATATGGTTGTATCCATGCAAACATCGTACGTGAAGAATTTGAAATGGATTCATGAACTGATCTTTGATTATTATCATAGGTCTCAACAGAGATCTGATCGCGGTTTTAATACTACAACTACTACAGCCCTCTTAACGTCCCACTGCTGGGCACGGGCCTCCCCTCAATGCGAGGGGGATTCAGGCCTTAGTCCACCACGCTGGCCCAGTGCGGGTTGGCAGACTTCACACATCTATCAAGAACTAGACAAGTTCCCTCAGACATGCAGGTTTCCTCACGATGTTTTCCTTCACCGTTTCATAGCAAGTGATAATCTCAGATGAAAATGATATTCGCACATAAATCCCAGAGGAGCGAGCCGGGGTTTGAACCCGCTCACTTTGATTTGCAAGACGTGCGTTCGACCACTCGGCTACCACTGCTAATTAATTTAATGCGGTTTTAATATGCAATTAAAACATTTAGCGTTAATTATTTAAGGACATATTAGTAAGGTTAGCAAGTCCAAAAGTGGATTAGTGCTTTATATATTATTATAGTAATTCAACAGCACAGTCTTATAACAGCCTTGAATAATTGCATATTGTTACGTTATCAACAATGACGATAGTTGATTACGTGCGGTTACCTACCTATAATAACTCGTTCGCTTCACTGCACTGCTCGATTGTTAAAGATTTAGGTACCTACTTACATTTATAATTACTTGCTTAAATATATGTAGGTACCTAAGTACTAGTAAAGTTTTACCTTGTATACAAGTAATAATAAATACAAAATATTATCAGTAATCAACGGGTGAAAAGGAGGGTTGATTTTATTTTTTGGCTGTAAATTTTCTGGGCAGGGCTGTTATAAGGTGATAATATTTGCATATCTGTAACGATTACTAACACTAAAAATGGTGATGTATTTTGTCAAAATATTTTTTTTCTATTATATGGAAGTGTTGATACGAGTGTGGCATACCTATGTAATTTTAATTCATATCAATAATTTAGAGTGTTTAAACTTACACGGTGGTCAAACACACGCTTTGCAAATCAAAGTGTGTAGGTTCAAACCCCGGCCCGCCCCTCTGGGATTTATGTGCGAATCTCATTTTCATCCGAGAATATCACTTTCTATGAAAGGGTGAAGGAAAACATCGTGAGGAAACCTGCACGTCTGGGGGAACTTGTCTAGTTCTCGATAGATGTGTGAAGTCTGCCAACCCGAACTAGGCCAGCGTGGTGGACTATGGCCTGAAATACTCCTCACATTGAGGGGAGGCCCGTGCCCAGCAGTGGGACGTTAAAAGGGCTGTAGTAGTAACCTTAAACGAATGCTTGAGTAGACGTCATATGGTGTGATAGTCCAATCAAGTCTGCCGGAAGTTGGCATTCCTGCCAGCGAACGGTGAAGCAAAATAATAATAATAGATACATCATCACGCGCCTGTGCCTCGAAGGGAAGCCAGGAAGTCAAAGCGTCCGTGTAGACTATTCCTATTCTCAATGTCAAACTAGAGATGGGGCAACATAGACCTAAATAGATCTAGGTTTGTATGGGATACAGTTCATTCAGTACTAGTCGTTCTATTCACCACAGATTTTAATGACAAAATACTTATTCTTATTCGTATCTATTTAATATGACGTATTATTATCTACATACAGTCATAAAATATATATAGGCTATACGTGACCTGCCCTAATATTCAACACCGAACTGACACTCTGTGGTAGTTACGTAAATACTAGCTTTTCCTCTCGCTTTATGTGCGTAGATTGCAGAGCTGACTCGTACCTACAAATTTTTCTCTAAGTTGTACACGTTTGGGTAGTGAATTAAAATAAATCCACAATTTTCTTTGCAATATTATATTTTATCATCAATATTATATTTTATCATCAATTTATTAGTCATTACTTTTTAAATTTTAATATTACAACTTTATTGGCCCGTAACTTTATTGTAATAAACCTGTGTGCCCGGTATAATGGCAATAGGCTCGCCCCCTATTACATTGGGACCAAAATACATCGGCGAAGTGTGGGCGCACTGCAGTGCACCTCTGCCTACCCCTTCGGGGAATACAGGCGTGATGATGTATTTTTTTTTAACTTTATTGGCAACTTAGTACAAAACTTGTCACAAAATATACTTAAATTAATATTACCTACAATGATGGGGCGAAATAATAACACAGGAGTTTAGACACTAATAAACAGTTTTTCTTTAATTATAATACGGAGCACAGCATTAGACTACATGACACAAGTGACACACGTCATAGGCGCTCGACCGTATACATATACATCTTACTGTAACAGTGGTAGGCACACATAGCTCACATCTTCGATCTTTAACACCTCCCCTCGAAGTTGTGGGTCTATCTTAATCATCATATACATCCATCATACCTAAATTACGCAGACATTCATGATGCTTTGTTCCACTCAAGCCCTTGGTCAAAACATCCGCAGGCATTCTGTCTGTACTTAAGTATTTCAAATTAATTACACCTTGTTCGCACATATCTCGAATAAAGTGGTGCCTCACGTCAATATGCTTGGTACGTGAGCGATAATTTCTACTTTGAGCAAGCTTCATCGCACCTTGATTATCGTTGAATAATGTCACACAATCATTCTGCATCCCGACATTACTCAGAACGTCACGCAAATACATAGCCTCTTTGGTAGCTTCCGAAATCGCCATGTATTCTGCTTCCGTGCTCGATAGGGCAATCGTCCGTTGTTTTCGCGCTTCCCAACTTATTGGAGCACCTGCTAAGATAAATGCAAAACCAGAATAAGATCGTCGATCTATCACATTCGAACCCCAGTCTGCATCAACTACACCAAACAACGGTAGACCCGTTCTTTCATACACTAAACCATAATCAGGCGTACCTTTCAGGTATCTTAAAACGCGCTTCGCCGCCTTCCAATGCTCAACATCATAATTTGTGTTAAACTGACTTAAATAATTTACGGCATACGCAATATCTGGTCGTGTGAACACAGACAAATACAATAATGCACCGATTAAACTTTGATAAGGATACTTACTCATCACATCATTCTTCACACATTTAGGCTTCTCTAACTTCACATTCATATCGATGGGGGTCATAATAGGCTTACACTCGCTCATACCAAACCGTTCTAATACCTTTTGCAGATAAACACTTTGATTTAGGTACACTCTGTCTTCATTATCACGTGTAAACTCAATGCCCAAACAGTGATTTATCCTTCCCATATCCTTCATCTCGAATGCATTAGATAACTGTTTTTTTACATCTTGCAACCATACAGTATCATTCGTAGATAAAATTATATCATCAACATATATAGCAATCAACATCATTTTCTTACCTTTTGTAGCTGCAAACACACATGGATCTTGTTGTAAAGCTTCAAAACCTATGTTAATTAACTTTCTCACAAATTCTTTATGCCATTGCAATCCAGACTGACGCAAACCATACAGTGACTTTCTAAGCATACACACACTACTATCATATTCATTCAGGTCTTCATTCCAACGCTTAGCTGTTTGAATCATTTTCTTATCTCGTAAAATCATTTTACCTGAACCGATTTTCTGGTTAGTGAGTATTCTATCTATAATATCACGTAACTGATCTGGTACTTCCATATATACCTCCTCTTCTAAAGAGCCATTAAGGTAAGCTGTTACTACGTCCATTTGGTGAATCTCTAGTCCCAATTCTGCTGACACTGCAGCTATGAGTCTTATTGATGATGATCTCACAACTGGAGAAGAAGTTTCATGGAAATCCTCCCCTGGCTGTTGTGAACATCCTTTTGCAACGAGACGTACCTTTTTGCCCGTAGTTTTAGTACTAAACACGAATCGACTCCCAATGACTTTACGATTCGGTGGTCTCGGTACTATCTCCCACGTGCCATTTTTAATTAGTGCTAGGTACTCATTCTCTAAGGCCATTTGCCATGCATCAACATCATCGCTTGTCTTTTCTATTTCATTCCATGTTGTAGGTTCTATAATTGCTATTCCAGCTGTTAGCTGTTCGTTGCACTCTTCTTCTTCATCCGGCTCGTCTTCACCGTCTGTATCATTCGCTGGTCTGTATTCTTTACGCGGTCTTCCCACTAAACCAGTACGAACTATTCTTGGTCTCCCTCTTCCTCTTTTTGAAGAATGTATTAGACTTTCCCACGAAACTGTTGGTGTTCTTTTTCTTTGTTGATTTCCTGTATTTCTATCTTCTTCTGAGTCGTATACACTCTCTAATGATCTCCTAGTCGTATTTCCACCTCTTATAGGTTTTATAGGAGCTCTTCGAACTTCTTTGTTACTTACGTTAGGCATACCTAAATCCACTATGATTTCATTTGTATCAGTACTATCTTCTTCATCAAGTATTTCCTTATATTCATGCCTGAACGCAGTCTCATTCATAAATTTAACGTCACGAGTCACTATTATTCTTCTTGTTTTCGGATCATGAATTCTATATGCTTTAGATTGGGTATCATAGCCCATAAAAACTCCTAGTTCAGAATTAGAATCAAATTTTCCTTTTTGTATTCCTTTATTTTTATAGTAAGCTTTCGATCCAAATACATTCATATATATCACAGTAGGTTTCTTCCCCTTCCATACTGTAAAAGGTATTTGCCCATTCAACGCTGTGGTAGGACATCTGTTTCTTATGTAATTCGCAGTATGTACTGCCTCTGCCCAAAACGCAGGAGGACACCCTGCTTGACGCATCATGCATCGCGCCATCTCAATCAGCGTTCGATTTTTTCTTTCAGCTACACCGTTTTGTTGCGGCGTATAGGGCGCTGTTAACCTCCTTCTGATGCCTTCTTTCTTCAAAAAATTATCAAATTCATTGTTTACATACTCTCGGCCGTTATCAGATTGTAGATGCTTTATCTTCTTGCCTGTAAACTTCTCAACATAAGCTTTATATTCTTGAAAAACTCGCAGGACATCACTTTTATTCGCTATGAAGTAAACTTCACACCATCTGGATTTGTCGTCGATGAAAGTGACAATATACTTTTTCCCGCCAAAAGACTGTTGTCTCATAGGACCACATACGTCCGTGTGAACAATCTCGAGTAGCTCGCTCGTACGATCATCGCTACTCTTAGTGAAAGGCTTGCATGTTTGCTTTTCACTAATACAAATTTCACACTCCGACAATTTTTCAGTGGCGTTAAATGTCAGGCCATGTACTAGACCACTTTTCGACATTGCTTTTAAATCACGTTCATTAAGATGCCCAAGACGTTCATGCCAAAGATCTATGGGTTTCTTCACAGTCGCAACGTTGCTAACTTCGTTGTTATTCATTCGAACATGGTATAAATTACCAACGCGGTCGGCTTTCATATGAACCTTGTTTTTATCGTCGACCACAATTGCGTCGTTTTTCTTAAAACGAACCTCGAATCCACGATCTGTCATCTTCGCTACTGATAACAAATTCGTACGCAAGTCCGACACATAGAATACATTCTGTATATCTACACGGCGTTTTTCACTGCCAGTGTCGACTGAAATGCTCACTTTACCCGTCCCGGTAATTTGTGTACTTTCATTGTTAGCCAAATTTAATTCAGAATCTAGCCGTGTGAATCCTTTAATCATGTGCTTCTCGTTACACATATGTCCCGTGCACCCGCTGTCGATACACCAAATAGGATTCTTTTGTTCACCGATCATCACCTCTTCGGCGGTGCTCATTAACATCGTCGTCGGTTGCTCATTACTACTCTGACCTAATTGCTGTGCGCTCTGCTTCTCTTTATTGACATTTTTAGTTCTGCACTCTCTCGCCACATGCCCACGTCGACCACAACGATAGCATTCAATTTTATTTTTATTAAAATTATTTTGGCATTGATTCTCATTAGAATATTTCTTTTGGTTGGTATTCTTGTTGATACGTTTGACGAACATAGCTCCCTGATCAACTACTTTTGTTTCCTTCCACTTCCACCTTCAGCACTTCTGTCGATGGTAAATCATCCCGCGATTCCATCGCCGTACGAAACATACTGAAAGAATCTGGCAAGCTGTAAAGTAGTAGGATTGCCAATAGTTCATCGATAACAACCAAACCAATTTCTTTGAGCTTTTTGACGGCATCAAAAAAATCTGAAATGTGCTTACGCAGGTCATCTTCTTCCTGCATACGTGTCAATACAAGTTTCTTCAACAATGAGGCTTTCCTGGCTGGTCCACTCGATTGGTACATAGACTTTAATTTGTCCCAAATCGCTTTGGATGTTTCCAGACCGTCTAACGCCACTAATTCGCTTGGACTGATAGCCAATAAGATGTCAGATTCAGCCTTACCATCCATTTTAATCCATTCTGCATACTTAGAATCCGTTCTCACCGGTTGAGGCAAAATTCCCGAAACATATTCCCACAAGTCATTTTTCTTCAAAATTGCTCGCATATGAATCTTCCAAGTATCATAATTATCACAGGTAAGGGGATCAATCTTTATAGAAGCAGTCATCATGAAGTTTTTTCAACAGCTTGAAATTACCGAAAAAACAACTGTAAAATTTGTTCGATACTTCACGTAAACTTGTTTACTATTATGTGCCTTAACGCAAACCGTTAACCCGGCAAGTCAATGCACAACGCGGCACAACGCGCATTCTTACGTTTACGTTCACTAAATTGTTTTCAATCACAAATTTTATTGCAAATCACTTTATTATTTCACAAGATTGTTTGTTCTTCACGTCCTGGGCCCATAACCTGATGGGGCGAAATAATAACACAGGAGTTTAGACACTAATAAACAGTTTTTCTTTAATTATAATACGGAGCACAGCATTAGACTACATGACACAAGTGACACACGTCATAGGCGCTCGACCGTATACATATACATCTTACTGTAACAGTGGTAGGCACACATAGCTCACATCTTCGATCTTTAACATACAATGATACTGCTAATAGATGTGATAAGACCCCTTATAGGTAATCACTAGAACCAAACTATAAGAATTTTATCATCCTTTGTTGAAAATTCCATCCAATACATCATGTATGGGGTATAATTTTCAAAATTTGATGCCATAGTTTAAAAGCGTCTAAAGACCCACTGTCAAAGTTACGAGTTTCTTACCTGAGCTCTTAATATATGTGTGGCAGATCAGTCAGTTTTTCCTTTTTTTATTTAGGTAGGTAACTACATATGAACGTGTTTTCACTGTTATCGAGCTACGGCCTTGTATATGTTTTGGCTTCCGGGTGATAAATAGCACATGATAATGAGTTTTGATCTTATTCCACTTAGTCGTTAAGCAAAACGTACAGATATAGACTGGCATCGTAATGTACGTATATCTGCTTCTTTACCACTACCTCTTTTCACAGTGATGAAACTTTGATGGAGTCTTTTTAGGACGGCCACGGGACTGCTTTTAGTCTAAATAAATATGTGCCATTGCAACGCATGCCAGTAGTAAAGCTAGTCTTCTTTATATATACAGGGTCTGTCGTAAATAATGGATAACCCGTAAACTGGAGTTGGTCCGGATGTGTAACTGTAAGAAAATCTTACAGTTACACATCCGGACCAACTCCAGTTTACGGGTTATCCATTATTTACGACAGACCCTGTATAAATCTCCTGTCACGATGTTTGTCCGCGATGGATTCCTAAACTACTTAACCGATTTTAAATTAAATTGGCACACCGTGAGCAGTCTGGTCCAACTTGAAAGATAGGATAGCTTAGATCACAGCAACGCGTGGCCGGGTCTGCTAGTATTCAATAAAAATCAATTGATACAGAACGGCTTGCCAGGACAAAGTTTGTTTGAAATTTTCATTTTTGAAAAATAGACGGGAGATGTCTGTACTTTGGATGGTATTTTTAACCGACGATAAAAAAAGGAGGAGGTTCTCAATTCGACGCGTATATTTTTTATTTACATTTTTTTGTTTTTTTTTATATATATGATCACGCATATCTCCTGCATCAGAAGACCGATTTCGATAATTTTTATGACCTTTGCTAGAGAATTTTTAGAGGGTGGTACCATTTTCAAAACATTATCAGAAATCAACCCCCTTGGGGGTGAAATGGGGGGTTGAAGGTCACACAATCTAAAAAATATTTTTTGATCAACCTGAAACTTGGTATATGTATTTTGCATACAAAATAAAGAAACACGTGTTTTAGGAAATTTAAAAAAAAACAAAAATGTAGGGGGTGAAATGGGGTGATAAAGTTTGCATTCTGGACTATAGCATATCTTCGGCGTTAGTGAGCCGATTTCGAAAAATCTTTTTTTGTTTTATACGGATAGTTAACAAATATCAAAACGATGGGATGGAAAGGGTGGTGAGGGGTGAATTCCTTTTTTGGGCTCTTATGAGGTCTTGCATCTTTTCACAAAATTGATACCAAATTCGCCTTCAAAAACCTAGGTACACTAAAAAGTTACAAATAAGCTTATAATTCATTACATTTGTAGTCGGTGCCAATTAATTTGTGTATTTGCCTAGTCTGATGTAGATTGGCACCTACACCATGATATACCTACGCCCGCATGGACTTTACTTGTAATTATACCCATTTTTAACCAACGAAGAAAACGGAAGAGGTTTACAATTCGACACGTATTGGTTAGGGTATAACTTCGAAGTTGGTCCCATATAAATTAAGAAGAAAAAATCCTACCCTAAGGGTGGAAAATATAGAGAGATTTATTGTTCATTCCCAGATTTGAATGCTGAGTTGTGTATTACAAAAACAAAAATAAGCATGTAGCAAGTAGTAGATTTTAGCCACAAAAAAATATAAAATAAAAACTTTTTAACAAAAAATTAAACCGCCGAAAATATTAAAAAGCAAAAAATAATAGACTTTTTTTATTTTACCTTAATAACAAAGTTTTTAAACTAATGTAAGTATACCTAAGTCATTTTGAGTCGGCGTCAAAATGACTTAGGTATACTTACATTAGTTTAAGAACTTTGTTATTAAGGTAAAATAAAAAAAGTCTATTATTTATTGTGTTCTTATATTTACGCGAATACTATACATTGAAATAAAACTATTTTACGGATTATCGCGTTTATTGAACATATACAGGACCGCACCCGCCATTATATCAGATTTGATAAACCGCATATCCTCGCAAAAGAACACCGACTCCGACCAAGGATGATACGTGAGGCCATTGAAATAAAAAACATCCTAATTTCAATAGGGAAGATGGCTGGGTGCTACCACCAACTTGGGATCCAGTAATTAATATGATTGAATCCAAAACCAAGTGTACCATTGCAAGACCTCAAGACACTGTGAGCACTTTCTGCGTGGATCGGACCGCAAACAATAACTAATTATGAGGGTACCCAGTTATTAACTATGACATCAGGACGTCTAACACCTCAGTCCCCCCGTGACCATGGTTGCTGTAAAGCAGCCGAAACTTCGGGAAAATATAATAGTAAATAAACGCGATAAAATCCGTAAAATAGTTTTATTTCAAAGTATATTATTTTTTCCTTTTTAATATTTTCGGCGGTTTAATTTTTTGTTAAAAATTTTTTTGTATAAATTGATAGGGCAAAGACCGGGGTCTTTCGTCGGGTCGGCTATTTATATTTTATATTACGAAATGATTTATCATCAATGACTTAAATGGAACAGGATGAGAAATGGCTTTACATGCGATTGACGGTACATTTTTAAAAGGTTACATTTGTCACAACTCACAGTTATTATAATATGATAACTGTCAAAACAACAAAGTTAAATCATGCAATGGGGAATCTGCATCAACACAATGGCGGATTTTCAATACATTTTGACGGAAGGTGATTGAAACTTGTTTGCAATTTAATTAGTTAATCACCCTGCAAGTGATACGGCCGCAGTACTGTGCTATTACCTATTACGAATACAAAGAATGTACCTAATCATTGTATTTACTAACGTACAATTACTTTGTAAGTACTATCCGTAGGTAGGTACGTGTATTTTGCACTCGCTTACCTATATGAGTATATTTTTCCGCGTCTCACAATAAGGTTCTCGGGTTTCATAATGAAACGTAACGATAGATGCAAGCAGTCTTATCGGTCGCACAAGGACGTGGAAAAGCAATAAAATAACATAGGTACTTGCTTACTTACCTACCTACCTTCTTATTGCATACATACCTACGTTCAACGCGTTTCTGAACGTCATAAAGTCGTATAATTTTTTTTTATTACGTCACTGGTAAAATACGTACTTACCTACATACAACGTAACTGCAAAATTGCAGATTAGTTTTTATATTTACAGTTTGATCTGGATATTCTCACGTGATTATATAGAATACCTACCTACTTATTGGAATTATAAAGATTCTACCTTTTTTTCAATCAACGCTTTTATTCGACAGAAAATCATCAAGATAAACAACAAGATTATTTTGTCTTTAACGACATTCTGTACATTTTATGACCAGTTATTTTAACCACATAGTCTACCTACCGTGATTTCAAAGATTTCTAAATCCATTAAAGTACCGCCTACTTACCTGGATTGTGGGTTTAAAGCTTGGAGAAAATATGAATGGAGTTGGTAACGCGATCAATCCGCTAACATGTTTTTCAGCCATCTATGGCACTGTTAGTATAATCGCGTGGCTTTTCGAACACAAAAACTGTGGATAAAGGCTATTGAGAACCAGAGAGATTTGGCAGGGGGGGAAGGTCTGTAAAAGACATGTCCAGTTTATATCAACAGTGTGACAAAATTGTTATATACTGTCCCGCATGAGGAGAGGCGACGAATCATCAATATACTTATAAAAGTTCATTGTAGACATATTACATCCCTAGGGTTGCCAACCGTACTATAAAATATAGTATTGTACTATATTTTAGTTCTGCGTACTATTTAATGTTGAATAAATTAATGGTAAAAACTTTTTAAAAACAAGCTTTATTTAATTGCCCTTAGTTTTCGTGTTCTCCCCAGGACGCCCTTTCATTTGATACCCATATTGTGGTGGTGCAGAAAAAATAACTATTCCGCAATCTTGGATGATCCGCCATATTGGAGTTAGAATGACGTCACATAGCTAAGCATGAATTGTCATCCAAAATAAGCGTGTATACCAAATTTCAGCTCAATCGGTTAAAGATAACTGAATTAAATTCAGTTGCAAGATTCCACCCAAGCTAATATAAAGCTTGTAAAAAAAAAAATATTACGCAAAAGTACTATATTTTTAATTCATTCTTTTTTATAAAATAGCAACATCTCTCGAAAAAAATATGCATCCTTATATTTATTTTTGCCTTGCATGGAGATTTGTGCGTATACTATAGAGTGTTTTGTATCGTAACGACAACTAAACGAAACTGTCACTGTAACTACAGTTACTATCAAGTGGAAGATGTTTTCATACAAACAAAAGTACTGGTCTTTTTTACGTACCGCGGTCCGCTTATAAAGGTGCCGAATACATTTTGATTTTATTAAATTTGTGCATGCATGACATTAACAGGCATTGAATAGTACGGTTTTTTTTGACGGGCTGACACGTTTTTGTAGGATTTTTTTGAATGTACTATATTTTTGAGCAATGTACTATATACGACTCTGGCTGGAAAGTACTATATTTTTTTAAAAAAAATAGTTGGCAACCCTATACATAGCTATCTACTCTTGGTAATTGCATATTATTTTAATATACCAGTAAGCTTAGCATGACCGTTTTACTTAGTTTTATCTCTTTTAACTGTCAGATTTGTCGAGAAAATGACGTCACACCGAGCCATGTCCAGTACAAAAAGCTCGAAGTGACGTCATTTTCTCGACAAATCTGACAGTTGAATGAGATAAAACTTATGTCTACGCAGTCATGCTAAGCCTACTTATTGTGCGGCGAATTATATATACACATACAGTCTATTTATTATATTACTTATATTTGTAACATATAATTTCATGGATCTCATAGCAGTTACGGCACGAATCGATCATTAATTGTAAAAGGTGACCGCGATCTTCCGTGTCGACTTGTCTAACCGGAAACCAGAGGCAAGGACAATAATCTTACGGCAAATGCAAGGCAAATGCCAAAATATTATTCTATTGCTTCAGTTAAGTACTTAATTATGTATGATTAAATTTATTATTCATTCAAACGTGACACGTGGATTTAACACGCTGCACCAAAATATAATTTGTGAACGATAATAACACTTAGCAACTGAATAACCTGTTGACCTTTGTTACTGAGATATCATATTGTAGGCATGCAGACACTCACTAACTGCATTTATAATCTAATACCGCCAGAAAACACCTACTCAACGTAATTGTAAGCCAAAACCAAGCACCGCTAGTACTATGAACACCATACATAGGAGTAGGACTGGGGCGATCTCAGTTTCACCCAGATTAGGGCGAATACCGAAACACACTGCAAAGGGAATCGAACCCGCAACCACAACGGCTAGACCAAGCCGCCATCATCAAATGTATGTACCTAGTTGTATTTGTATTGAGATACTACTTTTTAGAGTTCCGTACGCAAAGGGTAAAATGGGACTGTACTACCTTAGTGGAGTCTTAACTCCGCTGTCCGTCCGTCTGTCACCAGGTTGTATCTCATGAACCGTGATAGTTAAACAGTTGACATTTTCATAGATTAGATGATCTATTTCTGTTGCCGTTATAACAACAAATACTAAAAAAACTGAATAAAATAAATAATTAAGGGGGCTCCCATACAACAAACGTGATTTTTTGCTCGATATTGATAACAACAACAGGTAGACGCTTGAAATATTAAGAGAAAATTGAGTTATATTATTTACTTTAAAAATAAATAATGAAATTCAAATAAAATTAATATTTAAGGGCGGCTCCCATACAACAGACATTATTTTTTTGCCATTTGTTTAGATAATGGTACGGAACCCTTCGTGCGCGAGTTAAACTAGCACTTGGCCGGTTTTTTATTATTAAAGTCACTTAGTCATTAACGAATGTAAATTGTTCCGGCGTAGCAACATTATCTTATCTTGTCGGAATATAGGTCTACCTATATTCTGATAGACGATATGACGATACGAATTCCATTAACTAAATTATAATTGATTCTCGGTGATGTCAAACTACTGTTGCCATCAGTCGTTGTGTACCGTAAAATCAGCTCTGCCTACTACTTGGAGAAATACAGGTGTGATGTTAATGTAAGACGTTCATTTTTATCATTTTAGTAATAGAAACAAAATAACCTCCAAAATTAAAAGTTACGTCGTAATTCGTCAAAAATCTCGTCAACTACCCGCATATTGAGTTACATTTGTTCTTTTATCGAAATGTTTCATTGCCATTCTGTCAGATATCCTTAGTTTAATTATCGGCGTCCATCTTGCTAATATACAAGTGGTTTTATAATTTATTCTGCGTTTGTCTTCTTAAAATGGACTTAAAATCACCTTTAAAACCATCAGTGGCGTGCCGTTCCTCTCATACAGTTGACACATACACAGAAACGATTCCATGTACTGCAAAAAACGTAAGTTATTTATCATCAGTCGACGTGGATGGTACAATTTTCACTGTTCTATGATGGATTTACAGTTATATATATATAATATGTCTGAACATGAATCCAAAATACATACTCAATTTTGTCTACCTCTAAATACCTGTGTATTTTTAAAGGTTATTTTATCTCTGTGGTTTTCTTCGGCGACATCGCTTTGGGGCGTTCAGTTGGGTCAACAATAACCATATTATACTAATGTTATTCCTATTTTATTTTACAGGATCCATTGAACACCAGGCAATATCGGAGTTTTGGAAAAACCGGTGAGCATTAATTTTCACACCCAGAAACCATTATTTTATTTATTCTTCCGTCAACTTTACCTTTGCACAGAACATTATCTTAAATGTCGGTCAGATTTTTATTGTTTCAGTCATTTGCATAATGATACAATCATGGCAATAACAGGTTTGTATAATTACAAAAAATCAATGATTAGATTTTTTGTCGATACATAGCTTCTTACGTAGGGTTGATCCGTCTACACTGTCTTCTGTGTCATTAGGTACCTACTAAAAATTATGGGTTCTGTAAAGTGCAACTACATTTTTGCTTGCTTGTGTAAAATCTAAAACATTTGAATCCCTCTATCGTGCTCAGTACCTAGGTACACCTACTTACTTCGGGGTGGTTATGAAAATATCTCGTCTATAACCCATGAGCACAGATCAAATCCCGGTTGAACTTACCTGCCAACTAGTTAGCGTGATAGTGGTCGACATGTAACCAGACTGCAATATGAGCGATAGATAATCCAACATAGCCTCAGTTTGGCTGGCAGAAACAAATTGACAGTGAATAAATTACGTTGTTTAATTTTAATTGAAACAAAACTGAATGTGTTTTTAGGATTTTGCAACTCATGGCACATAATTTGGAAGGCCGAATTTTACACGCGAGGCGCTCCGTCACAACATTGAACTTATGCCCTCAATCCTCGAACTCATGGAGGCGTGTACGCATTTGATTTGTTTATATTTATTTCGATAACCGTCAATGTTTAGCTAGATTATTTTGACAACTATACATATAAACTATTAAGCTGATGTTTAAATAGTAAATAGGTCAGCGCAAAATAATGTGAAATTGTAATAAATAATTACTAAACGAAATGTTTAATATGATAACACCTAATGGTATAAGGTGAGAAATGGCTTCACCTTCGCATAGCAGGTATTTGGCTCATGTGAAGTTATGACCAAATTCAATAAATACACATTATAAATCAAAATGGGTGATAAAGATAGCGGATCGAGTCATTCATACTAGAATGAGAACTCTTTCAAACTTAACATGCTATAAACCTAGGACCCAAATCTCGCAAAATCGATATCATCTCTAATTCGACATAATAATAAGTCGAAACAAAACGTCAAATTGGTCGTATTTTTAGGGTTTCGTACCCAAATGGTAAAACGGGAACCGTATTACTAAGACTTCGTTGTCCGTCCGTCCGTCCGTCCGTCTGTCATCAGGCTGTATCTCTTAAACCGTGATTTCGTTTTGTTTTGACATATGTCGAATTAGAGATGATGTCGATCTGGCGAGAATTGCCCCCTATTATAAAACCTGATTTAACAGTTGCTTAATTTTTGCATTAATTGGCGTACTAAATAGAGCCCAGTTTAACTGGAACACTTTTGAGATTACGAAACTGCTATGTAACCGTGAAAATGAGTTAAATGGTTGACTTTGGGTCATAAATTTAACTGAGCTTACCTTAGTGCCGGTTAGACATATCTAGGTTACTAACCAAACCTGTCCTAACGACCATAATGTAATGATCTAGGTTAGAAATGATTTCATTAAATTTGAGTAACATTTAGAGATACGTTCCTCAAGTAGGTAAATGTAGAAGCGGAACCCTTATAAGATCAGTGTCATAGCCGTTGAGCGGCTTAAAGCGATGAAACTTGGCAAAGTAAAGGCTTTTAGTGACGCGGATATATTCCGATATTGTACTTTTTATTATTATATACATCAGCAAGGTAGGCAGAGGCAAGGCATCAAGGGGTAGGCAGAGGTGCACTCCAGTGCGCCCACACTTCGCTGATGTATTTTGGTCCCAATGTAATAGGGAGCGAGCCAATTGCCGTTATACCGGGCACATTCTCCCTCAATACGAAGGAGATTTTGGACCATTGTCCACTACGCTGCCCCAGTGCGGGTTGGTGAACTTCACACGCCTTTCTATAGACGTGCAGGTTTCCGCACGATGTTTTCCTTCACCGTTCAGCAAGTGGTAATCATTATTGAAAATGACATTCGCACACGAACATTATCTCAGAGGTGCGGGCCCGGGATTTGAAATTGCACCCATTACGTTCAAGGTAGCCGTTCTACCGACGAGGCTAGCACTGCTTGCTCATTATTAGAAATATAAATATAATACCTACTTAGTGGCGATGTAATAAGGGGCCAGCCTATTGCCATTATACCGGGCACATACCTTGACGAGAGTGTCGTATCAGTATGCAATCACAAATTATTATTTGCAATATGCTGTGATATGAAGGGCAATCCTACTAATATTATAAATGTGAAAGTTTCTGAGGATGCATGGATGTTTGTTACTCTTTCACGCAAAAACTACAGAACGGATTATGATGAAACTTTACAGTAGATATTACTACTTATACATCAGAATAACATATATGTACCTATGCTATAATTTATAACGTGGTTGAGTACCTAATCGAAGTATGCGCGGACGAAGTCGCGGGTAAATGCTAGTATATTGTAAAATCCAATAAGTACTTACTTAGTGATAGACTTATATAACTTTATGCTTCAGATGCGTTGGAAGCTGTAAAGCTAGATCCAGCCGTGTTGGAGGCGCAGATCACTGTGGAGACCAAACACAATGCAACAGATCCCAAGAATGGAGACGATGTAACAGAAGGTGAAGGTAAATATTTAAATGGAGTAATTGTTTTCTGTGATTCGAATACCTACACTAGCATATCATACAACTCAACTCGCGGAAGACCCTACATAACCCTTAAGTAACCTATGAATTGTATTTGCAAAAAACAAGTTATTTAAATACCTTATTATCTTACAACTGCATATATTAATACAGTGTTATACAATTTTAAATGAGTGGTACATAATTTAACCACTCATCACTGCGAAAATTACTCGAGAATGAGCTTCACTTATAATTAAATCTTTAATATTACAGTTTATTTCGTTTAAATTTTCCTCAATGGTCGTGAACGGCTGGGTCTGCTCGATCGATCGCTCGTCGTTCTGGCCGGGCCCACTGATAGCGTGAAATATTAAACGAATCTAATTCAATGGAAAAGTAGAAGTAATATATTTCACACTAGCACTTACTTATCGGTAGGTTCCAAATTAAGCAACTTATGTGTTATGGATTCCTACTTGTAAGTACATTACAACCCACAACCAGCTCCTCGATATCTAAAGTGTCTGTATTGATTACAAGATACCATGATATCACTGTTATTCATATTTATGAAATCGTTACCAGTGAGACGCATTTGGGACAGGACATGCCCAGGTGACATAACACGTCTTTGTAAATTGGTTCACGAAATGTATGCTGTCAAGAATAGTGGACTCAAGCTAAAACTATTCAAAGCCCAAGCCGTGATATGAGAGATATCATGTTATCATTTTCAGAGGCTACTCCATCCACTTCGGTCGAGGGTTTCGAAGCCATGGTGTCGCAGCACGAGGCGGCGTTACTGTCGCTGGCGCCAGACCGCCTGGAGCTGCTCATGGCATATGCCGATATGCTACGTAGGCAGAGGATGGCCACACGGAAGACCACGGTAATAATTAAATACGATTTCAAAATTTTAAAGGACAATACTAACCACCGATATAGGTCTATAAACCATCTATAGTATAACTATAGTACAACATTAGTGGGTTATAAAACATAATACTTAAGGATCTTTTTACATATCGATACATCACCGGCTCAGCCACCAACCAACCACCGTTTGTCCTTTTGTCTGTTACCGTGCATCTCACTTTTACTTATAGCTCCGTCTCTCTATTGGGCGTTTGGTGATGATGGAACGAGTTGGTAACGCGATCGATCTGTCAACTTTTTTCTGCCAGCACATGTGATGCGGGGGAGAGTTACTCACGCGCAGCATGTCAACGTACTGCCGTCAAACGATTCCTATTACTTTGAACTCTACAACAGACTTGCACACAGATTAGGGATGCTTATGGTCAAAGGCCATTAGGCACTAAAAAAAATTGGCAGACAGAAAGATCGACAAAAGTCAATGATTGGGCGAGTATTTCAACTGTACCTTGCTATTCCTACTTTTTTAGTACCTGTACGTTTTACCTTTGCAGTACCATAGTATTTCCTAAGTCTTATAAGTACTTATTCTTGTTACTAGCCGGCGATAAGACCGCGCGTCATCTTTACATATACTGATCTACTAACTAAAGCTTACATTTTGTTTCTTTTTACAGGAGTGTGTGTTCTGTAAGAACAATGGAAAGTCCCTATATTGGTACACGTCCCACACACTAAGGGACGGCCGCGGCCGGGTGCAATGCCCCGTGTTGAGGGCGTTCCACTGCCCGCGCTGCGGCGCAACCGGCGACCGCGCGCACACCATCAAGTACTGCCCCGAGCCCGCCGACTCAGGTAGGATACCACCGATGGGCCGGGCCCGGCGACTTAGCTGGACGAGCCGCTGGGGTGTCTTGGTGCATGCCTTGGCGATCCCGTGGCATCCATCCATGGCGGCGGTTGGTACACCATGGGTTTTTAGTGGGTATACCGGCACTATGCCCGGGACTCCCACATACCCCTTCCTCCTCCCCCGAGGCTGGAAGGGGATCCATAAAGGATTTTCCCACGAAAAAAAAAGGTAGGATACCACACAGACCAGCCAAAAACAAAACTCCGTAGGTATAGTGATTTATGTAAAATAGCACTGTTTTATCGCACACGTACGACATGAAACTAAAGCTCTATCGTGGGTTTATACGTCCGCGAGAAATTAGTAGTCAGTGTAATCCTAATCACTAATAATTGCATTATAAGATTATTGTGATATCGTCAACTGCTCAGTTAAGTTGTCATTTCAAGAATTATTTAAACCCAATTTATGTTTAAATTCGATCTTATAAAAGATTTGGAAGGTCACCGCAAAATAGGTGAAAAGCGTGATGAGGTATATCGAAGAATAATTGCCGAACTAAAAACGGTAATAGAATTCTGAGACCTGATTAATATAATTTTTTTGTTTCAGACGCCAGAATCTCCTGAGAGTTCCAGTGGAATTATTATTTAGTTTTCATAAATAAATAATATATTTTAAAGTATACCCTTATTTTGCCTCAATTGTAAATACTTGCAACTGAAATTGACGACCGCTTGGTGTAGTGGTTGGAACACAGGCCATTGTGTGAACTGGCTATGTTTTTTTATTTCTTTATTATAATATATATGCCTGTTAAGGATTATTCCCTAATAATATATTTAATTACTTAAAGTTAAGTAGGTACGTACATTTACTGGTAGACGCTTTTATTAACTATTTTAATACCGAACTTCAATAGAGCAAAGCCGTGGCTAGAAACTAGTGCAATACCTACAGAAATATATGTAGCCGCCTACAGAAAAGGAGCGCTCTCATACACAATAAGAGCAAATTGGACCAATTTCACGATTCTCAAAACATGCTCAAAATAGCTTCTCTGGAATTAGAACAGTGGCATGCGTAAGAAGAATCAATGACTCGGCCATGTACACGTGGTATTGCCGTACCCAAAGTACAAAGGCACTACGACAGTCAGTAGGCAAATACCTACATCGTTAATGACTTACCCTCAGAAATGGATAAATCACCATCACCATCACCATTGTTTTAGGGTTCCGTACCCAAAGGGTAAAACGAGCACCCTATTACTAAGACTTCGCTGTCGGTCCGTCGCTCACCAGGCTGTTTCTCATGAACCGTGATAGTTAGACAGTTGAAATTTACACAGATTATGTATTTCTGTGGTGTTAGCACGCATGTCAAGACAAGACCTTTATCACAGATTCGTTAATTTGTTCTCTGTCTAATTTCATACGAATGAAACATCAAGATATTCCGTGACATACGTCTAATCTTGGCACACATGCTACAACTACTGCTGCCGATATAACAACATATACAAAAAAACAGAATAAAATATACATTTAAAGGGGCTCCCACACAACAAACGTGACTTTTTTGCTCGTTTATATAGATAATGGTGCGGAACCATTAGCGCGCCTTTCCGATTCGCATTTGGCCGGTTTTTTTAAATTAACGTAGTAAGTTACACAAAAAACAAAATAAAATTATATTAAAACTGCAAAGTAATAACAATAATGATAAAAGATGTGGTGTTAAGTATCTTAAAGACACTGTACATGACTGATTCGTCGGCTTAAGGTAATCGGTTGGCCGCACCTGCAACCCAGGCGAATTGCCAATTGCACGCGCTTATCCTTTCTATACGCAACACATACTATGTGTGCAATAATGAAAATTGCGCTTGCTGTTTAACAAAGGATAAAGACCAACAAAGAAGGCGAAGAAGTAAATGTAAGGTGAATTAGTAAATTAGTATATTACTTATTAAAATTGCTCGTTTCGATAATTAAATACAAACTAAATTCAACTATTAATCGACCGTGCACACATGTTATAAGTAGGTATAAACCTATTTAATTATACTAACTAGTCTCCCAAGCAGTATACTGGGGCATAGACACTCGCGCTTCAAAGATTTTGCCAATACCAAAACTAACGCTTGTAATAAAAGAGTTATTTGGGAATTCACCAAAAGACTAAACATTAAAGAAAAAAAGTTTTTAAGCATACAATTAATAAGGTACTGTATCTTGATGTCAGAAGCATTCGCGCGACTTCCTTCAAATAGGTATGTACCTATTACCTACGTAAGCATAACAACATACAGAAGTAAATCTCTTATTGCCAAATAATAAAAATTACAATGGCGTTATAAAATACTTTAGTACTTTTGCTATTATTTATAATAAGTTACAGACCTTAGCAATAAGGTTGGTACTTACTCGTACTTACATATCGAGGGGTGAAAGGCGATTTGAGTAAGCGACACTTTTGGGCGATATTGACTTATATACATATTTGGAATCAGCGAATTTTTCTGCGTCAAATGAGTGTGCTCTCCTGTAAATAAAATAAAAAACCGGCCATGTGCGAGTCGGACTCGCGACGAAGGGTTCCGTACCATTATCTATAAAAACGGCAAAAAAATCACGTTTGTTGTATGGGAGCCCCCTTAAATATTTATTTTATTCTGTTTTTTAGTATTTGTTGTTATAGCGGCAACAGAAATACATCATCTTTGAAAATTTCAACTCTCTAACTATCACGGTTCATGAGATACAGCCTGGTGACAGACGGACGGATGGACGGACGGACGGACAGCGAAGTCTTAGTAATAGGGTTCCCGTTTTACCCTTTGGGTACGGAACCCTAAAAAAAGATGTCGCTTAAGTCAAATAGCCTTTCACCCCTCGCTATGTACATGGATCTATGTAGAAAAACATAATTATTGTTATCAAAATACCATCGTTTACCTAACGAATCATCTGAAATTTAACTGGTACCTACCTGCTTACCTACCATGGATTATGATTATTCTCTATATTCAGACATAACATAACTACTTATGAGGAAAACTGACATAACTATGCAATAAATGTAGCTCTAAATACATTCGAATTGGTCGGCTTAAAACGCAATAAAAAATATGGTTCGTATATAATACCTATTCCATCCGTACCTACTAATCACTTGTTTATCCGTCCGAGACACGGTGATAAGTTTGGAAGGCGTCAAGATAACAACACAGGCTGTTATTAGGTAAATGGGTATTAACATGAGTTCATTGACCCGCGCAGCTGCGACGCAACATCACAACGCAAGCTTTGGGGCAGGTCGTGGCCGGGAAACACTCGACATAATACTACGTAACACCCCAAGGTCTCTGAACTCGATATACATACAATACCTATGATGTCTAGGCAGGCACACGAATTGTTGCCTAAATTTTAAGTAACCAAACTGTTTGGTGTATACTTTTATCGCAATACGAGTATGTTCAGTACACCGTGGAAGTATTAGTATTTTGCAAACAATTGCTAAGGTAAACAGCAACGCTTTAATTTCATAAAAAATGGTCAAAGATGTTACACACAAACGGCTGCAGACTAATTCTCAAGTTTATCCATCAACAAAACATCTGCAATCACTTTTTCAGTTGGTACTAGACATTTCAAGTGTTCTAGATTGTAAATTGCTTGCTTCTAGATTGTGTATTGATCATATGTATCTTTTTAATTTAGATGTTAATTTGTACCTAACTATCGTTTTGTTTAGAATTCGATTTTATTTGTTATAAAAAGTAAAACCAGCAGTTAATGCTCTTCGGTAATAAAATGTTATAGATAGGACACTATTAGAAATGGTAACAGAACATAAAGTAAAACGTTTAGTTTGGACATTATGGTATAGGTAAGTGAGAGGTATTTTTATGCAATTTTGCTTTGATTATTTTTATTAGAAATGTTGGTACACACTTAATTGAAATGCGTTATTAGCATTTCACATGTATGAAAAAAAATCAACTTTATAATAATTGTGATAAAATTTACATTACCAATCTAGGTAGATGATAGTAGTTCCAATAGGTTATCGTTTAATCGTTCCTACATACATTGTAAGTATCTAACTACATACCTACAACATTATTGTACTTAATTAGCTGCTTCAAAGTTTATGAAGAAATAAGTAAGGTAGTTACTACGTAGGCAATTAAATATGCACATAGTTAGCTACTAGCTTTGCCAAAACGACATTAGCACCAGACTAGGTACGACTAAAGTTGGCAGCGCGTGAGAAGGACGGAAATACACTAAAGTTCAGTATAGTTCGGTGCTAACATTATCTTATCACCATTATTATATTCCTAAATGTCAAGTCTTACTCTAATGCTAAGGTGTCTTGTATATTAAGATGGCTATTTCCTGACTGGCTATATGTTATGGTAATTTACCTACATAATAAGAAATAATAAACGGTTTTTCTTTATTACTCGTAAAATCAAAACCAATAATCGAAAATTGTTAATCGATAAAATTCAAATTAGTTTACTTTAGGTGTTGAAGATTAAACCGGTATCAAGGTCAGCAAGTTGATAATGGAGGGGGGAGAATTTCGGAACTTAAGACTGGAACCTACCTAATAGTTAATTGTTGATAAATATCAAGTTAATAATAGTGCACGAAATACTCCGGTGTTATATTAAGATAAGATAAAGAACAAATGATTTCAACCTCTTAAAATATTTCAATATGCTAAAACTCAAGCAAATCAAATCTCGGCTTCAAGTAGGTAGGTAGATATCTAACAACTACGTGTTTAATTCTCTGCCAGTGAACCTATTGTGATAAGTAGGTACGTACAATTTACCTTCGACCAGCTATCCTTATTTCTACAAGAATTACGTTGTTATTTATTTATAGAAAAATATAGTACAGTAACGTCATCTATAATATTTCTAACGTACTAAAAATCTGTCAGCAAATTTTAGTAAGCTGTCGAGCGCGTAAGTAAGTAGGTACGTAGGCAAGTACGATACATTTTATTTATTACAGAGATGGCGCTAGTTGTTACTAATGAAATAATTTGTATGATGAAAAAATTACGCTATGTTAGAATGTCGAAACCAAAAATGGATTAATCAAGGAACAAAAATACCACATAGAAAATTGTCATATCATAAGAGACCGGAAACGACTCTACCGGCCAGAATATAGCTTAGAATAATGGAAAAGAAAACCCTTTTTATTTATAAATAAAAAGCTACGTACTTAATTAACGAAATAAATTAGTTTTACATAGTACAGGGGCAATCAATTTTTGTAGGACTGATGTTAGTGGGTTTAACTTATGTCACATACCTACTTACATTTGTTTGATAAAATCACAAACAATAGTTGCACCTTTTTTAACTTTAATAATGTATAGCTGATAATTGGTTGATTTTAATGAAAAACATACGTGTGTTATCAATTCCTAGTGTGCAGTACGAGTATGTAGCGCTGGCGTTTTAATATTTTCGGCGGGATGCGCTTGCGCTTGTCGCTCACGGGCGCGGAGGCGGCGGCGGGCGGCGGAGCGGGTCGACACGCGCGGCCACCACCTCCGCCAACTCGACCCAGCCACACTCGTCATTTCAATGTAATTACGAGCGGTCGTGTTGCTACAGGGCTCATTGTAGTTCCCACGAAAGCCCTTATAAGTGCCTTTTCAAATGTAGTCCCTTCTGTGTTAACCACGTCAAAGGTTAATTTTGTGAATTCGAGAGGAAAATCGATGAAATCGTAAGTACACCATTATCGTTTAGCCTATTTTGTTAAAAGTCGCTAATTAGTAATTGGAACCATATTGCACAATTCCTCGGACGTTTTCACGTTTTTTTTACATGGTATTAACTATTCCGAGAGAATTTATAATGACAATAGCTCATTGTGCGTCCACTGTTGCAAGGCTTTACGCTAAAAATTAACTTTCTCTTAGCCCAACGCAGCTTAGCTCTGCAACCTTTACCAAAACTGGTGAACAATAATATAGATTAAAAACAAACATGTAAAACTTATATTTGATCATCTGAATGTACTGGGTGTACAGATATAAAAAGTCGAACATCAATTGAGTTAACGAGACATTGGTTTAAACATTAACATTGTCGTCTAGACGTTCGGCGTTCGACCCCAAGTCGGCTTGTGCACCGAATAACTCCGAACAATGTCCCCAAAACGAGCACGTGGTGGTTATATTTAGACCACGCTGCGATATACCCGGCCTTTGAAGACAGTGGTGCTAAAAGAACACATGGTCATACATGAAGACACTTCAAAGTTATTTTTCCTAAGGCCACAGATTATTAGAACCTAGTGAGTTCTTGACAGCTCTTGTCAATTCGTAGGCGAATAAGTATATGCGAATATGCAGGAAACAGTTATACCTTGAAACGTAACCTTAGGTATTTTTGGTAAAAAGAGGTCGTTTGGCAAGCTATAGTGAAATTTATTACATACTATCGCTTTGGTTGCTAAGTGATAAGATTAGCTATTCTGATAAATAGCGTGTAGAGCTGGCCTCCAATGGGTATGGATAATTCATACAACTGGTAAAGGAAGGATTGGATATATTAACAAAGAAAATAATTCATTATTTATAAGACTCTCCATTCGTATTTAAAGATTTTTTTTATTAACCTAATAGGATTATAACAATGCAAATTACCGTATAAAAATATAATTACATTATTCATGCATAGGTTAAAAGATAAGATAGTTATCACAGATGACAGAATAAACGGACTCATGCTTATAATTTTCCCAGATCATGTAGTTTCGATAAAGTAACCACTTAACACTCTTGTTGAGTGGCTACTTTATCTGTGGTTAATACCAACTTTACGTTAAAGGGTTATGGCATTTTTTTCAGTCCAAAATCATTCTACAAAGACGATGGCCTCGGTGTATTTAGGCATGATTTATAGGCTCTCCATCCGTCAGCCAAGGTTTTAATATATTTTTTTCAATGCTAGCATCAGTACACGATGGTTATATATTATACAATACAATATTTTTATTAGTTATATTATATGGCCATGGTAATTTTAAAATTGGTACCGCTACCATACAACATACGAAAATACCGTATCGTAAGTTACCTATTTTAGAATAGCTACCATATTACATACTTTCATGGACATTTGAAACAATTGTGAACTTTATGACCGTCTATTGTTGTATTCTTAACTGACAATTCCCTGCGACAGCGCAGCGTATGCGCAGTGAAGTCTTTTCTTAGTGAGCGCCTAGAGGCTGTAAGGAATCCGCTTGTCAAACTTAAAGTCTGCCGACCCCCAGATTGCGGTTTTATTATGAGTGAGTCAGTAATTTTCGCTTTATACTATATTGAACCCCAAAATTTATAGATTTTTCGCATTTACAATCGAAAAAGCGTTAAAATCCAAAGTCTAGTTTAGGTTTTTCTTTGTTGGTCCATTCCGATGTTGTGTGATGCTTCTATTACATCATCATGGTGTCACCCTTAAAGTGGGTTACACGTCATGCGTATAAATTGTGTGATAAATTCAAATCATAAACTACCTATTGCCTTTACAAACTTCTTACGCTACGATTATAATACAATAAATCATTACGCCTGTATTACCCGAAGGGGTAGGCAGAGGTGCACTGCAGTGCGCCCGCACTTCGCCGATGTATTTGGTCCCATTGTAATAGGGGCGAGCCTATTGCCATTATACCGGGCACATTTTCCCTCAATACGAGGGAGATTTTCGGGCTATAGTCCGCCACGCTTGCCAAGTGCGGGTTGGTGAACTTCACACGCTTTTCTACAGATGTGCAACTTTCCTCACGATGTTATCCTTCACCGATTACAAGAAGCAACCTAACCTAACCTAACCTATATGTATAAGCCCTAGACCTAAGTATATTCATGATTTCATACTCACATATACGTATACCTTTATATAATTTTTTACGCATTAGAATTATAGCACATTTTTTGTACTGCAAAATTGGTACCTAGGTGTTTACAGTTTATTTTCTATTAATGGAAGTTTAATTTCATACGATCGTCAATCACAAAATAATAATAAATTTGTACAAAGCGGAAAATTTACATTATGTTTTGGAATTGATTTCCTCCGCGGCCATTCCATTGTGATTGATAAGAACTAACTGAAAATGGCACGTGTATGTTCTATGTATGTGTATACATATCTACACATATATATCTACACACATATCTACATAATATATGACTGAGTATAAACGTATTATAACTTATAACTATATTTATTTTGTTACATTTCCTAAATATTTTACATTTTATTATGACGTTATTTAACTTTTTAATTCGGTCTTATGTGCCTATCGCATCTAATTGCAAATAATGTTGTACGTATGTTAACACTTTAACCTACTCCATTTAAGAAAATAGACGTTTTGTATGTTTTCTTGTAATGTTAATTTATATATTAATAGCATTTTTATAAAACAGTTACCTACCCTAAGCACAAAATAAATTGATAAAACTTAACTTATACACAGAAGTTTCCACTACCAATAACAACTGATAGCATATGACGTTCGATTATTATGCTCTACGAGTGCGGCACTCGTACGCATTGTGCGTGACGTTAATTATTTTGTCTCTTTCTAGTCACGTGCAAGAAGCGACAGGGGGAACTTTATAGCTCTACTAGGTGCTGGGGGAAACAACTGTAAAGCTATGGAAATATTCAGATAACTATGTTAATACAAGATCTACTTATTTGTAATTAATTCGTTAACCTTCATAGGAGTTTCCGTGGATTTCTACATTTTTGTTACTCCACACGTCTACTTGAGTCGATAACGGAATAAAAGCACTAGATTTTTTGTAAAATTGCTGGAATAACATCACTGCAAATTTTTTAAAATTAAAGTTGGAACTAGACGAAAAACATAGAGAACTACGTTGTTTACATAAACAATAAACTAGCAGGTAAGAATACCTACAGCGGTGTATTACATATCACATAGGTACATACTTAAAAAAATTAGCTTTCTATTTTCAAAATAAATTAATACATTCTTAATACTGGACGCGTGTTTGTTTCCGGCTATCGCTTAACTAGTTTGCCACACCGAAACCGTGGTATGCTGTAGTATATTTGTCTTACAAATTACGTCACGAGCTGTTATCATCACTTCGAAAAATATTTGTCAAATCTTGTGACTAAGTACCTACCTACGCTACGGTCGCGACTGCGAAGCGGGGGCGACACAAGTCGCGACGTTTATAAACGATGCTAAACTTGTTATCTATTTTTACTTGAATTAAGCTAAAATAAAAAAAAATGGGATTTACTCATCCTCGGCATCGTATTAAAATTAGCGATTTTCCTTTTTGGCAGCGTACCAAAACGGAAAATCGCTACTACCTATTAAAATAAAAAAATAAAAAGTTTTTTTCTACTTTTTTATTTCCTTGTGTATAGTTGTTAATACCAATAAATGTACTTTCGTTATTTTTTCTTGCCATCAACGTCAAGCACAACAAGTAGCCGTACTTAAGAAATTTCTATGATAATAAAATCGTGAATATTTGCAACATCTGATTAAATCAAGCCAAACATTTGAGTTCCACAAACGAACTCGCACGTGACATCTGACCATCTATAATCAATTTACTATATTAATTTTGTACAAACTTTCGTCTGTCTTGCCTGCCAAATTGCCTCGACGCGTGTTATTGAAATAAACCTATTTAGCATCCCGCCAGACGACGTAGTGGTTTCGTTTGTCAGAGATTCGCGTTTTTTTTTTACATTTCAAATAATTTTCAATGCAGACAAAAGTGAATAAAGATGGCTTGTGGAACAACAAATGCGCGATAAAAGTTCATAGTTACTGTTTAAAAGTACATATCTACTACAGTCTTGCTTATCAACATACTTGGGCCACCTAGAAGCGCCCGCGCGTCGGACATCATTAATCTCATTTCGCGTCTCACGCCTTTGTTTATAGTAACAGGTGATTACCTTCATTAACTACCTCCCCAGTGTCAGTTGACCGCCGCCGACACCAGACAGATTACTAAGCGATCATCAAGGCGATAAAAGTGACCGGTTTCATTGACAGAAAAATGAGAGACTTTAGTCTACCCATACATTGATTGACATTATGCGTTGGCTCCAGTTCCTCATATTGCAACAGTATTTTCTATTTGGACAACATTTGTTCCTCTCTTAACTTAACTGACCAAACTGGAATGATAGTTAACAGCTTTTCGCATGTACTAAGCATATACACTGCTGTGTTGGATATATGTACTTTGGTACAGCCTATGTAATTAACAAGCATTAAATAAAGTAAACCAATGTTAGTTTTCTGAATAACAGCGAAATTTATAGATGATTGATTTAAAACGTAGTAATTAATAGGTACCTATCTATGAAGTAGAGTCATCCATATATCATATAAGTACCACCCGATTATCAGTATGCACTTACTTAACAAAACATGAAAAGTGTATTATTTATCTTTCTACAGCCCGATAGGTCAACTACCTGTTCTTATAACAAAAAAAATAGTGGTCGGGCGGCGCGTCGAAGAATAAATGGAAAGGAATGTTCTCATGCCTTGAATCTTCTTTCTTACTTACTTGTAGTTTTAATATTTGGATATTCCGATTACATTGAATTTGGGGAAACACTCTATTATTAGTATATACTAGTAATTAAAATAAGCAACGAGTAATGTACACAATGTACCTAGTTAGGTAATAACTGTATAAATAATTTCTTATTTTTAAAATTATTATAATATGTTGCTATACCACTTGATTATGTATTGTTGAAATATATATAATTCTTCTGTACGTGTATTTGTAACTCTTCCCAAACGGCTGGACTGATTTGGATGCAATTTTGTGTGTATATTTCAATGGCTGGATGGTTTGAAAACACAATTGGACCTGGTAGGTGGCGCTCCTTTCGTATTTCACCTATTAATATTTATTTATTATATCTAAGGCGGTACGATGTTCATCGGGTCTGCTAGTAAATTATAATTTGTATGACACTAGACGACGGTTTGGTATAGAGTTTGAGCATAGGCCGCTCGTCTCACTGCACTGATGCAACGTCTTTGATCTCCTCCTGTGAAGCTGTAAAGGCCAACTCACGACCAACAGCGTAGTCCATAAAAAAAAAAGCAACCTCTTTGATACCTGTTAGCGGCAAATTTGCAAATAGCCCTTTCGTAATTTGCCTAGATCTGAGTGTAACCGAAATCGCCTCCAGATCCATTGTATGATACTCACAGTAGCAGCTTTTTTGAGTTTGGGACTGTATATGGAGAGTATGTGTTGTGTCGCTATATTTATTTATTTTGAATTTGTATTGTTCCAGATCAGTAGCGGTCTAGATCAGAGGTCTACCGTCCGCCACCGTCCATAAAAGTGTCCTATCCCGATGGGTTGAGTACGCCGACATTTTGTGTTTGTGGTCACACCACTCACGCTGTAAGTAACATCAATCTTGTTGTTATTCTTGACTTTTTGTAATGGAGTCCGCTTCAAGACTATCTGATTTATTAGAGTAACGAAGTCTATGATACTAATGGTATCTATACGGAAGGATTGCCATCCGATACCCTATTAGAGCTGGGGCGTTTATTATCAAAGATGTTACAGTTACAACTATTGCATTGTCATATGGTTGAACTGGTACGGATATTCAGAGGGTTTATAGTACTATAAACCCTGCAGATGGTCTGAAATTTCTATAAAGTTAATTATAAAGTACAAATTTCAGTATTAAATTAAATAAAGAGATATAAAATGATTTAATAAAACACGCAAATTTTTATACATCTAATGTAACTACTGCTATATTATAATAGTGATTAATAAATAAAAATACATAATCACGCCTGCATTCCCCGAAGGTGTAGGCAGAGGCGCACTACAGTACACCCACACTTCGCCGATGTATTTAGGTCCCAATGTAATAGGGCGCGAGCCTATTGCCGTTATATTATACCGGGCATATTCCCCCTCTATGCGAGGGGAGATTTGGACCATAGTCCACTACGCTGGCCCAGTGCGGGTTGGTGAACTTCACACGCCCTTCTATAGACGTGCAGGTTTCCTCACCGTTCCGATTAATAAATCATACAATTAGCTTATTTTAGGTATTTGTACTAATGCCAATGAGTTTTCTTCTTATTAAAAGACAGATAACAACGTAGTAGGTTGTCAAATAGTCTTCAATTGTAGATATTATTCATTTTATCCAACACAAGACGTCGTGGGATGTTTGTTATACGTTCGCGAGTTAATTCACACGGAAGCAAGTGGCCATTGTTTCCTGAACATTGCTATTGAAAAATATTCAATAATACAACGTTAGCTGCCCGAGGAATGACTTGTCTGAATTAGCTATTTATTTTACTATTTGCACGTCCTTCAGAGAATCGCTAATTCGGCTATGTACAAATCAGTAAATGTAAAAGTAGATAATAATTGTTTAGGTCTGGTATTAGGTGTAAAATTATAAGTCTTCAAGTATTCTTACTTAATTTTAATAACTTTTACTAGTTCCTTACAAATTATAAAAATGCACGGGACGACACTCGTCGCCAAACTTATTTTTGGGGAATAGCCGCCGAGCGCACTAGTGATGCGCCGGCGCCGGCGACGCGCTAGTATCATGCGTGAACAATAATAATTGATATGATTTCCGTGAGTAAACTTGTCAACAGGAATATTCGCACAACATTTGAAAACCTATAGGGTAACCTCGACATGTTGCCACTAAATAGGTAGCATTGTGGAAAACGTTTTTGCTTAATAAATGCCATTGTAATGGTTTGTAGATTTAAAACTCTATGAATTTGAGGACAAGTCTACATGTGAAGTACAAACAAACGTCTGTTTAAAATAAAATAATAAGATAAACAAATACTTAAACGTAACACGAAATTTATTCTACATGCGCAATGTGCCTATAGCTATAGCTACCTACTATAGTAACGATTGATAAATTGCTATTCTACAATGCTAATAAATCCGTCGATACGTTCAATGCTTTTAGTAATCGATAAAAAGATCGTTAATATGATATGCCGTGCAGTAGTGGGGTCTCGAGGCGACGCAGGCGCGGTCATTGCACCGGGTATCCATTCAGACTTGCATTCTCTGGACCACATGACGTGCGTCGAGAAAAGAGCATTCACCGGCTGGTTATATTTACGAGATCTTTAAAAACTGGCAAGCACGACATGTCGGTAATTTCTAGCGTTTTCCTTGATTTAAGTATATGATAACTATAAATTTTCAATTTAAAACCGGAAATAAGGTTGATCAATACAACAAGAAATGAACTAAAATGTATAAATAAACAATAAATAAAACTTTGCAATAAAACTATTTTACGGATTTTATCGCGTTTATTTACAATTTTATTAAAAAGAAAACAATAAATAAATATAATAATATAAATAAAACTTACATGCATTTTAAGAATACTGTAAGTTTGTCTCATCAAGTTTTAGTAGGTACATTAGGTACCTTAACTTTTCAATTAACGTAATTGCTTAAGTTTTTAGCTACCGAGGTCGTAGTTAAAGAATTTAAAATGTTTACAAACATTAACAATAGCTACTTATTAGTTTCTACATCACTATTTATTACAAATTATTTTTTGCCAACGCAAAACAGTAGCCATTTAATTCGATCGAACTCATAAATACGACCGTAAAAACTCTACGTGCAGATTAGGGTCAACAGCAGGGTGATTTTGAAACACTCGGAATCGAATTCGGAAACGGAATCGGAACTTTCCGTCACGGATTCCAGCCATCGCTATTTTGATTTCCGTATCCGACGATTTTTGACATTTCTCGTCGGATAAACCCATCCGAATCGACGGAAAGTTTCCGACACCTTTTTCCTCGCGGAAAGCTTCCGAAATTGAACAAAAACATAAATAAAATACCAAATTTAAGTGTTATCTAAATACTTGTATAATATGTAAGGTAAGTCAGTACTAAAGAGTGTTTAAAATAAACCCATTAACGTTGTTTTATGGCCCTTTACATTATAGTGAAAATTATTCCCTTCAACCTTCGATAGGATGGAATATTATCTTATAGGAGACAACATAGGGCGGCTGCTGTGCAGCGCCGGCAAACAATCGTGCTGCATTATTCACTTCGTGGTTGTGTTTTTATTTACCGAAATACAGCGCCATGCGCCATCTATGACGTAGCGCTGAAACTTCGTGGTTTCAAAGGCGTGATGTTACCCTTCACTTTCACTTTGACGTATCAGTAAAAATTTTCGAGGTTCGTTATAACCAAAAATAATAAAGGAGAGTAAGTTTTAAATCGATAATTGAAATAAGTAATCAATTTCCATTTTTATAATTATGATAAGTGTGTTTATATAAGACTTTTTGGCCCAAAAAATTCGTATTAATAACTGTTTTGTAATCGAATTTTATTTCTACCATTTCTACCATTTTTAAACGTTCTTTGTAAACGCACACAATCTTTCCGACGTCGGAACTTTCCAATTGGCCCTTCCGTCCGCTATTCAAAATCGCGTTTTGTCATGCCGTCGGAAACGGAATCGACAACTCGAAGTTTTCGATTCCGTTTCCGAATTCGATTCTGAGTGTTTTAAAATCACACTACAGAACAATAAGTTTTTGCTATATTGTTTGACGAAAGTGAAGTAATATAGATACTTAATTATATATAACTTTGTTGAATAGTGGTAAACTAGAAACTCGCATTGTCTTATGTTCCACATAACAAAATTGTAATTAGAGGTCATGGAGTGGTAGAGAAAGTATGAACATTAAGTTTTTTTTAATCTGTTCTTTATGCCTTCTGCGTACTGGGGCGTCAACCCTCGCGCGCCAAGTTCTTTGCCATAGCAAAACGAACTGTATTCACATATTGGAAAAGTTAATTCTACAACGAAATGACAATGATAGTGCGAGTTAATTTTGATGTGTGGGGACGTGGATTTAACGACAGAAATTTAATATTTATACATATTGGCACAGAGTACGTTTTGGCATTGGCAAACATTTCGACGCGCGACCACACTAGATTAAATAATATTAATAAACTACCTTCACACGCATGTTGCCGTAAGTCCCGCTTGACAATAGGAGGGACTTTTTTATCCAGACTGGAATTTCCGGTCGCGCGCGAATTCATTTTGGGGTCGATCGAGGTTAAAGCCATGGCTAATATATTTTATTATTTACTGATATATCATATGTAGGTATCAGTTAGAAAAAATCCAATTTCAATGCGCATAATATTGCTGTGCTCAACATTACTCTATATTAATCATAATTTATATATCAACCGACTTCAAAATAAAGAGGAATTTCTCAATCGACCCGTATGTTTATGTGTGAGTGTGTTACAAAAACCAACGTTTGCAATACAAGGCACACCACTGTAAATGGTATTTGTCTTAAAACTATAGGTAGTTCCTAAGGTATTTTGTTGCTAGAAATAGTGCGACAGCTCTACCATTCAGCACAGTACCACGAATCGATTACCTAGATACATTTATTCATACTATTGATAGCCATCTTTCATGATCGAATTGAGTACGAGAATATAGAGTATGACGCAAATGGTACCAATTTTAGCATCGGTGTTATTGCAACTCCAGAATGTGTAGTCAGCAAACATTGAAACACACTTTTTAGGGTTCCGGGCTTCAATAGGGAAAACTAAATCCATATTAGATAACTTGCATGTCTCTCGCATCATACATATTCCGATTATTCCCGATCATTTTAATTTAGGAACTATTTTTAAAGGAGATAAGTAAGGCACCTGACATTTTTATTTTCATTTTAATAACCCGTATGAAGTATCTATTCTGTGGAGGGCTGGTTACATTTTCTATTTTTTCCTTCTAATATTTACTTTATTTAGTTAGCACAGTCTAGATACCAATGCACCCTTAGATATACACAAAGTTATAACTGTATCGTACCTAAATAGTTCCATAGGGATCATGGGAATGACAAGTGCCTCAGATGGGTGCAGGAACGTGCAAGCACAAATAAATCCCGGTAGAGCATCATCATAAAAAACATAAAACTGAACGTATATACTGCTCCACCAGACCGTATTGATTTACTTTCAATGTGTTTACGTATTCGACGAACGTACTTTTGGAAATTCGTTCTAATATTTATTTATAATAAAGTAACAAATTCACTGAGTGCTACCAGAATAACTCGCTTACGATTAGGCGTTGCTCTTATTTCTGTACCATCTTTACCGTTAAACGGAGGTTGCAGTTTTATTTGCTGCTAAGGAAATTATTTCAGTCGCCTATTTCCTTGGCCGTGAGCGTCGTATTACGTGCGATCTTTCCCGTCCTCTCACGGATCTCGGGTGAGTGACAAAGTACCAAATTGATTAGAAATCGTTTAATCCGCTTACATTTCCCTTTTTATGACTTGTATTTTGCTTGGATTGTTATCTAATAGTGTAATGGGAATTGCGATGGAATAGGAGCCGTGGTCTAGTTGCCATGGCAATAGGCGGCCGGTGTGGAGTCGAGTCAGATGTGACTGATCGTGTTTCAAAGTAAGGACAAAGTACGGAAGCGCTGCGCGTGCGATGCGCAACCGCGTGTTTCAATTGACAATCGTAGTAATTTAAATATCAGTGCGGTCTTTTAAACAAGCTTTCAAATTTACAACAAACAAATTGTTACATAACTGTATGTTTTTTTTTTTTGGAAATGTAATATGTGTACTTAAATTTGACAATGAATTGCAAATGTTGTGTATATCAGCAACAGTATAACAGCAAGTTATTCCTCTCTATTGTATAATTATCTGTGTATGAGCTATATATAAATACTAAATAGTTTTCACCTGAGTGTTAGGTTTTAAAACATCTAAATAATATTTTATAATTCTATCGCTACTCGTATGTCTATTTTCTGTAGGTTCGAACTATAAAATACAGTCCAATATTTAATACAAAGTTAAAAAATGGGTATTTACTCACCTAACACTAAAAAAAGACATACGTCCGCAATCAAATTATTGAGTAATATCTAGTATATTATGTTTTTAGAAACAGTTTTGCCAATTGTCTTGTAGATGTGACGTCGGGGCCGGTTCGTTCGCTTGGATAAATAAATGGACCGGTAAAGAAAATAATCTTCTCCTTCCAATGTTTTGAATGATAAAAATATTATTGAACACACAGGTATAATTAAAAATAGGTTCTTCCCAAATCACCTGAAGGTATTTAACTTTTACGACAAATGAAGATAACTGTCATCAATCGATTAGTTTGAAATACTTAATTAGTAGCGTATTCAGATAATTTAAATTCGTATGTGGTTAGAGTAAAGTTATTATTAGGCATTAGTCTAACTCCACGTGTAAGTGGTAGGTAGTGTATGATTTCAGGTTCAGTCGTATGTTGCAAATTCGCATTTGCTTACACATTCTTGCTGAATCCGTGCCTAACACCATTTCCAAATGGTATTTCCTAAAATATGTGCTGCGTTGATCAAAATGTTACTCGAATTTTAATAGCACAAAATATACCTATTATTATGATATTCAATGCCATTCATAAAATAAATTATAATTGGAGTAAATCGCGTTAATTTATTAATCATTGTGTAGTGTATGCAACTACGTGAAATTAAACGGTTAATTCTGTAAGAGTGTATCAACGGGTCCACTGCCTTCAGTGGATATCCTTATATCTACTAAAATAATACAGTAAGTAACTACTTTAAAAAATATTAAATGAATAATAATTGTTTTATACTTTTAACGACGATGGACTACAGAGTTTTCTGTTTTGTATTGTATAACATCTAATATGTCAAAAAAATACACATACATTTAAAGCCCCTATTAGATGTTATTTCATAAATATGCAACCAATAACATCACGTATATTTTCTGAGCTCGGTAACACGACGGAGATCGGTTATATATATCGGTTTTATTTGTAGATTGGTTATTCCTATTTTAGTTAGGGTAATTACATACTGTTATTGATAAGGGGAGAGCGCAATCTTTAAACATTAAAGTATCTTCTATTGATATAATGATAACGTGGTTTATACCTGACTACTGGTACTCATATTCAGTAGTAATTGAGGGAACACACTGTTCGACACATCACTATTAAATGTTCCTGTAGTTTTAATTAAATTATTACAAAGAGATTTTAGTTGTATCCTAATGCTGTGAATAATATTCTAGTGTTTAGCTTATTATCAGTGTTCCTGCCGCTTGGAACAATCACAAACACGAGTTAGTACCTAGACCTACCTACCATCAACATGTTGTTCGCAAGTGACAGTGGCGTGGTATTATTTATTTTATTTATGTTTCAAATGACTTACGAGTGAGCGTATGACTTATTAGTATATGGCTCGTATTAACAGGCAGACAGAGTAAAACCTCGATATAAATATTCCGGAAAGTCGTCTTCACTTAGACAAAGCCCGATCCGATATGTTACCACTACAGCTACATTATACCTACTTAGAATAATATACTCGTCTAATTATCTCCATGCATTCATAATTAGCTTAATTATTTTTCATCTTGCGATTGCGAGATGCATACGCTTCTCTTAATTAATTTCCATTCCATTAATTGCTCGTGTGATGCAATTGCGTTGCCGCGTATTGATCATTGACTCTGAAAATGCCCTGATATTCATTTAATGGTCACATAAAATATTCTAGTTCCACCATCTCCGACTATTTCTGGATGTGTTTTGATAACAATCTTGTTAAAGATTAAATACGTATAAGTCAACTAGATATATCTATACCTAATAAAGAGATCATCATTGCGCATGTATTTCCCCTAAAGGCAAATTGATATATGGTATACCTAGAGGTTGAATAATAAATATTAATAATAACAACCATAGGTACTCAACGCAACTGTTGCATGGATGGTAGTAGAGTCATATCTTTTTGCTACTTTTTTGACGATACTACAACGGTTTACGTAAATAAATTGCATTATACAACAATAAAAGTCATATAGTAATCATGATACATTAAGAATAGACTAGATTGATATGCATATTTAAAAATAATGGTGTTATTGTTTCAGGGTTAAAAGAAGTCAGAAGCAGGTGATAAATCACCGTAACAATAACAGACAGACGAGCTGTATCCAATGCCGACTCCGAGACCATCCATCGGAGCAACCGTCGTACCGTGAACACCTGGCATCGCCATCGTAACTTTGATGGTGACCCTCCCGCTGGAGAAAGTCATCTACACGCACTGTCACTTCATTGTTATTAAGTTTCTCAACATCTTCTTTATTTTATAGCTTTATTTAATTATATATTTATTAATTTAAAAATGAGCAAGATACTGAAGGTGGTCGGCGCCTCCTGGCTGCAGACGAAGATAAGCTCCTATGTACTTGGAATTCTTGGGATTTTGGCAATACTAGCATTATTTGTTGGGCAAATTGAAAGGTTGGTATTTTTTATATCTCCAGTCTCAGAAAACTCTTCTCATACTATGCAGGCTCATACTCAGGCAGTAGTTTGGGTATATCGACACTCAAATTTAATAGTTAAAAAGAGGAAAAACTTGAACATATTGCAAGAATAGGGAAGATACTTAAACACAGTACCTATGTATTTCAAAGGAAGTCGGTTATCAGAACGTGTATAGTATTTATCGTTTTGCAATGACGGAAAAATCCTTGTTGGTAACATTTATTTACAATAATCGTGGTTGCGAATAGCGTTACCAATCCTGTAAGCGTCGTGTCTTCACGCTGTAATTACGTAGGTAGGTACTTTATTCTTATCGGATCGGAAACTGTGATGACAGAATCGCTTCGCTTTGTGATAAATCGCAAGGATGATGTATCTTCAATGATTCAGTAACACTATATTTTATATATACATAGGTATATCACTAGTATTAAAAGGAGACGTCAATGCTATATCCAGTGTAAATGCAGATACACATATTTAATTTACTACGATGTGTCATTATGTTTATTTTCAGAATTCAAGAAGATGGAACTTACGCAGCTACTGTATTTTATTCAGTAAAAACTGGCTATCGCATTGAATACTGGGGCCAGAGCAACGAACTAGCTGACATACCGAAAGGAGTAGCGCGTGCATATTTTAGAATGGACATGGATACTGTCGGGTAGGTAACGTATTTATAATATTTACTAAAAATTAACGGAATAGTACTCACTCACATATTTCCATTGATCAAAAGTACTATGAAATATTGCTGCAATTATTCGGTTTATGAAGATGGACGAATTTCTTATAATAAATGCAACGGGCCACAAATGAAGTTTGATAAGTCTTGACTACAGTTTTACTAACTTGTATTTAACCTATTAACTCCAGTCGCTTTATCATTTATTAAACGACCGTTATTTTTCCATAGGTGGTCAATTTTGGAAGTCGAAACTGATGGTTCATATTCAGACGAGATACAAGCATACGCTGCTGGAATTGTTGAGGGTGCCCTCACCTGGTCTTTGATACACACGCATCTAGAGAACACCATCAGGGCGAAGTGCGACGGCCAACCTGTGGAGAAACAATGCAATAAACTCAGAGATGCTCTGGATAAGTCAGTCGACATTTGGAAGTCACACGCAGCCGAGCGCGTCGGTGTAGATCCGTTTTGGCATCATGTAAGAAGTCTATAAATTACCTAATCTCCTTTAGTGTTAAAAAACCTACTCCTTTAGAACACTGTAAGGTTACCTACAGGGGCACCATCACGTTACTAATCAAATCTCAACATGATGAACGGGCCTATGTAGGACTTATAAAAGCTAATATTATAATGAAATATTTACACCATAAATCTGGGACCTGATAGAACTCTGATTGTCCCTACTGCTATAGGTACAAAAAATAGGTATCTGGAAATGTGTCCTATTTTTATAGCTTTGATCCCCCATGTATAATTATGTAGCCCATTTGAATGGAAAGAAGTGCTTATAACGCTTTATTTCTATCTAAGTAAACTATCTTTGCAGGTATCCTTACACTACACTCAAATTAACGGTATCTTTACTGGTTGGAAACATGGTGTCGAAAGAAGCATGAAGGAATACGACACTGACATTTCAGACCTGTATTGGTTAAATTCCATCGCAGAAGTATCAGAGATCCAACGCAAACTGAATATTACGTTAGGCGACGGTGCATTAGAAACACTCCCAGATTTGTCCAGTGCCTTTTTAAGGGTTGTCAATGAAACCGCAAGAGATGGAACGCCTACAAAGAAGCTCTATGTCGCTCAAAATGCTGCTGGAAGGTATGAAATTGGATTTAAATATTTCTGTGAATACATATTTACGCTGGCACATTACTGCGACGTATTTGATGATTTTTTTACACATTGTGAGGTGAGTGAGACGTTACTGTTGTGAGAAGGTTGTTCAAAGGGCTAAGGGTAGTGGTGATGTTAAACCCTACGACTCGGTATAAATAATATTCTGTCTCGTCCATAGGTCTCGCCACTTTATGTGTAAGTAGACAAACCACACATTGAATGTTGTTTTAGATATACTTCAATGACTAGAATTCTGAAGAGATACAAACTTAACTATCACCTTACGTTAAAAGACTCTAAACTGGTTCCTGGAACATCGGTGGACTTTTCTGGATATCCCGGGTCTATCACGAGCCAAGACGAGTTCTATGTAGTGAAGGGCGAGAACCATAGGCTTGCTATCACTGGCACTGCTTTGAGGAATTACAATACCAAGCTTTGGAAGGAAGTCAACATTGCTGAGAAAGTAAGTATATCACATGCGATGATGGAACTGAAAACTAATTTCCAGTAAATAGACTAGACTTTCTAAAGACTAGGTATGTTTCTTACTCATCGTCTCCGTAAGAAGGACAAACTTTAAGTAGAGACGTAATTTATCAATATCTAGTCAATAATAATGAAAAGATATTCCTCTTACTTATGCATGTTGTAGCACCTTTGTTAACTGTGCATTTAGTTTTCCCTTATTTGTATTTTTTATTAATGTATTATTAATGCTACAGTTTTTTGATGTCCTGTTAAATAAATAAATAAAAAAAAGATGTATGACTGTGGATGAAGTGAAAGAGGTATGTCAGGATCGTAACATGTGGCAAACATGAGATAGATGACGGAAAACATTTTCTAATAGGTGCAATTGGCTTAGACGCACTTAAAAATGACCTCTACGATTAAGATAAAAAAAATTTTTCAGGTACCCCTTGGCCCTCGAGTTACAGCAGCCAATCACTTAGCATCGAATGTAAGCTCTTGGGGCCACATCATAGCTAGAAGTAACTCCGGTACAGCGAGCAAACAGTGGCTGGTTGTGGACTTCAACAAGTTTGATAATCTGCACACGCTGACACCGAGGACTCAGAAACCAGTTAGAAATGAAATCATCACTGAGAGCACTGTGAAAAAGTATGTAATTGGCATGAATTATATTTTGCTAAACCCACATGACTAGCAAAGACTACTTACTGTGTTGAATCACCGGCCATATCTATGTTGTGATCAACATTGATAAATACAGCTATGGATAAAATTCAATAGGGCTTGTGCATAGTTAACTACAACCTATATCAAATAATACAATTTATTACTTTCTTATACTATAATATAAGTACGTTGAGCAGCCCTAGTTGCTCAGTTTGACCAAAAACTAAGAACTGTAACATAATATTGTAATTTTTTTATTGTATTCCTTTGTAACAGGGACGTAAGGCACATAGTAATGTACCGCAACAACAACAGCCACGCTAAAGGTCTGTTGGCGCTGATAGAGCAGGTGCCTGGACTCACGCACTCCAAAGACATATCTGATGTGTTCCTGGAACAGGGTTACTGGGCTACATACGGGCTACCGATCTTCAAGGTGAGGTTTAATCTTCCTGTTTTGTTGCTCTAACTTGCTAGTTATTATATCGACCAAGACATTGGCTGTGCCCCCAAGTAATTATCTACTATTATTCTTGTTACTTGTTAAATTTTACTCTTTAGTAAACCACAGTTGTCAAAAGTTTTTATTCTTCAATGAACTCAAGATCATGTTTTTATGCTAGTAAATAATTTGAATTTATCGTTTTAGGATGTAATTGAACTTACACAATTAAACAAGATGACAGAGCTGCATGGTGAAATATTCTCGGGGTCGGACTCTCCACGAGCGGTGATCTTTCAGCGAGGACATACAAATGCAACTTCGCTGAAAAGCATTATAAAGTTGATGAGGCAGACTAATGTGACAGCAATAGGCATGAGCAATGAGACAAAACACTGTACTTCTGAGATGGACTGTATACTCGGGGAAAAGGGATATTGGTCCGTTGTAGGAGTGCGGGGGGATATCGTCAACCAGTACAAAGAAGCTTTCGGAGTCATCGACACCAAGGTAGTCAGTGGTAAGTTGGTTTTTATTACAATGACTGTTTTTGCTGTACCTCATACTAATTTAGAATCTAATCTTTATTAAATGTTTCCGTTTTACGTTTTTCAGGTATTCTTAACCAGTCAACTTTAGAATTCGTAGCGATTTCCAGTCCACCGTACACAGAAATAAAGAACACAACATCCATAAATAAGGGAAATGTAGTGCCCATTTACAGTAATATGCTAAACGACAAACCGGAGATGAATAGTCTCGAGATAAGAGACCTCGTGATACAGCAACAGGAGGAAGCCGAGGAGGAGAAGATGGAATTACTTTACAAAGACGCCGTTAAACCATTCGAGTGGTCTGGGAGCCAATTCGAGAATACAACCCACGGCGGCCTCCCAGACAAGTGGGATTTTAGACCGTTTTCACCGAAGTGGTCGTGGTGAATCTCTCAGTCAACATAATTTTTTAGCATAATAATTTGTGTTAATTTAATCTTAAGCTGTAAGTCTACATATTCATCACTTCCAAAAGCGTTATTAGGAATGAACTACCTACATATTTTTAAACTTTGCACTCGGTTGAATTTCATATTTGACGAATAAGTCTCAAACGAAATGTTACAAATAGTACTTAGTACCTACTTACTTACCTACAATAATGATTTTTATTCAGTGTTTTACAATTTAAGATTATTTATTGGATTAATGTTTGTCTCGTTATTCTTGTTTGTATACCTATGTGTTTTAGCCAATTTAGCTAACGGATGTTGAATAGCTGTTTCACTGTCGGAATTAGATAGGTATATTAAGAACTGCATGGTTAGGACGTATCTAAGTACCGAAGACATTTCAATTGTATAATACTTACACAAGTACTTACATAATTTATTTATAGAGTACCTACATACGTACTCTATGTATTCGTGTTTTAGTATCTGTTCATTATTGTTTAGTGGTTTATTTTAATAAGAATGAAGTGACGTATTAAGTATTCGATTTTGCTCTCGAAAATAAATACTTAGTACAATTATATAACGTTGTATGTATTTTTACCTAATAGGTATGTAAAAGTAATGAATATGAATGAATGAATGAATGAGTAAGGACTGAGGGCAATCGGATCTATGTAGCATCTGACCAAGAGCAGAATATTGTTGCGAAAAAAACCATTTCCGTGAAAAACTTTATTTTAAGAATCGAACCCGCACTAACGCGGCTTGTCAGTGAAGCTCGCTTTTGGTATTTCCATCTGTATTTCCCAGATTTCTATGGTAAAGAGGTTCGAGCGAAAGTAAAAAAATTAATGGTAAAAACATTTAATTGCCCTTAGATTTCGTGTTCTCCTCAGCAAGCCCTTTAGTAGTGCAGAAAAAATAACTATTCCGCCATCTTGGATGATCCACCATATTGGAATCAGAATGACGTCACATAGCTAAGCATGCATTGTCATCCAAAATAAGCGTGTGTACCAAATTTCAGAACAATCGGTTAAAGATAACTGATTTAAAATTCAGTTGCAACATTCCACCCGGACATACATTGCAAGTTAATATAAAGCTTGTAAAAATAGAGCGCTTTAAAATTCATGGTCGTGCGAAAGTGCGAACTAACTATTATTACCTCTATGGAACCAACCTACTTACATGCTCTTATTCTATCATATTGCCTAGCACTAATAAGTCCAATTTTGTATTGCCTATCTTAATCAAGATCTAAACTTGGTCAAGTCCGTCATCTTTAACACCTCCATCACCCATTTCTAATTCATTGAATTCTGAATAATTACTTGACACTGGTAGAATACACTTAAATCGCAGGTGCAGCCAATCCTCATCTTATTCCATAAAATTCGATTCATTCCGTAAAAGAAGAGAAGAACGTAGTAGTTACATTCTCTGTGATCTGTTACAAATGGTCAAAACATTATTTGTGTCAAAATCTGTGGTCAACATTCTCGAAATAGCTAATGGGTACATGCTTATACATTTATTATAGTTGCCTAATCAAATTTAACCTTTATTAACTATACTGTTCTACGTAGTCATTGCAGCAATGTCGGAAGCAGGATTTTCAAAAGGTAATTACTTATTTAAGTTATAGTCCGGTAACCGCCTCTACTGTATATATTCGTGGGTAGGATAACGATCCTACCCGGGCTACGGATCGTAGTAGAAATATGTGCTTGCTAGGTATATATTAAGAACAACTAGCAGCGGGACCGGACCGTGTGACCCGTAATAGGCAGCGAATACCCAAGCCAGAGAAAATGATCAAGTTACAAATTTGTGGCCAAAGACGATTGTAAGCACTAATACCTACTTACCCCCAAACCTTGGCAGCTACGATTAGAGCACGAGTTGGCACAATGTCGTCGTCTTCCCTACATCCATTCCCGCTGGTTCTTATGATCGTAGATAGATACCGCAACTACTGCGCCACCTTTAATATAACATTTATAATCCTCAAACACATAGAAAACTTTTAGGATCAATCTACAGTGGCGTTGTATTGTAGAAGACCTTTGAAGTGAAAAATGAAATTTTAGTTGCCTTGAAATTCATTTCATTTTCGCGCCTTGGGCGTTTGGAGCATAGACTAGGATTTGGTTTGGAACACAGACGCTTGCAGCAGCGTCAAATAGGGTAATCGCTATTCACCTTTGGGTACATAATTTGTCTTCAAAAAGTGGACTACCGTCATACTTCCTAACATCAAGTTATAAAACCTTCATACCAATGGGTAACACTGTGGGTACTTGTGATTTAATTTAATGATTAATAATATTGAATGAAGTACATATCAACTTATTTTTTTATTTCTTAGCACAAAGCAACCACTCAAAGTGTAAACTAAAATTTTATAGGCTTGAGCATAGCATAGCCAATAGACTATAGTCACCAAAAAAAATACGCCTTACACGATGCGGCATCACCCGATGACAATGTGAAGTGACCTTATAGTACCTATGCCTTGAAGTGACTCATTGGTTGATAGTGATAGTTCTGTGCTCATCGATGTTTGCTGCTGTGTTAAAATCAATAATCTGACAGTCGGTCAGCTGTTGATCTGTTTGTTTTTGTTATTATAAACGTAATACAATAAATAAAATTAACTTATACTACCATTATATTCACTTTAGAATAGGTATCTTTCATAAATTCTTTAAATAATGGATTTTTTCTTCGGAAAACCACCAACGGTTAAGGGTAAGTTGAAACTACTCATCATCATCCAATTGAAACGAATATTTCTTTAGTTTTCATCACGTTTAGTTGCACACATTTAAACTTATAATTGACTTTAGTTTGCATAAACCTTATGCACGCACTGTTCAAGTTCGAAATAAAATCTTATATTATTCAATAAACAACATGAATTGAGGTAGACATAGACTAATGATATTATGAGTAAACATGCTCCCTTATATATGATAATAGGAACATTAATCCATTACTCTTGAAGAATAACTGTAGCATATATTTGGGCGAGAACTAACTGAATCATCAGTAAAATGTACCTTCTCATATATTTTGAATTTAGAACAGCAAAGGCAAAATGATCGTGAACTTCGCAAGGCCTCGCGGGACTTAGACAGAGACAAAGCAGCCCTAGAAAGAGAAGAGAAAAAACTAGTAAGTTATGGTTAGATGTAAATAACTTTCTAATAACTCAAGACATAATTCTGCCAACCTGCACCGGGCCAGCGCGGTGGACTATGGCCTGAATCCCCATCGCATTGAGGGGAGGCCCGTGCCCAGCAGTGGGACGTTAAAATAGGGCTGTAATAGTAAGACATAATTCATTGTTGTGCATTATTAGTACCTAGTTTAATTTGTATTTCACGCCCCGCCTACAGAAATGCTTTGTTGGGGTCTAATTATGTGCTGTTGCTTAAAATATATGGAAAATATAAGTATCATCACAATTCATGTATTCAGTATATTAATCTGGTTGATACAATTTTTTTATGTTCTATACCTACCTATGATTCTGTTATCCAGGAAATGGAAATAAAAAAGATGGCAAAGGAAGGCAACAATGATGGCTGCAAAATATTGGCCAAACAGTTGGTACAACTGAGAAAACAGAAAACTAGATTCTATGCAGCTAACAGTAAGGTATGTTAGAATTTGATGTATACATAAAATAATTTAAAACCAATATGGATTGAAAAACAACATAATAAAATAATAATGTGAGCGCCAAGACAAGAGTTATACAGATATTCTAAGTTGCTCTCCCACTGTCATTTGAACTATTACTATACACAAAATTCATACACAAACATATTCATATTCAAAGGTATAAAAAGTATCCATTAGGTTGGCTTATGTGTAGTCCAAGATATTTTAATTCATACCTAATTAAGTTAGATGGCAGAAGATTAAAAAGTGACTATCTTTACCTCTTGCCAGATTTTAGATTTTATTATAAAGATTTCTATCAAATTATTATTTTGCCTTATTACAGATACAAAGTGTACAGATACAGAACAAAGCGATGGGTGCGAATATTGCACTAGCCGGGGCTATGGGCACGACCGCTAAGACTATGGGCAACATGAACAAAGTTATGAACCCACACCAGATCGCCAAGGACATGGAGGCGTTCAAACAGGCCAACGCCAAGATGGACATGACTGATGAAATGAGTAAGTGTTGGTCAACAACCAATCAGTCATTATATTCAACTCTAAAAAAACTAGAAATATCAATACAACATTCTACACTTAGTTGAGAAAGAATTCGGGATTAGTATTTGATTTGATACCATTAAAATTTTGCTCTTAAAAAGTATTTGCGGTGACCCCTATCTCCCATCGACCCCTTCCCGCCTTAAAACAATAATTATAATAATACATCATCACACCTGTATTACCCGAAGGGGTAGGCAGAGGTGCACTGCCGAGCGCCCATGCTGCGCCGTGTATTTTGGTCCCAATGTAATAGGGGGCGAGCCTATTGCCATTATACTGGGCATGTTCCCCGTCAATAGGAGGGAGATTTGGGCCATAGTCCACCACACTGGCCCATTGCGGGTTGGTGAACTTCACACGCCTTTCTATAGATGTGCAGGTTTCCTCACGATGTTTTCCTTTATTGTTCAGCAAGTAATCAGTAATCATTGTTGAAAATGACATTCGCACATGAAAATTATCTCAGAGGTGCGGGCCCGGGATTTGAACTTGCACCCCATACGTTCAAGGCGTGCGTTCTTGCCCACGAGGTTACCACTGCTCACGCCTCAAAACAAATCTTCTGCAATACGCTCTTAGATGGCGCGTCAAAATCAAATTTCGAACAAAACCAACATTTCATACGTAATCCTGAATCGCAATAAAAGAGTTTGACCATCTTAACTACAAGATCCCGATCTAAGCCGTTGCATCAGTAGACAGTACAATATCTAAGTAGCTTATAAGATACGGATTTTAAAGAGTGTTGTACAGTTTCAGATACTCTGGATGACATTATGGACGAGTCAGATGATGAACAGGAAACTGAAGGAATTGTTAACAAAGTTCTCGATGAAATTGGCATTGAAATTAGTGGAAAGGTAATGTATCTTTCATATTTCAAAATAGTTATATTCAGATCTCTTTTGGCGATCTTAAAATACGAGAGAGTATTTCTTAAATTTAGATTAGACGGATTGTGTCGCGCCACTCTTTCACTGTCTTATTTTATAGGAGTGAAAGAGACAATGATGTTGAGTCTGTTGTACACAAAATGCAACTAAATTGTATTTGACAGCACTTAAACTATCGCCATCTTGCTCGTACAATACGGCCGTAACAAGGACCGCAATACGCTTAGTTAGGTACCAATAAAATCAGCATTTTGGAGACAAGGTTATCAATGAAAGGCGAATGGATGACTGAGTAACTTTATTAATATCGTCGCGTTTATATACACATTTAATAAAAGGTAGATAAAACATAATTTACAAGTGCGCGGAAACACTGCTGTCCGTAGCTCTGTTGTTAGGCGCGTTAAGATAGGCCGCCGGGGGCTCGTTCGCCGCCTCGGCTCGCTGCCGCGGAGGCTCCAGTCGCCGCTGGCGCGTCGCCAGTGAAGCGGGTTTCAGACTGCAATGAAGGATGCTATATAGTATAACATAGCATGACGTTCACATTACGCGATATTATCGCAAGCATTTATAGAATATTACAAGCTCAATTGACGGGACGGCCTGGGGTGAGAGAGAAGGAAAATGGCGGCGCGCGATATAGCATAGCATGAACTCAGCGCATCGCACCAATTTATAGCGTATAGTAAGCCAATAATATATAGTACAGTACAGTGTGAACGTGTCCATAATGTATGGTGCGCGATATTGTTGTATACTGTATGCTATTATATTATAGCGTAGTCTGAAACCCGCTTGATGCATGTTGTTTCAGCGTTCTTGTGACGTAATGATGTAAGTGGCTAAGACTGCGTTTATGTATGCCACTACAGCATTATTATTTACATATTTCGCGGAAGAAGTCTAGTCTTGACGGACATGCTAGCCGTGCAGATTCCATATAAATGTTGCCTCTTAATTCCATAAAACGAGCAGGAATTACATAAAGGTTTTTACTCTAAATGCTTGTTTTCACAGATGGCCAATGCTCCGTCAGTGGCCCGCAACAAGGTTGGCGCGTCAACTTCCGACGCGGACAAGGATCTTATGGCACAATTAGCTAAGCTCAAGTCTTAGGATAAATATATAAAAATACCGACGGTTAAAAGGCTAATTGATCCAACCGGCATTTTGGTGACTGCACAAAAGAGGGAGAAAAATTCGCTAATTCCAACGATATATTATAGGGGCCGTTCAAGTATTACGTAAACACTATGGGGGGGGTCTTTGTTTTGCTTATTTTGGATGACATGGGGGGGTAGGGGAGTCTAGATGATGATTACGTCATCAGTAGTTATTTACTTTTTTACACGAATGGCAACCCTCACATTGTCTATGCTTGAAACCGAAACGCATTTTCGGGGATAACATTATAATATTAAAAAAAAAACATTTTTAATTGAAAAATGTTTACGTAAGCGTGGGGGAGGGGAGCTTTGCTTACTTTTGCTGACAAGGGGGATGGGGGGGTAAATAATGAACGGCCCCATATACCTCAATATCGCCCAACATGGCGTTTGAGTCACTTCTCCTTTTACCCGTCGATATGTAATTAAAAAAATTACCCAAAGTAATGGATATTTTTTTGTTGTCTAATCATATTATATTTAAGGTGACTACAATTAAGTTACATTGATTTTATTATACATGTTATAAATCTGGATTCATAAAACCCTGGGCGCACGGGGGCGTTAAGACGGGTACTTCAAAATGGTTGCCAATACTAAAATGGACTGTATTTACTCGTAGAAAAAGCTCACACTTCAATAAAATGTCATCGATGACTGGCGAATTTTGCAGCGTGGTCGCGTGGCTTTTACTACAGAAATAAAATCTTTATTTATACAGGGTGCTTCAGAAGTCCGAAATAATACTTTGACGTTTGCATCAGTATCGAGTATACAACATATTCATATTCATTTATTGTGGTAAATATTAATTTACATGTCATGTCAACAGAATGGTATAAGAATTTGATCGAAATTCGACCATGTTTTTCCAAAAAATTTTTCGTCGTCAATTTCTATAACTTGTATTATCTCTAGCCTTATCTCTAGCTTTATGTAAAATTTTCATGTTCTGTTATGTGAATATTGGTAGTTGCCCCTTATTCCTGTAGTTTACAATGCTGAATAGGGTTATGGATCTACCTAAAGGCCAGAAAACGATACCTGTGACAAATATTCAAATGACTATAACTCAGAAACTATGGTAGTTAGGTATAAACTGTCTTCACTAAGCATCCACATATGAGCTACCGTATATGTACCTAAAGTATTATTTCGGACTTCTGATACGTCCCGTACACAGAGCCCTTTATACAGAGTTCATTTTGGTAATGGCAAAAAATTACAACGCGCGTCTTGACGTTCCTGTGTGCCTGGGGCTTTACATTATACTTGTCGGAATTATCAAATGTAAACTGAATGATAAATTACTTTACAAAAAACACTTCTTTTGTGGTTGTCGGGTAAAATTTATTTATATTGTAATGATCGTGTAGCTAAATCATGTCTTTATTTCCGAATTTTATTTCATGTTTGTTTGCCTACTCAAATATTGCTGCAAAAATAACACAGACCATTTATTTATTTATTTATTAAATATAATTAGAACGGTCTGTAAGAAAGTACCAATTACACCAATTATAATAACTATATACACACACGAATAATTATTATGCATCATACATTTGAAAAATTATAGAAAAACACACATACGTCAATTCTCACAATACCTCACACATGCTGATAAAAAATTCTTCCAGCCATCCGCAAACACATCAACATTCGGATCAGAATCCAGGAGACCGTTGAGTGCTGATAGTGTGCGAGGTGTAGGTGGCATAGCGCGGGCCACTGTGCGCGATTTTGGCACAGCGAAAAGTTTGTGCTTGCGACCGCGAAGATAGTTGTCGGGGGTAAAGAGACGAGACAGTTCATAAAGCAGCTCGGGAGCATCCATCATCCCGCACCATATACCTATAGACTTAGTATTATTTCACATTTGGGTGCGATTGCAATCGTCAATACGTGGTGGGGCAGAGGGGAAGACGACGAATTTGGATTAGTTCATTCAAGGTCCTGATGTCAAGGGCATTTTTGCTAGAGATGAGCCACATCTCTCCATCGATAACTTTTTACGATCATTGATACATGAGTAGGTATTATAAAAAAATTCTAAACGTCAACTATTTACCTATTATGTTTATTATAGGGATTAAAAATGGTCCGTTAAATGAAATTAAACTATTTTTTATTATTTGGTCTGTGGAAAGTAATAAGGAGTATTTCCGATTTCTTCAATACAATACTTACAAATTATACCTTCGTCCAGTATATATAATTATGTTAGATTGTTATTAATATGTAATGTAATTTGTTATATACTTACGTAACTATAATGTGAAAATAAATATCTGTGATATTTTTATATTATACGCTACGAGGAAAATACATGTTTCTAATTGTGCACCCATACAAATCACAGAGCTACGCCCTATTATGAACAATTTCATATGAACTGACTCCATTTATCTTTAACCACTAACGTTTGTACTGAAAAGGTCTTTCGAATGCCATAAAAGTAAATAGATTGGAATTCCTATTAACATGGGGAAACCCTAACGTGTATGGTAAAGCTGAATTATTTATAAATGCCAGCGCCCTCGAGCGATATAATACTGCTTGGTTAGCCACGTCATTGATATGCAAAGAACGAGATCGTCGTCAGCTTGAAAATATAATGAAATTTACACGGCTTGTTTACTGTTCGATAATGACTCCGTGACCCGCCGTTGCTCCATCATAAAACATATTTTGGAGTTGTACACAGGCAGCGGTAGGTCGTTTGGTTTATTATCGCCAGCCAGTTATAGGTAACATTCACGTAGGTTGGTACTAAGAGATGATACCCGATTATCTTTTCGACGAACGCCTCAACAGTACTCTGCTACAAGATGACATGAAGCATGTTCAACGAAATAAAACTATGTATGAAAAAACGCAACGAGATTTTGTAAGTACCAAAACTAATGTGTTTATGAAAGGTAGGCAGAGATGTATTGGTTGCAATGCATGCAAATTAATTTCGTCGATGTATTTTGGTCTGAATACGGGACCCGGGGTCTGATTTTCGTTTTATAGACATCAACTCCATTCGAGATGACGTCGAAAAAAAACAAAAATTCGACCAATTAGACGTTTTGTTTCGACATATCTGGAATAGATATTGATGTCTGTCAAGCGAAAATCGGGCCCCAGTCTTGATATTAGGTATATCGTGCACCTGCAACATACTGACCATCCATCTTCTAGGACATCTCAACGGCAACCGGAGTTTTAACTTTGATTGTCAATCGTGCGTTCAAAACACTTGTCTGTAACACTGCTTCGAATTTCAAATCAGTCTCACACTTGCATCTTCAGGAGCAAGATCAGCGAGATCTGTTGTCGTCTCAAGACGGCGACACTTGTGAGACCCACGACCAATTCTATAGAGATCACAAGCTTTTGTTGGTGCTGTTCCGAGCGCTCGCTGTTATGCCTATAACTCGCTCACGACCAGGTAAGTTATACGAGCATATTAATTATATGACCTTATTTAAACTTTCAATTAGCTATAAACGTGTTTCTGGCAGCTATGTTAGAACCTTTAGATCAGAACCCTTTCAATATTCCTGTGGGTGGAATTTTGATTACAATAACTTTTTGATACTATAGGTAGTCATTATGTTTGAATTTTTTGTCATAATGTCGATCTTTTAGTAACATTTATCGATAGCAATACCTAATTTTTAAAGTATTTCAACCTTCAGCCCAAAATCTCGGCCGCGCGCGATACCGAAATATATTTTATACGTATGTAGATAGAGCATGTTAGCCAAAATAGGTGGCGCAGAGGTTTAAAAAGAGCAGGTCCCAACTATAGGTAATAGCCCTCCTAAGTAGGCATCATTCTCAATCCTGCGTAGTCCATCGGAGAGGCGATTCGTTTAATGAGTATACCTGGTCTAATATTTTCAGGAACAATAACTTTCAGTTGGAAATCAACAGCTACTATATACGCAGTGTGCTTCTATATAGCTGCTACCGTGATTGTGCTGGTGGTAGGCTACGAACGCGTCATGATACTGCGCTCCATCCGACGATTCGACGACTACATTTATGCCATACTGTTTGTAGTATTCCTTGTACCACATTTCTGGATACCTTTCGTGGGTTGGGGAGTGGCTCACCAAGTCGCTATTTATAAGACGAATTGGGGTAAATTTCAAGTGAGTTGACTGTAAAGTAAGTAGCTCATCTTTGGTTAAAAAGTGGTTGTGGTGTGAAATCAGGTCTTTGTCTATTGATAGGTCAGGTATTACCGTGTGACTGGTGAAAATCTTCAGTTCCCCAACTTGAAGACGTCCATCGTGATTATAAGTGCGGGCTGCTTGCTTCTGGCAGTGTGCTTCCTGCTCAGTCTCTGCGCGCTGCTAGACGGCTTCTTACTAAGGCACACTACAGCCTACTACCACATCATAACAATGATCAACATGAACTGTGCGCTCTGGTATATCAATTGCAAGGCTATTAAAATCGCATCTGAAAGCCTATCAGAATGTTTTCGCAAGGTAATTACTTAATACTATGCACTAAACATTATAGATATTGGCTAACGTATAGATTTCGAGTCTAAAATGTTTGAACTAATTTTTATTTTTTTTATTTCACAAAGTATATAGGTACCGGGTAGGTACCTATATACTTAGGTTCTTACCTAACCTATACCAATGTATAAACCTATGCCTACATTAAATATATATTTGTGTTTTGTTTCTTTTTACCCGTCTACGCCAAAGGCAAAAGGAACGGTTATGATTTTAGCAGTCTATGTATGTAAGCATTTGTATTTATGTATGTTCCACCGTAGCGCCCAAACTGTTCATCCGATTTCATGAATAAGGTGTCAATCAATTCGTTATTATGGCCCGGTTAACATAGGCTATATTCATAACGACTTCAACATTAGGAGGAGTCGATTTTTACCTTGTTTCCGTAGTCGGGTTACAGTTCTTTAAACTTTTTTTATTTATCGACCAAATTGAGAATCGGAAGCTTCATTACTATTTAATAGTAGATATCCAAAGAATGTATAGAACATACCTGCACATATTATTATACCTCATATGCAGGACGTTGAAATAGAATGCTCCGCTAATCTCATCTCCCGGTATCGCTACTTGTGGCTCAATCTGTCGGAGTTGCTGCAGTCATTGGGCAATGCCTACGCGCGAACCTATTCCACGTATTGCCTTTTCATGTAAGTTATACAAAGTTATGGTTATTAATATAGATAGCGTTATATACGGACCCCCAAACTGATGGAAAGTTATAATCTATTTACACTGTAGGTGGTTGAAAATTCTTGTTAGTAGAAGAAAATAACTCTGGTTACATATTATCGTTTCGTATATAGGTACATTATAATCGAAGTTGCAATAAGAATATTAAATGTTTTACTTTTCATTCCAAATTATTTTGAACAGTGATTGGTGATCGAAGTCTCCTATTAAGCGAATAATATTTGTATTTGGAGATACTACTTCATTGTAGGAGGAATAGGTATAAGTAGGTAGGTATGTAACATTGTCGTTATGTTATATCCTTAGGTTTGCCAACATAACGATAGCAGTGTACGGCGCCTTATCCGAGATAGTGGACCACGGGTTCGGATTCAGCTTCAAGGAGATGGGTCTGGTAGTGGACGCCGCGTACTGCTCTACCCTGCTCTTCATATTCGCTGACTGCTCTCATAAATCCACTCTTACGGTATTTCTTTTTAACTAAAAATAGTAGATATGTACCAGAAATTCTAACGTGTATCTAACCTAACGGCTAGTCTTTCGGCTTTTGCGAAGATAGCAAACAGCTTGCACACTTTGATAGACTGGACATCGCTACAATTAACCTATGATCAGGTCATGTAGAGGCCCGCCGCCTTTGTGTAGCATTCATAGTTAATCAGAATCAGAATATTTTTTATTCATGTAAACCAGTACAGGCACTTATGAATCTTCAATAAATAATAATAATAGTGTCTCTCTAATTATTAGTAAACAACAATAACGATCGATAGGTAAAACTTATCTTAGAATTACTCACTTAACAAGAAGTTCAATAATGAACCGATCTCTGGGTTTTAGTGAATCATTTGTCAAACAAATTTTAAAATGGATATCACTTTGCACTTAGCTGAAATCGTTGAACATCTTCGGAGCTTTGACCAAAATAGATTTTAGAGACTGAATATTATTTTTTATTTAAGTTACTTTTTGAATCTATGCAATTGCTACACAGGGTGTTTCAGAAGTCCGAAATAATACTTTGCATTTTGCAGCAGTATCTATACTTATACTTATAATACTTATATACTTATAATATATATTAATATTATAAAGCTAAAGAGTTTGTTTGTTTGTTTGTTTGGTTGAACGCGCTAATCTCAGGAACTACTGGTCCGAATTGAATAATTATTTTTGTGTTAAATAGTTTATTTATCGAGGAAGGTTATAAGCTATATATCAAAACGCTACGACCAATAGGAGCGGAGCAGCAACGAATAATGTGGCAAAAACGGGAAAATTCCCGAACATGAATCGGGTATTATAGACTTATATAATCATAGACTTTATAACATCACTCTACGCCAAAGTAACTATTAGCGCCGGTGAAACCGCGGGCACAGCTAGTCGGGTATAAATCTGAATGGTATAAAAATTTGATCGAAATTCGACCATGTTTTTCCAACTTTTTTTTCGTCGTCAATTTCTATAACTCACCTCGAGTCCTATGTAAAATTCGCATGTTCTGTTTTGTGAATATTGATAGTCGCCCCTCATATGTGTAGTTTACACTGGTGAAAAGAGTTATGGATGTACCCAAAGGCCAGAACACGATACCCGTGCCAAATATTCAAAGGTCTATAACTCAGAACCTACGATAGTTAGGTATTAACTTTCTTCACTAAGCATCTACATATGAGCTACCGTATATTTACCCAACGTTTTTTTCGGACTCCTGATACACCCTGTATATGCGATATAGATGCCTAGAGTAATATTCTTAATTTCAACAGGTCGCTGCTGGAGTTCAAGATACGTTATTATCTATTGATATCCTAGCTGTTGATAGGCCAACTCAAAAGGAGGCGAGTATTATATTTTATTGACGTGGGTATATTGCGTAATGGTACGAATATATAGGAAACTCGACTCACATCACCACATCCTTGCATTTTGTTATGTGAGGGAAGTAATCTTTTAGCATGATTGGCCCGCTATTTTAAATATGTTTTAAATATAATACAGATCGACCACTTTATTCAAGCCATTGAGATGAATCCAGCGGTCGTCAGTCTCAAAGGGTACGCATACGTCAACAGGGAGTTGCTTACATCGGTTAGTATTTACTCGATTTGATAACATGGTATTCAAGTCCGCTTGAAACAGGTACTTAAATAAATTAATGATTGAACACATCTTTAAAAATACTACAATTAAAGTTTGCTAACGATTTTAAACTGAATGTTTTGCTTTAATAAATACTGGGGATTGTATGAGTATTCAAAATGCTACACGGTCGGATTGTCCATGTTGACTGAGGCCAGCTTGGTAGAGTGGGCGTACAAAACTTATTTTACGAGGTACAAAAATATTTTATTTATTTATCGACCGTGAAAAAGGCCTTTCAAAAGCAGTATCGGTCGGTACTGAACTGAATACATAGAGAATAAGGGAATTGAAGTCATTATCAGAATTAAATTAGTCTAACCGCAAAATTTATAGAAATTTCCATCCACAAATTAACTACACAGGCATCTTTCATTATAAAAGTGTTCTAAAATGCCTCTGAAATGGATTTTCATATTGGAGTTTTATATAAATTTAGGGGTTACCATTTACCTCCTTAATAATGTAGATTTAGACGAATATTTACTAGGGTATACGAAATATAATGAAGTAGGTACTTATATGAATTGAAACTTGAAACACGTTGGTTCGTTTTAAGAGAGACCGTTCATTGATATTCCGAGTCAGACGGGCTTCAGTAAAAGCGAAGGTATGACACTAATAGGACGGCTGAAAGCTACATAAGTGTCCAACACTCGAGCTTACTTATCTAAGTATTAGACGGAAGCCTAAAAGTGTAATAAAAGGGAATGATATTTATGACATTATTGTCATTGTACACTTATGCGTACAATTGTTGTTTTAAGACATGTCTTTTGGTTTGTTCTAAATTGTAAGATTCACTGAATAAATTGCCATAGATATACCTCCTTTATTTACATTCCTACTCAAATTCGGGTCACTCCCATATTTTTTTATCGAGGTACTTTAAACTAATCCTCAAATTTATAGAAATGCAAACCTCTTACAATAACACATTTCAATATGTAAAATTATTACACAATACCACTGTTGGTAATCCTGGTTAAGTATGTATGATTCAAATAATTTCTTAGTTTCGTCGGTGTCCCGAATTCATTGCTCCCAAGTATAGTTTCTGATGACGGCTTGCTCTAGTGACTCTAGTAGTTCAAACGTAGGCCGCTTGAATTACTGAACAGTGGCAAATTTCGGAAATGGCCTTTTCGAAATTTGCCCTGGTCTGGTGTAACTGGGACCCACCCCAGTCCATTATGTGGTGCCCATAGTAGAAGATTTGCTTAGTAAGGGATCTTACGATGAGTATTGTTGTCTGGCGGTATTGATATTATTATATTGATACAGACGTCTACCATCTCGGAGTATACATAATATGATTGGGTGATTACTGGATAAGTGTAGGTAATATTTTTATGTACTCACTTCCTTGTAACCTTGTTCCCAGGCAATAAGCATGATAACGATTTATTTGATCGTGCTGCTACAATTCAAGATCTCACTGCCGAAAGATCCGCAAATCGTCTCCACATGAAGTTTCAATTACGATTTAAGTAGATACCTCATGCCCGTTTTCACTTTCTAGATGACGCCTATTAGACGTGCTGCCTAAATATAATATAAAGTAGTTGCCAGTTGCAGTGTATTAATATTTAGGCATAGGTCTAGATATACCTAAATATAACTGTTTTTGAAGAAATTCCTTGACATCACGTTGCGTTGTTGGTTTGGTACCTAATTATTTATTATCTTGAAGACAATTAAAAAGACGTGTTCAAGTTATTAAGGACTTTGTTTATTTTGTACTTTCAAGTGTATATGCGTTACTGCTGTGTTAATTATATTTCTATCTGAAGCACCTTGAAAAGTATTGTGACATAGGTGTCTCTTCACAGACCTTGTTGAGACTAGGGAAAATTTCCGTGTGTTTAAACGTTTCTGCCATACCTATTACTGGAATCAAGTATAATATAATATAAGCTCACATTGTTAGGTCCAACTAGTGTTAAATAGCAGCCGTGGTGCCTTCTTTTTTTCTGTGGCAACTCAGCCATTACAGTTATTTTTGTCTCCCGTTTTGAAATGGAGGGAAGTAGATACATTTTTCATTCCAACTACACTTAATCGAAAAACTATTAAATCTGTGCGGGTTCCAAGACAATTTAGCTTTTCACAGGCTTACAGGAGTAACAGTGGCGGGAAAGTGTGGCGGGGAAAAAAACCGGCCAAGTGCGAGTCGGACTCGCGCACGCAGGGTTCCGTACCATTATCTATAAAAACGGCAAAAAAAATTACGTTTTTTGTATGGGAGCCCCCTCATATATTTATTTTATTCTGTTTTTTTAGTATTTGTTGTTATAGTGGCAACAGAAATATATCATCTGTGAAAATTTCAACCTCTCTAAGTATAACGGTTCATGAGATACAGCCTGGTGACAGACGGACGGACGGACAGCGAAGTCTCAGTAATAGGGTTCCCGTTTTACCCTTTGGGTACGGAACCCTAAAAATAGGTGTCTCTTTATATCCAAGCTGACAACCATAGTTTACTATGCCGTCTTGTATCTACTTATAATACCCAAGGCGAAGGAATATATCAACATATTGTTGCAAACCATTTTACTTTTTCAAATTACTCATTCGAAACACGAAAAACGGCAGTTTGTGAAATTAGATATTTCGCGTTTGAAGACGTGATGCGTAGTATAACGCTTATGAGCATCTCATCGGAATTCGCAGAGTATTAAAAGAGTGTTCTTAGTTCGTCGAGAGGGATGGCGCGGGGTCGCAATCAATCCGCAGATGTTGTGACAGCCTGAATGGGGATTCATTAATCAACTTTTCCAATTTCCAACGAATCTAGCACTCTTATCGCCAAGTTTATGTGAAATCCCCGATGGCGATCATCTTCTTATGTTGATTTTCTGTTCAACTGTAATGCAAACTTTGTTAAGTATAAGTAGTAACTAATTACTAATCAGATAATAGAGACTATATTATGATATTTTATTAATCACATAAAAAGTTTATATTAAAGGTAAGCAATACTGGTTGGTAGCTGAACTATCTAACTGGGAATAAATAAATCAAAAGCTCTATAAAAGTAACTGAAAACAAAACAAAAAAAATTGCTTAGTAATCGAATGGAGCTGTGTACTAGCGGCCTATTCACTTCATTTAAATACATTAAAACATATAAACGATAACCGCTGTAAGAATCAGAATTATTTCATTCTTGTAAACCATATTAGCATCAACTTATGAATCGCCAAGAATATTATACTCGCACATATTTTGTTTTTTTAGTTTATTTACAATACTTATACAAAGTTTTACATCTGCAATTTACAAAAACTGTACCACGCAGACCTCGTAGGGTCTATCTGGGTATCAGCGAGATGTTAATAAAACACATTTAACATTGTTACTAGCTTATCATCGGTACATAGTGTCTTTTTAAAGTTTTAAAGTTTAAAGTTCGTTTAAATTTTTTGACGTTAAAAGTTATTCTCTAATTAAATTGGCATATAAACTTATTCTACGTTTGTGGTGAAAAAAGACCCTCTAGGCGGTTTGTAGATGGATTGTGAATATTGTGAGGCTAGTCTCTATCACCTTACCCAGAATCCAATTCCTATAGAATAAAGGGCAAGAAATACCATGATACGCTCCATGGTTACTCTTTTCAAAAGGATCTTTTACTTGCATTTTTGTACCGAACAATAAAACATAACAAAATATAGTCTTATAAGATAATCAGCTATTCATTATTTTATTTATTTAGTTACAAGTTATGTCAGGGTGATTTCTTTGCAGGATTTCCCGCGGGAGCCCCGTCGTTTTCGGGATGAAAATACACTAAACGTTAAACCGGGTTATATTAGCTACTATCGCAATGTTTCCTTTGAATGATTTTTAAGTAAGTATACATTCCGTTGAATATATTAGAACAGAAAAAAAAGGGAAGATTATTGTCATCTTACGTAAAATGTGGGTGACCTAAATTTTATTGAATTCCCATATGGGAGCCGTCAATACGTCTTCAAATCTTTGACGTCAACATGTCGCTTTGTGTCACTTATTGTGTCTGTGAAAACATTTTATACATTAGCCTACTAGCTGCGCCCGCGATTCCGTTTATCATAAGTATTCATAACATTTCACACACAGGGATACTGTACTATAAGTAAAAAAATATTTATCTAAGGATGTTCTAATTCGGATTGATAGTTTCAAACAGGGTTACTGTTACCGTACAAAAATACTACCAACTATATCTACATTTCTTATATGATACCTACATACATTTACGAAAATTTCAATCCATCTACGAAACCACCTACACTGTAAATTTTTTTGTACAAACTTCTATAAACTCAGGGAAAATTGTTCACGGTTTGACCTACGTAAATGCGGACAATCAATTTTAGTTCAGAATAAGGCCACAAAAATTATTTTTTGTCCTATATCCTATTGAATCGGGATTTTATTGAATGTATGCAGTCAGTATTAATTGAATTGATCGTTTTATTGATACAGCCCCGCGGCATTTGTAGGCTCTATTGTTACGTGCAAAAAGTGTTATCTGCTTAAAAAAACAGTTCCACTTTTATCTTTTGACTTCAGCTATTGATTCTATTTACCATTTATTATTTTGAAACAGCAAGGTAGTATTAAAAGGTGGGAAATTAATTATCGTTACGAATACACTAGTTACGAATATACTAGTATTTTTACAGAATTATATGTCTTTATACTAACTAGCACTACCTTTTGCCTAGAAAACAAGCTCTATCCTCTTGAATTTTGATACATGATATTATCTTGTAGATGTAATAATAACATATACCTATACACAGTTAAGACATAATGGGCACAGCTTTAGTGCCACCCGCTAGTGACCAACAGTTTAATTAGATCCCTACTTACCAAAATTATACGTTAAACTATGGACGGACATGTCTCTTAAAATACTCTGTGATACGAGCGTTATTTGCTTAAAATATGTCTCCGATCACCAATCATAGTTAAAAACAATATAGTTACGATTTTTTAATTTTTTTATTACTCTTTGCTGTATTCATACTAAGTATTCTACTTAGGTAATATACTGAAATGGACACAAATCGTAAAGACGTATTCAATGTAGTCACTCACGTACATTTAGATAGTGGTTCTATTTGTAATCGTATAAAAGCTATCGATATGTTGTCGGCATATCGCCCGTGACATCACACCGAACACGGTAGCAATGATGTGCGAGCAGCAGATTCGTACCGTCACCGCACTTCATTCCGCTTCGAGTGGTTATTAACACTCAAGAGCACTCTAGATAATGGAAATCAATGGAATTGTCACAAAACGCAGCTACCTCGTCTTTCGTCATGACCAAACACTATAGCTGACCATAGCCCCTGACTACAAATCTAAAACAGTAGCAATTTATGTGTAGGTGCCTACTATATATTCTAATGTATTATTGAAGATTACCCAACGTACTTAGAAAACAATTTGTATTAGAGATCCAAAAACATACTTCTACATTTTTAGGGTTCCGTTCCCAAAGGGTAAAACGGGACCCTATTACTAAGACTCCGCTGTCCGTCCGCCTGTCTGTCTGTCCGTCGGTCTTTGTTTTTTTTTAATGATCTACGCTGTTGGCCGTGAGCTGGCCTTTACAGCTTTACCGGAGGAGTGGCGAGCGCAGAGTGCACTCCAACCAAGGCCTTAAGGGCAGAAAAGGGTGGCAGTCCGTCGGTCACCAGGCTGTTCATGAACCGTGATAGTTAGACAGTTGAAATTTTCACAGATGATGTAACATGGTAATGATGTATAAGTCCGCTTTCAATAAGCATCTACATATTAGCTACCGTATATGCAACTAAAATATCATTTCAGACTACCGATACACCTTGTATCTGCTTAACAAAATGATATACTTTCAGGAAATGTTTTCAGGTACACCATAACAATGATAGTGTCTGTTCATAATCTGTTGTATTCAAGATAAACAAACAAAAATATACTCTATGTAGATCCAACGACGATCGACTTTCCGACCAATATCGATTATTAATTAGAAAAAATGTATCAAGTGTCGTCGTAATTTAAGCGAACAAACACTGATTTATTACCCGTTTCGCGAGTTATAATAATGTACCATGTATTTTATGCGAAAACGATATAAATTAGTTTGTTGTAATAAGAACCAGCTACTAGGACTTTTTTATCTTCAATATTTAGCAATTTAAGTAAACTTAATTATAATGATAATACTAGGTATATTTACTAATAGTAACCTATGCCTGCTTAGCTAATTTAAAATCTCCCAAAAGCTAATTTTAATGTAGATTGTGCACACATGGATTGTTTGACTTTTCACCGAACTCTAGGTGGGGTTAGGTAAGGTTTTCACTGCGGCGGGAAAAGGTCATTATAAAACAAAGACTGCTTACACAGGCTAACTGGCAAGTTGTAACATTTACGTTTACACGTGTTTTTAGGTACGTTGATATCATTACATGAAAATAGTTTGTACAGTGCATCAATAACACAAACGAAAAGACATGCTCAAAAGGCGACATCGTGACCAACGCAGAATCATTAAGAGAACGCTCATCAAGCACCGTACCGTCAATTAAGAGGCCAGTCACACCGTGATGTAAATATTAAAGAAAAATAATATCCCACTGTTAATAAAGATGAGCCGTCCGTGCCCCGCATACGCGGACACTCAAAGACTTGCTAATGTTGATAAAATAACCACGAGTGACCGGCACGCCGCGAAATATGGAAATTACACACGAAGTAACGCTTAATTTTATACGTGACAGATTAGATTTATGAAATAAAAAGGAGAAGTCGCGCCTACCTAGCCATATTCTAAACTACCTACCTACTTACAATTATTATTCAAAAATATTATACTCTACACGGTTAGTAGATAAATACTTATTTTGGTCTTCAGTAAATTATAATTTGAAATTTGATCTAACATTATATAATTTATATATATAGATCGAACAAAACCAAAAACAGGTCAAGTGCTAGTTGGGCTCGCGCACGAAGGGTTCCGTACCATTATCTATAAAAACGAGCAAAAATCATGTTTGTTGTATGGGAACCCCCTGAAATATTTATTCTATTCTGTTTTTTAGTGTGTAATGGCAACACCAACACATAATTTGTGAAAAGGAGACGGGGATCTCTGGGCCCAATTGTAATAAGTTGAGATATGGTTTAAAAAAAGTGGTATTTTTTTCTGATTCAAAATATAAAAAAATCAGCTCAATTCACTATCCGGGAGACGAGAAATCATAAAAATAAGTTTATTTCACTGAAGAAATAGAGTATCGATTACAATAATCGATTACTGTGAATGATTTAAACAATTGAACATAAATTACTTGATTGATTCAATCAAAATGAATAAATACATTGTAATAATTAACAATAAAAAAAAACTACAATTAATATAGTAACTAACTGTGTGGCGTCCGCGTTTCCGAACGCTCCACAAAATGTCGACGGACGAGTTTCCGAACGTCCGCGCGCCCCAGACCCAGACAGAGTGAGAACGTTCGGTAGCTCAAAAACAAATTGTGTTATTAATGATTAAGCACATAATTGTATTCATTTTAATATATTAAATACACTAAAGTGGTAAAGTGGTAAATTAACACCAAAACTGTATATTAAAACAAAATAACAATCACAGTAAAAAAATCAGCTGTTTAGTATCTAGGTTGTTGTCACTTTGTTGAATAACCACACTTTTACTAAATCTCTAATAATTCTGCTCTCAGATAGCCAAGACCAGAAAAAAATTCGGAGACGGTTTGATAAGATATAAGCTCTTAATGACACCACTCTCATATTTTTACAACTGGTCCCAAGAATGTATGAAAGCGTATCCGTCTCCTTTCAACTGTCTAACTATGACGGTTTATGAGATACAGCCTGGTGACAGACGGACGGACGGACGGACAGCGAACTCTTAGTAATAGGGTTCCCGTGTTACCCATTGGGTACGGAACCCTAAAAACTATAATATTTTAGTTGGTTAAGCCGTTTTTAAGTTTTAGCGGGACTGACGAGCAGCAATAGTTTTTTATATATATAAAAAGAAGAAGATAGACGTGTGTGTAAATTGTTGCTATTAAGTGCTTAACACTGGCAAAATACCCGCTGATCGCAAGTGCAGCCATTCCTCATCTTATTCCATTATATTTCACAACTCGATTAAAATGTAACGTAATTAATAGCAAGAACACATTCAATAAATACACATTATAAAATAAAAATGAGTAATGAAAATTATAAAGATGGCGGATGAATCCAGTTACTTGTAATTATTATACGTACTTCTTCTAGCATAAGTCAAAAGATGTCTTCCGTCTCCGTCTCTCAATCTCAGACATTACGCAATAATAATAATATTGTAAGATAACATGTGACCGCACCGCATCCTGCAAAGTTACCTGAAACATTGTTCAACTGCGGAATTTGACGGCCCTCGTATCACTTTACAGTTACCGGTACGTAAAAAGCAACATAGTTTTGTGTTTCTTTACATTCTTGTATTTGTTATTTATTCAGAAGCTGGTTTACTCAAAATGGGCTACACAATGGTGCAAGGTCAGATAAGCGGTTTTCAGAAGCTTAGCATGTTAAATGTTTATAATAATAGCTCGTCACTGAGTTCTCTTCACCGGAATTAATTGAATTTCAACATCCGTAGTAACAATGTAAACCTTTTGCTCTCTAAAGGAATATTATTTAAAATGTAACTTTTTCTAATTAATTCAGGTTATAAGTAGGTACCTACAATTAAAAAAACAAAAAAAAACTTGCACCGTAGAAGTGGTAATGGTCCCTACACAGTCAACTTTATCTTCAGTCAACAGCGCAAAACTTTGCACACCATGATATGGATCGTGGAGAGTGGAATATCATTATTTCAAAAGTTGTCTTAACTATGTTAATTTGATTTTTAATTCGAAAAAACAACTTTTAACGATTCGATGTTTCGTGTCTCGACTGACAGATACGTTTATCTTGGTCAGCTATTGTATAAGGCATCTGAAGTTATTTTTTATGATTTTCAATAGGTAAGTAAATTATATATTGAGAAAATCTTATCCAAATTGCTGAATAGTCTCGGTCTGTATAAGCTATAATGTATTATATACACCAGACGAAGCCGATCTACATATAGTTACGGTCAAGTAAATGTAACTATTTAACCGTGTTACGGGTACTTCTCTAAAGTTGCCCTTTAGGTAGGTACATGTCACATGCGCAAATTCAATTTGTTCCCTTTGAACTTTCCCAGCTCTTCAGCGAACTTCAGAAACGATACCTGTTTACTTGATACAGGTATTCGTAAAGTAGTATGTATAATAAGTAAATAATACGGTAATAAATTCTTAGACGTATTTATTTGAAAACAGCGGTTGAATCTTCCAACCTAAAATTATGTTTGTTTTTATAAATTACAAGACGGTACATCATTAGTGAGCAAGAATAAATGTTTACCCCGCCAAACAAGTTATTTACTCCACTTATTTAGACTTCAACCCATTTCAAATATTTGAGGGCTGAAGCTGAATAAGCTCTTAATATTCCTGATTATTTCAAAAATATATTTTGCTTGCAAAATATCTAAACAAAAATATTAAATCACTTTGGTGTTTATACTTCCAATTGTATCATTCAAATAATTTTTATCGCGTATCTGTTGCACCGGGCCGCCCGCCGCCTGCCGCCCGCCGCCCGCCGCCTGCCGCCCGCCCTGTTGGCCAGCCCGCCCGCGCTTCGGCGCCCACCAATATATAAGCGGGAGGCTTCGCTCCAAGCGGCACAACGCACCATAACCACCGCCATTGACAACCGTTCTCACCATACACTACAGAAAACCACAGGTACGTAAAAATATTAATGTTTAAACATCATTCTTGTTTAATACTATCTTAAAAAGAAATACGGGAAATATATAATTTAGTTTTCAAGAACTATATTCAGTATTTATTAGTATGGGACTTAACTCTTTATGGTAATAATATTTCTTTAATATATAAAAATAAAATATAGCACTGTTAACTGATAAAATTAATTCCATTGTTAAAGCCAACAGTTTTTCATGTCTCATAACCTCTATAGTCGTTTCACATGCGCTTGTTTGACCATGCAAGTTATCGTTTCATTATATCGTTATATATATATCATTATATCGTTTCACATGCGCTTGTTTATCCACGAACATTTTCAAAGGGCATAAGCTATTTCAACAACTTGGCTATATAGCTACGCTAGAAACTGTAGGTGTACCTAATTAAATAAAAACTTCTTATTTGTACAAGATGAATATATTTATACCCAAAGTTAATCAAACTATTACTGTACATTGTATTATGTGCCCGTTTACTAATTACCTGTGAGATTACGTCTAATGCCATCTTATTGACATTAACTAGAGACCATTAATTAGTAAAACGGATGAGTTGTTGTTAGATAATTAACGTGTTCCAAGTTCTACATACGAGCACTTCATATCCCTGACACAAATAAACAATTTTAGATGTACAAATAACAATAAAGTTGAACTGCTAGTTATATATCCGGACGTTAATATGGTTCATAGTCGGTCATATAAAACTCGTCTATCTTATGTACAGGCTATGTTTATGTTTTGTTTAAATCTACAAAATGTTCCTTTAAATACGCTCAAGGATTCCGCTATGTAAAATTATAAAACATTATTACCGCAATATAGGTATATAGTTGTTGTCATCTATAAATACATTTTCTACCATTAGCTCTCTATTAGAATGCGGGTTTGATTGGGCTATGTATCTATATTTAGATTAAAAATTGCCCCAAAGGATGCGGAGGCTTGATTGCTTGCGCGTGTATCATTTTCTACACAACCCAGTCAGAAGGCAAAACCGATTCAAAGTAATACATCGGATTTTATTTACTGAAGTCATGTTCGAATAATATTTATTATAGTAATTTTGTTGGCAAAATACCTAATAAACCTAGTATAACTAAATACATACCTAGGTCGTTGCAAATAATAATTTAGGCAAAACATTTTTGCACTGAGTGTGCGTTGATGTCTTTATCAGTAATTATATATTTTGTAAATGTTTGCTATTTTTTTCCGTAAATAACCCTAATTTAAACCTCAATTTTGCATAAATATCTACTATAAGGATTAAACACAAGGCTATGTGTACAAGAAGTGAAATGAACCTCATGATTTTAAATTAGTCATGGCTTCTTCAATGACGGAAATAATAAAATGGTTTTTCGTTCTATACAGTCAGATAATATAAATATTTATTAGAAGTTCCCAGTGAATTTTTAATAAAACGACACGTTTGAAGCACTTCCCGTTTATAACTCACGCAGTAACACATCGACGCAATATTACATTATTGCATTTCATGCAACTGGGTTACGTATTTATTATATCTAGGAACTTATGAATGCGGAAGACTGATTTCATCGTCGCCCTTATTTTATTTTACTTGCTAACTACGTAGCATCATATAGCCTGAATATTTTATAGATTTTTGAATATGTAAAATGAAGTACTAATAAATTGAATATTTTTTCCGTATTCATGCTTAGATAGTTTTCGTTGAAGTTTTACCATTCAGGTTTAACGTCGAAACTAATAGACAATATTGTACACAACACTGCTGGAATAAATATAAAATCATGCTAAGATTTCTAATTTATGTAGCCTGGTCGGCGTCATTTAAATAGGTGTCCGCCCGAGGTAACGCAGAATATAATGCTTGGTGATTAAAATCTCCTCTGGGCAACCTCATATCTTAATTACTTGTGTTTTGTTTAAGGACTTTGAAAATTATTATAAATATACTTATTTCTGTTTATAATTACGTCAACTACCAAACTAACGTTATATTTATTGGTTCAAAGAAGAATATTTATCTACGATGTATATTAGTAAGAATTCTGATTAAATTATACTTATTATAAGTTATTTACTTATCATAAACTTGCATAGAAATGCGCTCGTCAAAGTCAGGTTAAATTCAGACGAAACGAAAACATCTAGCGGTTATCGCGTTTGCATTGACCTAGCAAAGACTAACAGAAAACAGATTCAACTGAATTTTATTGAACTCATTCTTATTGCACACGAACTACAACAAACCTTAATTTCAAAGTGCTAAAAATATTGCGGTCATGCTCATACATTATGATCATAAGTGAGACGGCAATACACTTAGTTCACTGCATTTTGAGCAAAATTACCACCAAAAGGGGAGGCTTTTGTCTAGGAGTCGTTCATAAAAATTTCCCTCTTCCATAAAAGCTCTGACTTAAATAGTATCTTGTGTCAGGTATAATCATGCGAGCTGCCGGCGGAGCGCTGGTCGTGGCCCTGGCCGTGGCCGCCCTACTCGTGTGCTGCAGCGCTGATCTTCATCAGGTAACAAGGAAACAAGAATAGCAGACTCTTATCTACTACCATTACTTATTTACTACTTTTTACCTAACGAGGCTAAGACCCCATCAAGTATTATGTTCGGTTTTCTTACGACAGTTAAATATGAAACTTTAATAGTTGCTTAAACGAAACACCTTTCCAAAAGTAAGCCACTTCACAATAGCCAAGATAAAGCAAATCGTATTCATGTTAACCCCTAGAGTGTGTTGTCTCAGTTGTTCTTTTATAATATTTTCCTATCTTCGCTGAACAAAAATGAAACTTTTTGTTTTTGAAAGAATGGTTAGCTACCCGAGCTTTCTTTTGTTACTGCCAACAGTTGTAGTCAAGAGTTTTATTAATTAGAGGTTTTTTTCTCAGTCAAAACCCAATCTAAATTATTACATGACCAGACATTTGTATCTGTAAAGAATTGTACCCAAAATGAAATGAAAATGAAAAAGTCCTTTATTTCTCACCACAAACCAAAGAATTAACAGATCTTAAAATTAGAAAATACAAATTAATTTTCATATTTTAATATATATAAATTACCCATATATGCAAGTATTTTAGGTTATACGTAAATTAGAAAAAAAAATGAATACCCGAGTTATTTAGTAGTAGGTGCGTATTATTAAATTGTACAGTATTAAAATAGCTTTTTAAAATAGAAATTTTCATTGTCATTTCGAAAATCAGAAACAGAATTTAAGCAATGTTTAACTAGCCACTTAATGCTTCTGAAGTCACTTACACAAACCAACGAACCGCTAAAAAGCCACAATTATTTAAAACGCGTCGTCAAAATTTAACCAATTTCATCGAATTGGACGAATTTTCCTAACTTCATTTCGTTGAACGTGGCACTGGGGTCGGTCGTATATCCTACAATTATACCGCTGACGGAATATTAATTGGCACAACAATATTCTGTGTGGTAGCTTCGTCAAGAGAAAACATAATAACAATTTAAGCCTCCAATCAGGCACTAATCATAGCGGGCTCGAAACAAATTTATCATTGTGAAGAGAAATTTAAATATTGTAGCGAGTCATCAGCATAAACGTACCGCCCCTGGGCGCGTATAAACGAACTTCTGTGGGTACAAGGAAACCTGTTCCAGTTAATTGATTTTTTTTCCATTTCCAACCAAAACAAAAAGGTTCTTGTACCGATTATTTATTCTTGATGGTTCGAGATCATCTCTTTTACATTAAGATACTTATTACTTTTACATCACAGTACAGAATAATTTATTCATCTATTAGTGGGTAATAAACTGAGGCATAATAAACATTGGTTGATTTAACAGGAACAAGACGTCGCTGGTAGCGAACATAACTCGGCGGAACGCTTCGACGCCGGTAAGCCGATCGCTCTGAAGTTTGACAGAAATGCGCACATAACTCACCACCATTATTCAATATTCAATTTTACGCACACAGAATGCTAACACAGTAACACATAACCTGGCACTTAAACTAAACTCATACTGCGCGTAGAGACCAAAAAACACGATAAATATTGAATTAGGATTGTTTTACACTTTCGAGGTAACAAGTTTACCTAACTACTCAAATAACGACTAAAATGTAAAAAAACAAAAACTCAAATATATTATTAATCGTGTTTTAAAACGCACTAATCTAACATCACAATACCACATTATTCTGCACTATTTTTTCACCTATATTCACTAACAACGTACCTAATGCATTTGATAGAATATAACACGGTTAGCTATACACAACGTTAATTTATAAAAAGACGCATATTAAGACACCTTTTAATGTTTTAGCACTATGTCCAGAAAATTCACACTGCACATCATAAGTTTTGAAACTAATAATAAATAGATTCTTCTTTCATCTTGCGCACTTTCCTTGTAGGTAATATACCTATGTCGGAACTTGCACTTAGTACGTTATGTAATCATGTTTTGCGCACCAACACGGATCAGGCAATGGAGTTATGCACAGTCACGAGTAAGTCTATGCACAAAAGTAAAACACGAGGCTTCTGTTCACTGTGTTTTCATGTTTTCACAGTTGACGGTGAGTACACGTTTTTGGTCAATGCACTTGAATTCTATTAAATATTATATTCCATTCAAGAATAAAAAGTAACAGGAATTCTATCTTAAACTTGTTGCAGAATATAAACAAAGGGAAGAGCTCGAAAATTTTCTACGCTTTCTTGTCCAATATGAGAATAGGAACGAGGATCGTAACTTGAACGGGATCGGTGGCAATACCCTCCTCGGAAGGAACACTAATGGCCTTGGAGGTAGCTCTCTATTGGGTAGAAACCTGGGAGGAATTGGTGGCAGCACTCTCCTCGGAAGAAACTTAGAATTTGAAGGTAGAAACAACCACGGCCTTGGAGGTTCCACTCTGCTTGGCAGAAATTTGAACAACGGTCTTGGAGGCACCGGTCTACTTGGCAGGAATTTAAATGGTATTGGCGGTTCAACTCTTCTTGGTAGAGAAGTTGAAGGCGGCAAGAGACTGTATTCCAGGTTTATCGATTCTCTGGGGGGCGGCAACTTTGTTCGTAACTTGGACTCTATTGGCGGAGGGAATTTTGTGAGGAACCTAGACTCCATCGGCGGCGGCAACTTCGTGAAGAAAAACCTTGATCAACTTGGCGGCCCCAACCTCGTGAAAAGAAACTTAGACTCATTGGGCGGGGGCAATTTCGTACGCAACTTGGACTCTATCGGCGGTGGTAACTTCATTTAAACAACCCTAAAACACCATTTTATCCTCTCTGCTCTTGCTAACAGTTTCCCAAATTGAACAACGTATAAAATGTGATAAGTACCTCTATAGAAATTTTATTTATTAAATGTGTCATTGTTTATCATTCGGTGTTAATGTTTTAAAATAAATACTTTGCAACCCAGAAATGCGTATTTTTATGTCTTGAATTATGTATACCCTCGACAAATATGATCAACTGATGGTGTATTTTGTACTACCTATACAGGTAAGACTTAAGACTATTATAATTTTCAAATGAAGATACTAATGATTTAACATTTCGGCTGTTTCGTCTATTCATTAAAACATCACAATAGGTCACAAGGCTAGAAACCTGGATCCTCTGGGCGGCGGCAACTTGGTGCGAGAAGTAAGAGACATCAGACGCAGCAGTTACGTGCCCTACCTCATTTCTAGGCGATTCGATCTTGCCAGGTTAGTAATTGCATGGTTTTCAAAGTTACTATTTAGTTAAAGTAATTGTTTTATTTTATTAATGTGACTTTAGTCTATAATGGAAGTAGTGAACGTTCAATCAGGGGTTTTTCTGCAAACTTCAAATCTTTCCAGCAAATCATATTAAATACATTTTCCTAAAAATGTGACTTGCGTAAGTCCCAAAGCACATATTGGTACTTACGTGAATCTGAAATGAATGTTTCGTCTCAGCCCTTACGGAGGCAAGCGTGAGCCGTGGTCACTTGCGCCCGTCGAGTACGTCGGTTATTACGGAGATGGGCTCCCCAAGCGCAATTTCGACGAAATCGACCGGTAAGGCAGACATTTCTATTTTTGCTTATTACTGAGGATGATAGTATGTCACCACATAGTAGATACGCTATTATATGCTCAATAGCAGTTTCCATTTCAAACCTACCTATACCTATCTACTCGTACAACCTATGTATTTCTAAAGACACATCAAACAAAGTTATACCTATGGTGCCTCTCATCCATTCGTGTTCATAAGAATGGCTTGAGGTCGAGTAGACTCTGATTATAACATAATTATGAGATATTTAGGGTTCTTAAGCAATATTGTAAAAACGGAACCCTATAATTTTTTTCTTTTCACTTGATGGGTAACATCTGTTGTTGATGATAAAATGCATTCATGGATTTACTCCCATACGAGTATGTATCTTACTTAACACATCCGTATTAACATGTTCCGCGTCGAATATGTTTAAAAAGGTTTGCTTATCGTTAAAGACACACGAATATTAAATTATGGAGAGTTTTATATTTCATTTTCAACATCACCATCTTATTAAATTACATTCAGTTTTATGGGACCGTTTACGAGAGTATCGTTTAATCGATTCTTTAGACGCATATCGGGTAGATTGGACATGATCTGTAAGTAATTCAGTTACTAATGGATTATCGAGAATTCATAGTGGTTTGGTTCACTATAAAAATAAATTTATTATTTCCAAGGATAATCACTTCATTCAATACACATCTCTGCAATCCAAGGTGCAATGAAAGATATCAATTTAAAGTGTCGTATCTATTGTTTTTAAAATGTTCAAGTCCTTAAAATCAAATACATTATCCTCGAACGTTTTAAGAAAATGGTAAGTTATAGGTAGTATAGTACATTACAACTTAAGGATTTTAGGTATGTTTAGTAACGAGCATAGTTTCTTAATCCACGCGGAGTATTTGTCAACTCCGGCCTGTAAACTCTTGGTGGTATCTAATAAATTATTACGTAACATGTTGATGGAGTTCAAAAAGTTAATTGAAATAGTTCTGATGTCCTTTTACTCTTCTTTAATTAGATTTTTTGTATTTACTCACTCGTTGAAGTCCAAATTGAGCTCAGCTATGGTTGAATATATTTCATATCGAAAATTGGGAGCCCCCTTAAATATTTTCTTTACGAATATTTCTGTCTGATCTGACAGGTCTGGTCTGGACACATTCGTGAAGAGGAACTTCGATGAGATCGACCGTTCTTCTATGCCTTTCCCATACGCTACCAAACGCTTCAACATTCTGAGCAGATCCGGCTACCCGGACAGAGACTACAGCAGGTAAAATGAACACGGAGGGTGTTCATTTGGGTTAGCGAAATAACACGACTTAAATATCTCTGTATCAATAAACATAAAGATTACATTTCTGTAGTAAAAGTCCCGTGAATTAATACATTTCGTTTTGGTATTGACAAAACATTTGTTGTTACTGTTCTGTGGTGTACTAACTTTATGGTTTTAAATACCTATTCTATTTCACTATCTAGGTAGTTTTGAAAATTCAACATTGGAAATAAGACGCAAAAATCATCATCTTCAAAAGATACTTAACAGGAGTCTTGTAAAGTGCATTTGTATGCATTTCATAAATGCTTATTTATCACATTCGCATTAACTCAAGTCGTCTGTTTCAGTTCCCATTATGCGAAGAAAAGAAACGTGCCAGAGCATCCCATGGACGAGATCGATCTCTCCCTGTTGCCCATCGGCTCCCAACGATCCATGGGGTACCCCATGGTGCAGCATGTCCTACTTTAAACCACTACAATAATACCATCCTTTACTCAATACATTACAATCAATGGTCTATTCAACGGTCCCGTTTACTTACGTTTTTATATAAAAAAATACTAGTCATTTATAAGATAATTTTAATGTGATCTCAAAGACGACTTTTAACAAAGATATTTACGAATGATATTATTAATACTCGTTCAATTTATATGTGTTTATATTATATAATTAAAGTTGTATAAAATATATTAAAACATTCTCGGTGTACTTGACAAATTATTTTGTACCTAACATTTTGATGTTTTTAAAATAAGTTCCTTACATTTGTAACTGTTCCAACTTGTACTTGTAAACTATTCTGTAGGGACTCTACAAATTGACTCTAAAGATTGTAAGGTGATTTAACTTGGTAAGTTACATCTTTCCACTTTCTGCTCGTAGGCATTTAAGTATGGCCCCTAAGGAGAGAGACGTTCAGATACTTATGTAAATGTATTCAGTATTATCGATCTTACGATAGCTCTAAATAAGTATTGTTATTCTAATATTATGTTCCTCGTGTAACTCTAGATATATGCATTTATTAAATCTGTACTATTTTGTTTTGACTTAATCAAAAGGAAATAAACGATTCTGAATGTTAATATTTTGTTTCCATTTTCATCTTGGTATCTTTGTTACGATATTTGAAATAAAATACACATTTAAGATAAACACAATTAATGCTTGAGTTTGTTTAGGGCAAAATACATTAATAATTTCTTGTCGGAGTAATACTTAATAACATTGCCTAATCTAATAGGATTTAGACTTGGAAGAGAGTTAAGCACAATTTTCGACACGCAAAATAACTTAGGCTCTATTCACACAGTAAAGCCAGCTGCCCGATAATTAAGTATTCAACTGGAACGGGTGTGCTCCGATACAAATGTAGACCGAGTAAGCAGACCCTAACAGGCATAATATAAAATTATCTGTAATATTATTATATTAAAATCCTGAGTAAGTAAATACGTCAAAGCTGGCTGGTTATATAAACATGCACACAAAGCGACATTAGACTGTATTAACTATTGACCTGTAGTCTCTAAATACATTACATTCCTTTCGTGAGACCCTTTGAAAGCCATATCTCTGTAAATAATATTGATAATGTACAGACGATGATGTCATAAAATATGGCTATACATAAGATTACTGTCATATTTTTTTACTACTTTAATTATACATAAACACCTACTTTAATTATAATTCAAAACCCAAACTTTGAACTGAGTATTATGTAAAAAAGAAAAGGTGTTTTTAATGTGTCGATCTGTGAGGTATGCTACGCAAATAAACGAAAGATTAAGTGAATCACAGCCCACGAAACGGCTCATAAAGTCGAGAGGTGCGGCGACAAATAGCGATGACTAATGTTTCTGAGTAATTAAAGTTTGCCTTGTGCCGGAACGCAATCTAACTCAACAATCTAAACTGTGACAAATAGCCACTGAGCCACATTCGATTTAAAACTCTGCCAATTCACGTCTCATGCCAAGTAGGCAAACAAACAAACACTACGGATACGTAGCTTAGCTATAGGTAGTTGAACGAGGGTATTATAGATAAAGAATAGGAGATATTAGGGAATCAAAATAATAAGTATATCAGTTCAAGGATGGATAAGTTAGGGCAGCTAGGGATGATACTACGAAGCTACTAAGTTATATTGTATGTACGCGAGGTCCCAGGGTTGAATAATTAGCTTCTACTACGAGTGGTCTAGTCATAAAAAGCGTATAAAAATATTTCTAAATAATCATCCTATCATTTGCTACATGGAGTTAACTATAATCGCTCATGGTCCAGCTTATCTGTAGGTAGATAAATACTTAAACAAATATTTCTTAAAGTAAATAGCTAATTCACAGAATCTTATCCTTCGTGAGGAAAATATATGATAGAGAGGGTCTTTTAAAATGGATGAGTGTGATTGTATCTTATGATGATCAATCAATGTAGCTTACTACAAAATTGATCAATGTTACCACAACTTGAAACTGATTACGCTGTTCCTACTGAGCTTGTTAGTGATATAATATGGCACTTCGAGTTATTCTAGTCATGTTTACATTAGTTTGTAAGACTCTCCTTTACATACATAAACAAAACAAACATCTCAGGGCAATAGTTATGAATAATTATTTATCAATAACACAAGTTAATAGTAATATGTACCTATGTTACCCAACTTAAATACCTATTACATAACCAGGGCTGAGCTTTTCCCTAGAGCTGGTAATCAGTAGCGGTACCTACCTACTTTAATACTTCATTTGTATTCTATAGACACTAGTCTGGAAGCGATAGCAGCTTAATATTTGATCTTTGTTATTTAAAATCAACCATGGAGTTTCTTGTCCATTCTCCTATAGGAAATGCATTCCGAATGGGTGGTAGAGATATTATTGTATTGATGATTCATAAGTGCCTGTATTGGTTTACATGAATAAAAAATATTCAGATTCTATTTCTATTCTTACGAATTGAATACTGAGTATATACGTTTCATTTATTTAGAAAGGTAATTATACTAATTTAAACAAATATTCAAGGAGGTTTTTTATATTATTTTCAATATTTTCTTTATGACAAGCTTGATACCTACATGTTATCTATTCAGCAAACCCGATCGCAGTCCGGGTCGGATTTCAGAGTACTTAATGTGCACGGAAAAAGAGTCGTAGCGTAAGGTACCTAATAGAATTGTCTATTTTACAAGCTTTATTATTAACTTGCAATGTATGTATGTCCGGGTGGAATCTTGCAACTGAATTTTAAATCAGTTATCTTTCACCGATTGAGCTGAAATTTGCTATACACGCTTACTTTAGCGCAATATGGGTATCAAATGAAAGGGCTTGCTGAGGCGAACACGAAAACTAAGGGCAATTAAATAAAAGCTTGTTTTTAAAAAGTTTTAATAACATTAATTTTTACTTGTGATTTCTGTCTACAGATTCCATCGAGGAATGTACTCGAATCGAAGCTACTTTTAGCTACGCGCCCCTTATTGGTTAATTCTTAATCGATGTAATATACCTACAGCTATTGCCGGTAGTCTTTACAAGAAGCCCTATTCAAAGATCAAAACAGGGCGAAGATTATGATAATACAGTTTACAACTTTATGGGGATGACTTTAACGCGATCAGCGAACTTCAGGGGATTTATTAAATGTGGGGAAAATAAGATGAGCCAATATTCCTATTTTAGAAAGTCTACCGATCGTAAAAATTACTGAGCTCGAAAGCCGGAAACTTGAAAACTACATTTGGACGTTGTTTCTTGTATGACACATCATAAGGACAGAATACCTACTGGTAAGTAGCTATATCCAGTAGAACTGCATAATAAAAAAGAAAAACGAAATACTAACTTCATAGGAATGCTTCTGTATCGTAGACTTATTTCAATTAGTATTAAAAGCACCATTTGCCTCGGCCCGCAATTTGCATTTTATTAATATGACGTCACGCCAATTGCCGGATAGATTTTAATTTAAACGGGCTTTTTGATTGAAAAGCTTTCGTGATGTGTCAATAGCTTTGCCTTTGACATTTTGATGCCCATTAGTATCGAAATAAATTACCAAATTTTAAATAATTTAATTAATAATTCTTAAAAAACGATTTTAATTTTAGATAAGTTTGAATAAATAAATAAGGAATAATAAACAGAATAGTTCTTAGGAAACAACCCAAACTAATTAATTAGGTACCTAAAATCACCGAACGAGGAATTTAATGAAAACTTTCCATTGAAAAGTCTTATCTATACGATTCCTTGCGTTTTTGTTGATAGGAAGGGTGTGCAGCGTAGCGAGATGTAAAGCGTAGCATAGAATAGCGTTAGGCGTAGTAGTGCGTAGCGTAGCTAAATAGGGCGTAGTAGAGCGTAGCGTAGCGAGGCGTATGGCGTAGCGTAGCGAGGCGTAGGGCGTAGTAGTTCGTAGCGTACCAAATTAAGTCTCGCAATTCTCATAAAATATTCTTCAACCCATTTGCCACCATATGAGCAGGATCATAGCGAAATAATTAATTGAATTTTACCAAAATGTTATTTAAGAGCCTCGTTAGTGACAAACTAATAATACACCAGTCTAGTCTCCATCACGTCAACAAACTTTTGAAACTTGACAAATTAGAAAACTATCTTCATTTGCCCACTTATCTGTATTTGACTGAAAACTTATTCGTATTTGTCATCATCGGGCTAATTTTCAAGTTTGCATTCGACGTTTTCATTGAAAGTTGAAGACTCTACACGTATTGTTAGAAGTTGAGTGAGGTCTTGGAGGCAATTTGCAGACTGGGTTTATTGTGCGAGCCCAAATCCAATCTATACGTTGAATTTATGATTGATCAGAACAGATCGGGCGTAAGGCGTGCAACAAGTTGTCACTAACAGTGCATGTTAAGTTTACATTAATGGCGACTGTATCTATTTGTAATCATTTCATTTCATAATCAGAATCATCTTGAACAATCTGACTAGTTGACTTCCACAAAGTACACTTACAAATAGTTACGTTTGCCCACGCTTACATTTTGATGCAAAAGTCTGTTTAGCGTAAGTATTTTCTAAGAAAGTTTTCATTTGGCTTTCCTTTACGACGCTAATATAAAATATAAGGTCTCGCCTACTAACGAAAAAACTGTGAACGTAGCCTGCACTCAGGCAAACCTTCGCGCAGCACAATGACGTTTCTGGTATAGTATCTAAATAACTCTTGGTATTTCACGAAATTAATGAAATAAGATGCGAAATGATTGCACCTGCGATTAGCAAATATTCTGCCATTAAGTTAGATTTGCGTTCAGTATGAAATAAAAATAATTGAAAGTTTGGTAATATGTTGGCAAATAAACCACAATGAACTACGTAAGGTAGTTGTTTTATTTGCTAATCTTCTATCTCATAGTCATGTTGTATGAGAAACATGGCAATAATTTTATTTCGGTTAAATTTATTCCACATCGTGTGCCCGTACAACAGGATTACCTCTTTGAAATTTGATTTTAAACAGAGTAGAGTAATTTGACTTAAATAGGCAGGTTGCACAACACCCAATAGGAAATATCTGGCGTCCGGACAATTGTTGATCCGCATAGCAGTAAGCTTCAATGGACTCTAATGGATTCAATTGTGTGCGTATTGCTGTGCATTAGTCGCGACTCATGGCATAGCATAGTCATGAATACACCTGGCAATAAGCAGCTATACATGTTGGCATTGTCATTTAACTGGGTATTACTCAGTGACAACCAACCACTGTAGCACCTACTACATAGATATTAATTTAGATAGATATTAATATATCAATCTCGTACGGACATGTTTAGTTAGACTTCAAGGTAGTTAGGTGCCTATATAATTTTGCTGTTTACTATATTATAGGTGTTGTATATATCTACATATAGTGAGAGAAAATCATCTCCAATAAATACATTTTGTAACAACTTTATCGCTACGTATATTTTTTTATTGTTGGCTAATATTATTTTATGTATTTACAACAACTATTTACAATCTATACTAATATTATAAAGAGGAAAAAAAACCTTAAAAACTACTGAACCGATTTCAAAAATTATTTTGCCGTTAGAAAGCTACCTTATGACTGAGTAACATAGGCTATATATATTTATCCCAAAATGTAAAAAAAAAATGTCCACCCCTGCGAAGCTGGGACGGGCCGCTAGTTCAAAATAAAGTTAAATTTGTAATTACTTACTTAGTATACTACTTACTTGGTATAGATTGGGATTAGATTGTAATTACTACTTACTTGGTATAGATTGGGCATAAAACAAAATCGCTAGTTATTGTTGTATAACTACACCTTTATAACCCTTCATTGAGATGGATCAACATTGAGTTGGATTCCCATTTATTTTGAACAAACAATCCGTATCATATGGATAGGTGGAGCATACAATCGCTTGTACAAATCGAAGAATCATACACTACCTTTACATTTGCAACGACATTATTTAAAAAGCGTTATTATAGAATCTCGAATTGGATGCTGAATCAGCTTGGGACTATACAGCTCAAATACCAAACAAAAAGATACCAAACGTCTATCATATCACCCTACACCCACTGGCACGAGCGAATCAACTTCACTTTTATTGAAAATATACTCTGTATCAATACTTATAAATATTAAATTTCTGTAGTAAAATCCACCACATGTCCTAACTAGCGAGTAATCATCAATTTTGACGCGCCTATGGGCGCAGGGCTTAATGCCAGAGTTTAGCGTGTATGATGAAGTAATGAATTCAGTATCCACTTTTTATTGAAAAAAAAATACATCATCACGCCTGTATTCCCCGAAGGGGTAGGCAGAGGTGCACTGCAGTGCGCCCACACTTCGCCGATGTATTTTGGTCCCAATGTAATAGGGGGCGAGCCTATTGCCATTATACCGGGCACACAGGTTTCCTCAAGATGTTTTCCGTCACCGTTTCTTAGCAAGTGATAATCTCAGATGAAAATGAGATTCGCACATGGAACCCAGAGGTGCGAGCCGGGGATAGAACCTGCGCACTTTCATTGCAAAGCGTGCGTTCGACCACTCGGCTACCACTGCTTTGCTGCTTTTTATTGATGCAATATAAAAACGTTACATCTCCAAGTACCTATCTAATATACAAAAATACATTAATTTAAATTAAACTAAGCGTAAAACAGGAATCAGTAGTTGTAGCATGAGCGCCACGACTAGACTTGTCTCACAGAATATTTTAATTTCATCTCTTTCTCTCGTATGAAATAAGACAGAGAGCGACTGAGCTAATCCGTGACAGAGGTCTTATCTTGACATGCGTGCTAACACCACAGAACCAAACTACCTACTTATAAAATACCACGTACATAGTGCAGTCCTTCTTACTTAGTTCCTTACCTGACTCGTTAATAATTTTCCGTCGTAGAATTACCACGTAAAACATACCTAAATAATATCTCATTGTAGGTATAGCTTAATTACAATTTGCGTATCAAAACATTACACTAGGGAAGGGTAGGTACGTGCGGCCAAGTTATAACAATAATGTCTACAGATAATTAAGTACCTTAAGTACTTACTCATAACAATAATCTTACTACCTTGATAGGTGCTGTTAATTTAGGTGAAAATCGAAAACAGAACATTTAAAATAAAAACTAGTTTAAAAACAGAGGTGCACGTAAAATTAGGTGCCAATCTACGTCAAACTAGGCAGATACACACACAAATTGGCACCCAAAGTGATCCTATAGGGGTTCCTTTTTCATTTTTAGGTACGGAGCCTCAAAAATGACCAATACCTACTCCTAATACGATTTTAAGTTGGCAAGTAATTAATGTCTAAAGATTCAGTAAGAAGATATTTATAAAGAAAGTCGTTTTATTATTTTATTGCTTAAAGTAAATAGTATTATGTCTCTTAAAATTTTGCTACAACCAATAAAGCCTACAGTTTTACCCCACTGTAAAATATGTGCTATAAGCAAAGTTACTTTAACGGCTCCCAAATGTTTCATGTGTTCTTATGTTTTGAGTTACTCCATTTAGACAGTCGGTTTTTCAACGTATATGTACTTACTAAACATTACCACTTAGGAGACAGCCACGAGAACCGCATTGACCCACTTTTCAGATAACATTAAGGAAGGAAACACAAATTATAATGTAGACGAGCTGTGCCCCTTCACATCGCATCCATTTCTTCTAATGAACTCGTGGAAAACCCACTGGAAACCCTTATGCATACGAAGTAGGTAGTATCAGGTATATAAGCTATCTATCACCATACCAAATTTCACATATATACTGTACCTACTTAAGCAAATTTATTAAATTAAGTATTCACTTTGCATAGTTAGGTCATGAATCAACTCATGTGAATTTAATCGAATACCTAACAAAGAAACAAAAGATATCAAAATTCCAACACAAATATATTGATGATATATGGGTTAAAGTATATAATGTAAAGCTTTGTAGGAATAATAAACACACGTATGTCATCAGACAACAAACACCCGTCATATGGTTTCAAACAAAGCAACGCTGATCTATACTATAGGTAGCCACTGAGATTGAGAAGTTTATACATAGAAACATGGGCGACGGCGACAGCCGCTGCTGCTATCGGTGTCGCGCGCGCACCAAGCTCCAGAAGCACGCGCCGCTCGCGCGCACGCTGCGTGCTCTCAAAGCGGTGTCTTAACACAATAATTTGATTGGCTGTACACTGAATGAATTCACACAGTTCGCATATCGGGTCTGGTACATAATGTATAATAGATAGGATAAATTAAGTTAATTGTACTACACTATTGTATTAGGTTACCCTGTGATGATAGCTGTAAGTACTGATTACTGATTAATAAATAAATAATCTATGCTTAATAATAATTCAAGTTAATTACTTTTGTAAATTGATTACTAATGTATTTTTATTTGTTTTCTAGGATTTCTCATAATTAAAAACAAGGGTCCGCCCCATTCAGACGATGGATAACTCATTAAACAAATCGTAGATACTGTTTATCACAAAAACTATGTAGCGAAAGCAAAACACTTGTATAACATTACCTTGTATTACATTTGTTTAAAATTTCCAATCAGAGGTATTGAAAACAAACGTTTAATTCGAAGCTCCTGTAATGAAAGTCATGTTTTCTTCAGTAGATTGCCTTATCTATTGTTTACTTACCTTCACCGAAGATTTTTTTTGTAAATTATGTTTGGGGCACCAGCCAATTTGAAATTTGTCGAACCTCAACATTTTCTTAGAAGATACTATCGATTCTCCCTAGCTGACCCTAATTGAATACACGCAGTTCTTATCTGAGTATGTCGTGGAAACTAGGAAGGTAGTAGACAGGAATAGGCTAGGCTCTTTGGGCTATGTTGAACGCTAGATTTAGGTACCAAATATATAGAGGAATACTAACACACGTAATAGCTGAATGTTTGAATTGATGATAATATTTTTTTGTAAATTAATGTGTTCATATAAAGTATCAAAGCTAAAGACAACTTGTAAATTAATCTTCTAAGTTTGTTCTTACCCTGTTTACATTCTAAAGTAGATACACCTTGAAACTGTTGCCTTTGTACGAAATTTAATTAATTCTCTTAACAATGTTTACCCCCTGTTATCTTGGTGTTTAAAAAATATTAGTAAGTATATTCAAATTGATGGCGACAAAAAAATATTTTATTTCCGGTTTCATCTTTCCTATTTTTGTATTCAACGTTAAGGATGTAACGAATTCAATCTGTGTCTTTAACACAAAGGATTATAAAGAAAAAAGAACGATATTAATCCTCGTACTTTCTCTTAATAAATTCCTAATAGAGCAACTACCTCCATGAAAATAATACCTGTGCCCAACGCTGACGTACTTTGAATCTCGCTAGGTTTACAAAGGAAATAGAGAAAAATAATCCTCTTTCAACACAAAAACAAACAATATCCCGGGCAGCGTAACGAAGGACAGGCTGATGCACTCTGCTATAAAGCTAAAAAAACGCATTTCGAAACGCGTCAGCTGCAGGCAGTGCTTGTTAGGTAGGTAAGTATAGTTACGAACATGGCACAATGAACAGATACAAAATACTGGATATCTTTATTGAAATCTCTTAATAAAGTGCACTGTACAACTTTAGTAAGTTTATTCTCGAGTTAGATATTGTTTTTCACTTAGATTTGTGACGAGCATGAAATTAGAAAGTTATTGGTCTTTGTAAACAGTTACTGGGTCCGCTCCCCGTTATGTAAAGGGGATTGAAACCATATTTTTAGTTCACCTAGTTCAGTGGGGGTTGGTGAACTTCACACATCTTCAATGAACTGCAAATGTCCGATTGGACAAGTAAAACCGGAATGTCTTAGTTAGGAAGGCCTTATGTCAAATTAAGTTTAAGTATATAGAAATTTCCTATTACATTCAAATGCCTCTTCTAGAATGTTTCGATACTTGAAGAATTCAACCACTTGTTAGTGTTGTACCGGACAAGCGCAGGCATGCGAATAGAACATGCTCGGCGTTTATCGGCAACCAGGCTATTTAAATTTTTTACTGTTTTCATTTCCATCTGAGTGAAACTGATTTAATTTTATAAGGTACAAAATTAAAACGTAGTTAACCCTATCGTGATGCCCCGGCCGCCAGAAAGCCTTTCAAAGAATACCTACTTATCTAGAAATCAGCTGTACGAAGACTCACGTAGCTAGCAAAGATTCGGCCCGTAGCTAGCAAAGGTAAGAACTTAGAATTACCTCACTTTCAAGGATGAAAGGCGCGAAGGTACGTACCTATATCATAAAAAACCGGCCAAGTGCGAGTCGGACTCGCGCACGAGGGGTTCCGTACCATTATCTACAAAAACGAGCAAAAAAATCACGTTTGTTGTATGGGAGCCCCCTTAAATATTTATTTTATTCTGTTTTTTAGTATTTGTTGTAATAGCGGCAACAGAAATACATATTCTGTTAAAATTTCAACTGTCTAACTATCACGGTTATGAGATACAGCCTGGCGACAGACGGACGGACAGCGAAGTCTTATAATAGGGTTCCCGTTTTACCCTTTGGGTACGGAACCCTAAAAACGTGATCATTTAAGTAGTAGATAGATACACCAGTGTGGGGTGTATCACTACCAGTTACTACTTTTTTTTAAATCGTCAGACATCACCCAGTTACACGTACACCCAGACCAGGGGCCCAATTCTCGCATGATCGATATCATCTCTAATTTCGTCAACTTGTTCGTAATTTTTCGTTTTGTTTCGACATAATTATGTCGAATTAGACATGATGTCGATCTTGCGAGAATTGGGTCCCAGGTATCCCAGGGCAAATTCCGAAAAAGTCATTTCAGAAATTTGCCGCTGACGTGAATTGAACTCGTAACCACCCGATGCAGTGACCCGAGTACTCGTAGTAATTTAGAAGAAATCAGATATTTAACTATTTATGAGGAAATAAATGGTATGTTTAGGTATTAAAGCCCGACCATCCGACTATTTAAAGGTATGCTGTACAATTATCGAGCAGCCATGACTTAATGGGCAGAAATAAAATAATGAATTATGTATTGTTTTAAGTTTTTTATAATAAAAACTATTAATATTAAAAGAAATGTATTTATTGACAATTTGGAGTGAAAAATAATAACAAGATCAAGTCACCATAGCAACCACTATGAATATCTTAGAGGTGTGATACAACCTCTTTACAATAATAAGGAAGAGGATATACAGCCTCTTCACACCCCCAGAACTTTTAAGAATTTAACAAATTTACTTTGAAATTCTTCTCAAGCCAATTTCTTGACTTAATTCTTCTAGTCTTGGACCAAAAAGAGGCTTCGTAAACATATCAGCCATTTGTTTCATGGATGGTATTTGTTTTACTTCAAGTTCTCCATTGATGACACATTCACGTACAAACAAATGTTTTATTTTAATATGCTTTGTACGTTTGTGGTATTCATATTTAGGATTATGTGAAAGTTTGACAGCCGACTCATTGTCCAAATAAAGTATGGGTTTTTCTAAGACCACACAGTTTTTCAAAAGACTGTTTAACCACAATATTTCTTGTGCAGTTTCGCTAGCAGCAATGATCTCTGCTTCAGTCGATGAAATAGACACTGTTGTTTGTCTTTGACTTCTCCAACTGATAGCAGCTCCAGAGAGTAAGCATACCATTCCAGATGTTGATCTCCCAGTTGACTGATCTCCTGCAAAGTCAGAGTCAGAAAAACATATTAAATTTTTGGACGCCTCTTGAGTCTGTACATAGACTAGACCTTTGTCTGAGGTTCCTTTTAAGTAGCGGAAGATCCGTTTCACAAGCATAACATCATTTTTAGTGGGTGTTTCTAGATTTCTTGATGCTTTGCTGATAGCATATGCTATATCCGGTCTAGTTCCCACTGCCAGGTATGTTAAAGCACCAACAGCTTGTCGATAAGGAAAATCTAGACAGTTTTCTAGTTTCGTTTCAGTATCACTGGTGCCATCTTTAATTATAGGTGTCGGTGTTGATTTGCTATTCAGCATACCGAACTTCTCAAGAACCTTTTTTGTATAACTTTGTTGACTTAATGTTATTGCTTTATTTTCGGTTTTTATCTCCATGCCCAAGAAGTAAGAGGCCGGTTTAAAAGTTATCTTAAATCTATTTTTAAGTTCCTTGATAAACTCATCAGCTGCCGCTGTGGTATTTGATGCCTCCGTCATCAACATAAAGTCCAATTAATACTTTTGACTGTCCTCTTATTCTCGTATATAGGCAAGGATCTGCTTCACTTTGTTGAAAACCACTGTTTTCTAAAAATTCAGCAATGCATGAGTTCCAGCAACGCGGAGCTTGTTTTAACCCATAAAGGCTGCGTTTAAGCTTGCAGACGCGTTTGGACCCATCTTGGAAGCCTTCAGGCTGTTTGACGTAAATTTCCTCGTCAACTGAACCATTAAGAAATGCTGTTGCTACATCAAACTGACGCAAATTTAAATTTTCTTTAGCAGCAATTGCGATAATTGCTCTTATGGTGCTAAGACGAGCCACAGGACTGAAGGTTTTATCGTAATCAATGCCTGGTTGTTGGGAATAACCCTTCACAACTAACCTAGCCTTAAATTTATCGATACTGCCATCTGGATGCGTTTTTAATTTGTAAATCCATTTACATGGTAGTGCCCTTCTTCCTTTTGGTAAATTCACCAAGTCCCATGTTTTATTTTCCTCAAGTGACTCTTTCTCGCTTAGCATGGCTTCTAACCATTTGTCCTTATAAGGAGATGTCAATGCCTGTTTATAGGTCATTGGATCCTTTGGTAGATTTTCTACTTCTGCAACAGCCGCCAGTACAAAGTCATCATACCGTTGTGGTGGCTGTATTGCTGATCTGTCTCTCAGATTATATCGGTTCAATTCAGGCTCAGATTCAACTTCAGCGTTTTGGTCATGATCAGGTATATCATAAAAGTCTTCTTGCTCATCATTGGACTCAGTTGTGTTCCGTTCATAATTTAAATTTTCTACTGACTGAATGGAATCTGGTTCGCATGTGTTTTGAATCAAGTAACCATTCTGAGCATCTTTTTCATTATTAAAATCTACTTGCAAATGAGTTGAAACATTCTTATTATTTTCTTTTTCTTTAAAGTTGTAAAGATCGTTGGTAGTGTTTGAATAAAAATTTGTCTTTACTACCCTAACGTCTTTAGAAACAAACACCTTACGTTTAGACGGTTCATATATTATATATGCCTTACTGGTATCTGAGTATCCTATAAAGACTCCTGGAATTGCCTTAGATGCAAATTTTGGACCTTTTGGACCTTTCTTTAATACAAAGGCTTTGGACCCGAATGGATGAAGATGATTAACGCATGGTTTTCTTAACACCCATTTCTCGAATGGCGTTGTGTTACCAATCGCACTGTTTATACATCTGTTAGAAAGATAATTGGCAGTATTAATCGCTTCTGCCCATAAGTACATTGGTGCTTTGGCGTCAATAAGCATCGCTCTCGCTTTTTCCAATAAAGTCCGATTTTTCCGTTCAGCAATACCATTTTGATGTGGAGTGTAGGGTGCGGATAAACGTCGAACTATCCCATGTTCCCTCAAATAGGCTTCAAATTTAGTATTTATATATTCAGTACCGTTGTCTGTTTGCAAATGTTTAATTCTGTTTCCAGTAAAATTTTCCATTTCGTTTTTATAAATTTTAAATTTCTCTAATACTTCTGATTTATTTTTCATTAAATATACTCTTCCATACCTACTATAATCGTCAATAAACGTGACGAAATATCTATTTTTTCCATTAGAAGGCGTGATTGGACCGCACACATCACTATGTATTATCTCCAAACGTTCATTAGTTCTAGGAGTTGTACGTTGAGGAGGACTTGGTACTCTAGTCATTTTTGACTGGATACATACTTCACAATCTAACAAAGTTTCTGATTTGTCGAAATTTAAACCAATCATAGTCTCGTTGTTGAGCGCAATATGAAGGTCTTTGCTATTCATATGTCCAAGTTTCCTGTGCCAATCTAGTATGGAACCTTTCTCAGTATTTAGTGAGCTTCTGTCATGATTTGCTGTATAGCTTTGTTCAATATTTTTAAATTTCACGTAATAGAGACCACTGTTGCTAGACTTTTGTGCAGTCATTACTAGATCTCCAGTCTTATTACGAACAAAAGCTTTATCATTATTAAAACTTACAGATGCTCCATATTGAGTCATTTTTGAAATAGAGAGTAAATTCTTACAGAGTGTAGGTACAAATAAAGTATCTTCCAGATTAAGTTTTCCTTTATCATGGATAATAGTCACTCTGCCTACTCCTTTTATTTCTGTATAATGTTCTTCAGAAGCAAAGTTTAGTTGTCTCGATACAGTCTTCATGTTTTTAAAATATTCGCGATGAAACGTCATATGAGACGTACATCCACTGTCGAGTACCCACTTATCTTGGTCGTCTCTCTTTGATGAAAGGAAGCAGTCTTCAGCAAACATAGAACCGTTAAAATTGGTCATATTAGATTTACTGTCACCTTTGTGCTTTTTCCAACAGTTAGAGCAAATTGTGTGAGTCTTCTTCTGAAAGATTTTTCTTCCTGATTTTTTACAGATCCGACAAGATGAGTAGAGTGCGTTTTCTACGTCAGATTCCTGCTGGTTAGACTCAACGTTTGGACCGTTTCGATGTCGAGCATCACTCTCCTCAATCAGTTTAATCTTAAGTTCCTCAGGTTTTGGTAGGACGTCGCGTGACTCCATTGCAACACGAAAGTTTTCGTATTCAGAGGAAAGACTGTATAGCATTAAGATAGAGAGAAGATCATCGTTTATTATCACCTCCATATCTGCCAATTTATCGACTGTATCCATGAACTTATTTAAATGTTCGCGTACGTCACCATCTTCAAGCTTCGTTAATATAAGCTGTTTCAGAAGAGTCGCTTTACGTGCAGGACCTTTACTGGCGTGAACTTCTTTTAATTTGTCCCATAGGGCTTTTGCAGTTGAACATTTTTTTATAGTTTTCAGCTGAGAGGGAGCGATCAGCAAGATCAGTTCTGATTTTGCCTCTTTTTCCCCATCAACATCTTCAGGACTTGCTTTTGTAGCTAGTTGAGTCACAACATACCTCCAAAGTTTATTTTTCACAAGTACCGCTTCAACCTGAATAGCCCATGTATCATAGTTCTCCTTGTCTAGGGGTGCAATGTTATATGTTGTTTTCGGCATGTTCGTTTAGTGAACAGTTGCACGAGTTTAACGTACATTCACCTTAAGTGAGAAAATGTGAACTTCTTTTAACGCTCTGCTACCATTTTAAGTTTTTTATAATAAAAACTATTAATATTAATTATTATTATTTACGAAATGAGCGAAATGATGATATTTAATGGAATAAGATGAGGAATGGCATCACCTGCGACTAGCGCGGGTATTTCGCCAATGTCAAGTAATTAATAGCAAGGACAAATTCAATAAATACACATTATAAATAAAAATGGATAATGACAGTGATAAAGATGGCGGATGACCTATTAATATTCTTCTTCTTCTTTTTTTACGAAATGAGTGAAATGATGATATTTTGATGGAATAAGATGAGGAATGCCTGCACCTGCGATATGCGGTATTTATGGCAATGTTAAAATAATATTAATATTAAAATAAATGTATTTATTGACATTTTGGAGTGAAAAATAATAACAAGATCAAGTCACCATAGCAACCACTATGAATATCTTAGAGGTGTGATACAACCTCTTTACAATAATAAGGAAGAGGATATACAGCCTCTTCACATATTGTTCTACTAAACTAACGTAGACTCCTTACCGTTCACGCTATTACCATGAAATCTCAATAACAGAATCACATAAAAGTCACCAATTGAAAATGTAACGATCGCATCGCACGCTACCTCCCATAAATAAATGGAATTGAGGAATAAAGCGACTTTAAGGCATTGGAATCGGATTGTTAAATTGTAAATGAACAAACGTTTATTAAAAAAATTCGCTAATAAAAATTTACTCAGTATCTACCTATTTTTATTTAATCGTAGACTTTGAGGTCTTATCTAGGTCGATCTTTCACCGACATCAATTAAATCAGTTGATTTATTTACTCTATATAGATATTGGATTTATTTTTATTAATGGGTAAATATACAGTAACCTATTATGGCATTAGTAGCATAGTTAATTCGATACTTTGTTATCGTAAAGTGTTGGATTGGCTTTAAATCAATGAAATGTATGGAATCCATGGCAATAACCCATTGCAAACATTTTATCAGCTATGTAAGTTTTGTGAATGCATCTGTTCAATTCTACTTCCGAACATTCCGAACGCACATAATAGGGATGTGAAAAAAGAATATTTTTTTATAAAAATTGATTATTTATAAAATAAAACGATTTTTAATTATCAATTATCTAAATATAAAAAATCAGTTTTTTAAAAATCGATTTATTTTAAATATAGAAATCGATTATTAAAAACGATTTTTTTTATTGAAATCGATTATTTAGTAATATATTTTTTAGTTTTCGTTTTCCTTAAACTCAAAGAGTGAAGTTGTTTAAGTTATTATCGAGTTGGCATTTTTTTTATGTAAAAAAAAATGTTCCTTATATAATTTGAAAAAAAAAACAATTATTTTTTTACTTAAAAATCGATTTTTTATTAATCTATTTATTTTAAAGAGAGAAAAATCGATTATTTACTAATCGATTTTTTCTCCTCCAAGTTACATCCCTAGCACATAATAGTTGTCATTTCGTGTCAAGGCATTAACCGCCTATGTTCTGTTTCTCACAACTGTCAAATCTTGACATATGAATATCGCTATCTCTCTTTGCCACTATGCCGTAATCATATGTTAAAGAACGATACGGCTAATTTTGAGTTCCTTTTACGACACACTCAGAATTTGTTAGTATTATAACAAATGGCATCGCGTGAAGATGACAGTTTGCTCTGTAAACGAATAAAAAATTAAATGAATTAAATTAAAGTCCTTGATTAATATTTATCTATAAACAATATAATATAATTGCTCGAATAATCCCAAGACATATGTGTGTGTAAATAGCGTTGAAACCAATTTGATTTTTTCTCAAAAAATTGATATCAGATGTTCTGTGTTTGTTCTCGTGTTATCATTGTTTTGTGTATGTTGTGGTAATTGCTACAGTAAAATTCGTTATATATAACGGACGGCAACGGTCTAGCTATGGCGTCCACTAATGGCCTGATAGACAAATCCAAGGAACTCCAGAAGGAGATTCTGATGGAGAAACTTAGATCCAAAACATCACAGTTTAAAAACTTAACAGAGACATCTAAAGGTGTCCGGATGGCTTTACTAGTAAGTTAGTTATGTTATTCACCTTCCTACACTAACACTTAATTATACCTATAATCTAAAATAAGTTTTAGCTATGTCTTAATCTCACAAAAATTAAGTAATTTATTCACTGTTAGCCTGTAGTACCTGTTAACAATTTTGAAATTGTCTTTTACTTATTTACTAAGTACTAGCGGATAATTGATGGAATCGTAACGTAATATTGCGGAAATCCATTGTTAATACAATATTAGAGAAAGGGACCCACCACTCACCCTTGGAATTGTTTAGAATCCCAAATTATAAATCAAATAAATTTGATCGATAATAGAGGAAACCAACAAGACCGAACTCCCTGTCAGTCGAGAGGGCTGCGACTGAGCAGCCCAACCGTCCTGAGGATGCCTCGTTGAGAGGTGAAACACGTGTCGAATTATTTTTTTAGATTCGATTGTTCTGCGGAGGATTGCTCATAGTTAGGGCCCATGACTTATGACATACTGACTCTCGACTGACAGGGAGTTCGGTCTTGTTGGTTTGCTCTATTATCCTATATAATTTGGGATTCTAAACAATTCCGAGGGTGAGTGGTGGGTCCCTTTCTCTAATATTGTATTTACTAGCGGATACCTGATGTGTGCTACTTTTCTAAAAACAGAAATACATTTTGTTTATTTAGTGGTCTAAAACCATCTTGGCATTATTGACTTTCTAATGGAACCGGTTTGTTGCATATCGGTTTAATGGTTTCAAAGTCAGACAGACTTAGCTAGAAACAACTTTTATACATACTAGCTGACCAGGCGAACTTCGTACCGCCTTAGAATTAGTGAATTGTGAATCTAAACCATCCAGGGCACCCCCCAAATGCATACAAAAAAATTCATTCATTGGTCCCACCGTTTGAGAGGAGTTCAGTGACATACACACATACAGTAGAATTATATATATAAAGATATAGAAAGTTTTAAGAAAATGAACAAAATTACTTTTATTTCATCTTCCTCCTTAACTCTACTGTAATTTTAATGAACTATGCTATGAATGAACCAGATCAGCTGTGCCTACAACCTGCGTGGACATAAAGAACAAAAAATGTTGTTCTAAAATAAAATAGAAGTTACCTGAGAGAGATACACAAACAAAACTGAAAGTGCAACATGGTGGTAGTTAAGTAGTCATTTAGGAATTTGTAGTGTCCGCTAAAAGGTCGATATCTTCATAAAGGTCGATAGCCACAACCTTCGGCTGTAGAAGAAACTGAAGCGGATGCTTTAGTCAGACTCTAGTAATTTGTGTGTAATTGGAATGTGCAGGATAAAAGATGGGGAGTGGACAGTACAGACCGCATGATCTTACAAAGGTGTCTGGACAGCCTGCAGCATTGCATCAAAGTCAGCTCACTGCAGAGTCTCATTGAGAGGCTGGAGTGCTTATCTAGGCAACTCGGGTATGTATTACATTTTATTAGGGGTGCTTATTCAATAGTCAGATAGGCTTTTATTTGATGAATGTCTCTACTGAAATGTATTGTGAATAAATAAATATTAATATTGCCAGAGAACACATACTCATTGTATGATCCCTAACCTAGTCTGGGGTACAGCTACCCCAGACTAGGGCTAATTCCGAAATCACTCAGTATAGTGAGCCAAGAGGCCTATGCTTGAGCCAATCAACTAAGGCGCCATTGGTATTATATTGTGAATATTCATTATTATTTCTTGATATTGAAAAATCTACTCTAAAACAAGGAACATAATTACCAAATGTAATTTAAGTAATGTAATAGCAGTGGTAGCCTCGCGGGCAAGAACGCCCGCCTTCAACGTAAGGGGTGCAAGTTCAAATCCCAGGCCCGCACCTCTGAGATAATTTTCATGTGCGAATATCATTTTCAACAATGATTACCACTTGCTGAACGGTGAAGGTAAACATCGTGAGGAAACCTGCACGTCTATAGCTTTCTATAGCGTGTGAAGTTCACCAACCCGCACTGGGCCAGCGTGGTGGACTATGGCCCAAATCTCCCTCGTATTGAGGGGGAATGTGCCCGGTATAATAGCAATAGGCTCGCCCCCTATTACATTGGGACCAAAATACATCGGCGAAGTGTGGGCGCACTGCAGTGCACCTCTGCCTACCCCTACGGGGAATACAGGCGTGATGATGATGTATGTAATTTAAGTAGTACTTTGACCACAAGTGCTAGTGCACATGAAGTATGCTGATTGAATTCATAAGTGTAATTAATTTTCAGACTGAGGTTTGTAGTGGGAACCTCAGGAGTGAATCTCTTTATATCATCTGATATGTTCTACCTGGAGATACTGGTGGAGTCTGCTGGAACAATCAAAGATGTTAAAATACACCACGAAGGAAAAGTAAGTTTTGTAAACATACAGCAACCACTTTACATTATGTACATTAACCACTAATTTTATGTAATGCATGACATATTTGATTGATTCTTGTCTTTTTCGGTTAATATCCAAATTTACAAACTATAAGGCTTAGAACTTCAATATTCTGTGGCATTACTGCTTGTAAACAAACTGGGTCCGATGACACAGACCACTATTAAGTATTGCATCTATGTTTAATAGATTGAGCAACAAAGCTGTGAAGAGCTGGTGGCGTGCATATCGCGCGGTGATTTCGCTGACTTCACAGCACAGTTGGAGGGGCTCACTGCCGTTTATCAATTAAATGCTGAGAAAAAAGTAAGTATTCACAAATGAATAACCATGTCAACCCAATTTGTAGATGGTATGCAAGATGGGGTGGGTAATAATAGCTTGACATGACATGTGATGAGCATATTGACTCCGTTTTCGCTATCTCATGCAGTTTGCATTGTAAGTTTTTATGCAAAAATCCTGTTATTATTATTAAGACTACTGATAATAAGGCTGCAAGGATGACTTCAAGTCTTTTACAAAGGAGACGGGGATCTCTGGGCCCAATTGTAATAAGTTGAGATATGGTTTAAAAAAAGCGGTATTTTTTTCTGTTTCAAAATATAAAAAAATCAGCTCAATTCACTATCCGGAAGACGAGAAATCATAAAAATAAGTTTATTTCACTGAAGAAATAGAGTATCGATTACAATAATCGGTTACTGTGAATGATTTAAACAATTGAACATAAAATACTTGATTGATTCAATCAAAATGAATAAATACATTGTAATAATTAACAATAAAAAAACTACAATTAATATAGTAAATAACTGTGTGGCGTCCGCGTTTCCGAACGCTCCACAAAATGTCGACGGACGAGTTTCCGAACGCCCGCGCGCCCCAGACAGAGTGAGCACGTTCGGTAGCTCAAAAACAAATTGTGTTATTAATGATTAAGCACATAATTGTATTCATTTTAATATATTAAAATACACTAAAGTGGTTGAATTAACACCAAAACTGTATATTAAAACAAAATAACAATCACAGTTCAAAAATCAGCTGTTTTGTATCTAGGTTGTTGTCACTTTGTTGTATATCCACACTTTTACTAAATCTCTTATAATTCTGCTCTCAGATTGCCAAGATCAGCAAAATTTTCGGAGATGGTTTGATAATATATAAGCTCTTAATTGACACCACTCTCATATTTTTACAACTGGGCCCAAGAATGTATGAAAGCGTATCCGTCTCCTTTGACTTCAAGTGTTTTACAAATTTTATACTATGATATAATTTATTGACTGTGTGTTATAGGTCAAATGCAAAGCGTTCAGTGCACTCCAAAGCCTTGAAGAAGACATGAATACATTACGTCATCTGCAGAGTTTCATCAAAGACCCGTGGGCGCAAGTTCACAAGAGTCCTATTGGATTTCTGCAGAAACGGAGAGGGGGTAAGACACAAAATATAGCATATACAATATGTCGTGAGGCTACTGAAACGGATATGTAAACTTATTGCTGCCAATAATAGGCTTTATGTTGATCACTGTTTAAGATTTTCCAATACTTATTAATCACATCAAAAAACATTGTTCCTCATCTCCGATACGCCGTTTCTGTCCTTTGATTTCAAAACTCCTATGTACAGCAGTAAATTATGTACATATAGTAGCTGGAAGGACCATAAGAACTCTAAAATCGCAAATTCTTGGCTGACAACTTGTGAACGTAATATTACATTTAAAATTTAAATCAAAATATGTTTTAGGTCACGCAATGCGTCTCACCTACTTCGTATCGCCATACGAACTGCTGGATAAAGAGAAGGGCCTCCAGCCACTGACGGCGGAGCTCCTCACAGTAGGGCGGCCCGCGGCGTCCAGCGGCCTGGCGTCGCTGGTCGCGCCGTCACACACGCCCGTGGGACACTCCGCAACAGTACTATTGGAAGGCTCGACGCCTAACAAGCTGCAATTATCGCCCATAATCTCGAATGGACAGCGTACTGGAAAAGGGTTAGTTATTTTTAACCCATTTTATTACCTGTAGTTTGTAAAAAGCAGTTGTATACTCGATGGTAGAACGCCCGCCTTGAACGCAAGGGGTGCAAGTTCAAATCCCGGACCCGCACTTCTGAGAGTTTCATGTAAGAATGTAGTTTTCAATAATGATTACTACTTGCTGAATGGTGAAGGAAAACGTCTTGAGGAAACCTGCACGGCTATAAAAATGGAGTGTGAAGTTCACCAACCCGCACTTAGACAGGATGGCTAACTCTGACTATGGCTCAAATTTCTGTCTGTGCCCAGTTGAATGGCAATAGGATCGCCCCCTATAACATTGGAACCAAAATATATAGGCGAAGTGTGGATGCATTGCAGTGCACTTCTGCTTACCCCTTCGGGGAATACAGGCGTGGTGATGTATTTATTTATTTATATTTTGGATGGACATAATTCTTGAAACAAGTTCCTTATTTGGTTTGTTTGTTTAGCCTCCTTACAATATTATTATCTATCGACACACCAAGTAATTGTATTGTTATGTTTCAAGGAATGGCCCTGTTTACGCGCAGCTAGTACCCCAAAACAGCGCGATGCTCCCTGCCTGCTTCACGCTGAAGCTGTCTCAACCAACGCCGCTGTGTTCTGGACTTGCCAAGCTCATTCACGCCACTACAGAGGTACACAAGCTTATTGAGTACTTGAATATTAATTTACATAAATATATTAATGATCCTTTTAAAACAAGTTCCCATGGAGTTACTGGCCTGTAGGTTTAGCATGACCGTGTAGACTAAGTTTTACCTCTTTCAACTGTCAGATTTTTCGAGAAAATGACGTCTCTTCAAGCTTGTTGTATTGGACATGGCTCGGTGTGACGTCATTTTCTCGACAAATCTGACAGTTGAAAGAGATAAATCTTATGTCTACGCGGTTATGCTAACTCTACTGGCCTACTCTGTGGGATAGTAATTGGATGTGTAATTCCAAATGGAGTAGTAATTGTCTTGTATTGTTGAGATATAATAACGATTCCATAAGTAATGTTATAATTAATGTGAATATACAAATCACATACATAAAATGAATCTATATGTTTTTTTTTGTGAATTTTATTTATAATGCTATTGGCATTCCCAAAATGCAATAAATACAGTGTAAACTCTACATAACGACACTGAAGGGACTGTGCATTTTATGGCGTTATAGGGAGAGAGTTGTCGTTAAATGGAGAGGAGTAGAAAAATCAGAATTTAAAAACAGAAAAACTTTATTTCAGATCAGTGTTGTAGTTATGTACATAAAAATCAATCTTATTTGAACGTTATTGCGTATAGTCTGTTATTTTTATCTGACGTCTTTTGCTGCACCAGTAATTTTGTTGTTTTTACTTATTTTATTAATATCTTGCGATATTGAGGCATCTTGGTGATAAAAATTGGCAAATTGTAGTTGTTATTATTGAGAGCGGGTGTAATGCTATATAGAGTGTATCATTGTATGCAAGGCAAGTTAAACCAACCAAAGCCAAGTGATTTCGGCGCTTTAGGGAGTTTGTCGTTAAATCGAGTGACGATACATGGAGTTTACACTCATATACAGTAAAATTATTGGTAAAAAAAACTTTTTTAAAACAAGCTTTTATTTAATTGCCCTTAGTTTTCGTGTTCTCCTCAGGAAGCCCTTTCATTTGATACCCATACTGTGGTAGTGCAGAAAAAATAACTATTCCGCCATCTTGGATGATCCGCCATATTGGAATTAGAATGACGTCACATAGCTAAGCATGCATTCTCATCCAAAGTGAGTGTGTATACCAAATTTCAGCTCAATCGGTTAAACATAACTGATTTAATATTCAGTTGCAAGATTCCACCCGGACATACATACGTTGCAAGCTAATATAAAACTTGTAATATTCATATCAGTCTCGTGTCAGGTGGAGGTGGCCGGTGATTGGGCCAATGCGAAGCCGATGGTGGACTTGATCACTCAACAGGCGTACAATAAACTAGTCCCCGGGAAAACCATCGAGTTGAATCTCAATAAAGGTCTCTTTGTGGTAAGTTATAATTCTGCATCTGTGGAATTAGATAGATAGATAACTCTTTATTGTTCCACCACAAAAAGTATCAGAATATTACACACAATTTATACGGAGTGACACAATGAGCGGCCTTATCACTAATAACGATCTCATTAGCCGAAATTTATAAAAGTTATGATGTATTTGCAATAGCATTGAACCTATGACAGTGCGACGAATTGAACACCTTTGCAGTAGTTTTAGCATGTGCGCCTAGACTAGACTTGGGTCACAGAATATGTTGATATTGTCTCTTTTTGTCGTATGAAATAAAACCGAGAGAGAGGGAGAAAAACTGTGACAGAGGTCAAGTCTTGAAATGCGTGCTATCACCACAGGTTGTGGCCATATCCATACCTAAATAAGACCACCCAATTGTACATAGCAACTGTATTTAGACCCAAGTATGTTGTATCATTTTCATTGTTTGGTGTACAATGAAGAGAACTCTATCTATCTATGAAAATGTCAAATTGAATTAGTGTTAGTTGTCGATCTTTCAGAAGTCCGAAATAATACATTGTCGTTTGTACAGTATCGGGTATACAACTGAGTGGTTTAATTTCATTTTTTTTTTCTTCGTCAATTTCTATAACTCGTAATATATCCAGACCAATATTGGTAGTCGCCCCTCATAAGTGTAGTTTACACTGCTGAGTAGGGTCATGGATGTACCCAAAGGCTAGAGCACGATACCTGTGACAAATATTCAAGTGTCTACAACTCGGAAACTATGATAGTTAGTTATAAACTGTTTTCACTAAACAGCTACTTATGAGCTACCATATGTACCCAAAGTATTATTTCGGACTTCTGATACATCCTGTATACTGAAATAGCGATGTTAGGTGTTTAAACAATACAGCGACTAGTAGTTGTAGCACGAGCGCCAAGACTAGATTTATGTCACAGAATATGTTGATTATATCTCTTTCGTTTAAAAATGCTAAAAAACATCACGTGATTAATGGACGGCCTCATAGAAGAAGTTAGTGATCGTGATAGTATATCCCGTGACAGAGTCTGCCGGACCAGACGCAGTGCTACTTCGTGAGCTCGGGGCGGGGGCTGGAGGGCTGCGCGGTGGCCAGCGTGCCCTTCACGCATCCCGCGCACGTGCCGCCGCTGCTCGACGCGCTGCGGCAGCAGGCGCTCTTCAACACGCTCATCGCCAGCTGCGTGCGCAACCAGAACAAACAAGGTCATACACGCACACACACACACACACACACACACACACACACACACACACACACACACTTACTTGAGACAAACAAATATCACACACACGCACACAAACACACTACATTTACCTATTCATTATTCATTCATTCAAAAGTATATATTCAATTCGAAGCATGCAAAAGTATACACAAAACAATTTATTTAAATATTTATATAATTAAAACGGTCAATTAATTTACCAATTACAGTAGCTATTATATATACAGGAGACACACGAATTGTTTACACACCATAAATCATAATATACAAAAATCACAAATGAAAAAACCGGCCAAGTGCGAGTCGGACTCGCGACTTTATTCTGTTTTTTAGTATTTGTTGTTATAGTGGCAACAGAAATACATCATCTGTGAAAATTTCAACTCTCTAACTATCACGGTTCATGAGATACAGCCTGGTGACTGACGGACGGACGAACGGACAGCGAAGTCTTAGTAATAGGGTTCCCGTTTTACTCTTAGCCCTGAAAACTTCTTCCAAGTCAACAACGAGTCAGTTTGACGGCTGTCGAAACATATATCCGAGTAAGATTGTGAGATAAACGTTTGCGTGGGATTGCGTGCAGTGGTGGACCTGGAGGAGGCGGTGATGGTGGAGGTGTCGGCGCTGTCGTGGCAGCACATCTCGGTGTCGCTGGAGGCGCGGCGCGGCGGCGGGCTGGCCGCGCTGGAGCTGCGGCTGGGCGAGGCGGGCGCGCCGCGCGCCACACTCGCCGCGCCGCACGACCGCAAGCCCGACCATCTCGACGAGTATCTCACCAGGGTGCTGCAGAAGACGCACTCCATACCCATCACTGTCAGGTTAGACATGTTCTATCACTTGTCTAAAGCTGGGTATCCGCAAGTGGAGACTCTGCCTCAAACTGAGACACGCTGCGACACGAGGCAAATTGGTTGCCGCGAGCCAAGCCATATTTTGTCAGTTTTTTTAGCCGTGCTCAAAGGAGCCTCAGTCCGAGCCGTGCATTTGATAGAGACGGGTGTGTCCCCTCGGATCGCAATGGACAACGAAACTGCTATTTAACCGACTTCAAAAAGGAGGAGCTTCTCAATTCGACCCGTATGTTTTTTTTTTATGTATGTTATACCGCATTATCTCCGTCGTCTGTGGACCGATTTCGAAAAAAAAATTGAGGTTTGCTAGGGAATTCTTCAAGGTTGGTCCCATTTCCAAAATATTATCAGAAATCTAACCCCTTTTAGGGTGAAATGGGGGGTTGAAGGACACATAATTTCAAAAATATTTTTGATCGACTTGAAACTTTGTATATGTATTTTATATACAATATAAAGAAACAAGTCTTTCAGGAATTTTGAAAGAAAAAATATGTAGCGGGTGAAATGGGGGTCCAATCCGGACTACAGCATATCTCCGGCGTTAGTGAACCGATTTCGAAAAATCTTTTTTTGTTTAATAATTAATTGTAATGTTAACAAAAATCGAAACCTGTGAAATCGAAATTCATGTGTGTATTTACCTAGTCTGACGTTGATTGGCACCTACTCCAAATGTAATGAATTGTAAGGTTATTTGTAGCTTTTTAGTGCACCTAGGTTTTAAAAGACGGTTTTTGTTTTTTGTTAAAAATATTTATTTTAAACTGATAAAATTATATAAGCGTCTGGTGCCATCGCGTTTTGGCTTTAAACTGCCGGATCAAGCTGAGGCGACTCGCCTCGAGCTGATCCACAACGTGTCTCGAGCTTTTGCCTCGAGCATACAGCCTCAAGCTGAGGCTGTTTACTTCAAGTCGAGGCTGCTCGACCCGAGGCTGCCTCTAGTGGATACCCAGCTTATTGTTATCTATGTTTCAAATGATGGTTAATAAACATAATTACTTATTTTTTTCTGCTCAATATGGATAATTTATTTTGATTCATACATATGGAAAGCTTAAATATACGATGGGTGTGATTAAAATATTAAGAAATCTAGGCTAGTCATTTTCCACCAGATGTTCTTATTTGTTATTGGACCTGCATTAGTCCGTTGGTAATTGTCAAATCAATGTTTACAACAGTTCACATTGCTCCGCGAATTTTACGCACTTAAATTTAGTTCGTTTACTCACTGTCCCTGAGTTCATAAAAAGTTACAATTCATTTAACTTGACCTTAAAAAGGACTTTACTTCAAAATTTATTTAATTAGTACTTCGAGTATAATTCCGTGTTATGCATTGAAGTTTCTGAAAGTTAGCCGTCTCTATTTTCTGATGGAGTCGAGTTGTACAAGTAATATTGTAACGTTTGGACTCAGGGCCCTGTTGAAGGTGTGGGAGGGCGAGGCGGCCAGCAAGCAGCTAAACGGTGGATTCTCGGCGCTGGAGACAAATTTTAGCTGCGGCCTGGGCGGGCTCGACCCCGGCGGTGACCGCGCGCGCCACGAGCTCGCGCGCCCGCTCTACCCCGGCCCCGCCGGCCTGGGGCATCCGCATCAAGCCGGTCAGACACATGCACACACACACACACACACACAGTAACATATACACACACCCACATTAACACACAAACACACACACATACTGCGGGCTGGGCGGGCTCGACCCCGGCGGTGACCGCGCGCGCCACGAGCTCGCGCGCCCGCTCTACCCCGGCCCCGCCGGCCTGGGGCATCCGCATCAAGCCGGTCAGACACATGCACACACACACACACACACACAGTAACATATACACACACCCACATTAACACACAAACACACACACATACTGCGGGCTGGGCGGGCTCGACCCCGGCGGTGACCGCGCGCGCCACGAGCTCGCGCGCCCGCTCTACCCCGGCCCCGCCGGCCTGGGGCATCCGCATCAAGCCGGTCAGACACATGCACACACACACACACACACACAGTAACATATACACACACCCACATTAACACACAAACACACACACATACTGCGGGCTGGGCGGGCTCGACCCCGGCGGTGACCGCGCGCGCCACGAGCTCGCGCGCCCGCTCTACCCCGGCCCCGCCGGCCTGGGGCATCCGCATCAAGCCGGTCAGACACATGCACACACACACACACACACACACACAGTAACATATACACACACCTACATTAACACACAAACACACACACATACTGCGGGCTGGGCGGGCTCGACCCCGGCGGTGACCGCGCGCGCCACGAGCTCGCGCGCCCGCTCTACCCCGGCCCCGCCGGCCTGGGGCATCCGCATCAAGCCGGTCAGACACATGCACACACACACACACACACAGTAACATATACACACACCTACATTAACACACAAACACACACACTTCAAAATATGCACACACACACACACACACACATACTGCGGCCTGGGCGGGCTCGACCCCGGCGGTGACCGCGCGCGCCACGAGCTCGCGCGCCCGCTCTACCCCGGCCCCGCCGGCCTGGGGCATCCGCATCAAGCCGGTCAGACACATGCACACACACACACACACACACACACACACACACACACACACACACAGTAACATATACACACACCTACATTAACACACAAACACACACACATACTGCGGGCTGGGCGGGCTCGACCCCGGTGGTGACCGCGCGCGCCACGAGCTCGCGCGCCCGCTCTACCCCGGCCCCGCCGGCCTGGGGCATCCGCATCAAGCCGGTCGGACACATGCACACACAGTAACATATACACACACCTACATTAACACACAAACACACACACTTCAAAATATGCACACACACACACACACATACTGCGGCCTGGGTGGGCTCGACCCCGGCGGTGACCGCGCGCGCCACGAGCTCGCGCGCCCGCTCTACCCCGGCCCCGCCGGCCTGGGGCATCCGCATCAAGCCGGTCAGACACATGCACACACACACACACACACACACACAGTAACATATACACACACCTACATTAACACACAAACACACACACATACTGCGGGCTGGGCGGGCTCGACCCCGGCGGTGACCGCGCGCGCCACGAGCTCGCGCGCCCGCTCTACCCCGGCCCCGCCGGCCTGGGGCATCCGCATCAAGCCGGTCAGACACATGCACACACACACACACACACACAGTAACATATACACACACCCACATTAACACACAAACACACACACATACTGCGGGCTGGGCGGGCTCGACCCCGGCGGTGACCGCGCGCGCCACGAGCTCGCGCGCCCGCTCTACCCCGGCCCCGCCGGCCTGGGGCATCCGCATCAAGCCGGTCAGACACATGCACACACACACACACACACACAGTAACATATACACACACCCACATTAACACACAAACACACACACATACTGCGGGCTGGGCGGGCTCGACCCCGGCGGTGACCGCGCGCGCCACGAGCTCGCGCGCCCGCTCTACCCCGGCCCCGCCGGCCTGGGGCATCCGCATCAAGCCGGTCAGACACATGCACACACACACACACACACACAGTAACATATACACACACCCACATTAACACACAAACACACACACATACTGCGGGCTGGGCGGGCTCGACCCCGGCGGTGACCGCGCGCGCCACGAGCTCGCGCGCCCGCTCTACCCCGGCCCCGCCGGCCTGGGGCATCCGCATCAAGCCGGTCAGACACATGCACACACACACACACACACACACACAGTAACATATACACACACCTACATTAACACACAAACACACACACATACTGCGGGCTGGGCGGGCTCGACCCCGGCGGTGACCGCGCGCGCCACGAGCTCGCGCGCCCGCTCTACCCCGGCCCCGCCGGCCTGGGGCATCCGCATCAAGCCGGTCAGACACATGCACACACACACACACACACACAGTAACATATACACACACCTACATTAACACACAAACACACACACTTCAAAATATGCACACACACACACACACACACATACTGCGGCCTGGGCGGGCTCGACCCCGGCGGTGACCGCGCGCGCCACGAGCTCGCGCGCCCGCTCTACCCCGGCCCCGCCGGCCTGGGGCATCCGCATCAAGCCGGTCAGACACATGCACACACACACACACACACACACACACACACACACACAGTAACATATACACACACCTACATTAACACACAAACACACACACATACTGCGGGCTGGGCGGGCTCGACCCCGGTGGTGACCGCGCGCGCCACGAGCTCGCGCGCCCGCTCTACCCCGGCCCCGCCGGCCTGGGGCATCCGCATCAAGCCGGTCGGACACATGCACACACACACACACACAGTAACATATACACACACCTACATTAACACACAAACACACACACTTCAAAATATGCACACACACACACACACATACTGCGGCCTGGGTGGGCTCGACCCCGGCGGTGACCGCGCGCGCCACGAGCTCGCGCGCCCGCTCTACCCCGGCCCCGCCGGCCTGGGGCATCCGCATCAAGCCGGTCAGACACATGCACACACACACACACACACACACACAGTAACATATACACACACCTACATTAACACACAAACACACACACATACTGCGGGCTGGGCGGGCTCGACCCCGGCGGTGACCGCGCGCGCCACGAGCTCGCGCGCCCGCTCTACCCCGGCCCCGCCGGCCTGGGGCATCCGCATCAAGCCGGTCAGACACATGCACACACACACACACACACACAGTAACATATACACACACCCACATTAACACACAAACACACACACATACTGCGGGCTGGGCGGGCTCGACCCCGGCGGTGACCGCGCGCGCCACGAGCTCGCGCGCCCGCTCTACCCCGGCCCCGCCGGCCTGGGGCATCCGCATCAAGCCGGTTAGACACATGCACACACACACACACACACACACACAGTAACATATACACACACCTACATTAACACACAAACACACACACATACTGCGGGCTGGGCGGGCTCGACCCCGGCGGTGACCGCGCGCGCCACGAGCTCGCGCGCCCGCTCTACCCCGGCCCCGCCGGCCTGGGGCATCCGCATCAAGCCGGTCAGACACATGCACACACACACACACACACACAGTAACATATACACACACCTACATTAACACACAAACACACACACTTCAAAATATGCACACACACACACACACACACATACTGCGGCCTGGGTGGGCTCGACCCCGGCGGTGACCGCGCGCGCCACGAGCTCGCGCGCCCGCTCTACCCCGGCCCCGCCGGCCTGGGACATCCGCATCAAGCCGGTCAGACACATGCACACACACACACACACACACACACACACACACAGTAACATATACACACACCTACATTAACACACAAACACACACACATACTGCGGGCTGGGCGGGCTCGACCCCGGTGGTGACCGCGCGCGCCACGAGCTCGCGCGCCCGCTCTACCCCGGCCCCGCCGGCCTGGGGCATCCGCATCAAGCCGGTCAGACACATGCACACACACACACACACAGTAACATATACACACACCTACATTAACACACAAACACACACACTTCAAAATATGCACACACACACACACACATACTGCGGCCTGGGTGGGCTCGACCCCGGCGGTGACCGCGCGCGCCACGAGCTCGCGCGCCCGCTCTACCCCGGCCCCGCCGGCCTGGGGCATCCGCATCAAGCCGGTCAGACACATGCACACACACACACACACACACACACAGTAACATATACACACACCTACATTAACACACAAACACACACACATACTGCGGGCTGGGCGGGCTCGACCCCGGCGGTGACCGCGCGCGCCACGAGCTCGCGCGCCCGTTCTACCCCGGCCCCGCCGGCCTGGGGCATCCGCATCAAGCCGGTCAGACACATGCACACACACACACACACAGTAACATATACACACACCTACATTAACACACAAACACACACACATACTGCGGGCTGGGCGGGCTCGACCCCGGCGGTGACCGCGCGCGCCACGAGCTCGCGCGCCCGCTCTACCCCGGCCCCGCCGGCCTGGGGCATCCGCATCAAGCCGGTCAGACACATGCACACACACACACACACACACACACACAGTAACATATACACACACCTACATTAACACACAAACACACACACTTCAAAATATGTACACACACACACACACATACTGCGGCCTGGGTGGGCTCGACCCCGGCGGTGACCGCGCGCGCCACGAGCTCGCGCGCCCGCTCTACCCCGGCCCCGCCGGCCTGGGGCATCCGCATCAAGCCGGTCAGACACATGCACACACACACACACACAGTAACATATACACACACCTACATTAACACACAAACACACACACATACTGCGGGCTGGGCGGGCTCGACCCCGGCGGTGACCGCGCGCGCCACGAGCTCGCGCGCCCGCTCTACCCCGGCCCCGCCGGCCTGGGGCATCCGCATCAAGCCGGTCAGACACATGCACACACACACACACACACACAGTAACATATACACACACCTACATTAACACACAAACACACACACATACTGCGGGCTGGGCGGGCTCGACCCCGGCGGTGACCGCGCGCGCCACGAGCTCGCGCGCCCGCTCTACCCCGGCCCCGCCGGCCTGGGGCATCCGCATCAAGCCGGTCAGACACATGCACACACACACACACACACACACACACAGTAACATATACACACACCTACATTAACACACAAACACACACACTTCAAATATGCACACACACACACACACACACATACTGCGGCCTGGGCGGGCTCGACCCCGGTGGTGACCGCGCGCGCCACGAGCTCGCGCGCCCGCTCTACCCCTGCCCCGCCGGCCTGGGGCATCCGCATCAAGCCGGTCAGACACATGCACACACACACACACACACACAGTAACATATGCACACACCTACATTAACACACAAACACACACACTTCATAATATGCACACACACACACACACATACTGCGGCCTGGGCGGGCTCGACCCCGGTGGTGACCGCGCGCGCCACGAGCTCGCGCGCCCGCTCTACCCCTGCCCCGCCGGCCTGGGGCATCCGCATCAAGCCGGTCAGACACATGCACACACACACACACACACACACACACACACACAGTAACATATACACACACCTACATTAACACACAAACACACACACTTCATAATATGCACACACACACACACACGCACACACATACTGCGGCCTGGGCGGGCTCGACCCCGGCGGTGACCGCGCGCGCCACGAGCTCGCGCGCTCGCTCTACCCCGGCCCCGCCGGCCTGGGGCATCCGCATCAAGCCGGTCAGACACATGCACACACACACACAGTAACATATACACACACCTACATTAACACACAAACACACACACTTCAAAATATGCACACACACACACACATACTGCGGCCTGGGCGGGCTCGACCCCGGCGGTGACCGCGCGCGCCACGAGCTCGCGCGCTCGCTCTACCCCGGCCCCGCCGGCCTGGGGCATCCGCATCAAGCCGGTCAGACACATGCACACACACACACAGTATATGACTTCAAAATATGCACATACACACACCTACATTAACACACAAACACACACACTTCAAAATATGCACACACACACACACACACACATACTGCGGCCTGGGCGGGCTCGACCCCGGCGGTGACCGCGCGCGCCACGAGCTCGCGCGCTCGCTCTACCCCGGCCCCGCCGGCCTGGGGCATCCGCATCAAGCCGGTCAGACACATGCACACACACACACAGTAACATATACACACACCTACATTAACACACACACTTCAAAATATGCACACACACACACACATACTGCGGCCTGGGCGGGCTCGACCCCGGCGGTGACCGCGCGCGCCACGAGCTCGCGCGCTCGCTCTACCCCGGCCCCGCCGGCCTGGGGCATCCGCATCAAGCCGGTCAGACACATGCACACACACACACAGTATATGACTTCAAAATATGCACATACACACACCTACATTAACACACAAACACACACACTTCAAAATATGCACACACACACACACACACATACTGCGGCCTGGGCGGGCTCGACCCCGGCGGTGACCGCGCGCGCCACGAGCTCGTGCGCTCGCTCTACCCCGGCCCCGCCGGCCTGGGGCATCCGCATCAAGCCGGTCAGACACACACATACACACACACACACACAGTAACATATACACACACCTACATTAACACACAAACACACACACTTCAAAATATGCACACACACACACAGTAACATATACACACACCTACATTAACACACAAACACACACACTTCAAATATGCACACACACACACACACACACACACACACACACATACTGCGGCCTGGGCGGGCTCGACCCCGGCGGTGACCGCGCGCGCCACGAGCTCGCGCGCTCGCTCTACCCCGGCCCCGCCGGCCTGGGGCATCCGCATCAAGCCGGTCAGACACATGCACACACACACACAGTAACATATACACACACCTACATTAACACACAAACACACACACTTCAAAATATGCACACACACACACACACATACTGCGGCCTGGGCGGGCTCGACCCCGGCGGTGACCGCGCGCGCCACGAGCTCGCGCGCTCGCTCTACCCCGGCCCCGCCGGCCTGGGGCATCCGCATCAAGCCGGTCAGACACATGCACACACACACACAGTATATGACTTCAAAATATGCACATACACACACCTACATTAACACACAAACACACACACTTCAAAATATGCACACACACACACACACACATACTGCGTCCTGGGCAGGCTCGACCCCGGCGGTGACCGCGCGCGCCACGAGCTCGTGCGCTCGCTCTACCCCGGCCCCGCCGGCCTGGGGCATCCGCATCAAGCCGGTCAGACACATGGACACACACACACACACACACACAGTAACATATACACACACCTACATTAACACACAAACACACACACTTCAAAATATGCACACACACACACACACACATTTACACACCCATATACCTCCATGCACATAACACTTCCTCAAATAACTCAACAACTAGAAATTCTAGTCAGAAGATCAAATCTACGCTAGGTTTCTAGAAGAACGAATCGTCATCGTCATTAAAACAATATTGCCAAATATGTGTTTGTAAGGGGCAGCAGGGGATGTTTGACGACAGCTTGGCCTAGCGGTTTGAGCGCAGGCCGCTCCTGGTATGGGTGTTACTGGGATCGCCCCCAACCCATTGTATGGTACCCACAGTACAAACTTAACTTACTTTAGGATCATAAAATTTGTATGTGTTGTCTGGCGATATTTATTTTTGGTATGTTTTCTTATCCAGGCAACTACCTCTCCGAGCAGCAACAGCATCTGACAGCCATGTGCCAAGACCCGACAAACGACACCAAACAGCAAGACGAACGGAAATCCAAGAAGAGAAAATCCGATGATCTCTGGTCCTCGAGCCAGAAGAAGGGTAAACAGGCTATCACTGAAATGATGGACTCTGACAGCGAAAGCGACAACTCCGACGAATATGTCAACGAGGACGACAACACTGTTAATAGTAATTCTACTAACGAGGACATGGAGGGTCGGGAGTCGTCGGTGTCGCAGAACGAGCTCACGTCGGACATGGAGCTGTCGGCTATGGACGCGACCGACAACCGACACGGCTCCGACATGGACAACTCGAATGATGGGGACGTTGAGGATATTATCAGGTTCGTTATTGGTCTTAGTAAGATACCCTTCTTGTAGTTGTAACATGTGCGCCTAGACTATACTTATGTTGATTTTGTCTCTTTCTCTCGTATGGAATAAGACAGATAGCGAGCGAGCAAATCCGTGACAGAGAGGTCTAGTCTTGAGATGTGTGCTAAACCTACTAAAAGAGGATGGTTAAATATGTATGAACCACAGTATAGGATAAATGATAAATTAAACTTAGTTTATCATATACAGGGGTCGAAACTGGTCAGTAAAGTCAGTTAAAGTCAGTTTTTTTAAACGGTGGTTAATGTAAACTCGGAAAGACGAATTTTCGTGTAAAATATCTGTGCCTTCAAAGAGTTACAAACGCACGCTTGTTTTACTACGGATATTCTTTGTTCCTGCCTGACAGTAGGACTTAATACTAAAATGCCGCTATGGGAGTGGCAGGCTTGCAAAATAATATTCGTCAATTTTAGGTATTCAAATATTAATTTTTAAGGTCCCGTACCTCAAAAGGAAAATAGAAACCCTCACGTTGTCCGTCTGTCTGTATGTCCAGCTTCGCGATGATTTATAATAAGCGTCGCGACGCCTTATAATAAGCGTCGTAACGCCTTATTGTGAGCGCCGCGACGCTTTATAGTGAGCATCGCGACGCTTTATTGAAAGCGCCGCGACGACTTATAATGAACGTCGCGACGCCTTAGGGTGAGTGCCGCGACTGCGTACAGTGAGCGTCGCGACACCGTATAGTGAGCGTCGCGACGCCGTATAGTGAGCGTCTCGACAACTTATGGTGAGTGCCGTGACTTCGTACAGTGAGCGTCGCGTCACCGTATAGTGAGGGTCATGACGCCTTGATGAGCGTCACGACGCCTTATCGTGGGCGCCGCGATGCCGTGTAGTAATTGTCACGACGCCGTATAGTGATCTACGCGACGCCTTATGGTGATATATACCGACACAGAGACATATTGACACAGAATTCGTTCTAGTATTGGCAGAAAAAATTACGCGTCTTGACGCCCCATTGAGTGCGGGGCATTATATATCGGACACTTATTTTCTATAAAATATCGGTTAGCGATTTGGAGAAGTATTTAAAGTTCTGTAAATTTTGGGGTTTCCCTTTAAAGTTAGGTCAGTAATGTCAGTATTTTTGAGTCTCACAGTCAGTAAAATCTGTATTTTTGAACATAAAATCTGTTTCGACCCCTACAATCCCTAAATGGCATGGAATCTCATACCGCTGCAGGAAACAAGTTATGATAAATAAAACGAAACCTCATTGTCTAGAAAAATAATATTTACTTTATAAAACACTTAAAATTTACCAAAATTCAGTATTATAGGCAGGATAAGAATTTGAGGCAAAAATAAGTATTCAGTTTAAACGGGTAACACATTTCGTCAATGTAATTTATTTAGGTCTTGATGTAAGAAAACAATTCCATGACCGCCTATCAGAAAAATACACTATGTTAGAACTATTATTACTGTTACGTACTTTTTGTGATGTTAAATTGAATCAGTTTATTTTCTCCTAGCTAGAAGCACTCCGCTGCGATGTGCTATCAAAATATCACGAAAAAGAATACATGGTAAAGTCGACCGAAAATTGTCCCGCCCCATACCTACGCCGCTTAAGTGTTGCAAATTGCCGCGTCCAGCGCGCCTTGGTGTGCGCGCTCGCTTAGGATTTAACAAAGAAGCGAAAATTCGGCCAATTGTGCGTTTACCAGTCATACAAACTCTTCAATTATTTGGCAATTTCAAATTGAACAGTTTTTTTTTCTGTTACAGGAATTCTTTTCACAAAACTGAGCACAAAAGGCAAAAACTTAAAAGCAAAGATTCCGAAGTGAGGAGCGGCAGGGGTTCGTCGTCGCTGCTCTTGGACCTGACTGAAGGTAAATCGTTCATGCCTTCGTCCGTGAGCATCACGCCGATCAACACCGGCTCGTCGAACACACCGACCGCCGGCTCGGGGTCCAGCATCTCCTCGATGCTCTGTCTGGACCGCCGCCCGGGGATCGAGATAATACCTATCACAGCAGCCGCCCCCGCCGCGCTCCCCAGCTCGATAACGATCACGCCGATAAGCTCGTCCCAAATGAAGTCTCTCGACGACCGAATTCGGTCCGAAAAGAAATCGAGCAAGTCCGAGGAGCGCAGCAAAGAGAAGAAAAAGAAACGGAGGAGGGACGACTCCATGGGACCCCCCGAGAAAGTGCCCCCCAAACAAGATCCACTGACGAAACCCGTTTCCGTCAGCATCAAACCCACGGACGGGTCCCCTTTACGGTCGACGTCCCCAAACTCGCTTATTAGAAAATTCAGTCCCAGCCCGACGCACGGCAGGTCCGTGTCGATAACGAAATCGCTCAGCCCCAGTACCGTGAAAGGGATGGGAAAGTCGGGGTCGTCTAGCCACCACAGCAGCCCGAGACACTCGCCGGTCCAGAACAGCCCGAAACATTTAGCAGGCTACTCGAGTCCAAAAAACCACAACATCTCCTCGCCCAAGCACGGTTCTTCGGGCTCGGGTAAGCCTAGTATGTCCGCTCTCAAATCGGCGACGAGCGGCTCGCCGTCCGGTAAATCCGGGACTACAGGGTACGATCTCACGAAAAAAATCTCTAAAGACAGCTACGGATCCAGCTCGTTGTCGTCGAGAGACAAAGAAAAAAAACATTCAGGACTATCTTTTTCCAGCTCCGGCAGGAGTAGCCCCAAATTAAAAAACCCAATTAAATTGAAACAGTTGGAAATAACCCCTATTACGTGTGATAGTCCGATTGCGGAGCCGTTGATATCCCCGCCCAACGTGGAGGTAAACAAGTCCAATGCGCCGAGCCAGGCTCGCAACAGGAAGGGCTCGCTCAGCGCCGTCATAGACAAGCTGAAGTCCGCGCAGCATTGCGGCACGGACGTGGAAGTAAGTACAAAATCTAGCTCCTCGAGCAGCGGGAATAAATTTTCTGATGCAAAAAGTGCCACCGGAAGCGGTAAACTTAACGACAACAAAAACCAAGAATATATGGTGAAGCCCAGTTCGGACGGCATGAAAATAACAATCAATAAGACAAGGTCGAAAGATTCTTCAAGCGGTAGCTCCAAGTTAAACTACAGTAGTTCCAACTCTAGTAAACAATCGTCTCCCCAGCTCACTCAGCCCAGTCAAGGTTCCCCAAAAACCCACACGGGGTTAAAGCCGGGAGTTATAAGTGGACCAGCGTCTAAGAAAACTCAAGTGATGCAATCATCTAAGTCTGGCAGCGTTACGCCGGGTTCGACGCCCCCTAAAGCGAACATGAGTCCTTCAGACTCGTCCGGCGGAAGCAATCCCAGTGCGCCTAAAGTGCCTTATTCAAAATCATCTAACACCAGTAACACAGGCATTAACTTGTCCAAATCCGCGTCTAAATCTAGTTCCGGTTCACCTAAGAGTAGCAGCAACGATATAGCTAAAATAATCAGAGACAGAGAACGCGAGAAAGCCAGAACTAAGCTTATGAGCAATTCAGAGAAGTCGATATTTTCCTCAAAATCCGATCGACACTCCAGCCCGAGTAGCTCCAGGGATGAGATCGACGGCGAAAGGTTCAAATCGTCCAAGGACGCAAATTTTATCGTCGAGAACCTGATCAAGCCTCTCGACACGAGTAGGTTTCAAATACCAAAATTGACAAAACAAAACACTCCGGATAAGAATAGCCCCGCCTCCCAGTTCGACGGCCGATCTATGGTCAACGATTTCGCTCGCACTCTAGACCAAAATAAATTTCCATTTCCGCACTTCGACGGCCCCAACGCGAGAAATGCGGATTCGTTACAAAAATCGGGCTACCCTTTAAACGTGCCGAAGCCGCCCCTCAACGTGGGCGGCGCGAGCCCGAAGACCGCGCAGCCGGGAAAGGGCGATCCCACCGATAGACCCCTCGAACTCGCGAAGGCCGCCGCGGACGGCATTCCAAAGGGGGCGAGTCCGCAGAGAGGCAAGGAGGAGTCGAAGGACGGCTACCCGTTTCCCTCGATGCCGTTGGACTTCAAAACGGACATGGCGAAGGGGTTCGCGGCGCCCAAAGGCAGCTCGGAGGACCGCAAGGGCGCGGACTCGTGCATGAAGCCGCCGGCGAGCGGCGCGGTGGCCCGCAGCGGCGCCACCACGCCGCAGGAGGCGGCCGAGATGCTGCTCGACTTCTCGTCGTCGTCGGGCAGCAAGGTGTCGGGGCTGGTGGCGGTGCGGCCCGTGTACCCCGCCTCGCCCGCGCTCGCGCTGCAGCTGGCCAAGAGCCCGGCGCCCTCGCCGCTGGTGGCGCCCGACCCGCACTCCAACTCGCCCTGCATCACCGACGACGAGCTCATGGACGAGGCGCTCGTCGGACCCGGGAAATGAATTCGACGACCCTTTCTCGTCAATACTATGATATTTATCATTTTATTTTTAAATTATTTACATTCGATTCTCTTTGTTTAGGTAGTGGTAATTGTATTATGCGTTACGTATATCGACGACCAGGGATACTATTATAATGTGTATTCAAATATTATGTGATTTTATAATGTTTTAGTATTTGTACAATATTTTTGTGTCTAACCATATTGTGTACAGACGTCGCGATACCACGTAGAGGTACCGAGAGATATCGGTCGCCCAAAACAACTGCCATGAGTGTAATACAAAAGTTAGAGTAGGTAAAACCAACATTTTTCCTTATTTTATTTTAATGTTGCAGTTATAGAATGCAGAAATATACATATTATTATTATTGTAAATATAAATTGAATTATGATTGAAATGGATAAGTAATTAATATGGCATTTATGCTTATAGCTAGTTTTATAGAAATGAAACAATAAATTACATGAGAAATTATTTTACTCTGTATTTAGTAAGTACCCTTACTGCTCTAATGATATCGCATAATGGTACCTAATAAACGAACATAATAATATATTGCAAGAAATAAATAACTTAAAATATTATAATATAAAATCTAATAAAATCTTAGAGAGCTCGGGCGGTGAAATCCATAGTATGGATAAAAGTGGAATTTCTTGTAAGGATACCTTTTGAAATATCTACGTGTTGCGAACCGCCGACGCGGGTTTTGCTTGCGTCTGAAAATCCTTATTGGGATGAACCCTTCAGCAGTTTCCATTATTTCGTCTTTTATATCTATCGGTAAGAGATTGCCGTTGAATGGTTCATCGTCGTTGACGTCACTCTGTGTTTGTGTAGCAACGGTATCTTCGTCCTCAGTGATATGTTCCTGAATTACAATCTCCATCACCCCGCCATCATACTTTTCATTGGAGTCTATATGAGAATCTGGTTTGTTTTGTTCCGGGTCGCTTTTGTCTAACTGTGTATCTTCTGCAAATTTTTGATCTGTTTCACTGCTCACTGGGTTCTTTGATATTTTCTCCTCGTCATTGCTTGTTTGCTGTGTCAGAGGACTCGCGAACACACTAGCCAGCCCCACCACTACACAGAAAATGATGGGCGACTTCATTTTTTCTGAAAAACGTCGATATATCAGTGAACTGGAATACACTATGAAGTGTGTAGTAAAAAACATGGGCTTATAACATGAATAATGTAGGTCGAAGAAAGGTGTCTGCTTTGAATAAATGATTTATGTAAATAAACAGATTCTTAGAAGGTTTTTAGGAAGTATAGAAAATCTTGGTAAAACCCCGCTCTGGTCTAACCTTATTTGTACCTACTTCTTCATGCATATACATATATGCAAGCAAATAAATATCTTTAAAATTACTTCATTACGCCAAATGTCCCAAGGGAGTAGACAGGCTTTGCCGATGTCTTTTTGGTCACAATAATGTTAATAGGCTGCGCATCTACTGTCATTATACCGGGCACACTCCTCTCAATGCAAGGGGGATTAAGAACATAGTCCATCACACTAGTCCAGCGCGTGTTGACGTACCTCTTGATTTATCGCTTGAATAATAGATCTTTCATGGTCAGGAAATTACTGTGAGATGTCATATATAGTAGTGATAAATGATAACTACACATAGATTACTTAATAGTCAGATTTAATATTTTTAAGTTAATAGACACCATTGGTAGATAGATACCTAATTAATAGCAAGATAGTGTGTTGGTAAAAAGTTACTTACATAATACCGCTGTGGACACGGTGATGCCCGAGCTGGTGCATTCGTCTTCCTCTGCGCTAAATAGTTCCTCCTCTGAGCTCGAGCCTTCTCGGTCCTCTCTCGCAGTTTCTTCATAGCGAAGCGCGGCAAAAACGGATTCTGTGATTCTGCACCTTCCATCATTTCTTCAGCACTATCCTTTTGTACTACAGAAGTGCTCGTATCCTCCAAAGGTTTAGCTTGGAGTGCAACGACGTAAATAAGGAATATAATACAAAATATCTTACAACTCAACATTGTATTGCCTTGTAGAATTGTACGAAGCCTAACCGCTCCAACGGCTAATCCCAATAATCGAAGTTCAAGCGAGCGCTCAGGTTTTATAGGGACGCTAATAGCGTTGTATGACACACATCTGGTGCATCTGTTTACAGAGGTGTTTTAAGAAATGTAACGGGTCATACGGCCGTTTCTAATTATCACGTCCTCCGTTCATATTTATAGTGAAGAAAGGCAAACGGTGAGATCTAAATTTGTAATAACGGAACTACTAGGTCTGTTGAAATAAACTAGGGCGCCAGCTGTTTCACTGAAAAATTTCGGCCTAAAATTTAACGTGATATCCTTGCGACCGCCGCGTTGTTAATGGATTGAAAGGTTCACCCCTGAATTCCCCCGAATTGTACCTACACAATGATATAGAAGAGAAGCCACCTTTACTCACGCTATAATTTCTCACCCGGGTTTACGGGTAATGTGTTGGCGCACCTTTACATACATCAAATATGATTTATAACTAAAATATGCTCGAACTATAAATGTACCGTTTGGTTTGAACTATGAATTTGAATACAATTCTCGCTAAGGTTTGTCAGTCAGTGTCAATGTGTTGATGACTCAATATAGCAGAAATATCGAGCGAGCTACGTTGGTATCCGACGACTAAACAACTCATACGTTCCGGAACCTAAACAAACATTGACTTATCTGGAATTATAATAAATCCCCAGTAAAATTGTGTACACAATGATTAAGAATGTACCCACCCTTTAAAAAAACACATTGCGTAAGTAAGAGTTTGCAATAATACATTTAGGAACTAAGTAGGTATGATGAAATAGGGCGTAACGTGAAAATGGAAGGTCTAGGTCTTTGTATACAATCGTACAAATGTTTTCTTAATTTCAGAGCATTACCAGCTACAAAGGTAGGTACGTCCCATATAATATGTTGTAACTTCTTTATGAGTGGTAGTAGGGTTAGGCGTCTATTAGGTACCTACCTATCTACCTAATAAAGATGATAGAGACAGGTGAAAGTTATCTTTCGTTAGTTATAGTTTCGATTTGAAATAAAATTACCTACCTATAATGTATCATTGGAAATTACAAAAATATTATGATAAAAAATCATACGGGTCGAGATCCCTCCTCCTTTTTGAAGTCGGTTAATAAGACTAAAAACTAACTGCGTTCGTCTGCCAACCGCTTCTTAAAAAACAGAAACTAGAACAATAAAATACAACAACTCCCTACTTATAATTGTTGCAGCATTTTGTTGACTGCTTAACTGCTAAAATAGGTTACCTATTTATTTCTCCAAACTACTTAGCTACTCTAGTGTGATTTATTATTATTTACCATCGCCCCCAGTCTAATCGCTATAGTTATCAAGACGTTCGACGCCTATCTAGTGTTTATATATGTCACCCAGACAAATTACCTACATTATTAGTAAACCATAGTTTACGTAATATTCTGATAAATTACATACAGTACAGGGAGGTGCTTCGTGAAACTTATCGTTAGGGTACAAGATTCCTAACTTCCTCAATCCTTTATATTTTATCATCCTCATCCATATTTTTGATTCAAGCGTAGAGACGTAGGTAAGTCCATACTTAATGTTGTTACCTCGGTCACAACTCGTCTTTTCGTTTACACTATCTGTTGGTGATTCATTTTATTACAATGGCATTCGACGAGTTTTATTTTTAAAATACACAAGTGATATAAATATAATCTAGTACGTACTTATGGTGTTGGAGTTGTGCATATATATATATATATTTTTTATAAGATAGGGAGGCAAACGAGCAGACGTTTCACCATATGGTAAGTGATCAACGCCGCTTATGGACACCTGCAACACCAGGGGCATCGCAAGTGCGTTGCCGGCCTTTAAGGAATGAGTTTCTTGCAGATACCTTTGTCGCATCGGTCCGGGAACACCGCTGCAGGAAGTTCATTCCACAGTTTGGTGGTGCGAGGGAGAAAATTCCTGGTAAATCGCATTTAAGAATTAATCCTTAAAAAAACATTTATCAGTGAGAAAGTGTTGTGACAAATAGTAGGAGAGATACTGCTAGCTAACCACCGAACATCCCAAAGAGATACCCTTACCCATACTGAAGTATGTACAATTAAAATCTATTCAGTCAGGATTACTTAGGTTATAAACTACGCCTTGGTGGTTCTCTATATGTTTACGTATAACCCTATTTTGTAATGTTGTGCAAGAAAGGTCCACGCAAACTAGGGCGTCAAGAGCGTAGTAATCTGGGGTCATATGCCCGTGACCAAGTTTTTTGACAATACCAAAACGAACTGTATTAACTTACAGACATAGTACATTTTTCAACAAAGTGTAATCAAAGACGCGAGCGAATGTAGTCTCGTAGTTGCGTTGATTTTGCCACAGACATTCATTATTTATTATGTATATTGAGCACAGAGGTAAAATAAAGTTATGTAGATTCGCTTGCCAGAGTATGAACTTTACTTTTAACTCTGTCTGCGATGAACTAATTGTTTAAGATCCGATTTTTTTATCACTGGGTAGTACAGGTATTTTTTTTACGTTAATAAATGTATCTGAGTGGCTAGGTGGCTAGTGCCTAATAGTGGCACAGGCTCTGGGGCCCGATTTTCGATTGATAGAAATCATCTCTATTCGAGATATGTCGTTGAATCTGACTATACAAATAGTGCTTTTTGGCCTACCTACACGAATAAAAAAAATGATTTTGATTTTGTCGAAAAAAAAACGAATAAATACGACCATTTTGACGTTTTTTTCGACGTATCTCAAATAGAGATTGATGTCTATCAAACGAAAATCGGGCCCCTGCCCTGATGGTTACACGAGTAATGGGCTGTAACCAATGAGTATAGTAATATATAACTAGGCTATTAGTATAGGTAAACAATTATCGTCACTGAATAAGGCTACTGTAGTTGAGAGGGGACTTAAGTGCATGCATGTTATCGCGTACTGTGGTAATCATTACGACCAAAGAAAACTGCTATTTGAGAGGCACGTGCCGATTTCAATCACGCGGCGCTGTGTTTCAGACGCATTTCAATGTTGTTGTATTTACTTATTTTTACGCGAAGACATTTCGAAAAGAACAACGTTACGTTTGCTAGGTTTTACTGCTGGTATTGACTTCGTTTTACTAATCTACATTCAGTAGGTACCCCTATCTAAATAGGTACTCTCTCAAACTCCGCGCGGTCTGTGTATTTTTAGGGTTCCGTTCCAAAAAAGGAAAAAAACAGAACCCTTATAGGATCACTTTGTTGTCCGTATGTCTGTCTGCCTGTCAAGAACCTTTTCAACAGAATCACGTGAAGGTATCCAGTTGAAATTTATTACAGAGACTTATGTCTGCGGATCCTTGGTGTCCTAAAAAAAATCAAACTTCTAGGTTGACGCAATCAAAAGATTTACGGCGGCGGTTTACGTTGCATTTTCAGTACATTTGCACGGGATTCAAAAATTAGAATCAGAAAATAGAAATTAGAATCATGAAATTTATGAAGAAGCAAGTCGGAAAACTGGAAATTTATAAGAAGATGTTTTTTTGCGATTACAAACTTATTTTGAAGTTACTTTGTATCGGGACACCAGTATACCAACGGCAAAGTTAAGTTTGTCTCTCTATCCAGTTTATCTTTTCGTTCTTTAATGTGTAATGCTGGATGCTTTCACAGATTAAGTACGGAAGCTTCGGTGCGCGAGTCCAGCTCGCACTTGGCCGGTTTTTTTTTGTCAAATACAGCTTGCATAGTGAAATATGTTTGGTAACAACCCGATAGCAGAAGAAGCTTGCTATACAATGTAAATACATACATCATCACGCCTTTATTCCCCGAGGTGCACTGTAGTGCGCCCACACTTCGCCGATGTATTTTGGTCCCAATGTAATAGGGGGCGAGCCTATTGCCATTATACCGGGCACATTCCCCCTCAGAACGAGTGAGATTTGGGCCACAGTCCACCACGCTAGCCCAGTGCGGGTTGGTGAACTTCACACGCCTTTCTATAGACGTGCAGGTTTCCTCACGATGTTTTCCTTCACCGTTCAGCAAGTGGTAATCATTGTTGAAAATGACATTCGCACATGAAAATTATCTCAGAGGTGCGGGCCTGGTGTTTGAACTTGCACCCCTTACGTTCAAGGCGGGCGTTCTTGCCCGCGAGGCTACCACTGCTGCTATACAATGTGGAGCTCAATAAATACTAACTCAATAACTTCTTATGTTGTTGTAATACCAAAAGTAAAATAAGTATATCACCGTCCTTCTCACTATTAAACATGGCCAACTACATTGACGAAGGGGGACTACAGATATTTGCATAGTAAAACATAAGAATTGACATAAGATTTGAGATATTTCAAGTATTTAAAAATTGCGACGAAAAAAAGGTTGAAAATACATTCTCAAATTTAAATAAAATGTTATGCCATTCAATTGTGTATCCGATACTAATGCAAATGTTAAAGTATTATTTTGGACGATAGATATCTACGTCTATCATGTTTTAAATCTCGAATTCTTAGCATTGACCTAGACGATAAAAAAATGTAATTCCTTGGCAAAGTCACATCACACATGTCAGCGCGTGATATAAATCTTATGTATTATCTATCTATTAAGAGGAAGGAAGCGGAGAGTTGAGGTTATAGAAATGTAGTTGTATAGATGCATCATTGTATTGATAGAATGTCTAGCCGTACTATTAGATGCGGAAACAAATCGATCCTAGATACGTATTATATGTTTATCTACTGCTCTACTATTTCCTGATTAAGTAATAAGTACATACATTCAATATGCTGCAAGTTTACAACTTAGTTGAACTAATAATACAAAATAAAACCGGTTGCAGAAGCGTGAAGGTAATAAATGGCAAATAGTTTTTGCCCAATGTACTTACTTACCTATCAGTATATTTTTTGCATACACGTATTTATGTGTAGATAGTTTTTTACTGTTATCTCATCCATCTATGTACTTACGGCGATTTCCGGAAACTACATTGGTACCTAACCTACTTCAAAAGAGTCTGTTTAAATTTTGCTTCCAAAGGAAGTAGCGCAATGATAATATACCTACTGTCCCTGATTCGGAGTCGGAGGTACTGTACTACCAACCAAATAGCTCTAAACGAAACTTTTCAAAGTTGACCTACTTACTCTATGTCCCAATTTAGCTAGAGTATCCTAAGGTATAATGTACCTTTTTTATTGACGGGGACTAACTCTTTAGGAAGGTTCCCAGTCTTCTTTGTGGGAGAAGACCTGAGGGTCTTTCCAGGATAACGACGTCGTAAATGATCATAGGCAGTTACTTAATTTACGCCTAATATTTTTTAAGTCCTTAATTATCAATGCATCGTAATTAGGTCAGTAGTTGCGTACGTAGCTACCTACCGTATATTATTTTAATAAGTAAAATTCTAATAAGTACATAGGTAGGTACATTAATTGATACCGTGGCCACCTCCACCTATATAATTTATATGGGAGATAAGTAGGTATTATTAGGTCAGGTATTACCGAGTCGGTATTCACCCGCGGGCACTACAGAAGGGGTCGGGGAGCGCTAGTGCGTTATATTACATAGGTGAGCTTATCCATTATAGTTGGCATATTCAAGGTCGTGGAAGTCCATTGATTGATGGTGACGTCAGTGCCGACGGCGGCGTGTGGTCGGGTAGCGCGCGGTGGTGCGATGCTGCCTCGTCGCTGACGGCGGACCTCGCTAGCAGTCGGTCCGCGCTCGGCGCTTCGCCCGCTCCCTATACTCGCCCCATCCCACACATTATCGATCGCCATACTTTCATTCACTATGTTTTGAAGTATTTAAACGAAATAGCAAAACATCCGGCCTTTTGGTGCTACACACGTGTATTGATGATTTTTACGAAATGTTAAAAAACTTATAATTAGCTTCCGTGTTTATAAGTGAACATTTTGAAGCCATATACAATTTTGCGAAAGTTTTACGAGTATAGTACCTAAGTGATACAAAAATTAACATGAAGGATAAGAAGAAATGGTAAGTACTAAGATGTGATTGTGTTACATGTTCACCGATTGTGTTTGATAAAAATATTCAGAGACCGTGTCCAACTGAACAACTACCATATTGCACTCACCTAGAATATAACAAAACTTGTTCACGGAAAACCAGAGAATTTAATACTTACCTTCTTGATATAAAAATAAAAGGATTTTGAAGTAAAATTATCAATCTGAACTAAATAGGAACTGAATAAAGAATTGGCGAGAAAGCAACATGTGATCATGCGATCGAACCATACTGAATTAAGTAGTGTACATAGGTGAATTGTATCCTCACAGAACCAAGAAGTTTGGCTTCAAAATCAATAAGTAGGTATCCGTGTAGGCACCGTTCTAAGAACAATCACAGATGTCTTCAAATAATATCCAAAAAGTAAGCATGCTAAAGTTATATCGTGGATTATTGTTACTTGTTACTTCTTGCATTTCAATTGTAGAGATGGATTTAAACAAATTATTTCATCCGTTCAGTCAGCTGAAATAAGTTTGCGTGTTAATCTACTGCTATTTGAATTAGTACCCAAACAACACTAACTCATCTCTTTCCTTGTAATGCTTTAACTCAGAGCTAATAACTACGTTACAAAATTCCCAAAAATGTTTCCGAAACAGTGTTCTGTAAAATTAAGACCTGCAAGCGCCGCGCGCGAGACCAATTATTTATCAATGACCTGCGAGTATATTTTGTTTTGAGATCCATTTTTATTAGGTACTTGACGAAAAATCTTGTTTGGTCGTTAAAGGTCAGTTTATTTCGGCCGCTTTATGACTCAGGTAAGCGATTTTAACGAGCTTCGCTACACAGCTTTTATCGACGATTTTTACCTGCAAGACACCGATTAAAAAACGATGTTTTGTCGTCTCACAAAATAATAATTTATGTGCTAATAGATTAGAACCAACAGTGGGACGTTAAAAGGGCTGTAGTATATAGTATACAGATTAGAAAACTGAATAATTAGAGAACAGAATAAAGACAGGGTAAATTGATCACGGGTGTAATATGTAATAATAAAGATCTAATGTTACCTACTTATGGCTTATTCTGCCATCTTTACTCATGGAGATATAAAGATGGATCTGAATTAATAGTTACTAAAATAAGCATGGGTTAAGCATATTGTTTGTTAAAAGTAGATAAATCAAATTTTCGTCTATTAAAATACCCTGAGGAAAACTCCACAGCAGTCAATTCAATTCAATCATCATTAACTAAGTACCTACTGTAAATAGTGGCACAACAAACAATAATAACATGAAGTACTTTGAAATACCAGCACACAAGCACACCAATCAAACAATATGATGACTGCAACAACAATGCGTTTAACTAATAACTGATTACTCATTGATATCATATGAGTACCCCCAATATTATATCTGTTGATCTAGTAAATGAAGAGATTTTGCGTAAAAACGTAAATTTATGACTAAGCATACTAACTTCACGAGCTTAATGTACGAGAGGAATATGGGAATTTCTTATTTTAGGTATCTACTTTGAATGTCATTTACCCAATAAACTATGTAGCCGTATAGGTACTATACTGAGTTTTAGATTGGTTGCAGAAGATGATGAAACAAAATTCTTGAGACTTGTATTGTACGTATATTTTATGAAAAACAAATATGTAGGTATATTTTATGAAAAACAAATCTGTAAAAATAAGTTGGTACCTACTTAGTAGATTATTTGCAAATAATGATTCTGTGACGACGCTCTATTAATTTATAATGTATGATGTTTCATATCGATAACTTGCGCAGCCCCCTGATCATCGCATTCGTATCGTCAACGGGAAATCATGCTATCACTGTCACTCTTATTTGTAAAATCCGTGGTTTGAAAGGGGTGTAACATGTTTACGTAGCGGTAAACAGATACTATTTTACGTAGCTTTACGCTGCGCAACATACGTAAAAATGTTTGTTATTAGGTAATTGGGTACTTGACATTCGAAGAATACCCGCTCGACTTGACTATATCTCATCGTTTTATTCTAAAAGAAGCAGAAGAAGTATATTGGAGCATATCCGGTAAACGTGAAATTATGCTGGATCCGCCGGATTACCGGATCCGGTTTTTCGGATTGCAATCCCTATTTGCGATCGTTTAATCGCTCGACGAACCTGAGGTTCTTGTCAATAGCAGGGACCAGTTACCTACCTAATTAACAATTCATGTGGCGTAGGTACTTACTGCTTAAAGATCAAGATCGAATTTCAATTGTAAGAGAGCAGAGTTTGCAAACCGTAATAATTTAGCTAACTACAGCCCTTTTAACGTCCCACTGCTGGGCACGGGCCTCCACTCAATGCGAGGGGGATTCAGGCCATAGTCCACCACGCTGGGCCAGTGCGGGTTGGCAGACTTCATACATCGAGAACTAGTCAAGTTCCCTCAAACGTGCAGGTTTCCTCACGATGTTTTCTTTCACCGTTTCATAGCAAGTGATTATCTCGGATGTAAATGAGATTCGCACATGAAACCCAGAAGTGCGAGCCGGGGTTTGAACCTGCACACTTTGATTTGCAAGGCGTGCGTTCGACCACTCGGCTACCACTGAATATAACATCATTATATATAATAATTTAGCGGTCAATGATAAATTATAGTTTGAGATAAATATGTAGACACCACTATTTACGTCAACATTATTTTAACAAAAGTATACCTATATTTAAATGACAATCACCGTGACTTGCCGATTTTAAATAGAATCTTACGCAAGACGTTTCATACATACATGAGAAAATACTACTTTAACTGAAGTATCGAAAGGTATCTGTGAATAGAAAACTAATTTTAAAATGCATTTTACATTGAATCGGAAGCAAGCTACTTAATATATATATGTAGAGTCGTTCCTTGTCGCTGCATTACTTACAGTGATCGATATTTAGAAAGCCCAAAAAACATATAGGTACCTACTTAGGTATCAATTGATTGGTCGAATTGTTAGGTAAGTAGGAAAGTTTCATAATATTTTGCAATGCCATCTGGCGTTTGGCGGCAGCCCTGTGTACGCAATCACACACATTCATCAATCATTACAAGGATGACTAACACATGTTATAGAAATTCTAACTACAACAGATTTTTTAATGACATACATTTGCACAATGAAGTTACAACAATAGTACCTACATCAATATTTACTGACCATCCATGGAACCAAATTAGTAAGGTTTTAATAGGTTAACCTACACCCAAAAAATTTAAAAAACCTATAAATTTTAAGTAATACGTAGGTATGAATTCCACTTATAGTGAATAATAATTAATCTCAACAGATAAAAAGGTACCATTAAAGTCAACTCTATTTATTTCAATTATAGGTATCTACTCTCCGGGAGTTCAAATTAGTTTTTTTATGTGTAGATAAGAAAAGATAAATTGCTCACGCAAAGAATTAAATTGATGGGTATCCACAAGTAAAAAATAACCGCTGTAAATATTTAAATAGGTTCCTCAAAAATAGATTTGCATTCATCGCTACATTCGTGAAGGCGGATGTAGAGTAAACCACAACACCAAACAATACCTTATTACTCATTAGTAGAAGCCACAATGAACTGTTATCGTCTATCATGTAATGAAGTGACCTTGCCTGAGTAGGCCATTGGAATTGTTGTACTGAAAAAACTCACTGAGCTTAATAAGAGCATTGTTGGATACTCTGGGTGAGCCGAGCGACCCTATTAAATGAGACTTTTAAAAGTTGGCAACTGCAGAAGAAAATTATTGCATGAATTATTTAAAACGCAGTACGAAGTGCGACAAATCGCAAGAATTCATTCATCAAGTCTAATATTGAGTTCAAACGCATATAACCCTCCGCCGAAGTCGGGAAAAACTTGTTTTAATCTAAACTCTATTCTCACGGTCAAGCCTGATTCTTATTAATTACAGGTTTAACGGTAACGGGTGTGCAGTGAGTCGTGTCATAAAATAACCAATTCCCAATTTGGATAAATCTGGCAATACGGTCCATAATGGATAGCTATAATTAAATGCAATTAACCACTCCAGGGGTAAGGGTTATGTTGATAACAATAAGTATACTTGCCTCACACCAGTCAAACGTCCTGCTCCTTGCGTACGTGGGATCTGTGAGACTTGTGATATAATAAAACAAAATGGTAGAGTTGTGTGGTTTCCTTGTATATTGCAAACGGAGTTTTAAGATCGTACGAATACAGGGGTAAGTTATGTTGAAGGCATAGAATTTTCTAATTAGTTTTACCCTATTCTGTATGCCTGGCATATAGTGCTGACTTACCCCATTTAAACGAGTTCAATGCACCTATGATCAACATAATAAATTATTTGATTTTGCACCTACCTGTGGTGTTTGCATGCATGTCAAAACAAGACCTCTGTCACCGATTAGCTCGGTCGCTCTATGTCTTATTTCATACGAGAGAAAGAGATTTAATCAACATATTCTGTTACAAAAGTATAGTCTTGGCGCTCACGCTGCAACTACTGCTAGAATTAAATAAGTTGAGGTTGATCATCCGTATCTGACTAGTATACCTAGACAACATAACCCTTAAAACGTGGATGTGTCTATATTGTACATAAAAACCAGTAGATAATTGTTTAAATAATATCTACAAATATAAGATGTGCCACATAATATAATACTAATATAATACAAAAAATTGTTGGTATTTTTAGTTTTTTTTTCCTACATATGATGTCGAATAGGAATGATGTGTGGAGAATTGGGTCCGTGGTGGAATAGCCCCATGAACTTTACAGTCTCGAGTCTACATACAAAATAAATATGTGTGCACACGTAGTTATGATAAATTTACAAGTTGCAATCAAATACTTACATAACTTTCAGGCTTTTCCCTGTACATACCTTTATGTTGTCTGAGTGGAGCCAAGACTGCATTATCTCCGGAATACAAAGAAAATCATTGATAAATTCGTTGTGAACAAACGAGACCAGCGTCTCTGATTTTATTGTTGCCATCAAAGACGTTCGTTCGTCATACGTATCAAGAGACTCATTGATTAAAATCAACATAAATTACTGTGTTATTCGATATTTTGTTACGATGTCGATGCACTAATGACTACTAGCAGTTTGTATGACCTTTGGACCGTTTAATATTCCTTTAAAATACATAGTTTAGTGTCGTATATTAAGTAGGTACCATATAGGTATATATGCAAGTATTTATATGCATTTAGTTATTTATATAATACAATCACGCATATAAGTATCATCTTCGTACGTAGAGCGGTGACCTTATACAGGTTCAAGTCTGCGCGCCGCGCTCTACTAAAGGAGAGCGGGGCAACTCTCGCAAGATCGACATCATCTCATTCGAGATATGTCAAAACAATACGTCAAATAGGTCGAATATTTCGTTATTTTTCCGACATATCTCAAATAGAGACAATGTCAATCATGCGGGAATTGGGCCCAGATCGTTTATATATAATTATATAGAATAAATAATTTTCTTTTTTCTATTTTTCTATAAAAACGGCAAAAAAAAATCACGTTTGTTGAATGGGAGCCCCTTTAAATATTTATTTTATTCTCTTTTTTATTTGGTCTTATAGCGGCAACAGAAATACATCATCTGTGAAAATTTCAACTCTCTAACTATCATGGTTCATGAGATATAGCCTGGTGACAGACGGACGGATGGACAGCGAAGTAAGTAATAGGGTTCCCGTTTTACCCTTTGGGTACGGAACCCTAAAAATATTAAAGAGAGAAATGGTCAATTATTCCGGATTATTGGTTAACCTACGAACAATTATTATTAATAACGTTGCTCTTGTTCAATGAGAGAATTATTAAATATGGCATAGTATGTATCGAATCGAATGATATAGTTATATTCTAAAACACTTGTGTCGTAATTTATTTCCATTATTTGTCATGTGAAACCGACAATCATACCTATTGGTATTTCTTCATGGAGTAAATATCTATTCGAAACCAAAAATTGTTTCAATTTGACATTCCGCCAAAGATATTTTGCACTCACGACTATTTTTATCGTTTGAACTATGTTTTCAAGATTTGGCAGCGCTTATACTTTAATTACCAAGGTTATTCTTGGTGTAGATAGATACAAGTCACACTTTTATTTTAAAAAAAAGGTTAATTAGAATACGGCGAAGAGAGTAGTGGTTATCCACTACTGAAGAGTACCTCTCCCTACCGAAAGCCGAAATAAGTATAATTTGTATTCGTATCGATTTAGTATGTCTATATATGACTTCTATTGATTTTGATATAAATAGATAATCATAACATGACTTTGCAATATAAATATTGTTGAACAAAACAGTTTTTATTTTGGGAATACGTCTCAAAACTAGCAACAGAAATAGTTTAACATTACACTGAACGCTATTAGCACGTTTAAGAACCCATCAAGCTATCTACAAGTTATATCGCCCGGGAGCACCATATCCAGGTCACAACATAAACCTAATTCCAAAACTAAGAAATGGTAATGACAGCTTATTCAAATAAATTCTTTGTTTCGGAGATATTAAGGTAACCCAGATTCGTTGCTCCCGTGTAGAGTAAAAAGAAATAGTGCTAACTAAAAATAGTTAGTATGTCTTGACGATCTAACGCAATTGGCAATAAGACGCAAGTTCAAACTGGGCTCGCACTTCTGGAGTCTTCAAAGATAATACATTAAACTATTTTTAAATTATTTATGGTTTGTTACAGTGATGGCGCTCACGAGGCTATGCTCGTCTCCGGCCAGGTGCCGAAGATCGTCACCAAAGAGACTAAGAAGAACGACGAGTACGAGGCCTTGCAGAGTTTCCTTCGCAGCATCAGCTCCACCGCCACATTACCCCCCTACGTCAAAGGAGAGACATACTCTTCCGTACGGGGTGTATTTAACCAAGTAAGAATATTTTAAGATTATTCAATTATCCCATCGGAATTTGGAGACACACAAAACTACTTATACTCTGAGTCCTGGTAATATTATAGACTCTACGGTATAGAGTAACATAATAATCCTATTTAGTAGCTACTATCACCAGCTATAAAAGTAGCACATTATTAAAATTTAAGCGAATGAATAGGTAAGTAGTGTTTCATGGTTTTGCTAGTGATAACAGTATACGTGTAGTACCTACTGCATGACCGAAACATGTGTTAACAATAAGCCATGCACCTACGTCAATTGTATAGATGACGACTTCTAACGACATACATAAACGAGCTGTTAGTATCTATCAGTACGTACCTATACTATTTTGAAGTCTATTGGACTGATTAAATCGAAATTCCAAAGGTCTAATTATTATTATATGTTGTTTTGTATGGGTATATAACTACACCTAAAGCATCGCAGGTCTACGGATTATGTGATAATATTAAGATACTAATCATAAAAAACGATCAACTACCTACCTATATTTAATTACTCACGCAAATTATAAATTTATACAATTCAGTGATGATTTGCAACCTGTAGATACGGCAATTTGCTCGAATCTTAAACTTATTTTCTTTCATCGGGTATTTCAACAGGATTTAATATAAGGTTAAATTGTTTTGAAAAAGCTGCCTGACAGTTTTTATTTTTATGATAGTCCTTCCCACCCTAATCAATGGTAGATTACCTACTTTAGTCCGCTGTCGAAAAACAAACACCGGTTAGTCCCAATCAAATTAATTACCTACTACACTGTCTCAAATGAAAGACACACATATGAAGTAGACATACACTTAAACGATATTGGTTCACTTGCGTGTAGAGTTTCATCGTTTCGTGATGGTTTCTTGGAATTGAATGCCTGAACTAAGGCCCCTTAATTGACTTGGCTACAACACGCATCATTATATAGCGAGGTAGTTAATAGGTAATCACCCGCTATTCACTCTTAAATTATTGTAGCTTAGTCCATAATGATAGCTTACTTTGATTTTTTTACTACGATGTAGTTATGTTAAGACTTATAACGATGAATAGATATGAAATTTACAGGACTTTTCAGGATCATGAAAAACATATAAACATTATATATTACATATGTAGATAGGTGTATTTTAGAAATGTCTGTATAAATAAATGGGTGCAACTACTGTACAGTCTACTGTCATATTGCCACCATAGTTAGTAGGTAAGTAAAAACACTAAATATCGCAAATTATATGCCTACACGTATACTGGAACACTGGCTGTTTGGATGATAAAATTTCAAATGTACTTATTAGGTACAACTTAGCACGGTTTTATTTGAATATTGGAATAGTATTTATAAGTGATGTAGAGTTCTTAAGGTGATAGTACAAGATACGGTTTGTTCCAGTGTTTGATCACCTGTGCTGTGCTGATCCTGGCTGCGGGTGCAGGCCACCCCATCGGTTTCTCGGCCGTAGCGCTACCACAACTCAGAGTCGAGAACAGCTCCATGAGGATAGATGATGAAATGGGATCGTGGATTGGTGAGTTACCATTAACTCTAACGTGAAGCGCTAATAAACCCGTGGTTACAGGGGCCTCGCTATTAACCTAACAGTTTTACTTTAATCCCCACTCCGGTCTATAACGATTGCCGTGGGCCTACTCCTAACACAAGGATTAAGCTTAGCTGGAATGGCTAACGGGACTTTTAGTAATGTGATAGATAGCAAATTTTTGTCTTCAACACAAAAAAATATGAGCTTAATGATTAATCCTTGGGAGTGGTTATATACTGTACGAATTTAAAAGTAAATTTTACGTAATGAATAGCATAAAGCGTGCGCAAATCATCGGCACTTAACATAAAGCTGCTGGAGACCTTCGAATGTCTTGCGCATTGCTAAAATACCGGACTAGAGTTGACCCGTCATGATTATACCATTCAAGCAGAAAATTTGCTTCATTATAAAATGTTTGTTCGTTACGAGTGATTCCTATGGTTATTACTAGAATCATTGATGTCTTTGCTACTACATATGTTATTTACTTTACATATCTTATCTACAATGACGATGCAGACTTTGGTACCAAATTCAAATTTTAGCAAGAGATGCATTTAAATTCCCGTGAAAATAATTGTGCATTGCATTTTTTTTAATCAATACAAACAACAAAATATTCGCAATACTTTTATTTTCGGTTAATGTTAATAGCCGCCGCCGGTAGGTGTATTTCATGGACGCAAGGCCACACGAAAAATGAACCGGACAAGGCCTATCTTTAAAAAAAATCAACCGTTGTGTCGATGCTTCTTTCCTTCCGCAAGTCTTGTTCCGCGTATGGTTATTTATAGGAACGCAAACATTAACTCCCAAATTTATAGACAGTTCAGTCCATCAGCAGACCACCTACAATGAGATTTTTTAGTACCCAAGTGTTTTACTATCCACTGTAAGAGGGTAATTACTTTCTTTAAAATTCGGTGCGAAAAATAAACAGCTATTAATTCGTTTTCTCATATCAAGCACTTTTTACCGTTTTAATCCCCCTCGCATTGAGGGGAGGCCCGTGCCCAGCAGTGGGACGTTAAAAGGGCTGTAGTAGTATTTATTACTAACGGAGTTAGGACTTCCTATCTATAGATATGTAACCCGGTCACAGAAATAAAACGTTGTTATAAACTTCTTGTCCGAATTTCACTCGAAACATAAATAGGTAACTTCTTCTTTCAGACAAAACAATACTTGGAACCTCTCTCTGCTATAAGGGTTCCTTTTTTCGTTTTTAGGTACAGAATCCTAAAAGCAATATGATAACAGTAATAATTATATTGCGTTTCGTTCTGTTGATCGCGGCACAGATTGCGTAATTTTGCCAAAAACTAATTGATATCACTTTTGAATATTAATGCGTGTTCATGAATCTGCTAAACCGGCCAATGTGCGGACTATTAATTCGGAAGTTGATGAATCGATTCCAAATATCAGAATAGCGTTTTTTACATTCGATTGAAACCATGCAATGTTTCGGTTAAAAAGGTGAAAGTAATTTTACATAACCCGCCATGTTATATGACAACAATAAGAGGTTTAACCGTACAATGTAGGTACCTATGGTTATAAATGGTTTGAGGACTTTTAGGACGGCACTCGTCGAATCATAAGTCACTACCATAGCCATTACCTCACATATATATTCTATTGTAACTACTGTGACAGACCAAAAGTAATCATTAATATTAATTGCCCGAGACATTGCTAAAACCACAGTACACAGCCGCGATTATTTCATTTTTATAGGTATTATTGCTATTTGGAACTAGCCTCAAATAGCATCTCTATGAAAGAGTTACTGGAACGAGAAATTTAAGAGGACTCATATCGATCACAATAGATTTATGTGTTGATAAACTTATATTGAGGTAGGTAGATACTGAGTAGCACAAAGGTAAAGGGAGCCTTTTGAAAAGAGTAGGGTTGGTAATATTTACATACCTAACTGACTAAATAGTCAGTTAGGTATGTAAAATCTGTCTCACCAACCACCGGCGCCGCACTGTAATAAGTTTTTATAAAGTTAGGTACTCATATATTTTTAAATTATTATTCTGCCCTCGTCATGAACATTATGCCTAGTTGGCTAACAATATTTACAACGATTTACCTCTTAAGAAATATGTTTGTGGCGTTTTTCCTTAAAGAATTATTTTATAGACATCCCTGTCGTTATCCATCTAAGTTAATTTAACTTTCAAAGAAGTAAAAGAAAATCAACTATTTTGCCGTTAGGATATTTTGCTTACCTAATACTCCCCCTTTCATTATTATTTAAGCCTAGTAGAACAAACCATTACTATAGAATAATATACCTACTTGTACCGTTTGTATAATGAAAAAATTAAGTAAACATACCTATGTATCAGTTCATAAATAGATATCAGGTAATGGAAATATATCTCCTATGCCTAATTCTACAGCCTGACTACCTAAATATGTTTAATGTTATCCAATGACGACTCTTATTACGTTTAACACAAAGGAGACGGGGATCTCTGGGCCCAATTGTAATAAGTTGAGATATGGTTTAAAAAAAGCGGTATTTTTTTCTGATTCAAAATATTAAAAAATCAGCTCAATTCACTATCCGGGAGACGAGAAATCATAAAAATAAGTTTATTTCACTGAAGAAATAGAGTATCGATTACAATAATCGATTACTGTGAATGATTTAAACAATTGAACATAAATTACTTGATTGATTCAATCAAAATGAATAAATACATTGTAATAATTAACAATAAAAAAAACTACAATTAATATAGTAACTAACTGTGTGGCGTCCGCGTTTCCGAACGTTTGATAAGATATAAGCTCTTAATGACACCACTCTCATATTTTTACAACTGGGCCCAAGAATGTATGAAAGCGTATCCGTCTCCTTTCAGACTAATAAAAATTGGACAGCACAAAAATATTGCTATCTTGCTCACGCATAAAACGACCGTTAGGAGGAATAGAGAGATTAGTGTTTAGATTGGTGCCAGAAAAGTCAGCAGCGTTGTGAAAGTCGAATGGCCGTAATCTTTTTGAGACAGAGGACGACTTATTAACATTGGCAATGTACATGGCAATAGTATTATTTTATACCGATGAATAATCCATATATAACACACGTATGAGTGAAAGTCATTTGTTTTTCTTTAACCCATTAAGTACAAACTTTTTCCTACGTAAGAAACACATAAAAATAATTCAATAAATATTTAACCAAATAAAACAGCAAACACGAGTCGTCTCAAATGGGAACATTGATATTAAACGGCATAATAGCATACTATGATGTTTTTTTTAACAATCGGTCGTTTGCGTAGTTGTATAGAAAAACTCGATTTGGCATCGAATCGATAGAGTCGGTAAGTCGGCCGAGCCGACTTGCCTCTCAACATGGCAAATTCTACTAATATTATAAATGTAAAAGTTTGGGAGGATGGATACATGTATGGATGTTTGTTACTCTTTCACGCAAAATCTATTGAACCGATTTTGACGAAACTTTACATCAGTATAATATAAAGGCTATAATTTATAACAATGTTGAACAATCGAAGTCTGCGCTTCCGAAGTCGCGGGTAGAAGCTAGTCAGGCCATATATCCTTTACGGAAACCAATATTTATTGTACGAACTCTGCGATAATACAATAGTTAAGTGTTCTCATCGAGCACTTGAGAGTTACTCGGTGGAATCAATAGCGACCGCAAACAATGACCATTTACGCAAACATTTACATTCACTGTTTCCGTATGAGTTTCACGTTCACTTCCCATTGCTCTTGTATCTATCCTTGCCATATCAATACAGTTTTTTTTTGTTATAGGTAACGTAGGGCATATAGGTACCTTATACTGGAACTGCAAGAGCTATTTTTTTTTTTAAATACTAGTTTGTGAGATTATCATAAATTATTGATTAGTAACTACTATCATTAGTTCCGCTAGCCTCTCCTCCTCTCCCACTAAGCTAAATGCTTGTGCTAGTTAGGCTTCCCATACTTGATTTTCATACGAGGAAACATTTTCGGAATTTCCATAGTGTCTAACAATCAAGGCCTAACACAGTTGTTGTAGAATGACCATTGCTACACGTATTAAGACGTGAAACTATTACTAGTCTAATGGGTCCAAGGTATTTAATGTCTACCCTGGTCATATACTAGCTATCATTGTTGGTAACTGGTTTTTTTACGCATTTATTAAGTGAAGGCATTGTCATTCTATAAGGATAGTATAACTAATAAGCAGATGCGGGTCGTGCGGGTTCCAAGACAATTTAGCTTTTCCCCGGGACTCGCCGAGCGTCAAACCTCGGTGTCTTCAATGGACACCGCTATCGATCCTGGCTTACAGGAGTAACAGTGGTGGGAATGTGTGGCGGGCCTAGTCCAAAATAAATAAATAAAAAAAGGAGATAGTTGTATCCTACGTAAATCCAGAAGAAATGGTATTTTTTTTTAAATTTTTCATATCTATTCCTATTCGTGACAAAGTTATTTTATTGATCTACGATAGTCAGGTAACCTCGGTCCGTACCTGCCTATATTGGAGTCGTGAGTTCGTTTCAACATTACAAATGCCAATGCGGCTATTAAAAGACCAAAGTTCAGTAACATGATCAATGTTGTATGTGTTTCGCGGCCAAATACGTACGTAATTGTGTAACATTTATAATATGACCATCGGGCGCTTACTGAGAAATTACATTTAGTCGTTATTTATGTTGGTATTAAACTAAACTAGACTAGACCTCAAACAATTTACAAAAGCATTTTTCAGTAAAAAATATTCCTCTAGATTAAGAACTTTAGTTATACTTAACTTAACTTAACAATTTTTGGCAGCGCTAAAAATATTAGCGTTACGCTCATACGGACGACAATACGCTTAGTTTAGTGTAATTATGTTTGGTGTCTACAGCATCGACACCAATTTGTACCTACAAGAACATTGCGGTTACTTACTTACGTATTACGGGATCATTGACATTTTAACCTACACCTAGATTCTAAGTTAAATGTTTAAATATCGTTGGACAACACAAGCTACACATCGTATTATCCCAAAATAAACAACGCTTGTACTATGGGTAACATACAATGGACAGGGGGTCCTAGTTACACCCAGGCCAGGGAAAAATCCGAAAAGGCCATATCGGATTCGAAATTTGTCACTGACGAGTATCAAACCCGCAACCACCTGGGCCCCAAATCCGCTAACACTATCGTTGTAGATGATGACTTCACTTTAATGTGAAACATCTAATGGCGCGCTTGGCGAGTGAGAGCAACTGTTGATGCCGTGATGCGAAATCTTCGAGCAGCTCCGTGGCTCCGCGGTTATTTCCGCCGCTTAGACTCCGCCCACCGGCTGACTCCGCTCACTCGCCGCTACGACCCTTCTCTTTCTCCACTCTAAATAACATAATGTGTCACATCTGCCAGGCGTCCCGCGACGGCTAGTTTTTTTAAGCATGGAAATTACATATTTTATCAATGGTAGCTTTAAGGTTAGGTTAAGGGACTTTGGGCCCTGATTCAGTGAGCCGAGCGGCTTACGTTCAGACCACTAGACCAAGCCGTCGTCAATCAAGACATATCGATGGATTGCCAATAAAGTGTAGATAAATCTTCCTACAGCCAGCATTCACTCAGCCGCGACGCCGATCGGGTCGATGCTGTCTGGTCCGATTATGGAGGCTATCGGGCGGCGGCGGACGCTGCAAGCGTGCACGCTGCCCCTAGTCGTGGGCTGGATCATCATCGGTACCTCCACGCATCACGCCCTGCTGCTGCTTGGCAGGATAGTCTGCGGCTTCGCGGTGGGAATCATGGCGGCGCCCTCCCAGGTACTTACCCTACCTTTGACTTACCCATTAATCGCGTACGGTTCCATGAAGATACGATTGGGGGCGATCGTAAGAACATCCGAGAACGGGGTATATAAATTACAAAGTGATTTGCCGAGTATCGAACCCACACACGGTGGAGCGACCGTCTTCAATCACTATGTAAATCTTTAGACCCAAAAATACAGATTTATAGATCTTTGTCCTCGACTGTTTTATGAATAAGTCAAATAATAACTTAGCTATATTTTTGACGACGCCCATAAATACGTGCTTTCTTGTTCTAGGTGTACTTAGGAGAAATATCAGAACCAAGACTGAGGGGTTTACTAATAGGCACGCCATTCGTGGCATACTCGCTAGGCGTATTGTACGTGTACGCGCTTGGTGGCGCGCTGCCGTGGCGGTCGGTGGCGCACCTGTCCATAGTGCTACCGGTCCTGGCGTTCCTGGCTTTATGTCTCTCGCCCGAGAGTCCTACCTGGCTCGCGAGACAGGGCCGCTTCCACGAAGCCATGGCGGCTATGGCGAGGCTGCGAGGGGATCCGGACACGGTAAGAAACATTATAAATAACATTGCACATAATCTTAAAATAACTTACTTGTGTAGTTACCTACATATTTTCGCTACAGTCGTATTATAAAAGGAAGACCACCGCAGCATTCTACATATGTGTGCTTGATTTGAGACGTTTCACATACACAACTATAACAATTTGCATGATACATACATACGTATTATGTTTAAGTATCAGCGCTTTACTTGCTTTGCTTATAACTCAGTGAGATTCCGTTCGCTTTTAATTCGTCCTTGCTTACGAGGGCCTGCTTTACCACAGGTGTAGGTAACTCGGTCCCTTTCGGCAATCGAAACGGAGCTCGCCGAGTTTCATAAGTCACGGCCTAAAAAACAGTCAGCAGCGACGGTATAACTACGACTATTCAACGCAAATCTATTTGCGATTTAAAAACCTACCAATTAATCCCAAAACAATGTAACTAAGCACCAATTATGTCATCAGTTTACCTTACACCCATAGCTGTATTAGTAAAGTCTAGTTTATTACATACGTACCTATTCGTATACATAGGTACTTCGTCCGTTTGATGCAAATGGGTCTTAATTGTATATTTTACCTTTATGTTGGTAGATACCCACCTAAAATGCACGTTTCAACAAAGGCAAATAGGTGTGTTCTGATTATTATGCCCGATTTTTATACGCCAAAACCTAGTTGTTCAGTCTGAGTAGAGCATAAGTAGACAGGCGACCGTGAAAACTTGCAATTTGCATATACGCAGATACGTCCTTATTAAACGAAATGCAGTCATGACTTTTAGTCTAGAAGACCCACTGCAATAACACAACAGGAAAATCTAATTCTAATATCTAATTGAATCTTGCGTAATATGGTTTCAAATTTGCATAACCTACCTACCAACCTAATCGATGGGTAGGAACCATAACCACTTTTGTTTTATTTTGTAAATTAACAGTGTATCTAGATTTATAGAGTACTCTTTATCTACCTACATATGTATCAACATTGGAGTTATATTAACCTTGGCATATGTTTCCAATGAGATATACCTACCTCTAAATATCGTAGCTTGTATAATTTTTCAAACATATTATCCTACTAGGTAGGTGTCTACTCTGCTAAACAAACACTCTACTTAAACAACTAATTAATCATAAACAAATGGTAGGTACCCTTCTACCCTACCCTACCTAAATCTATATCTATACATCTATACAAATAAATAAAATTGGAGTGTCTGTTTGTAATATCAAAATAACACTTTTTTACCAAATGCGTATGAAAGTATATACTATATACCTATATAACGAAAACGCAATTTTAAAATTTTTTGTCTGTCTGTCTGTCTGTTTGTTTGAGGTAAACTTCTAAACGGCTGAACCGATTCCAATGGGACTTTCACTGACAGATAGCTGACGTTCCAAGGCGTAACTTAGGCTACTTTAATTTTAGAAAAAGCATTAGGGTTCCGCGGGATAAACATAATACCCATATTTCCGGGTAATCTCCCTAAAGTCCACGCGGGCGAAGTCGCGGGCACAGCTAGTACATAGATAAGAGTATTCTGTAGTTGTAGCATATGCGCCAAGACTAGACGTATGTATGTCACGGAATATCTTGATGTTGTCTGTTTCTCTCGTAAGAAATTAGAGAGAGAGCGAGCGAGCAAATCCGTGACAATCATCTTGTTTTGACATGCGTGATAACCCCACTGCACGTGCCACAGACCATATACTCTGTGGCACGTGCGCAGAATGAGATAAGTGGATAGTTAATAAAATAAGTCATAGTTTCTGTGCGACTATGTAGGTAGGTATATGTTGCATTATAATATGTACCTACTTACAGAAATGTAGGCAAGGTATGTGTTTGCGCACTCGGTCATATGGCTCTACTCTTGCAGAATGGCCTCTTAATGAGCTCAACAAGGAAGGAGGCACTGCCAATTGATATGTAATTTTCTCGAACACGTACCGCAACAAACAATTCCAAACAATTAACAAATGTTAAAATGTAGTTAATTATCACGGCGCTGCGCTCTGTACGATGCTAATGTCAGAATAATTGTGACACATCTTTATTTTTAATTGGACGTGGCAAACACTTGAGAAGGTCGCAATGTTGATAAAACCGCCCCGGCTGGGTGAATAGGCGAGTTAAGCCACTTCTGCCTCCGTGTCGGACTTTGGTTGGGTGACATAATTATAACATCTCACCTCTCCGTGCTTCGGATAAGATTAAATTAGTAATCTTGCTTTAGGTATAACCCGCTAAATACCTGAATAATAGTAGATAGAGGTACCTAACGTACCTACTACCTACATAGGTAATATACAACTAACGCTTGTGGAACACATGATCAATTATTACCGTGACATGATCCTGCCAGTGTCTACTAGATAGGTAGGAACTTAACTATACAGTTAAAGCTCAATTAAGTCCCTACCTAATTAAAAACACTTAGATGATCCCGTAAATATTATACAAGAGTAAATTATAACTGTGAGGTCAGTATCATATAAGTAGGTACTTAAATATATCTATAGACATGCGATTATAAAAATAAATGGTGTCCATACCCTATTGTGGTATGATTTGCCTTGAGTAAAATAATGAGAATATTTGAATTTTACTATCCGGTATCCGGCCAGATAGTGAAAACAAGGCCGGATAGGCCGGATTAGCGGATATCCGTTTCATCTCTTATAATAATATTTATTTATTTAATATTGTGCAGGCTCAACGCGAGCTCCACGAGTTGATATCGGCTCGGGAGAAGGAAAAGGCGCGTGGGGAGGGCAAAGTGCGATTCTTAGCGACGGTGAGCCGCCCGCCGGTCCTCAAGCCGCTGATGCTCATCAACGCGTTCAACATGCTGCAGATACTCTCCGGCAGCTACATCGTCATCTTCTACGCGCTCGATATTGTTAAAGACTCCGGTGGTTCGCTTGAGCCCACTGTAAGTATACCATACATGACCTTATTAGTATTTATTTATTTAAAGATGGGAAAACTAACAGCCAATCTAAGGTGAATAGGCAAAGAGTATAAATTACATAAAGCCAATTATAGGTTTCCATTAGGGTTGTAACGGAACTTCGCTTCCGCTTCCGCTACTGCGGAAGTTCCGCAAGAAATCGTTCCTCCGCCTCCGCATCCGTGTAATTTTTGCGGAGTTATAACGGAGGTTTATTTACTAATCATACGCAAGCAGCGACGCTCGCTCGACAATTATTTAGTTCGGCTGGCTTAATTTATGAACCCATTCGAAATCGTCTAGACGGTGACAAAGCGGCAAAACTATTTTAATTACTAGAAGGAATGTTTATTTATATGTTAACTTAAGTGTACGTACTATGAGTGTTTGAATGTACATAGTATGTACTACATACGTATTTGATTTAAAAGAAATATTTTGTACTATTGATAGTTTTAATAAACCATAAACTACTATTTTTTCTACATCCACTTTCACTTCCGCCTCCGCCTCCGTTAACCTCCGCGTCCGCGGAGGTGAAACCTGTCGCCTCCGCCTCCGCTAAAAAGGCCTCCGTTACAACCCTAGTTTCCATGTAGTAGACAGGTTTCAGTAGACTCTTTCTCGTATAGTAGATATACCTATGCCTACTTTACTTTTCATAGGTTTTATTGTGACTGTCAAAACAACTGAATGCAGACCGTGAATGTAAGAAAGATCTTGGTACAGATATTTAAAATTTTCAGTCGTTAAAGAAAATGTTTTTGAAAGTTCCTACCCGTAAAATAAAAAAGGGACGGATCTTTAAGTTTAAGTATAAAACGGTAGTCATTATTGACGTAAAATATAATTAATAACTATTAGGTAGTCAGTAATTAGTAGTTGTTAGTAATGTACATAACTATTAGGGTTTGTATAAACTCCGTCTTTTTTGGGGGTGATATTGCGCTAACGAGGTCGCTAGCAAAAGCTATTTTAAACCCTAATTAACTTTCCAAATAATATGTACCTATGTTTATCTTCAGCAAGCTGCAAACGCGACCGCCCTGGTGAGACTGGGAGTGACGGTGCTCGCGTGCGTGCTGCTCCTGCGCGTGACGAGGCGCGCGCTCGTGATGGTGTCGGGCGCGGGCACGGCGGTGTGCACGCTGGCGCTGGCCGCGCTGCTCGCGCGCGGGCCCGGCTCCGGCGTCTTGCCGCCCCTCCTAATACTCGGCTACGTCGCCTTCAACACGCTCGGATTCTTCCTACTCCCCGGGCTCATGATAGGCGAACTCCTACCCACCAAAGTGCGCGGTCTCTGCGGAGGCTACATATTCTGTCTCTTCAACGCCGTACTATTCGGCTTCACCAAACTATACCCAGTCATGAAAAACAGCATCGGCATCGCTGGCGTGTTCGGACTGTTCGGCGCGTCCGCCACTCTTGCCACTATAGTCCTATTCTTATTACTTCCGGAGACTAAAGGCAAGTCTCTACTGCAAATAGAACAGTATTACCAGAAATCGAATATTCTGTGGCTAACCCGCAAGAAAATGCTGACGGACAGTCAACGTGTTTGAGTAACACGGTAAATACACTATGCGACAAGATCGTAGGACAGTCGATAGTTACTGAAACAAAAATGTGATAAATTCTCCTACTCGATACCTCGTTAATGCCCAATGAAAAAGGACATGGATATTGAATTATTATATTTATTACAGGTACTTATTTATATGTACTTACCACAATAAATATACACATACATATTTTATAAAAAAAAGCTTAAACTGACTAATGTAATCGATAGTGCGTTATTAAAGTGGCCTAATATTACCCGTCTTACTTTGAATAATCTATTCAATGAACCATGCCCCATGTATGAGAACCTATGTATGTTACTGTTGCTGTATTGAACTGTGAATGTATTAAAGCATGTGTATACAATTTAAACATGTAAAGGAATTATTTTAAGTAGTAAAAGTATAAATGTTATACTAGATACGTGAAGTATTGTTTATTTTAAGCAATTTGAAACAGAAATCAATGCTTCAATCTATTATCTAGCACCTATTCAAGTGGGTATGAGTACTTAGCTACGTATTCAGTTTTGGTATTTTGTACCTACCAATATTACATGGTTGCGGTGGCGTGCGTACAAAATGGCGTACGTACAAAATGTTACCGTATTGTAAAAAAAACTAATAGGTATAAAAAAATAATTGTAAAAATATGCATTGTATAAAACAGTGGAAAACCGAGAAACCAAAAATAATAAAAGCGTTTATATATATATGAGCGGTATATAATACCACTCAAAATCGCCGAGAGATTTGTGTCTGTGATCATAAAAAAGACCGATAATGTGAAATTTACAAACGTTTAGTCGAATTAAGGCTGCCTTAGATTCGTTACTGTTTATTATAATAATGGGACTAACCTAATGTTAAGTGAGGTTTGGTTTGGTGGATAAATAATTTGATCTAAACGTCTGTGAAATACATATTGTAAGAGATAATTTAACAACATAGTTAATTTAGTTTAAGACCAGTTATTTTCCTATTTAGAAAAGTTCCAAATTGTGATATTTGAATAAAGAGTTCGAACTAATTTATTATTGTCTTTAACCTAGATCAATTTAAAATAAAAGTTTTATGGCATTGTTGTTGTAGGTCGAAACAGTAACATAAAAACACAATTTTTAATTTGAAAATATTTTTACTTAAATACGTTATTATTTACACTTTCAAATAGATCAGATCGACCGCTACTTTACATCGACTAAACATGGGTTCAGTGCAGAGAGCCTCTGCCTATCTTTCCGATGAATGCAAGCGTGATGATATAATACAATGATGGATCGTTCATGATGTGTCCGGCAAGCGTTGGTAGAGGTGCGGGCGCGACGCGCAGCCCGGACACACGTGCAGCGTCGTCGACACCACGCCCTCGCACTCCCAGCAGTACAACTCACCGCATCGCGTGCATCGAAATATCTAAAACAACCCAATTGGCACCAAGCTTAACCAATATGATGGGCACAGGCAAATAACAGGGAATGTCACAAATTTTAATATTTTTATAGAATCATATCTTTGTCCATGGTATTTTGAATTCTATTCTAAAATTTAGTTTATGGTCAAAACGAAAAGAACTGGGAATGTCCATGACATTAGTTCTAGCTTGAAGCAAAAGTTATTGCATGCATTGATAAAATAAAAATAATATACTTTTACAAATTGTAATTTCTCAATATTAATTAATTAGGACATTCCCTATTATTTGCCTGTGCCCAGCAGCGGCCTTGCGAGGCTCCGGGCGGCCCCGCGAGGCCCTTTGTCCTTTAAGTGATCCTTTTTTTTATGACCCCCCCCCCCCCCCCCCCCCCCCCCTCGGCGAGCGAGCGGATACTTGAAACTAGAGATGAAACGGATATCCGGTAACTATCCAGTATCCGGCCTATCCGGCCTTGTTTTCACTATTCGGCCGGGTAATTCAGTATCCGGCATTGTTTTCACTATCCGGCCGGATATGCTGAATAACTATCCGGTATCCGGCCGGATACTGAATTACTATCCGGTAACCGGCCGGATAGTGAAAACTTAATGGAACCCTATGTAAATGAGATAGATATTTGTTTATACCTGGATATCTGAGACGCTGGGTAAGTGGAATACCTCTATAAGTGAGACAAATTTGCAGGTCCCTTGATGTCTCACTTAACCAGGTTTCACTGTACTTCCATCCTTCTCATGTTATTTATGTATGAGCAAGACAGCTACACATTTAGTTTATGTACAACATCATAATTACTGTAGTCATTGCAAGGTTTTTAAAAGCGGATAGATTACAACCGCTAACATAACAATCGTTGTTTTATTAAAGTAATGAGCCAACTATATATTTGTCGCCGGCTTACGTTATATTCAATATCAATCAAAGTATTTGAGGTCACGGAAACGATATAATTCTTGTTAAAAAAATCTAGGTATGTACCTGTTTATCTAGATCCGTGAAAGATCTCAGACACGCAAAGCAGTATTGCGATTGTCCGTCATTAGGCAACTCCTCGTAGGGGTCCACGGGGAACAGATGATGATACGATCTGAAACAACACAAAAGTTTCTACATTGAACGGTTTTAAAGTCAAACAGAAGAAAAAGTTAGGAATTTAATGTTTTACTTGTAAAATTATGACACCACTAGAATATGTTCAATGGTCATAAAAATGTTTTCCTAGAATCACCAGTAAAAGAGTATGAAAATGGTGAGGAAACCAGTAGGGTGATTTTAAAACACTCGGAATCGAATTCGGAAACGGAATCGAAAACTTCGAGTTGTCGATTCCGTTTCCGACGGCATGTCAAAACGCGATTTTGAATAGCGGACGGAAGGGCCAATTGGAACGTTCCGACGTCGGAAAGATTGTGTGCGTTTACAAAGAACGTTTAAAAATGGTAGAAATGGTAGAAATAAAATTCGATTACAAAACAGTCATTAATACGATTTTTTTGGGCCAAAAAGTTTTATATAAACACACTTATCATAATTATAAAAATGGAAATTGATTACTTATTTAAATTATCGATTTAAAACTTACTCTCCTTTATTATTTTTGGTTATAACGAACCTTGAAAATTTTTACTGATACGTCAAAGTGAAAGTGAAGGGTAACATCACGCCTTTGCAACCACGAAGATTCAGAGCTACGTCATAGATGGCGCATGGCGCTGTATTTCGGTAAATAAAAACACAACCACGAAGTGAATAATGCAGCACGATTGTTTGCCGGCGCTGCACAGCAGCCGCCCTATGTTGTCTCCTATAAGATAATATTCCATCCTATCGAAGGTTGAAGGGAATAATTTTCACAATAATGTAAAGGGCCATAAAACAACATTAATGGGTTTATTTTAAACACTCTTTAGTACTGACTTACCTTAAATATTATGCAAGTATTTAGATAACACTTAAATTTGGTATTTTATTTATGTTTTTGTTCAATTTCGGAAGCCTTCCGCGAGGAATAAGGTGTCGGAAACTTTCCATCGATTCGGATGGGTTTTTCCGACGAGAAATGTCAAAAATCGTCGGGTACGGAAATCAAAATAGCGATGGCTGGAATCCGTGACGGAAAGATCCGATTCCGTTTCCGAATTCGATTCCGAGTGTTTTAAAATCACCCTGCAGAACCTTTTTAAAGGCGTGTAAAGTTCACCAAACCGTACTGAGCTAGGGCAGTGATGGACTATGTTCCATATCTCCTTGGTAAAAGAAGGGGAATATGGGGAATGGGGCTCACCCCCTATTACATTGGGACTAAAATACTTCGGCGAAGTGTGGTTACACTGCAGTACACCTCTGCCTACCCCTAATCTGATAACTCTTTTTCGTTCCACGTCTTAAAGTAATACAAACTATATACAATATAAATTTAAAGTGTTGGTATGGGGTAGAGGCGGTAGAGTAAAGTGTTGTAGTGACCTGGCGAGGTGCGGCGCGGAGGCGAGCGTGAGCCCGCAGGTGCGGCACTGCGCCGGCAGCGCGCAGTACTTGCTGCGGCACTGCGGGCACACGTGGCCTTCTCCCGACCCACCCACGCCGGAACCCTCCTCCAGGTGGCTGCGGCACAATACATCTCAATCACAAGGAATCCTGATTATACAGGCTGTTTCAGAAGTCCGAAATATTACTTTGGGTACATATACGGTAGCTCATATGTGGATGCTTAGTGAAGACAGATTATACCTAACTCATAGTTTCACACACTGTAATTATCGTCGAAAGATGTGTGCCGTATTGGATGACTAGGGTCGAGGATGAGAGGCAGACTGACCACATGCAGACGGTGATGGGCGGCTCGGCGTTGGCGGAGGCGTCTGCGTGCGAATGAGGGTTCGGCGGCGCGGCGTGCGGGAAGCCCATCTTCACCAGCCCCGCGTCGAGAGTGCGCGCGCGCACCGGCGGCGCCGTGCTCTCCAGCAGAAGCGACCGGTAGTGCACGTCGTCCAACACAACCTGCCACACTCGCACAAACTTAAACCTTATGCGATACATAAATAAATACTCATTGTACGATCCAAACTAAGCAACAATTGTACTATGGGTACCATACAACGGACTGGGAGCGATCCCAGTGACGCCAAGACAAGTGCTATTTCCGACGACCTTATCCGAAATTCAACTAGCTCCTGATACAGTCACCCAGCAGCCTACATTCGAACCACAAGATCAAGCCGTCGTCATCGTATGTTTTTTTAAATAAGTGTGCAGATGAGACATTGGAAACAATGCATAGAATGTACTTACACCATAGTCTCCACCTGTGTCTTGACACAATTTCTTGCATATCCTAACTTCTGCTGCCAGGCCAATAACTGAACATCTGATCCCATCAGTCTTTAGTCCCTGCGAAACAGAAATATTAATTTATTATTTACTACTAATATTATAAATGTGAAAGTTTGTGAGGATGGATGGATGACATGTTTGATACTCTTGCAAGAAAAAAATACTAAATGGATTTTGATGAATACTAAATGGACTTTACAGTATAATTTTTTATACATCAGAATAACATATAGGCTATAAATTATAACAACATTCAATAATGGAAGTCTGTGTGGACGAAGTCACAGGTAGAAGCTAGTCATATACAAAAAGTTATTAGTCCATAGTAATTTAAAGAAAACTTTTACAGATTTTACAGTTTTCTAAAAACAGATTTCTAAAAAAAGGAACACTAATAAAGTTCTGTGAAATATAGAATTAATTCCAATAATCTATTATCACACCTGAATTGTAGTGTTGATATCACCAGGGTCACATGTGGTGAGTGATGCAAACAGCACCAGGAGCTCCCTGGAGGAATGTCCTGGGAGAGGCCGGAGTACTCGGCCTGCCAGCTCTAATGTATTTTGTAATGATGGCTCACCTGTCAATGCCATGTCTGTTAACCTACAGAAAATATGTTATTAATAAGAAAATAATTATTGCAGTATTAATTAGAGATCAAACGGATATCCGGTATCTGGCCTTGTTTTTACTATCCGGACGGATACCGAATAATGGATTTTGGATTGTAAAATTAAAAAAAATCTCATTATGTTACACAAGGCAAATCATTCCACAATAGGTTATGGACACATTTATTTTTATAAAAGCATGTCAAAAATATTTGTTTTATTAATTAGTTTAGTACTCAAAATTAACAATTGGCAAATTGTGGTGAATGAATACCAAATATTCAGCATCTTTTGGTAAGAGACGACTCCGCTTGGCTTCGTATACCAACTGTCGGTACTGATGCAAATTAACTGACCGCCATATGTATGGGTTGTGATTGCGATCGATTCGGGAGATGGCTTTAAGAAGCGTCATGTAACGCGATAAAAGGCCGAATAGCCGTTAGCCGGATATTCGGCGCTCCGGCCTGGTAGCTTGCCGAATATCCGGTATCAGGCCAAACCGCTATCCGCTTCATCTCTATTATTAATTAAATTAATACCCTTGCACAGCCTTTATATGTTTTCTAACATTTCCAGATAACTCGGTTATTTTCTCAGCTCTCTTGTTCTTCATCAGTACAAGTCCAAGTTGACTCAAAGGATTCTGGTCGAAGAACTCCTCAACAAATTTTTCAAGTAACTAAAACAGGCAGTATAAAGTGTAGTTACAATATAATAATATCCCCTACAAATTTGGGGGCATGGCAGTGCCCCAGACAAGTCGATAAAAAAATATGAAAACACAATGTTTCTCACAAGTAATACATATTATATTAAATAAGATTGTTTAGTGCAATTGCAAAGTCAATCTATTTTATTTAAAAAAGATTTTTAATATTGATATGATCATTAAAAGATGTTGTTAGGTTAGCTAATTACGTATAACTTAAGACACAACTTTTTACGGTAGAAGAACTGAGTAGCAGAACTTGTTTTTTTTACAAGTTTCTTTTTTGATGGCATCACTGTTACATCAGATTGGATTTAATTCAAGATACAATTCTAAATTTAATAAAAATGTGGTGGCATGGAAACATATTGAATAAGGTACCTGCTATGTGTTGACAGCAAAAATCTATAGATTACTATACTACTGCACTTTAAACGCTGAATGTACCTGTTTTGGGCAATACCTTTAGTGTACACAGAAACCTGGAAGGTTTAAGATCTTGAGAGTTCATAGCCTCGGAACAATCCAGTGCCACAAGCAAGTGCCTCATCATGCCAAGCCTGACCGGCCCACGTCGTGGCACCATTGCCTTCCGCGCCGCCTTCTGCGCGAACTCCGCCACCAGCCCCTCCACCAAGCCATCCTGATCTTCTTTAATAGCTTCCCTAAACAACGATTATATTGTATAACATTGTGCAGCAGTGGTAGCCTAGTTGGCAGAAGGGGCGCCTTGAACGCAAGGGGTGCAAGTTCAAACCCCAGGCCCGCACCTCAGTGGGTTACATTTGCAAATGTAATTTTCAATAATGATTACCACTTTCTCAACGGTCAAAGAAAACATCGTGAGGAAAACTGCACGTCTATAGAAAGGCGTGTGAAGTTCACCAACTCGCACTGGGTCAGCGTGGTGGACTAAGGCCTAAATCTCCCTCGTATTGGGTGGGAATGTGCCCGGTATAATAGCAACAGGCTCGCCCTCTATTACCTTGGGACCAAAATACATCAGCGAAGTGTGGGTGCATTGCAGTGCACTTCTGCCAATCTCTTTGGGGAATACAGTCGTGGTAATGATGTATTAAAATTTTATAGCAAACTGAACTTACCAAGTCTTTTCATAACCTGTCTCCCATCGATATTCTTTTGGATCCTGCTCATCGTCAGCCATCGTAAGTAAAAGATGTTGTGTTTTTTTTATAAGTTATACATACGACAATCCCCGCAAAATGTACCTGTGAATAATTTAAAATAACCGAGAACGCTTTGTTTACCACAGATCACTACTATATTGTGTTTACTATTTAGCTAAACTACAGACCAACAACAACCACAGATTATTAACTGACGAACAAAGACATTATAGAAGAATACCGGAATTTTTCGATCAAGATCGGTATTCATTATATATTACTTGAACTAAATAATAGTCGTTATATTATTAACATATTCCCGTATAATAAGTTACTCTGTGATATACGGTAACTAAATCATAGTTTTGTTAAATTATTATGGCTTGTGGTTGGTTGGCAGATTGACCGTAAATCAGCAAGATCGATGAGCGTGCCCACATTTAGTTTTTCTACTTTTTTAGTATTTTAATCTCTTCTTTATTTAACCTACATAGGTCTCCCCCATTAAGATCAGTCAGATTCATAGTTTTCCTTTCATTTAATTTACCAAGTTTGTTAGAGAGATTTCATCCTTATAACTGATTCTAACGATCGATGCAATAAAAGTAATTTTCACAGATTTTAGTCAGTTCTATTCCCGGGTGTGGCAAGCAAATTTTCGAAAATCTGTGAATGCAGTATTCTCTCTTTTCAAAAATAAAGAAATGTTTTCTTTGAGTACGATTTTCTATCTACAGTATAAAGAGTACTTTCCCTTCAGGTGGCATTACAAAATTCCATCCTGTATAGGAGACGCCTTATCGTGATGCCGCAAATATTTAGGCAACACCGCAGATCACTGGCAACACTTATAGGCGTCTACTAATACAATTATACAATGTGTAGAAGGTAGAAGTGAACTTCGGTTCGCTTCGTGCAACTTCGGCTCGCCTCGGATGACTTCTGTTTTGGCTCCCAAGTCAATCAAAGGACTCGAATTTTTAACTTCCAAGACGAATAGCCTTCCTACACTACTTCACACACTTCAGATTTTCTACGAATGATAAATAAGCGCGTGGTTATAATAGGTACCCAAAACTGAACATTGCAACTGCCACATGAACGTTACCATGATGCACACAGCACAGCGTGCGGGAAGCTCTTTTCTCACGCACGAGTATTCACGTACTTTGGACAACTTCGACTACTTCGTCAAAGTAATTTCGCAAGTGGCAGTTAAATTGAACGTCCATATGTTCGCTGATGTTCGCCAGCTTGTGGTATAGGTACATAAATGTCACTACATATTTACCTCTGAAACAAGCTAATTGTTTTATAAGTTTATTGTTTGATAATATATGACTAACACAAGATACAAAAATAGATTAAAATAAGAACATAGAAGTACCTAGCCTTGTTTACTATGACTACCATTTGCAAACTATTAAATTTATGAGATTTACAAAATGATTATGGCAGTATATAGACAGGGACGATACATTAGGTACAAAATGTTTACCATTCATTTATTCATGTTGATATTTTACAAATAAATAAAAATGAGCCTTACATACTTTCTAACATGTGAACTGCATTAAAAGAAATGGATTTGTGTTCATGGAATAACTATAATAATTAATTATTACTTATCAAAGTTATGTTAATTGTTGAATTACTCTCATAATACCTCCCCAAAGTCATTGATGAATATTTCAACAATATATTATTACTAGTATTTTGAATAGACTACTTGGCTATGTGACAGAGACCATGCGCTATCCAATGTAATCAACTTCTCATTTTCAGACAACTGCACAACTTCAAAATGCAGATACTAAGAAAAGTTTGCCATAAAAATTTGACAGGCTCCTGACACATAGCAAGGTGCAGCCCAGTTCATTTTTAAATTGTGTTGTTCCACAGCATTCATTCGGTGGCAGCCATGGCACGGGCCTGTGCTCGAACTCGCTTGTCATATTCTAGTCTGTTTTGGCTGCAAACAAAATAAAACTATCAGAATACATCCACCACCAAAAACATTTTCATGTAAAAATGTTGCCAAGACGAGTCTAGTTTGCTTATCCTGTGAAAAAGCTATCAGATATTGTAAAAAGCCAAGCTCCAAAGACTACACACTCTAAACCTACAAGCCCTAACTTCACATACTCTACATTCTAGCTAAAACGTGTGGCTGTGGCACTATACTATATATATTGACATTGGAACAGTATCAATCATGCAATGCCTTAATATTACCATTCCTTCATTTTCAAACTATTGGCAAAATATTGCATATTGCATATTTGGATGTCAAGAAAGGAATCTCAGACGTCGCTGGTAAAGCCACATGTTCCAGTGCCTACAATTATAACTCTTGTAAAAAAAAAGGGCTGATGGGATGAATTGTTTTAAGTTTTCGATTGTTCACACTTGTAAAGATCTCTGGGTTTTTTATAACTTGCACATGTTAGGAGTTTAGAAAGTTCGATGAGGCAAAAAAATAGCATTCCGTATTTGATGGAACCATCACAGAAAGTCTTAACCAAACTTAAACTATTTATAAATCTACTATACTAATTCTAAAATACCTAATCAATCTATTCAAAGTTCGAATTAAATAAATTGGCAAAGAAATACTGACACAGTAAATAGTTTTTTAACTAGTTTGGTGAATAATACATTTTATTTTATTTTAACAATAATACTGTAAATTTTCATCAAAATCCATTCAGAAGTTTTTGCATGGAAGAGTAACAAACATCCCATCCATCCATTGTCACAAACTTTCACATTTATTTATAATATTGGTGGGAAGTAGGATAACTAACCAATAGATTGTGTAAGCTTCAGCCTGTGCAGGATCTTTCACATTGGGTTCATTGAGAAGATCCTGAATGCCGAGTAGAATCTGCTTGATTGTGATTGCAGGGCGCCAATCCTTTTCTTCATCTAGCAGTGAGAGGCAGACTGTCCCCGATGGATAGACGTTAGGGTGGAACAGTGGCGGTTCAAACTTGCATTTCGGTGGACTCGATGGATAATCATCTTTGAAAATCATTCGCAATTTGTACAGTCCTCCTTCCCATGGTGTCTGTAAATTTAAATGACATTTTATTTACATAAAACATGCAAATCTCCCGCAACGCTTTATGATTCAAATACTCGTAGCAACATACTAACCCCTTTTTTGCCGGGAATCGCACATTCCCATGTCATGAGATTCAGTGAGCCATCAGGATTTTTCATAGGTCTGGCAACAAAACCCTGTAAAATAAAATTGTGTAAATCATTTAAACATAAAACAAACGAAACAAATGAACAAGCTAATCACAATAAAAAGCCGTGTAACTCACAAAAGGGTGGTCCTTACGCCAGGCTTTCCTTTCTTCAGCCAAACGTGCACTTGCTATACCCGACATTGCTTAAAATTAAGAAAACGATACTTAATGTCACGTTACTCGATTTGTGTTCGATATTTTGTATATGTCGTAAAGAATCTTACCTTTCGTCGATAAATATTAAGAAACTATGAAAAAATTGGAAAAAATAAAATCATACGGCGCGAAGCGTCTCACTCACGAAGAAATTAAGAATAGTGTTGTACAATGTACATAGTATAACAGGTATCGATGATCGAAATAATCGATACCTTATTTGATTACGATATTTTGAGCGTATTTCAAAGAGCATGTAAGCATTTTTTCAATCTAACGGAGTTCTTGCCACCATTACGTATGCATATCATTAATTTTGTATTTTTATGTCATATTGAAATATGTATCTTTCTTGTACTATCTTAGAGATTGTAGAATCCTTTATTTTTTATCCAAATATCATACCTTTAATCGATACATCGATTTAAGAATCGATTGAAATTCCATTCGATCATCTTCAGGATTATGATAATAATGGAATAATGGATAAATTCATGGACATTGTTTGTGGATTATATACATATTTCTTTCTTTATATTTTCCGTAGTAGGATAAATTATATCTGAGACATTTTTGGCTATTTGTCTTTTTTAATCATTTTGCTGAGGGTTGTTCGTACAAGAATTAGTTATGTTGGTAACATAACAAGTCTCCCCCAAATTTTTAGAAATTCATAATCAATTTAGTTGCATTGCAGAAAGCCTTTGTATGTGGTTTGTAGATTGAACCTAATTACTATAAAATACGGGGACAGGTTTTAGAACTAGATGAAGCGTCATAATATTCAGAAACTCAAAATATGTGCTAGAAGCAATGATATTCTAGTAAATATCATTGGCTAGAAGTATCAAGCTTGTTGGGTGGATCATATAGGTACATGGCGTCGGAGCTGGTCGGAGCCCAATCGGAGCAAAATCACAAACTATTATAATGCAACCTACTTATAACAATTTTAGGAACATAATGCCAGTCAATAACAATTTTTTTGGACAGATTCAAAGAAAAGAAGAATTATGTAGTGATATGTGTGAAATCTGTCAAATTACTAAACTTTTTACCATCCAGCTTTTTACGGTTTCTTAGAGGAATACTAAGTAGGAACCATAATGGTGTATTCACACCTGTAGAACTATAAAAGCCTCCTGAGTAATTCCATGCATCTACACCAAATATGGGATCTCATATAGACGGATTTTGAAAATGTCGGCATTAGGTGACGGCAAAACTAAATTGTCGGTGTAATAAGGGGGCAATATGGCGACACTAGGTTTGTTAAAGTATGTCAAAATTAAAAGTCTATTGTGATTGGCTGATATAGAAGAAATGCTACAATCTTATTGGTAGTTAATGTTATTTTCAACAATGAAAACATGATCATGTCGGCGATCACTAGGTGGCAGTTCTAGCGTGTCGGCGAAAGGTTTTTTGTCCTCATTATAATTTCGATTCTTGATGTGATTTGTTCCGTTTTGCGTGGTATAATCAGCAAGTTTCATATTTTTTAGAAAAAATATTGTTTTGGTAAGTGACATTGTTTTGACTGTAATTATAACCAATTATTAGAATGAATTATTACAGTTATACAAGGATACTATAAGAATTGATATGCCTAGTGTGAGGAAAGCGTCATTTGTAATATTTTACTGTAGCTTTGATTTAGAATTGGACGGCAGAATTAGACTTTCGCAGACAGTGTAGTTAACAATAAACTAGTTTTATTACATTACAGACATTATGGTTATTATAATTAACTGCGTTATCATTTAAACGATGTTCTTTTTGTTAGAAAAAAAAATACATCTGTTTCCCCATTAAACTAGTGTAATTTTAGAGTTGGCGGGAATCGTCCGGTTTAGGTTATGTGATTGGGTTGATTTAAAGAAACTATTTATCGTAATACCTGCATTGTGCACATTACCTAAAGAGTAAACATAGTTTTGTTTCGTAGATTATCAAACGGTGATCAAAAATTAAGTGACTATGTCTTCCGTGGAGCCAGATGAGACGCCGCCGGAGGACGTGCCCGCGGGAAACCCGGACGATTTAGCAAAAAACCCAACTGCATTGAAAGGTAAATCTTTATAATCAATGTACAACAAAACATGCTAATCTTTTTGTTGTTGTACTAATACCTATGTGTTTAGCTGCAAACAGTGCTTTACTGTAGCTAATTGTTTAATTTGTTTTTTCGCCAGAGGCACATGAGCAAATGGCTACTCTCGATGTTCTGGTATGTGGCCAGTGTCATTCGGCATTCCATTTTGTTGAAGAATTCAAAGAGCACAAAGATGCTAATACTTGCACGGGAAAATCACCAGTACGAGATAGTGTAAGTTGAATAGAGTCATATGAAATAAACTCTTTCATCTCCACCTTTTACTTGAAGGAGCAACAAGCTGTTATTTATCTATTTAGGTACACTTGTGCTGTTGAAAAACATAACTGATACTAGTTACTAATATATGCCTACTAATACATATAAATAGAAAGCGGTGAAAAGCTATTTGACTAGGGCAACATTTTTTTAACTTTGCAGGAGAATACTCATTTGACACAGAAAAAATCTGTTTCAATATCCCCAAAAGTGTTGCCTGAGTTGAATAGCATTTCACCACTCAATATATGCTCTCAATATGGTAACAATATGCTCTTCAGATGTTTTACCTGATAGTGGGAATTGGAACCCTAATATCCACATCCAGTTTTTTAGGAAATCTTAGCTGTCTACTACTATCACTCTACTTTTTGTTACTTTTACTAAATGAATAAAAAAGTGTTTGTTTACAGAATGAGAGTAAAGCACAAGTGTGGGCGTTCCTACTTTGGAAGTGTTCATCGGTGCGTGATGGGTCCACAGTGAACACGGATAACAGTTGGAAGCTGTACCAGCAGTGGTGCCGTATGGCCGAGCCCCAACGCACGGCCTGGATCACTGCCGGGTCCAATGTACAGTCCCTGTCTAAGTTTGCACATGCTAAAGTCGTAAGCATTATTTTCATTATATACCCATTGAGAATTAGCGCACACTGACGGAGTTGTGACGAAGAGCAGGCACTAGTCACAGAACTGACGAGAGTAGGTTCACATCAGCTCTTTCGGTCATTTCTGGTTGCTCAATGGGATTTTATTTGCCCGTATTTCAAATTAATTAAAGCTTTATTTTAACGACCGTTGCTTCGCCGCCATTACGCCAGTATGCGCTAACCTTATGTGTTCCAAGACTTATATTTATTCATTTTTTCTCTCTTAGGGAACAAATCTTTTTGTCTCTATGTCTCCCTGTAGCGTATATCTGAGATAAGAGATTTTATTAATTTTCCTGAAATGGTGTAGTCACTGAATTTAATTCTAGTAATAGATATATTGCTCCACGACAATACTATCCAGTCTAAATAGGAAAAATACCTTAAGACTGTTATACATGTAGATGGAGTTGAAGACTGAAGACCAATTAGTGCCTGTACAAACACCAGTACAACAAGAAATTAAGAGACGCGGCCGGCCAAGGAAGACCCCGAAACCAGTACGTTCACACTATCTACTGCGCTTTTCATATTCTTAGATAATAATATTACTACTATGAACACCCTACTTAAATAATTGACTCTACAAACTACTCTAAACATACAGTATCAATGAAATTAATTGTTCTAAAATCAATTATAGCTTTCTTATGATTAAGTTCAAAATATTCTAACACTTGATTACGTCAAGTCATATTATGCGAAACAACGATTTTTTAAACATTTTAAATTGAAAAAAGAGCACAGTTTTTTTTAAATTCTGGTAAATCAGTTTGTAGGGTTGCTCATGTAAGGCAAAAGACAAACAGTAAAATGATGCATACCCAGTATTGGGTATTAAGGTGGGAGTGTACCTAGTAGTTATATATTATCTAAATGGTGTACATAGCATTCATGTAATCATTTGTAACACACAGTCTCACTACTAACTCAATATTGCAGGAGGATTCAGAGACACAACCCTCCGGAGAGGAAAGTGATGGTATAAAAGCTAGCCCTGGCTTGAAGAATATGCCAAAAGTACCAGTTACACAGAACTTTAGTAAGGCTAAGGTACTTGAGTATACCAATTTTCATTTCGAATTCTTATTTATTATGTGTTCTCAGAGTACTCATATGGTGTAACTATGTAACCTTTTATACATTACTTGCTTTGAATGCTTGGGATTAAAAACATTGGTGCTGTTTTATTGGCAACAAGCTACATGGCCATGACAGAGACGACAATACCGTACTTTGTATATTGCAGTCTCCGTAATGGATGTTATGTGTGAACAAGACAGCAACATTTCCTCTTGCAATTATTACGAAAAATTAGGGTTAAATCGAACTAATATGGTTGCGGTCCAATATTTCGAAACAGTGTGGATTTTGTCGCCACAAAATAACACTGGACTCAGTATATTTCTGTCTCTTTCATGGTCATAGTGTAGAAGCAAGTTGGCAATATTTTTTATTGCATACAAAGTTTGTTTAGTGGTCTTAGATGGTGTACAAATAACAAACTTTAGAAGTGTCTGGTCTTGTCATTATTGGCTGCTAAGCTTCCAATATATACGCTTCGAACGGCTTTCACTAATAAGAACCCTATTTGATGCAATACATCATACTTAACAACACATTGACAATTGCATGCTTGTAAGAGTTTTTTTTTCTAAACTTGCGGACGCATGCTAGTTTTGACCAGTACATGATTGCACTATATTAGGCAGTCTCAGTTCTAAGTAGGGCTGGTAGTCCTACTATTCGAATACTTGGAATGTTCGACTGTTTTTCTCTCCATCGGTCTTTATCAAATACTAAGATGTTCTAGAATATGACTTTACGACGCTCATTATAAAGAGTCGCCACCTGCCAGGCGTCGCAATCTTAGTCATTAGATATCGCAACGCCAGTTATAAGGCATCGCGATGCTAGTTATAAGGCATCGCGCGTGACGCAGTTCAATGTACTTATCTCAGACCATTTCATGCAACTACAAAGTTTAGTTTCTGCAGTTGCTTGAATGAAAGGAGCTTTGCAGTGTATTATCTCGGACAGGCATAGTCGTCTGAGCCGAATTGTACTCTATTGTCTTTATTGTCTCTATTGAGTCGATATTAATGAAAATGTTTGTGGGCGCAGGAGATGAGTGAGTCGGTCCGCAACGCGCAGGAGCTGGTGCCGGCGGCGGAGCGGCTGGCGCGGCGCTCGGAGGGCGCGGCGGAGGCGGGCCAGTACGTGGTGGAGAAGATCTTGGCCAAGCGGTTCAACCCGCGTCGCAAACAGTACGAGTACCTGCTCAAGTGGGAGGGATATCCACAGTCAGTGTTCATTCATATACTTTACCATTCGGTTGTAAGCTTTAAATACGTAACGTGTTTAGAATTCATAGCCTGACCCTGGATTAGTATAGTCCTTTTTCATTAAGAACAATTTTCAGAATGTGATTAGTAGCTCAGACAGTTACTTCACGATTTTAACCTCACATTGGCATCACATTATCATATAGTGGCGAACCCTATATATCTCGCCACTTCCGCCAGTCACCAATAGATGGCGCGACTACCGACACATTGCAATTCTACGCGTACAAGAAATTAACCGCCATACAAAGTACTACCAAAATGCTAGCTCGCGGTACCGAAGTTCTCGACGATCTGAACTATCAAATGGGCGTTGCGGACCCCGCCAGGCATACCACCCGCCTGGCAGGAAGATCTTTCCTCTGCCGCTAAAATATAATCAACTGTTTGAGGATACGCTACTAGATCACTACATTTCAATGATGCAATTAATTAACAGTGAACAAAACACATGGGAGCCGGTGGAAAATATGGAGACATGCAAACATCTGCTGGAAGCGTTTGAGAAGCAACTGGCACGGCAGAAGGAACTGAAGGCGCTCAGGGCTCAGCAACAGCAACAACAACATCCTGTTCAGGTACACATAAGTGAAACTATAGTCATTAATGCTATTTACATACATTTTGATCTCCTTTAGCAGTTTGAAAATTTTACACTAAGAATAGTTATACCCCTAAGTCTACATAATGTTTTTGTAGAAAAATGTAGTACCGATAAATGGTTTTTGTAAATACCCTGTAGATATATCGAAATTTGGGCGTATTTTTTTATGTTAATGTCGAGTTCTCGTTCTTAGGTTAAACAAATAAGCACGCCAATGCCGCAAATCGTCAAGCAAGTCGTGAAGAAATCTGAAGTTCCTGCAATGACACCGACCGGGTGAGTATCACAATAAAAAACATAACCTTCTTTATGAGGCAGTCAGGTAAAAACACTAATAGTAGATACTGAACATACTCATCAGCCTACTAGTGGGGTTAGCACGCATGTCAAGACAAGACCTTTGTCACGGATTCGCTCGCTCGCTCTCTGTCTAATTTCATACGAGAGAAAGAGACAACATCAAGATCTTCCGTAACATAAGTGTAGTCTTGGCGCACATGCTACAACTACAGGCACCTTACAAAATAGTCATACAATATTTAGAATCTAGGCCCAATACTCCTCCGGTGAAGCTGTAAAGGCCAACTCACGGCCAACAGCGTAGTCCAGTCAAAAAAAAAAAAATCTAGGCCCAATATTAATAAATCGTTTTTGATTTATTACAAAGACCAATAGTACTTGGAAAAGCATACTGCAAGTTTAAAAAGGACAGATCCCTAACAGTATTGGGATGAAGATCTAATTTGTGTAGTTTTAGGGTAGTGGTGTGTATAGATGTAGTTAACTACAGCGTGTCATTGTGTGTGCAGCCGGTTGCAGCGCACGAGCAAGGTGCGCGCGCTGGACCAGGTGAAGGCGTGGTGCGGCGCGGACGACGCCGAGCCCTCCGCCAAGAGGGTCAAGAGGGAGATGTCCAGCGAAGACGAAGACTACTCCGACCCCGACTCGCCTAGACGTAAGCTATTAAGATGCACCTACTTTAATATGACGGCTACTGCGGCCATATTTAATAAATTTGAATGAAAACCAACTGTAAACAGAGTACAAGAATAGTAAACGTTTCAGCCGAGAAGAAAGTGCTGAACGGCCAATCGTCTCCAAAGTCCACCCTCGACCCTGAGCTGGTGAAAACACTCGGCCTCGGTGGGAAGGGCATGCCGAACATTAAGGGCGTCATCAAAGTCGACCCTAAACATATGCCTAATCTTACAACAGGTATTTAGATTGCTGTCGAACGAAACCTTAGTTTGTGACGTCGTACATTCAGTAGCGAGGAGCATGATCGGAATTAATTTAAATACAAATGATTAAAATATGCAGTAAGTATTCGTCTTAGAATTAGCGAGACGTGTGTCCGTTCCCGTAACGGTAAGTAATCTTCGGTGTGCAAAATTACTTGCGGCTTTGTAAAGCCTTCTTGATGTTCTATAAAGTTAATTTACTGTATAGCTATTATTTGCTGCTCATGAACTATCACAACCTACAGGCGTACATGTTTTCCATTTGTGTTAACCTATGCGATAGTAATTCGTTGATGTAATTAAAGATTTTGATCGATGTGTTTCTTTCGTTCAGGTGTGTACATTATGTCGAAGAGTTCAGGAATTATGAAGATTGATGCGCCCGGCAAACTGGGGCCCGGTCTAAACATAGACCAAGATGTTATACGGAAACAGATATTAGCTGCTAAACAGGTAACGAATGTTTGCATATCTGTATTTATTTATCTATTTAGGTACATTTATGTTTAATCAATATGATTTGTTATAGAAAAAGTTGGAAGAAACAAAAAAGACGTCCCCAATTCGTACGCCAAATTCGTCACAGGTAAGCATCTGTCAGTACACGGAGGCATAAGTACTTCAACAATAAATAAGTAACTAATAATATTATTGTAGATAAGAAAAACATATGGATCGGGAGGACAACAGGTCACGGAGAAGACCATAATAACTCCATCGGGACAAAAGATAATTCAGCGCACGATACAGCGGCCCAGCAATCAAGGAGATGGGAAATCGCCGGTGACTATACTCAATAAGAAACTAGCACAGGTTTGTGTTTTAATTTAGTTATCATTATTCACAACATCCATCTTTATTGGGGCCTGACAGTGTTATTTCATAAACATTACTTATCCAAAATACGTTTTGAATTACTTAACATACTTATCTATTATTATAAAGCTGAAGAGTTTCTTTGTTTGGTTGAATTCATTAAGCTCTGGAACTACCAGTCCCATTTCAATAATTCTTATTGCACTGTATAGCCTAGTTATTGAGAAAGGTTATAGACTTTATAACATCACGCACACAGTGTAACCATTAACACGGGTGTAACCGCGGGCATAGCTAGTATTTACATAAAAAGACATTTCTTCTATTATGGGTGGTCTCACTTATGGCACGGTACAGTGGCAACCGTTAGAAAAGAATTATATATAAAAAAAAAACATGAAAATATTGGGACAAATGTCGACATAATGCTAGCTGAGAAACAGTGTGAGAGAATGTGTCGTTGCATAGGGCGACAGCCTGCTGCGGCGCGGAGGGTCGCGCGGGCGCGGGCGCGGGCTGTCGGCCGCCGCCGCCGGCCTGCTGCGCGTGCGCGAGCGGGAGAGGCCGCCCGTGCACTTCGACTTCGAGCAGGTGACTCGCGACCATCGCTCGTTCATACTTTATAAACAACATTTTATTCGAAGCAGCCAGCGGTAGCCGAGCGGTCGAACGCACGCCTTGCAATCAAAGTGCGCAGGTTCAAACCCTGGCTCGCACCTCTGAGTTTCATGTGCGAATCGCATTTTCATCCGAGATTACCACTTGCTATGGAACGGTGAAGGAAAACATCGTGAGGAAACCTGCACGACTATAGAAAGGCGTGTGAAGTTCACCAACTCGCACTGGGCCGGCGTGGTGGACTCCAAAAAATCTCCCCGGTACTGAGGGAGAATGTGCTCGGTATAATGGAAATAGGCTCGACCCCCTATTACATTCGGACCAAAATACATCGGCAAAGTGTGGGTGCACTGCAGCGCACCTTTGCCTACCCCTTCGGGGAATACAGGCGTGATGATAATGTATTTATTTAACATTTTATCGTCAGCTTCTTTATCCGTTACCACTTATATATATATCGATCCCGTCAAGGGCGATTCTTTGACATGGAAATTGAAACAACAGCATGATACGATCCACACGCTCGATCGAACCGGAATTAAGTCGAGAACGGGCCGAGATTTATTAATGAATGCCGCATCGTAACAAGAGTAGGGTATGTGGTCGCAGTCGGAGGCGTCGTCGGACACGTCGGACGGCATAGAGGACCCGTTCCCGGTGTCGCCGGGCCCGCTGCCGGCGCCCAGCCCGGAGCGCGAGCTGACGCTGTGCCCGCAGTCGGGGCGGCGCCTGGCGCGCGCGGAGGGCGAGCCCACGCCGCCGCCCACGCCCTCCCCGCCGCCCTCCCCGCCCGCCGCGCCCGCCACGCCGCCGCCGCACCCCACGCCCACCATGCTCATGAAGGTAAACGACGCCGGGGTGCGACCGCCCTTTTTAATACATCATTGTAATTTGAACCTTTCTGAGGCCGTTTGTCCACCCCCGCCGACACCGGACCGTCACCGAGAACGAGATTATTCCGGGCCGAGTTTAAGATGACGTGACGGCGATCGTGTGTCCACCGCGCCGATATCGGTGGCTCAGTCAGACAAAACAAAAACCGGGCGACGGTAGTGTGTGGACAAGAACAAATGTGTTTTGTATTGCCGGCACATCGGCCCGTCATAAAACTCGTGCCGTTCTAGCGGTCACACCGATCTACTCGAAACTTCGGCGGCCGGGATGACGGTGCTCGGGTGACGGACGTGCGGTGGACACGCAGCTATAGTAGTCCATGTATCGCTACTTCGGCGCCGTCATCTCGTTCTCGTTGACGGTCCGGTGACGGCGGCGGTGGACAAACGGCCTGAGTATTAAGGTCACGAGTACTTGGCTGTATTTTTTTCTTTTATTTACCAAAATTATTAGTAAATTCAAATGACTAATCATTATAAATTGATCGGTTGCTATTAACTTTACTTTCTCCGTGTGCCAGGTGGAAATGTCTCCGGGCGGCACGACGGGCATGCTGGTGCAGGGTGACGGCGCGCAACCATCTCTGCCGGTACTCACCGACGAGGATGGCGTAAGTGTTTCTATGATTTACTTGTATTATTAAAACTAATCGGTTGGTATTTATTTTTTTCATAATGTGTGTGGCAGACTGAAGTGAAAGTGGAGGCTAGTGCAGTGAAGCAGTTGCTTGAAGAGGGAGTCGATGAAGGCGAGGAGGTCGGATTGTTGCACTCGGGACACGCGCCCATCATGATCAGAGGGGAGGATGGAGTACTTTATCAAGTTAGTATATATCATTTATTTAACTCTTGATTCAAGTCAATAGATGTGTTTCTAACAGCTTTGATAGGACTATGCCTCTGCCAAAGCTATATGATCATTGGTAAACGTAGCTATAATATGAGTATTTTTCTATAAACATGATTTTATAATGCGAGTTTGCTCTGCGCAACACTCTCAAGAATTACATGAAGTTACAACAGAAAGTTGCTCTTAAGAATTCCTTTTTTGTATGTTGACTGCACGCAATTTACAAGATAAAATAAATTAATCCTTTACAGGTGGCTGGTGAGAATGAAGCCGGTCAAACGTTACTGGTGGCGGCGGAAGGCGTGGAGGGTGCGGTGGAGGGCGTTGAGGGCGGCGAGGGCGAGGGAGACGTCGTCTACGTCACCAGAGAGGATGGACAGGTTAGACGACGATATCTTGGTTGACCAATAAGACTCCCTTTCCCTGGGGTGTTTTACACTACGTGTCTAACAATGATTTACGTTTCAAAAATTACTTAGTAAGTTTTTTGTAATTATAGGACTCATTGTTATGGATTGGCTAAGTATATCAATGGCTACGCTTGATCTCCTAGACCACTAGAAATTCAAGCGTAGGCCGCTCGTCTCACAGCACATACGATAAGTGTCTGTTAACAGTAAATAACAGTTTATTCGTTTAGCACAAAGATAATGTTATGATCGGAGGGTGTGGAGACAATGGTGTTTGGCGGCGCGTATATCAGTGTGTTGGTGTGGCAGGACGTGCTCGCGATCGACCCGTCGCAGCTGGCCGCGCTGCTGCCGGGCGGCGAGTCGGGCCCGCTGCAGCAGGTGGCCGTGCAGGTGGAGGGCGAGCCCGGGGAGGACGCCACGCAGGTCATCGCGCAGCTGCTGCAGGCTGACCTGCCTTCGCCTGGTGAGTCATTACACTCGCACACGCAATCACCTACTCTAAAACACCTAAACTTCTAAAATAATGTACTTTAATGGATGACCTATTATTTTAATTAGGTAATGCAGTCGAATCGAAACCTGTATCATACATTTTTAATTAACCAAATATATAAAAGCATCTGCTTACAAGACCACATATCTCACTATATTCATTAATTTCGCAGGAGGTACGAGAAGAGTGGTTCTTATGCTGCCAGACGGTACCTTGACGATGACGGAACTAGACAAGGAACAGTACGAGTCGATTACGGAGGCCGGTAAAGCGCAGGAGTGAACACTTCTGAATACAGATTGGACTGATTTACTGTTGGCCTACAAACCAACAACTTAGCGGATCAAATTTGATCTAAACCATTAGACTGTTTTCATATTGGTGACATCGAATCGTTTTTGATCGCGTCATTCGACGTTGTGCAACTAATTCAAATAAAGTTAGGTACAGCCCTAGTGAGTAAAATGAAACATAGAAGAATAACTAATCATGCAACTTAGTCGCCAATTTCAAAGCATACTTGCCATGGTGCCTACCAATTTACGTAATATGGCAATGGGAAGCTATGTTACTTTTAATCCTGAAGTTTAGTTTTAATAATTAAAATAATTATTGGACGGAGCAAAATTGCAACCCTTTAGTAAACAAGGGGACGGACGGCGATCAGATTAGGTACCGCTCAATAACAAGCCGCCACCGCGAGCTTGCGCATTGCAACTTATGCAATAAATGTACTTTACTAAAATTGGTAATAGACGACTTGCGGTGAATTATTTCGCACATAAATATATCACAGTTGCTTAAAGTATTTGTTTTAAGGTACACTGAGGCGTCAAAAGCGGCGCGTTGAAATTTTTGGTAATACCAAAACGACCCCTATGTCAATAAGCATAAAGATAGAATTTCTGTCGTAAAAGCCACGCGTCAAAATTCGCTCGCGCTCTGTCATTTCGATGTAGAATAATATTTTTCTGTGTCAATACATTTTGTTTTGGTATGGTAAAGAATTTACGCGTCAGGGTCGACGCCCCAGTTTACTTTAAAAATATAGATGATGGGAACAAACTGTTTAACATTCACATGAAATAAAACTATTTGACGGATTCTATCGCGTTTGTTTACTTTTTTATGTTCCCGATACGCGGTTTATAAACGCGATAGAATCCGTAAAATAGTTTTATTTCAATGTGTAGTATTCGCGTAAATATAAGAAAACAATATTCACATGAAATTAAAAATGTAATGGTTACTACTATGCGATCCAAATAAGAATAGGAATTTCAATAAGCTCTATCTGTCAAATGTCACATTAAAAGTATGGTTTGCAAAAAACTTATTTGCATATCAATAATAATAGTACCTACATCAAATATAAATAAAAAGGTTAAATTAGTAGTAAATTGTCGTAATAGAATATTTAATTATTTAAAGTCATAATTTTTGCACGTCACAATATGGCGCAAAGTCGATCCTATTCTCATTTGAATCGCATAGTACTTATATAGTTCAGAAAAAAACGGTTACTTGTTATAAATCTGGCTCATCGTATCGTTTTAATTGCGTTTGCAATACAATATCCTTTGTTTCTGGAGACATTAATGATCCTTTAGCTCAGGTTCCGAAAAATATTATATTACTATACAATGTTGCTCTATAGATAATGTTAACAACACAAGTTCTCACAGGAGTTTGGTTCGTTGTCATTTAATATTGAAATAGGTACAGGTTCAATTCAGGTAAGTAGTCATATAGTGTATTAGATTTCTTATCGCAATTTATTCTACTAGAATATAATTGCAATTCTGAATATTATTTATTGGATGTTGCATTCTGAACTCATAATAGATGTGTGATTGTGACAATATGTAAATAATTTGTATGTGGTCTATTTGTTAATATAAGTAGGTTAGGGAAGTATTTCAAATACTTTTAGCTTAAACGTATAAGCACTGTATACTTAGTGGTTTTTTTTTCGACACAATTGCGACTTTTCAATGAATCAGTAAAATACAAATGCATTTTTATAAGAAATATTTTAATAAGCTCATTGTTACTAGCTTAAACAAATAATAAACCAAAATAGTTTGTAAATATCATTTCAAAAAATTAAAGTACTTATCGACTTTTCCTAATTTTATTTATTTCAAATTGTATTAACTAACCCGTCACTAGCATCTATGCACCGAAATAGCTGCATGCATACTAAAAATTATCTTCATAAAATGTTGATAGTCAGTCAACACGGAACTTCGGTCTTTGACCAACCACCAAAAACGACTTACGTAAATCGCATTTTGTTAATAGACTAAATTTGACAGTTTTGTAAAGAGTGACTATACTTACCTCCATGGACTATAATGTTAAGTGCGTTTAAGGTGTAGGTTCAATTTGGTTCAGTTTTACTTTTATTATTTTAATGATTTTGTAGTTATTAATAAAATATCATTTATACACTTCAAACAGCTTTTTTCTATAACCCACGAACCCTGTAATCATGCTGTAATCGTTATAATAACTTAATGAGATCATATTATGAACAATACTATTTATACACGATTGAATCCATCGAATAATCTACAACGTTACGTAAAGGGGTAGGTCTCAATGGAAAGTTAAATTAAAACATTTATTTAGGGTCATTTAGATAAGTGAAAAAACATTTTTGATGGAATTTAGTTGTTTCGCAAAGTATTAGTAGTATTTCTCGATGGAATTAGTAGTTTTGCAAAATGAAACTGGACATATTCGACAAGAGTACATTGGCAACACTGCTGTTTTTTTTATGTTGGCTTAGGGATATCAGAAGTGAAAAAAAATCGATATTTATAAATATGTCAATATCGACGTCGATATATCAAGGATATAAATATCGATATATGGTATGATTTGACAGAAATATTCGTGCTCTAAAAAAATATTTATTTGGTTGGCCTAATCTACTTCAATCATCTTACGATACTAAAAAAGATGTTAGTGTAAAAAAAGTATTCCTTTTTAGGATTTTTAAATCATACAACTTTTGTTTATTGATTTGAAAAAATATCGATTTTGATACCTTTTCGATACTTGGAATTTTATATCGATACATTAAATATCGCTCTAAAATATCGATACATATTGTATTGTGTAGAAAAAAAATCGGTATATCGATATTTTTTTAACAAGCCTATGTCGGTTTGATTTATTACACATGTAGGTAGGTACTAAATCATTCATTCATTAGATCACAGATCACTTAGTAGTGATCTGTGATCTAATGAATGAATAGTTACCAGTACCAGTACCAGTTAGAATAATGAATAGTTACTACGTGCATTAGATTTTAATTGTTTTGTACTCGTTTGTGTTTACGTGGTATTTCATCACTTGCATCCATTGAGCTAAAGAACATGCTTGCATTCTACTATAGATTACTTTATACCTATTAGTCGGTTAACAAACTTGCCAGTTACTCATAAGTTAGGTAGGTATATTAGGAATAATAATATTGTAAAACCCAAGGGCAATGGGCATGAGATATTAAATAGTGTTGTATATCACTGCGCTGGTGCCTTAACTTGTTGGTACTTGTACTTTAGTGTATATAATATGTATGTATGTATGTAATAGACAGGAACAACACAATACAAGAAATTAAAATATTTCAGGTGGAAAATGAAAGTTACACCCCAAATCCTTAGAAAGGTTGCTTAAATTGTCAAAGTAAGTGACGCTTACTTACTATTATAATTATATATAAGAAATACATACCTAACACAATGAATAACAAAAATATTTGTAATTTTTATTTTGGCCAAACCTATAGCAATAGAGTAAAACTATTTCAAGAAGCATTGTCATTCTCAAAACATGGTAAAGTACTGTACATAATGTATGAAGAACTCAATGAGCTACCGCAATTGTCACAGGAGCTGTATACTCTCAACAAACATTATATGAAAATGATTAGTTTTTTGTATGTGAAAAGTCTGGATTCATTATTAGAAAGCATCTCTACATTGCCTGAATGGCAAAATGTACCATCAACATTAATAATAGATGATTTATATTTATACTGTGGTGAAAATAAATTACAGAATGCCTGTGGTGTAGTTGCTTTTCTCTTGGACACTCTGCAAAGTTGTTCCACAGCTCTGCGAGCACCATGCAGGTTATGTGTTTCAGTGGGCAGTGATGCTAGTGAACAATATTGCAATACACTAAAGGAATTGTATAGTACAGATTAAGTTCCATGCAATTAATGATGTAAAGTGATTTCTGCAGCAATAAATAATACCGAACTTTCTTACAAGATCTTTATTTACAGAGTAATAACATTATACATTTTTCATAAATAACGGGAGTGTATCAGTGCAAAGGAGATTGTGTTCCACTGTTGATTGCATCACCTAAACTTGAGTACAATGTACAACACGAAGAATATAAAAATTGAAAATAGAAATAGGTAAAATATGTAATAGTTGTGGTTTCCCTTGCCAAGTTTGAGAACTCTACCCATTGTTTTGCCAAGGAAACCTGAACTTCTGTCGACATCGTCATCAAGTCCGCGCAAGAATTTATCTTGGTCTCTGACTTCATTACCCAATTCTATAGATATGTGTTTTAGAGACGATATTTTTCCACTTAGCTCCTCTGCCATTCTTTCATTTTCAAACTCGAGTGCATCATCTGTAGCCACTCTGGGCACTGGCTGGTACTGATACCCATCTCGGGCACGCCGCATGCTGTTACGTCCCGCCGTTTTTGTGGTATATGTTCTCCGGAATACCGACGTAAACAACCAAAAGGTTTCAGGAGGAAAGTAGGTAACACTTATAATATGCTAAATCGACAGAATTCCAATTAATACACGTACAACCAAGAGTTAGACGTAGTGGTGGTTATAATTTCTTGTGACTGATATAAAATAATTATAATATGTGTTCCATTTCTCTTTTACAACTACAAATAATTGGTTTCATTCTGTAGTATAGCAATTTTGTAGGTACATAAACTGACACTGACAGACAATTGACAAATCATCACTTAACCATAGAGCCATAGCTACTAAATAAATATCATAGACAAGATAGAGCACATATAATTTATTCTTAAGCCCTATTTACATTGCGACACTAGTTGCGTGAAAGTAGTTTCGTGACATTAGTTTAATCAACAGTTTCACAGTGTAAACGTCAAGTTTCATGCATTCATTTCACGACACTAAATAAGTTTCGTGTAGCGCGTGTTTTTTGGATGACACTAATATCATCGTGTAAACGCGACGTGAAACTAGTGACGACACCGCCAGTGCTGATAGGACGTTTGTTTTTTAGTCGTGCTGTGGGCCGTGGTAGTCGAAAAAAATATTTTAAATGTGTAACCAACTAATAAAAATATAACATTTATCAATCAACTTTCGTACAACCTTTTCTTAATTTTATACAATAAAAGCTCTGATGTTGGCGATGCCATGAACACAGACATACTGTGGATGTCACTACACTATTATTTTCGATAAAACTAGTTTCACAGGCAGTGAAAGTAATGTCGTGAAACTAATTTCATCATGCATGAAACTTAGTGTCGCAATGTAAATTCAGCTTTAGACTATAGAGCATTACTATAGAGAGTAACTCTGTGAATAGATTTTTTTTAAAAGGACTACGCTGTTGGCTGTGATTGGCCTTTACAGCTTTACCGGAGGGCGAAAGTATAAATAGAAAGAAATAGGGGTACCTAGATATCGGGTAATGTTTTTAGTATCTTATGCTTAAATAACCCATTTTTTGTCGGTACTTTAGGGCTACCAACTCTTTTACACTCGGTGGTTTTGTAATTGTGTCTACAATAAAATACCCTTCTGGAAAATCGCGAGGCTCACTCAATATTCCTCTATGCCCATAGAGGATTAACCCACACCGGATAGCACCAATGTTAAATGCAACACTCACTCACTCACAGAGTAACTTTTTATACTGGATAGTAGTGGTAGTCGGATAGATGTGGGTTCGAATCCATTGCACTAAGATTTTCTTAAGACATTGAGGATAATAGTTTCTTAAAATAGAGTCAAAGTTTCATAATTATTAAGATATTTTTTTATATTATTTTGTCGGTTAGCTAATAATAGAATATCTACTTGGTGCAAAATGATATAGGGGTACGAAGGTGACAAATCAAGAGTTGACATAAAAGTGAAATTCTTTCATAGCACTTGTTATATTTGAAAACGATCAAGAAACCTAAATAGTGTAACCTTCTCTTATCGTCAAATTATACACTGGTTATCATGACCGCAACTCGGATTGCGTTGTAGCTTTCGTTTTAACAAATAAACGAACATAGCTTGACACAGTTTTGTCAACTCACAGCCCACAACACCCGACCAAATTCACGACATAAAAAAAAACCCAAAATGTTACATATTGGAAGAAAATCATAGATTTAATTACATTGCAAGGTACATAACTTTATTTCCATACATAATCATGTATTTACAATGTACTATTGATGTTTTATTTGAAACAAAGAGTAAATGTCCTTACATTCAATTTGAAAGATATACCTACCATAGGTACCATGCATGTTGGGGAATGTATTGCACAATATTTTTTTATAATACGTACTTACTTTTTCGCTTTACGTCTAAAACACACAGGTAATGATGATGGAATAATTTAATTAGCATACTTTAAGGTGAATTCATACCTGTTCTATTTGATGACTTTTGCGCGCGAGCCATGTTTGCACTACACAGTTCCCATGTCCCCATCTCCCCCACAGTAAGGATGAAAGCTACATACGACATTCACGGATAGCATTATAGAATCCATAGAAATACAAATAAGAAATTGATTGTTAACGCTACATAATGCTCTAATTTAAGCGTAAAATAGTGAATACGGCTATCTTGGGCTTACAGATAGAGAACAGGCGAAAACGCACCTCAACACTAGGACCCTTGCCTAACAACAGTTTCCAGACTTACGAGGAAAATCATCACCATCACATGGCACAAATACTTTTAAAATACAAGCAGTATGATGCACATTTAGATCACATAAAGTTCATAAAAACAGTAAATAACCCCCAAAACATACAGCACTTGTGCTAAATTATGAATACATTAAAAACTGTAACAAATGTTGTCAATTACATACACACATATATTATGTACATGATAAATTTACACTACATCATAATTCATAATAAGTGTCATTGAACTAAAGCCACGCGCACACTGGAGCGTCCAGACGCGCTCATCCAGAACTTTTATCAATACTAAAACATACAGAAAAGGCTCATTCTTCATGAGCGAATTAAGACTCGTGGCCGAGTAGCTTATCACGGAAATTAAATGTTTATGTATATTGGCACAGAGCTCGTTTTGGTATTGGCAGAAATTTCGACGTGAACGTATCAACGCCTCAGTGTGCCCGAGGCTTAGTTCATAAATCAGTCGATTAAGTAGTATAATACAACAATACACTCGGTGGTCGATAAACCAACAGTAATATAAACGAAGTGTTGAAGTATCCACCTCGTATTGTGTGATGCATGCGACAAATGAAATGCGGTATCAAAATCCCTTGTAGTCCTTGAACGTATTTATGTTGCGGAAATAATGTTAGTGGATGGGCCGCAAATGCCGGACGCGAGTTAAATGGGCTCATAGCACACTGCGAGATTCGGTTTGTGGTTTCACTTCATACAATTTGATTTATTTATTTGGGAAACAATTATAGATACACTCTCAACGTACACATGTGTCGTGACTCGTACCGCATTGCACACTTAATTAAGCGGGTTTCAGACTACGCTATATTATTGTGCTATATAGTACAGCAAAGTAGTATGCTATATAGTACAGCATAGCATGGCGTTCACATTACGCGATATTATTGCAAGCATTTATAATATATAGCAGCTTTGACGGGACGGCCGGGGGTAAGAGAGAAGGAAAATGGCGGCGCGCGATATAGCATAGCATGAACCTAGCGCATCGCACCAATTGATAGCGTATAGTAAGCCAATAATACATAGTACAGTAGTGTGAACGTGTCCATAACAATGTATAGTGCGCGATATTGTTGTGCTATATACTTATATTATTATAGCGTAGTCTGAAACCCGCTTTATGGTATTCACAATTTTCTGAAGTTTCAGTTAAAAAAAGACATCTCGAATCGATCGCAATCACGAGCCATGCATATGGTCAGTGAATTTGCATCAGTTCCCGTAAATGTCAAGGTTTGCTAGAATTCATCTAGAATCTTTCAGCACCTGGCATTACCGTTTACAGTGAAAGGCTATTTTCAGAAGCTCTTACCAACAAATGCGAAAAATTTGGTATTCATTCACCACAATTTGCCAATTGTTAATTGAGTAGGTACTAAACTAATTAATAAAATTAATATTTTTGACGGGCGATTATAAAAATAAACGGTATCCATAACCCATTGTGGTATGATTTGCCTTGTTCTTGAATTTTACTGTTACCGGATATCTCCGTTTAATCTCTAATTTTAAGTCACTGCGAGATTACAAAGCTTGGGTTGGTTCGCGCGTTCATCGTATAGCACTTTATCTTATTGGCGTGATCTTCAAACTGTAATAATCATAAACGATCATAACAAAAACAACTGTACCTATATAATATAAACGACAATTTAGCCTCGTAGATACTTCCCAAGTATTACGTCGTAAATAGTAAAGAGAAGAACACTTAGCCTATTTGAATAGGCTGATTTTTATGAAACAATTATTAATTCAAAAATTAGTTATATTTACTAGATTATAAGTGGGAGAGACTAGCAACGCTATTGACATCAAACCTGTTTCAGTGTTTTAAATGGGCTATGCTGTGATCCCTTCTCTCAGCACGCTTCGAATTTCTTGATGAGAACCGTAATTTTCTTTGATTAGTAAAAAGTTGTAGCGAATTTTATAACAATACTGAACATGAAGAAAGAACAGACTTTTGATAAACACCTATCACATATTCAAGGACATCTAATATCAAACAACAATATACGATTAACATTCATATAACAAAATATTCACGTCGTATTTTAATGTCTTCTAGGATTGAATAAATACAATACACTGTTTCACGGATTACTATTACAGAATACGAACGAGTACTTCCCCTAACACATCATGCTGTGATACAGATATGATACGTTTCCTTAGAGTCTTCGCTAAGCGTCCGTTCAATAATATTTATATATTTACCATATCAAACATTATATTTTTGCATACTAAAATATGATAAGAGAGCGAGTGCCTGAACACTTTCATATTCGCTTCTATATTTTTAGTGATTAGAACAATAAGATATTAGTATTGGAAAATGGTGTACACAAAAATATAATTTTCAATAACTTCCGTCGCGACACGTCTAGAAAACGAGTGCCGTCGTCGTCACTACGTTGCGACTGACGACAAGGGCGAAGCTCGATTTCGCATCGCAAGTGTCGCCGCACGCCGCGCGCGTCACGGAGACGTCTCTCGTCTAGCGGCGCGCGTTCGCCGTCGCCGGCGCGCGCGGTCGTCAGATGTGCACCGGCACGTGCAGCAGCAGCGCGTCGCGCCGCGGGAACTCCAGCGCGCACATCTCGCACTTGAACGGCGCCCCCGCCTCGCTCGTGTCGGCCGGCTCGCTCGTGTCGTCAGCCTCGTCCGCGTGGGGCGCGTGGGGCGGCGGGCGGATGGCGCGCAGGTCGTCGGCCGGGCGCCGCGCCACGCGCCGCGCGCGCCCGCTGGTCCCGGCGCGCGCGGCCGCGGGCTCCGTGTGGATCATGCGCGGGCGCGGCGGCGGGGGCGTGGCGGCGCGCCGTCGGCGGCGACGCGGCGGGGTGGGCGGGGAGGGCGGGGAGGGAGGGGAGGGCGGCGAGGGTGGCGAGCGCACCGAGGGCGGCGAGCGAGGCGAAGCGGACGGCGACGCGCGATCCCAGTCGCGCGGCGAGAGGGACCGCTCGGTCTTCATTTTTCGCCGTCGCTTGTACTTCCGAGGTCCGGTCTGAAATGTTCGACGCGGATTAGCCACCACTGATGATCTGCGCTATCTTAAAACACGATACTGTCGAGAGTTTACCAATGAAACAAATGAAAAATCACCGACCTGAGGTTGTCTTTTCAGTGCAGTATTCGCGTCGCAGTGCTGTATCAGATGCTGCACCAGTTCGGCGCTCGAGTGCAAGGTTCGTCCGCATACTACGCAGCAGTAGGCCGGCCCGCCTGCACGCCCCCAATGTCATATTTAATAATCTTATATGATTCATACGATTTATTGCCACCCTCAATATTTAAACGAAAGCTCCAATATTACACAAAAACGACTACACGGAAATTAATCAACTTGTAACCTTTCAACTGAAATTAAACAATACAGGCAATTTTAAGCTTGCAGTCAGCCGCAGTCAATGTGAGTTGGGAGTTGATCAAGACTAAAAAGAATATCAAATGGAAAGGTGTACACGTAGATTTTGTGATAAAGTGATGCTAAAAATAACAAGACAAGACGCACTTTACTATCTAAGACATACGATTGTTGAGTGTTTATGGCTGGTTTATGTAGGACCTAGAGCTAGGTGTCTGGCGTCGTGTGAGGAAGTGGAGAGCGTAGTAGGTGCGTAGTGGGTGACCAGTGAGTGAACAGTGAGTGTAATGTGTGTAGTGAGTAGGGAGTACTCACCGGCGGCTCGACGGTCGGGCGCGGAGTGGTGCGAGCGCACGTGCTCGCGCAGCACTACGCGCTGGTTGAATGCGCGCGGACACACCGCACACGCGTACGGCTTCTCGCCTGCGACACATACAACAAACTCTTATAAACCAATCTACAACAGATGTGCGCCAAGACTGATTGGGATATTCTTCATGCGACAGGCATACAATATTATTAATTTTCATTACCAACACTTTAAAATATAGGTGGATTCGAACTCAAAACTTTTATGTGAGATTACGGGATCACTGGCGAATCTTAAACATATTCATATATCAGAATCTGCAGACCTGTGTGTATCCTTTCGTGCTTTCGAAGCGTGCCGCCGTCGGCGAACGCTTTCCAGCAGAACCGGCAGGCGTAGGGCCGCTCGCCGGTGTGGATCCGGATGTGGATCTGCTGCGAGCTTCGAGATCCGAACACTTTCCCTGCAAGAATCAAGTTGTTAGTATTTCTGTCGTAGCCCAACTGACTAGCACTGCCTCCCTTATCGCAAGCAGACTTACGATTATAAAATACAACACTTATAATAACAAATATGACTCACCGCACACTCTACACGGGAACTGGCGTGAATTATTAGACACTATTGAAGCAATACGGCCCCTGGACGATTTTTTTAATCTGGAAAATTAACACGTTATTAGACAGTTGAATATAAATTGTTTTTTTCATCTATTACAAATAAGATAGCAGAGAAAGCCATGCACACAGCGCATTCACAATAACTCCCAAGTATAGTTTCCTTACTAGGAAACGCGCACATTCTAAATGCACGGAATCATCGTGACCCACATGCAGTATGCACAAGGCTTGCGTCAGTGGACGTCAATAACATTACGTGGTAGGTTATACAGTAGAGTGGAGGGTGGTGTAGAGACCTGTTCTGCGGGCGATCGGTGCCAGCGTGTTGATCGGCGTGTGCCAGCAGCTGCAGCGCGTCGTCGAAGCTGTCGCCGCACACCAAGCACGAGTGCTCCGGCCAGCCGCTGTCCGACTTGCGCCGTTCGTAGCTATCAAACAAAACTATGCGTTCATCTACCCCATACACCTCACATACGCTACCCCAGCTGGCTCAGCATGACCGCATAGACATCAATTTTATATATTCGAAATGTCAGACATTTCGAGTAAATGACATCACATCGTGCTCTTTGCGATGCGTCACAAAGTGTACCTGTGAGCAGCGGCGACGTGCCTGCGCAGCAGGTCTGCGCGCTGGAAGGCCACGCCGCAATCCTGGCAAAACAGCTCGGGCCCGCGCGTCGCGTCGTACGAGGCCCGCTCGCCGCGCTCGCCGCCCGTCGACACCGGAGACAGCCGGAACTCCGTATCGTCACCTGCAGCGGAGGTCATCTCGTACTTTTAATTATTGACTCAACTTATACTAGAGGACTCGTCGACTGAGCGTAGGCGGTATTTTCATCGCACTTTCGGACACACCAGTCTTAAAACCGACCCACAAACGATAACAAACCGGCGCATTAGCCCCAGCGGAGCTCGTTTCTCCTCGAGTCTCGTCTCACCGGAATCGGATTCGTCGTATGCTGCTTCGGGCCGATCTCGGGTGTGCGACGCGGGCGGCGCGTGCGGGTGGCGCGATGCGGTGTGCGCGGCCAGCGCATCGCGCGACCAGCACAGCTCGCCGCACGACCCGCATTCCATCGGCGAGTCGCCGCCGTGCACCTGCAAACGGACGACTACACGTCTTAAAAAAGGACTACGTTTTTACTGGACTCCGGTGATTCAGGGCCACGATACGCCTTCTCTGTTATGCCAAAGAAGCCAACTTCCTGTCTGCCGACACGTGTTCATCTACTATTAATCCTATATCCGACGATGGGTCTTGAAATAAGGTAAACAAAACGACTACCGACCCTGGAGTGCGACTGCAGCGCCTTCTCCCTGGCGAACCCGACGCCACAGTGCCTGCAGACGAAGGGGCGCGAGGGGTCGGCGGGCGGCGGCGGCGGGGAGGGCGGGGAGGGCGAGCGCGGGGCGGGCGGCGCGGCGGGGGCGGGCGGGGCAGCCGCCGGGGCGGGCGGCGCGCCGGCGGAGGGCGGCCCGCGCGCGCGCCGCGACCACTGCTGCGTGCGCGCCGACGTCATGTTCTCCCACATGTCGTCCTGTCAAAGTACCGGCGATATAACTACATTCATCCATCCCATGACCTCACTCTAATCGGCGTTCAAATAATCTAGTAACTGGAGGAGCAATAGAGCTTTTTATCTAGCTGCAAATCTTATGCTAAATTGGACATATTAACCCTTTTAACATCAATAGCCAATTAAATGGATAAAATTGGGAATAATGGCATGAGCACTAATAGACTACTCACCTCATCTACAGGTTCAGGATTTTTTTTTCGTCTTCCACGTTTCTTCTTTGGTTTAACTATTTGGTTATTGTCTATAACATCATCTGTAAGAAAAATATAAAATGAAAAAGGCAATTTGTGAAGTAAATTCGACAGTACCTTGGCTTGTACCATGCGCGAAAATAAACCATGAATGATCAAAAAATTACATAGTCTTATATTAGTATCACTAAATATAGATGTATTGCAAAAACATGGCTCGCTGGTGGACGCGGCATAGACAGAGAACATATATCTTTTTGTCTACCGTGCGAATAAACGCCGAATTATTAGTTATAGCAGAATAGAGGTTTAGTGGAAACAGTTAAAGAGTCTAATTTATAAATTGTTTAGATTATACAGTGTATGACATGGTGTAGGTACCAAAGTCCATGGCTTCGGGGTCCTCGTCGTCGGGCACGAGCGCGTGCACCTTGAGATGGTTCATGAGGTCGCACTTGCGCGCGTACCGGACGCCGCACAGGTTGCAGGCGTGCGGCCGGTCGCTCTGGTGCGCGACCATGTGGTTCATCAGCGCCGCTTTCTTGCGGAACCGCCGCGAGCAGAAGTCGCACGGGTACGGACGCATTGCCGTGTACTGGTCCTGCCATACAACATAGAAACATATACTACAGCCCCTCAATCACCATCTTCTAACATGTTCATATTGCCTTCGAGAAATCCTGCTGTCATTGTTATTCATATTGATGAAATTGGTGGTATATGTGTGTGTGGTATGTGCTTATTTATCAACTTGCACATCATAAGATTGAATGTGAAATTTAATCATGAACTTTGACACATTTACAAGATTTGTTTGGACACCTTTTCTCCCGTTCAGAAGGAGACTAAGCCTGCTTTATGTACTTAAGCGACACCCAAATATGAGTAGTATTGTTTAACTAATACTAACCTGATCGGTTGGCAAAGGCACATCCACTTCATTATCTTCTTTTATATCTTGAGCTGGGTGTGTTAAATGTTCCAATGGCACTTCAACCCTAAAAGGAATATTATTTGAAATCAATACCTTGTAGGAGCGAACCTTTTGTCAACTTCAAATCTAGTGTTTATTGTAAATTTGATGAAAATGGGAAGTTGGATTAAAAATTTACATTAACAATTGATGAGCACACCTCTCTTGTCCACCAGAGATAACCCAATCATCAGTAATGACCTCCTCAGTGACACACTCCACATTTGGATCGTCAGCAAGTTCAGCTGTCTCTGTATAACCCATCATGTCTTGAGCTAAATACATTAGATTCTCTGCAGCCATCTGGTCTGTGTGGTCTATCATTTCCTCCGAGGCCTGTTGACATAAAACAAACTTAGTACACTCTACATACACAATACCTAGTAATCAAAAGAACCCTAAATATTATTCTCTAAGATTGCTATACAATATAAAGCAAAACATGCCATCAAATTATGTAATGAAATCATAGAACAAACTTTTTGCCCATTTTTCTTTAACTAACTTAACTTGGATAAAAACATTATAATATTACGGCAAATACTAATTCAAAAAGCTAATTATTTTTCGTTTCAATTTATTCTTGCTATCTCTTGCTATCTCTTGCTATCTCTTGCTATCTATTGACATACCACGTTTGTATAAGATCCACTTTGTATATTATCAAGCTCGATTTCTTCTTCTTTAACAGCTCTGGGACTTTGCTGTAAATAAACAAGTCAATTAATTATGTCGTTATGTAATATATAATGTATATGGCATATGACATTTCAATGGTAAATAACGATAACAAAACTTGGTAAGATTTTAAAGCAGAGTTCATAAAAAAATATGAAAATAATAACAAAGATGAACTTGAATTGAACCCTCCATACAACTGCACAAGGTACCTTTATAATAACCTCCTCCCATTGGAGGTTGAATTCTGCTTCCCCCTCCATGGCTAATCAATCTATAGCTTCATTCATGACTGCTTCTCTCAATCTACCACAAGCAGGTTCCCTTTAAAAGAATTACATGATATAACATTATTTTTACTTGTTACAGGTTTTATTTCGTTTTCAAATTATTTCCTAATAATGTATTATGGATTTTATAAACATGTATATACTATGGATTTGTTTGCAGATGAGTAGGCTATAATTTTTTACTCATGTACAAAGTTTTGCGAGCAGGATGCATAAATGGTTGCTGACGCAAGATGTAAAATATCTTTATATAACAAGTGTAATTTTTCATGCAATGATCTTATTTAAATAAATGCTAATGTTTTCTAGTGACATGTCTCAACAATTGTTGCTTTGAGTGTCATAACTTGCTACTATTATAAACAGATTTCAGGGTTTATTCTAGGTTTTTTTTTTTTATATGACTATGCTGTTGGCTGTGAGTTGGCCTTTACAGCTTCACCGGAGGAGGGTTTATTCTAGGTTCAACTAAAGTAATCATTACAAAAAGAGTACAAATGAAACAGTTTGTAACAATGTTGTACTAAATAAAAACCTGCAATCAGTCATACATAGCCTTTTATAAGTTGAACACTCATTGTACCCTATAGGGCCCACTACAATATAAAATTGTTTTAATTATGGAGAGCTAAAGGGGTCTTGATTTAACTGAATCTAATATGGCCTAAATAATAATATTAAATTATAAACATTGGCTAATAATGTGTGTAACCTTAACAAAAAACGATTTGCATAAGGGATCACAGAAAGTGTTAAAAAAACTTGTATTACAGTAACTGCAGACAACCAAAGCTTTCAAAGAATAGAATTATGATATCAAATGAATTCATATGCACCTAAGTATAATACCCATGTATAATTTTATGTAGATACAATTTTAACAATCTTTACAGTCTATCTATCAATAAGTACATCAGCTCATCACAGTACAACCGTCAACCAAAACATCAACATAACCTTATCTTTTGGTTAAAGGTAAAATAATTTGAGATAAAATTATATTTTAATTTTTTTTGCAAAGCTTCATGTGCATTATTGAAAAAGTTCTAATAATACAGTCTGAAAGCCGAAACAAAAATGGTGTCAAGAGTAAGTAGGTAGTGGAATCAAGTGAGTTGTAATTATACTAAAAAAACGCTTAGGTTATCCTGTCAAACTGAAAGGTTAGCAGCAAAAACATAAAACTGATAACTATAATTATTGCAGTACAGGTTTCAGGAAAGCTACTTTTCCGTCTGATTTGTAAAAATCTAGATATTTTACATCTAGGTATACGTTTTCATGACGCAATCATAGAACTTATCGATAGTTAATCACCGATGAAAACAATAATATAACCAAAGTTGTCTTAAAATGTTGTAATCTACTTACCTGAAAATGATCAAGAACCGATAAATTAAGTATTTTATGCTTTGTAGAATACTCTGAGACCAAAAATTTCGGAATTATTGGGAATCAGACAAATGGCTATTCTACCATTGACCGACCATTTTTCTTTCTTCCAGAGAGCATAATTATATTTTCTTCTATTGCCAACGAGCTATAGACAAAGTATACCTGATCTGTGAAGTATACCCACATACACATTGCCTGATCCGACACCCGATGAAAAAAGACCAAGCTATTACTTATTATACTCTTTGGCTATAATTATTATCCCGTTGGTGTGAAGAACTATTGAACAGTTGAGAAAAAATAATATCTACAATTCGACACATATATGTAGAAATCCCAAAAATATTAAAAAGCTGAATGATATTTTACACTATATACGTCTCTCATCATATCAGTCCGTGTGTAGGTAAGGGTAGAACAGTGAAATAATACTTAAAGATACACAACGAAAGAATAAAAATTGCCTTATAATACCAAACGGCTTATTAAATTTATTCTGATACAGTATGAAGAGGCTCATATTCAACAATACATAGTGGATTTACGTCACTGTCACGCGCCGCCGCCATTTATTGTTCTATCCGTTCTCATTCCATAAAATTGGGTGTTCTACACGAAGCATCGAGAGAATAGAAAGTTTTCTAATACTAGTCATACCCTTGCACATTTTTTTAAATTTTAGATGCTTAACTTATTTATCCTCAAAGGCTTATTAATTATCACAGGCATCTCTAACTATAATGCGTTTTAGTCTTCATTATCACAGACAGAGTAAGTAACCACCATAGAGGAACACTATACGATCTTACGTTCTATAACTCAATGATACAAGATAAATAGTAATCTGTGCTGTGATCTTTCTTATTATCTAGTATCTGTCTGTGGCTAGTTAGTAGGGATGTGACTTGGAGAAGAAATTATTAAATAATCGTTTTTTCTCTCTTTAAAAGAAATCGATTTATAAAAAAATGATTTTTCTTTCTTTAAAAAAAATCAATATGTTAAAAATCGATATTTTTTCAAACTACTGGAAAGTGGATTTTTTTTGTACATCATAAAAAAAAACAAATACGTTAAGTTTCAACAATAAAAGTACTAGAAAACGAATATTATCACAGATGTCTAGTAGCATCTATCATTGAACTAGAAAAAAATTAAATAAAACAATAATCACAAGAAATAAAGTGACCTTTTCCTTTAGTCTCAAAACTAAAATACAAAAGAAAACTTTCTTTAAGTTTATACAATAAAAAAACTAATTAAAATAAGAAAAAAATACGATAATCGTCTGGTCTCAAAAATAAAAAAAACTTATAAATCTTACTTCACTCTTTGAGTTTAAAGAAAAATAAATAATCGATTTCAATCGAAAACATCGATTATTAAATAATCATTTTAAATTTAATCATCATTTATCATTCATTTATTCAACAATGATTACCATTTGCTGAACGGTGAAGGAAAAACATCGTGAGGAAACCTGCACGTCTATAGAAAGGCGTGTGAAGTTTACCAACCGTACTGGGCCAGCGTGGTGGACTATGGCCCAAATCTCGCTCCTATTGAGGGGGAATGTGCCGGGTATAATGGCAATAGGCTCGCCCCCTATTACATTGGGACCAAAATACGTCTGCGAAGTATGGGCGCACTAAATTGCACCTCTGCCTACCCCTTTGGGAAATACAGGCGTGATGATGTATTTTAAATCGATTCGTAGAGATTTTTTTCTTAAACGATATTTTTTTGACATCCCTACTAGTTCGTATTCGTGTACTATTCAGCAGATAGTATTTCATTCATTCTTTGATTTCACTTCATTTCTTGCAAGAGAATACGTATCATATATTGTTTGTTATTAGTAGTGTTTGTTTATTTGTTCGGTCGGTAAGTAGTGTAGTAACTAAATATACATACTACACTACTTAGATACCAAACCACCTAAGTAATTTGTATCTTGTAAAAATTTATAAATAAAATTTAAAAAGTTTTACTTGCATTTCCAGTGCGGGATTCATTTTTCTAAATACATATTAAGAATGGCTCAAGAAATAAAAGAATTATGTCAACTTTTCTTTACTGACTCAGCAGAAGGTATGTTTTGAAATATTTTGATAAATAACAATACAATAAATGAAATCCTCATCATAATGTCTCTTTAATTGGCATGTCTCAACATTTTACTTTTAGTATTTTACTCACTCAGGACCCAAATTTTACTTACACCATGGCTTCAACGTCAATGGTAGCTATACATTATTGATAATGCCGGAATGATTTAGTTCCTATTTGCATGCGCAGCTTATGTTATTTCGAGGATTACATACAATAATGCCATTTACACAGCATACAATGTACAGGCCAATGCCCTTTTAAAGAGCCTGGTGGTGTCAGCAAGCATGTCAAGACAAGACCTCTGTCACGGATTAGCTTGGTCGCTCTCTGTCGTATTTCATATGAAAGAGATATAATCAACATGTTCTGAGACATAAGTCTAGTCTTAGTGCTCATGCTACTACTACAGTAGGTCCTTGGCAGTGGGCATACATCTCTCTTATAGCATTAGATCAATCACATTAATTTGTTTGTATTACAGAAAATGCAGAGCACTTTAGTAACATAACAGATTATATTAAGAAGCTGGGCTCACAGAACTGGGAATACATTCAAAAGGAGCCAGAGAGGCTGAGCGAAGAAATGAAACAATTAACTGAACAGACGCAAGAGTTGGCATTTACCAATTACAAAACATTTGTGGAAACAGCTGAAATTTCACACACCATCATCAATGATTTGGCCAAGTCCAAGCAGTCTTTGACAACATTCCTTGACACAACACCAGATTTCCTTCAGGAATGTGAGAAGTTTTCACAGGTTGCTGGAAATATTGTCAAAGAGAAAAGGTGTTTTTCTTTAGAGAGCAGTTTATTAATCCTTAACTTGTGGCTACCTACTGGAGGGTGATGCCAAATTGATTCAAATTGAGTCTATCATTTTCACTCACAAAATACTATGTTTGTACTTGCAGTTCTTATAGTACCATTCGTAATCAAAGTGAGAAGCTATTGGAACTTTTGGAATTACCATCTCTAATGCGGGAAGCTCTCAATGCTGAAGATTATGAAAGTGCCTTAGATATATTTACATTTGTAAGAAATCTATCAAAGAGATATTCTGAAATACCTATAGTTCAGGTATAGACATTTTTTCTATGATCAAAAATTCAGATTGATTTTATTAATTTATATGACAAATTATTAATGAATCATCAAAATTTTCACAAATAGATGACATGACTTACAATTGTGTATTAAGTATTATAAAAAGGAATAAGTGTTGGCTTTCAGGTTTCATATTAGTTTTTTAACAATAGTGGGCCTCAAATTACAATAATGTTTATTGTTGTGGAACCATAAAAATCGTGAGAGATTCTTGGGCAAGAAACTTTCTCAAATGTCTGTTTTTTTTTTTAGAATACAACATCAGAGATTATGACACTTTGGTTTGAGACACTTTATCACCTCTTCAATCAGCTGCGTTATGATTTGCCACTGCCTCAGTGTTTACAAGTAAGCATGTTGATTTTGTTGAAAGTACCTAGTGGCTAAAATACTTTTAATTTTGAAGAGTATAAGTTGAGGTAAAAAACTTTTTTGTTTTGTACTAACATAAGATTTAATTTGTTAGATACTAGGTTATCTGCGAAGAGCAAATACAGTATACAGGTCGACAGATGATGATAGCAAGCTCCAGTATACTGGCAGTAAGAGCATTACTACTAGTACTGCTGATGGTCTACATTTACATTTTTTGAAAGCAAGAAACGCGTGGTTTGGGAAGGCGTTGGAAGATGCGAGAAATACTGAAAGTAAGCTGAGCCCTACACTATACGCAGTTAATGACACTACATTATATTTTTTAGCATATTGTTATCGATTTTGAAACCATATAAATCATAGTCATATCATCATTCAACTATCAAAATTGAAATAATTTATTTTTCAGCGTCAGATAGGCTGCTCAGAAGGACTATAGAATTGCATAGAATTCACTTATTCAATGTATTGACTCAGCATAAATCAATATTTTTGTCCGATACATTGGATTCCAAAATAAAAGACGAAGAGCTAACTGGACCAAGTGCTTTGTCGTGTTGGTTAAAACAAAAGGTAAATATGAATTGACTGTCAAATTCGTGAAGTTGCGATCGCATACTAAGACCCTTTTCGACATACTAATTTGAATTACTTATGTTCTGTTGCAGATTGAAGTATTAGCTGACTTATTGAACGACGACTTACCGAGAGAAGACGAGTCCAGTTTCGAGTCTTTAATGAATCAGTGCATGTATCTATGCTTGTCGTTCGGGAGAGTCGGCGCCGACATGAGATGCGCCTTAACACCGCTGTTTCGCGACAACATCCTCACACAGTTCCACAACGGACTCGACAAAGCCGATAATCAATTTGAAAACCAAATGCGTCTGTACAAAGTTCCCACTATTAAGAATGTACCACGACCAACAAGTGAAAATATCACATCGGGACCCCCTGAAAACTTATTGGATTACTACCCTTTAGCTGAATACTGCAATGGAATGTTGACCATCCTAAACACTATGAGAGTCACCGCACCATTGAATATAGTGAAGGAAGTATATAATTCTTTTAGAGAATCTTTCACGAAAGCAGTACAGGTCTTGTTGGCATTCTACTCCAGAGAGCAACAGAGCTTCACAGATGTTGAACGACAGAATGTTGTGTCTCTGTGCATTTGTTTCACAGAAGATTTGGTTCCCTACATAGCGAAGTGCCTTTCGCAATCATTCCCTTCTACTCAGATAGCAGAGCTACTGGGAGTCACATTGACAGTTTTACAAGAGAGTAATATTCTACAAATAGACCAAAATGCGATTTGCGAACCTTTGAATTGTATCACGGGATTAGTTATAAACTAATACAGATGTAACTGTACATAGGATCTAATTTACGTATTTATGAATAAAACTATATTAAGTAAGTATAAAGTATATTCTAATTTTATAACTTTTATTATAAAATTTATTACAAAAGAGTAATGATTACGAGCATAATAGATTTTAAGGCACAGCCTTTTTTAAACCTATTGAGATAAACTAATAATCGTAATTGAAGCTTATTTATTACAAGGAATGACTTAACATTAATACACAAATTATAACAATATACAGGACAAACCTGTAATAGTTTTATTCTAATCTATAGATTTCAGAACTTATAAACTATTATGTGCGGTGTTGTTAAGAGTTTAAGAGAAACGATTTCGCTTTATTCTTGACTTGCCTTCGTCATTTCTGGAGACTTCGTAAAAGTGCGAGACTTTATCAATCTCTCCCAAGGACTCTATGAACTCTCTGTCGTGGGTGATAATAATAAACATGAAGTTTTTCTGCATCATCCGTTCCTGTACGATCTCTCCGAGTGCTGCACATAGACTTTTTACGTTCTCTTGATCCAAGTTAGTTGTTGGTTCATCCAATGCCAGGATACCAAACCTGAAACAAAATTAGCTTTAATAAATCTGAATGGGGGTGATAAAAAATGTAACTGGGACCACTTGAAAGGTTTCTCAATGATATACACTTAATAATTTCAATTACCTTATACCTATTTCAAAGAATGCCACAAAACTATGTCTTTGGTAGACAAACTTAAAAGGCCATAGCATATTATCGACCTTATTACTAAACGGTCGTTATCAGTCTTTGAGTATATAAGCACAACAAAACAGCTTACCTGGAACTGAATGTTTCAGCAAGAGCTAGTCTTATAATGAGACAGGCGAGAACCTTTTGGCCGGCGCTGCATCTTCCACGCATATCGATTTCAACACCATTTTTACACTGAACCACTCTAAAAATTAATTTATTGCAATTAATATACTAATTTAAGACGATAAAATACATTATTACACAACAATCAGAAATATTTATATACCTGTATTCATATTTTCGACGTTCCGAATCGACTGTCATACTACCTTCGGCCTTTATTGCGATGTAGTCGATGTCGTTACCGCTGTATATCTTGCTCCATAATTCTCTGAAAGCACAATCACAATCATTAGTCTCATTCACATCACATACGAGATTAAATAGCAGTTACGCGTATGAATAAAAAATAAACCATAGATCTCCAAATGAAGACTGTGGGAGCTCCATTACACATTGCAGTATAATAACGGCTACGATTATAAATTATAGCCTATATTATGTTGTACTGATGTATAAACAACAATACTGTAGTTTCATCAAAATCCGTTCAGTAGTTTTTGCGTAACAAACATCCATCCATCCATCCTCACAAATTTTCACATTTATCATAATAGTAGAATCAACCTTATGATGAGGTTAATGCTCTCCATCTTCTTCTTATGGAACTCCAAGAGGCATTTTTCTAAAGTAATTGAGTAGTCTCTTAAATCTTTGTCTAATATTTTAGTGACATTTAGGTCATAAAACTTCTCACGATATTTCTTCTCCGTATCTTTGCTTAGAGCGGTTTTCAAGTCCGATTTGTTCTTCTTCAATGTATTCTGTAATTTACGATATGATAATGTAACGTCCATATTGATGAATTAAATATTTCGACAAAGGACTAGCAATGATTAAGTACCAATAAGATAAAATACAGCTGTGGGAAAGGAGAAATATTAAAATTTTACCTTTAGTTCATCCAATACCCCATCAGTTTTGGATTTTTCAACATTTAACTTCCGATATTGAGCCAACAATGCATCCTTTTCCTTGAGGGTATCTCGGTTCAGCTCGCTCAACTTCACTTTTATTTCAGCTTCTTCCTTGTGACAATCGGCGATATCATTTTGAATTTCTTTCATTCTAATGTTATCCTCCAATTCACGCTTGTTGATCTGAAAATGAATGGAGTTTAAGTCTGCAATATGGTTCGTTACTTTATTGCGAGGACTTAAATAACGATGCAGTAACAACCTAGTTGGTAAATCGCCCGAACTCAAGGGCTGCAAATTCAAACCTTGGGCTTGAACATCTAGGATTTTCACATTTCATATGCGAATTTTATTTTTGATGATGATTACCAATTGCTGAATGGTGGAGGCAAACATCATGAGGAAACCGGCACTATAAAAAGGCGTTTGAGGTTCATCAACCCGCACTGGGCCAGCGTGATAGACTATGACCTAAATCTCCCACGTATTGAGGGGGAATGCACCAGGTATAAAGGCAATAGATTCGCCTTGATTACGTTGGGACCAAAATGCATCGGCGAAGAGTGGGTGCCTTCAGTGCACCTCTGTCTACCCTTTCAGGAAATATAGGCGTCATGATGATGATGTATTCTTAAATAACGGTTCATCTTTGATTCAGAAGTCGAAATAACAATGCAGTGTGTTATAACTATTCTCTGAGGGCAGTTTATTGTTTTTATGGATGTCTTACCTCATGTTTGTTAATTTCATCTTTCAATATTTCTATCCTCTTGGTAATCGCTTGTCTATCGTTCACTATTTGTTTAAGTTTCTCCTCACATTTCTTGATGGCTTCTTCAGTTTTGGTCTTCTCAAGCGGAATATTTTTCTCTTCATGCTGTTTAATTTCTGTCTCAACTGACTTGACTTTATTGAAAGCGTTGTTAACTTCTACTATGTAATTATTCTTGGTATCTACGAGGGCCCTGTACAAGTAAATTTACAAATAATTTTAAACCTTGAGGACTGTGTGATAAGTTATAAAATAGTTTTTTAACTAACCTGTTCTTTTTTACTGTCTCAGCTTTAGCGTCCTCCTTTTCCTTTACTTGAGCTTTGAGTGGTTCTATGGACTCTTTTAACTCATTGAGCTCCACAAGGTATGTTTCCCCATCCAATTCCAATTGCTTCTTCTTTTCTTGCAGATTAACAATTTCTTGAGCCTGTTAAATTATGTAATTCGTAATAACCAATATGATTGCTTATTATTTTGTAAAGCTAATTCATAAATAGAGGCAGAGTTTGGTAAGACGACAAAAATATTTTTAGGCTATATTCCATCTACATATACAAAACACAAAAATTGTTTCATTAGAAAGGAAATTATGCAAAGATGGTTTTAGACCATTCATTAAACAAAATGTATTTCTTTTTTTAGGGTAGTAGCAGACGTCGGGTATCCGATAGTTTCACAATAATATGTAAGGTATCCAGACTAATTAAATTAAATACTCATGATTAGCTTGTACACTTACCTTCTTCTCTAAATTGAGGCATTCCTCTTTCAGTTTATTTTTCTGTTCACCCAACTTCTGTAATTTCTTGTTATGGGCGTCACGTTTCTTCTGAGCGTCTTTAATTTTAGTTTTCAATGTTCCCAAAGTTTGTTTTAACTCCTTTTGTTTTGCACACGCCTCATCCAAAGTCATATCAAATTCCAAATCGGAACACTGAGCTTTAATATCATCAAGCTGTAATTTGAAATGCACTTTTATGTAAATTCCACCATAATGTGTTATTTTAATATAATGAAAGTTGTGCTAATTTTCACTAACACACAAAATTCCTTAATGTGATTTCCAAATAATAAGTAGTTGTCTATCACAAACAATTGTTTTACCAACCGTTAGTCCACCACTAAGAATTCTAGATGCCGCCTAAAGTTACAATACCAATTTGGCGTCGCGAAATTTTAGGTAACTCTAAATATTGTCAAGTTACAGTCATTGCCAAGCAACGCGACAATAGGCACTATAAAGATACTTCAAAACCGCAAGTTGACAGCTTAATAAAGAAATCATCTCAAAAAATTGTTAAAAAAGAATTAGATTCTTAGGCGCCACCTCACATAAGACATCACTTAATTAGGCGACGCTTTGCTTGACGTTGGTGAAAACGGGCATTAAGTATTTTACTACTGTATCAATGTGACAAGATTCCGATTCATTGTTAAATAACTTGGAAATCATACTTTTTTGGTTGCAGAGTTGACTTCTTGGATGTAACGGTCCATCATCGGCATATCTCCGACTATCTGTTTCGAAGTCGCCAACTTTTGCTTGGGTTCTATCAGTGACATCGACAATTCCTCTACAGTCTCTGTCAAAGTTTTGATTTTCTGAAAAATTAGTAAAATAAATAAATATCGCCAGATCGAATGATCCCGAACTAAGTAAAGCTTGTACTATGTACTGTGGCGATCCCAAATTGAGAAAAAGCCATTTCCGAAACTTGCCACGGGTGGGAATCGAACCCGCAACCACTGGTTCGGTGAGCCGAGCGCCCTCCGCTAAAACCGCTAGACCAACGGGGCGATTTTCGTACGATCGACATCCATCTCTATTAAAGATATGTCGAATCGAAACGTCAAATTGGTCGTATTTTTTTCTTTTTCTTTTGTTTCGATATATCTCTAATAGACAAATATCTATCTATCAAACATAAATCGGGCCCCAAGTCGTCATCAAAACATTCCAATGTAGCGTAATTATCCGTGCAAATGAACTTAAAAAGATAATAGATGCCATCAATTACCTCATCAATATCATTTAGTCGCTGCTCTAGTTTGGGTATATCTTTTTCTTTCAAAGACGTAATTTTCTCATTGAGGGATTTCATGCTGAGAAGTTCGTCTTTCTTCGCCGATGATCTTTGCAACTCCTCTGAGACCTTCTCCAGTTGTGATGGAACAGTCAAGACTTTGGTGTTCAGTTGCGAGATTAAATCAGTGACCTGAATATAAAGTGACATTATGTTCCCAAACGTATAGTGTGGATCCATTTACAAGAGCAGTACTAAGATTATATTGTATAATTGTTAATTAAGAAATCCTTATTGGCGAAAAGCAACCCTGGTGTTATGGGTGGTAGAGATACTATTATTATTGGAACGTAGTTCCTTATCGCGCGTTGCGAAAGGGGGCTAGACGGAAAAAATTAAGACTGTAACGAAATTTTGTAACGACACTTTTACATATGTGTGTGATTTTTATTGTACGACACTTTTACATATGTGTGTTTGATTTTTATTGTATACATTTATGTATACAATAACATTCGATTTCGATGTGTGTGTGTGTATGTTTATGTAAATTTTTTTGCTTTTTTTATTTCAAAAGGAACTTCCATCCGGGTGTCCCTTGACACCTCTCAAGTTTTTATTATTTATTGACGATTTATAAGTGCCTGTCTTTGGTTTACATGAATAAAAAGAACTGATTCTGATTTATAAACACGATGTTCTTTGTAGTGTTATCTAGTGGATTGCATTTTTTATATTTTCGAATAAGTCTATTTACGATCCTACATACAAAATTAATTTATGCGAGGTATTTTAGCACATTAATTAAGAACCTCTGCAGGCCCAAATAGGTTTACAGGTTACTTTTATAAAGTCTACAAACGGCTTTGTAAATAATGTACTTTATTTAGTTTTAAAGCTCATAGGAAGAGTATAATTCTGTTTATTTGTTATACTACCCCATACCTCTGAATCCTGATCGAAGCCACGGCTACACAGTGGACAACAGCTGTTTTCTTTCAGTTGTTTCTCATACTTGCTGATAAGAAACATAGATGCTTGGAGTTCACTATGTTCATCCTGCAATAAACAACGAAACATTAAAATCTACTCTTCAAATATTGTCTTTAATATTATATAGATACATCTCAGGCCATTTGTTGCTTTGGCATATGTCTAGAAGGTACCTGTAGCTTCTTTACGGTCGCGTTAAGTTTATCCAGGGTGGTCTCATAAGATTGAGTCCCGCAAGCCTTGTACATCTGATCCTCGGCCTTCGTGAGCTCGGAGCGGCGGTCATTCAGTGCGTCACGCACGTGTTTTCTGTCGGCTTCTAATGTTGTGACCTAAAGCATAACATACAAAATTCGTGCGCTCATTACGAATTAGATCTTATAGGGATATCGTCATCATTTTATATCAAGATGACTCCTCTCATTAATCAGAACACAGTTATATTAAATATACTTTAGAATTATTTTAAGAAATGTTTTGTTCATTATAATAATTAGCTTTAGAAGATAAGACCAAGTTAAATTAATAGTGTTGTAATGTGAGGCTAAACATCCTTTAATTTTCTTGATTGTGCTTTTAAATAGTTTCAATAAAAAAAACTTTTGCAAAAGGTATTTCTTACTTGAGTCTGTTTTCCCTTCAGATCCTTTTCCATTTTATTAACCTCGCTATTTATAGTGTGGTCGAGTTTCTTTATAGAAATCGCAAAATCCTTCTCAGGCATACTGCCCAACAATTCAGTTAGAGCAGACCGATGTTTGTTCTTTAATGTCGTTAATTGCTTCTCCTTTTGCGTGAACGACTCTTGAATTAAATCGCGCTCCTTTATTTTGGCACTTTGCTTTTGAAGTTTTTTAACCTGTAAACATAAGACAAATTATAATCTTTTGAATAATTTTATTGAATCAAGAGTGGTCTTCTATTTTAGAAAAATCTGATCAACATTTAAATCAGTAGATATTGCTAGAACCTAATGGAGAAAGCCTTCAGCAGTGAGGTGGGTTGTTTGTAGAATTAAAAAAAAGTTAGTATCAATAAGGAACAACTGTGAAGAGTGTTGAATACCTTGTCATCAACTTCATCAAGCTCTTTTTCATACTTCTCGAATTCTTTATCATCATCATTAATTTGTTGCTGCAACTCTTCTACATTTACTTCCTTATTTACTTCTTCATATTGCCTGAAATTTTCCAATAATATTGAACTCAAAGAAACAGTTAATTGCTGAACAGATTTGAATATGAGCTCAAAATATGTTTATGATCACTGATTTACCACATTGAGGGTAAAAAATTGTTGGTATATTATTTCAGTTGTTTTTGTAAATGATATTCAAATTTAATACGAAAAACACTACTATTTAATAGTAGTAAGGCAAAGATAGATTACCAAAGGCATAAAAAGGGGGTATTACATATCGTGTGACCGATTCGGTATATTTTTCAACTGAAGTCAGACAAGAATTATTAGACGACACTTGACACCAAGATAGTTATAAACAGATTATCGAAATGTGCACATTGGAATATCAAGTTGTGATCTTTCGTTTCGCAGATCGGGTGTCGGTATATTACCGTGTATAGCTGACATAAGATTAGACAAGAGTATATACCGCACAAAAAATAAAACAACGCATGGATTTATACGATAGTATAACTTAGCTTCAATCTATTACGGGTACTTACTCTTCAGCATTCTTGAACTTGGTCTGTGCAGTCTCCAAGCGTACTTTAGATTCATTGGCTGCTACAATTGCCTTGTCTACCTTCGTGACTTCGTCCTTATTCTTACGTATCTCCTTCTCTTTGCTAGTTATTTGTTGACTTTGACGGGTCTGCGGAAATTTTCTCATTATTATTTATTAACAATAGTTAAGACTAACTACTAGTTTTGGTTTTCTTGGAAGCTGAACCAAAAGCCATTCGTCGCACATGCCTCATTAAAGTATATTATAATCTAATTTCCTATACTATTCTGCTATATAACTTTTTATATCGTAAATATTTTTATAACCTTTTAAATGGTAAATATATGAAAAAAAAGATCAAGTTTTCCATCTGATACATACCAGTGCATCGCGTTTTTCGTCGACTAGCACTTGCATGTCTTTTTCTTCCTTGTCAGCCTGTGCTTTTAGCTCATTTAGTTCCTGCCTTAAATTTTTAATTTTGTCTGTTATTACATCCATTGCTTTTTGCGCCTCCTCATCGTTTTCAACTTTGGAGATTTCCTCGATAGCTAGAAATAACACAATTGGTATTTTATAGGAATTGGTGTGACTACTACTAGTATGGGCGTGATCGTAGTTGGGGGCGTTACTATGGCTTACCAGCTAACTTTGCAGTCTCCACCAGCATCTCATTCCTCCTGATTATTTTCTTTTCATTCTGACTTTCCAATACTGCGAGTCTCTGTAGCTTCATATTGCAAGAATCCATTTCATTTGCGATCTTTTCTTCATCCTTATTGAATGTGGTATTCTTTTTGTATGAAGCATCAAGTTCCTTTTGTTTAGTGACTGCTGTCTCCTCATAGTTGGCTGAAATCAAACAACAGAATGAAAGAACCTTGTAGTTTATATTAATTCAGTAGATCTTAAAACTTTAATATATAAAAGGTTCAGTATAATTAGTTGAAATGATTCATAATTAAATACTTACTCAACTTATCTTTCAATTCTGTTAGTGTTCCTTCAAGCGAATTCTTGATTTCTCTCTTCAGAACTTTTTCACGGGTGTAAGCATGTTCGAGCCTATATTAATTAAAAGGAAACAAAAAGTTTAAATTACTCTATGTTTACGAAAATACAAAAGACATCAGAAAATAAGGTTCTGTTTGAAAAAAAAAAAAGAATAATGCAATAGGTCACAAAATTTCTCAACTACTTAATCAAATAATACATAGTGCACCTCATTTTAATCTTCGCCATTTTAGTATCATAAATTTCCAAGTTCTTCTCCAATGTTTTTATGGCTTGTAACTGCTCTTCAACGGGCTTTAATTCTGTAGTTAACTCTGTCAATTTGATTTCAGTATCCCCAATTCTTGTCTCTGTATTGACTACATCCAATTTTTTTTTGTCTAAATCCCTTTTTTGATCAGTTAGAAATGCAACTTGGGTTTCTGAAATCAGAAATATTTAAAATTATTTTATAATTTTATTAATTATTGATTTAAACAATTTAAAAAATATTTTTCAAGTAAATAAATAAATCATTTCTGCAGAGTAATAAAATACATTTCTAGAGAGTCATTTGATAGTATTTTCCTATTAGTGGATTAGCCTCACCAAGCACTTTAATCTCTGTAGCATAACTCTTCCTTATCTTTTTGAGCTTGTCAAAACATGTGCTGTATTTGTCCGAATCAAATATTTCATCAAAGCGTTCTTTGACCTTTTTCCCTTCATCTAACGGCCAACTGGAATCCTCTTGATGGCAGAATATAACTGAGTTTAGGATTGCTTTAGATACACCTGCAAAATAAATATAACATTTAGGAATACTAGTATTATGTTAAGATGAAGATGCAAGGGTACCAAGTCGAGCAAAAATTAACTATATTCTTAAATCCAATGCTGATGAGTTTCTTCAGATATATTTCTAACAGCTTGAGGCTTGCTTGGAACCATGGGACAAAAACTGCTAGACAGACACTTTAAGATAAATCTGTCAGATTTATAACAAAATCGAATCTGGCACAAATGGAAAGTTACCATTATGCAAAAAAACCCACCCCTGTAGGTCTTTAATATGGTATTTTCGTAAGTTAGCCTGGTACACATAGACCAGGACATATTTATAAAGGATGCCTGAGAAAATGATGGACAAGCTCCAATTTATAACATTTCTGATCTGTAGGCTTAGCATGACCGCTTAGACATAAGTTTTATCTCTTTCAACTGTCAGATTTGTCAAGAAAATGATGTCACACCGAGCCATGTAAAGTATGAAAACCTCAATGTGACATAATTTTCTCGACAAATCTGACAGTTTAAAAAGATAAAACTTATGTCTACACAGTCATGCTAAGCCCACTGGTTACAAATGTTATTTAGTTTGGCATCATGATGAAAAAGAAATAGTAATTGAAACATAAATGTGTGTACTCTACCAAGTTGATCTTGTATAATGGAGTCTAACTCAGCGCACTTCTTGGATACCTCCTTCCTTTCCCCTGAATCATTGAAAGTAGCCAGCAAAGAGTCCACAGTTGAAAACTTGGACTTCTTCTTCGTCAGCTGAACCCTCATGGACCTAATCACCTCCATGGGCTTATCTTTTGCATTAATAAACTGAAACAATGTTAATTATTAGGTAAAAATTAGTAAAAGTATCCAGCTGTCCCCTTCTGTAGTAAAACCCTAGAATGTAGTTAAATTCAATGCAGAGAGTTTTGTTAATATTTGGGCAACAAGTTCACTCCCAGGTAAACAAATCGTAAACATTTTAATTTATCAGTTAAGCAAGGAATATGTAAATCTAGACTTAACTACTCAAAATAGCCCAATAACAAACGATTCCATTTTACACTCTTATTGTCCAATACATTATTACTAAAGTATTATTGTATTTATGAATAGGCTAGCCCCTGCTATTTTGGAACCAAACATTTATGATTTTTTGTTATTTATTCATTTTATAACATTTATTTATTTTATAATAAAAACATTTAAATTGGAGAATGTAAATAAAACACTGCTCCTAGCACCAACAACAGGTTCTAGGTACCAATAGTCGAGACTGCAATGAGAGAAATTTCCTCTTGATGTGTGCAATCTTTAGAAGGCAGTATCTTCCTGATTCTCATCCTTAGGTCAAATCCAGCCACATAATGCAAAGTTTTAGTTATTTGTATGCTAAACAAAGTAGAATGAATACTTGTTCAACTAACATCAATATAGGGGTTATTTTTGGTTTTTAAACAAACATGTGGTTGGAAAGAGCTCAGGCATTAGCTTAGTGTGGAGAAATTAATTAAGGGAAATGACTTTAGACGAAACAACGCCTTAGTGCTAGCCATAACAGTAAAGTTGATAGGGAACCGGCGAAACGGGAGCCATGTTCAGGTTACAAAGTCGAGTAAGACATACCTTAAGTTTCACTTGACCCAACACTTCAGTAGATCTATTGACTTTCGCGTCGTGTACAAAACAATCATTGTGGCTCCCCGGCGGCATTTGACCCGTAATTGCATAGCGTAAACACTCGATAATGGTAGTCTTACCACATCCATTTTGCCCAAGAATGAGCGTCAAAGGACTTTCGAACGCTATGCCTTGTTCGTCTGGATCGTCAGGCCCAAAACTTCGAATACCCCTAACCACTAAAGATTTAACCCCTGCCATATTTATTTATATTCGTACGACACAAATATATTGTTTCGCGCCAATCAATGTGAAAAAATTATCAAGCGAAGGACAGCCACCGCCAAACACGCCGACGATGCCAGTGTTGCCGGCAGTCAAACGTAGAAAATACATAGTCCAAAATCTATAGTCCAAATAAATTGGTTATTTATCAGATTACTTTCAAAATAATCTAACAATTGAACGCGTGAAGAAGCATTTTTGAAAAAGATAACAGGAGTAAAAAAATAAACATGAGTTAGACTTGAACCTGAATGGAATATAGTATTCAAATTTAGTATTTTTATAATAAATAAAGCAAAAGAACCGAAAACGGACCAAAAGGTCTACTAGTAAGTAGCAACACTTTAAATTCGCTAAACCATAGAGAGAGTTATTTGTTTTTTTTATTTTACTGCTTCCCCGCGTACCATCCGCACATCCCGCATGCGCTATGAGTCTGGGGGACAATTCTCACATGATCGACATTATATCTAATCTGACAAAACGACAAAAACTACCGAACTTGGTATAATGAAATCACTAGATTTTTTTTTATGTATCTAGCTTAGGACCAAATAGCGTCACCAATTCTTACAATGCAAACATTACAAATGATTGGAACTTATTCCACATGCATGTGGTAATTTGTATATTCAGAAGACTAAACTCTGACGCTGTGAAGCAATTAGATTCAATTGAATTTTATAACGTAGAAGCTTTGAGCGACTACTAACGTAAAAAAATCATAATTAATTTTGTAAAAAAAAGGAGAAGAAAAAAATAATACTTGTAAATTTCAGTCGATGCCTAAGCACTTTAACCATAGAGTATTCCTCTATGTTTTCTAAGAAAGAGTGTAGGTACCTATTCAAGAGTAGTGATAGACGTTGAAAAATAACATCGATGTTTTTTTCGATGTAATGCATCGCATAGTGGCATTGATGTTATATCGATACAACAAAAAATACATCGATGTTTTCCATAAATCGATTGTTTTTTTTTCACAAATTAGAAATGAATGTGGCGTATATAAAAAAATGAGCCTGAAGTTAGCAGACAGTTAATAAATTTTGTTTTTTTACCAATTTAATTCAAAAAAAATCTATAAATAAAAATATATAAAATAAATCTAAAAATCTAATCTCTGGCAATTTCTTCAAATTCTTTTTTTAACATATCGTTTTCTTAAAAATAATTTGATGTCGGCTATTTTCAGTATCATAAAGAACAAAACATATATATATATATATATATATATTGTACGCGTGGGTGGGTATTGTTGTTGTTGTCGTTCTCAAAAAACACAATATATATTTATTTTCTCCATAGATTTATGTACTTTCACCGATCTCTATACTACGTTAATTTAACTGAGACAGTTGATTATTTTAAATAACATTTTTTTTATTTAAAAATAGTCTATACATCTATACATATATACATACATATACATACATATACATACATACATACATATATATATATATATATATATATATATATATATATATATATATATATACAAATAAATAAAATTGGAGTGTCTTTTTGTAATATCAAAATAACACTTTTTTACCAAATGTGTATGAAAGTATATACGATACCTATAACGAAAAAGCAATTTTAAAATTTTTTGTCTGTCTGTCTGTTTGTTTGAGGTAAACTTCTAAACGGCTGAACCGATTTCAATGGGACTTCCACTGACAGATAGCTGACGTTCCAAGGCGTAACTTAGGCTACTTTAATTTTATAAAAAGCATTAGGGTTCCACGGGAAAACATAATACCCATATTTCCGGGTAGTCTCCCTAAAGTCCACGCGGGCGAAGTCGCGGGCACAGCTAGTTATATATAAAATACATAGATTTATTATTTCAAGTTCAAAATAATTTTAATATTGTGGCTCCACCTACAAAAATGGCAAGAAAATATATTTTTATGAATTGCGGTTAATAATCCAAATTTGTCTTTGCAGTTCGATGACTACTCGCTAAGCGGCGCTTATGCGAAAGCAATGGTATCCTAGCAGGTTTGCTTCTTCGATGCATCGAATAAAAAACATCCATGTTTAAGCTGGAAACAAACTATAGGACGCGGCTGACGGACGCGGCTGACAGCCGCAACTGAGAAGTGTGCACAGACGAAAACATCCAGCGCGTCAGATTTCTGTCGGACGTCCCAATGCTCAAGGTTACGTTCATGACTTACGTCCGATAGTTTGCACACCCCAGTGTCCATACACTATCTAGATACCATATAAGTCGCGGCTGTCAGCCGCGTCCGTCAGCCGCGTCCGATAGTTTGTTTTCAGCTTTACTCGATGTTGACGTATTAGCAATACATCGGATTGATTCGATGTATCGATATTTTACATTGAGTGTTTTTAAAACATCGATGTATATCGTCCATCTCTATTAAATAAAATAATAAATATTTGTTTGTTTGATGGTTCGGTGTGTTGCTTTGGTGCCCTTTTTTGTTACTTTATTAATATATTAAATTTAGTTATAACTATACATCCTAAAGTTCACAGAGAAAGTCATAAAATCTCCCTTACTCATGCTTGTGTTTTGTGAATAAATACGTGTGAATCACATTCTAGTATCAAACATTGAACTGTTTTACCCTTGTCTGCTAGAGAAAATAGGGTGCCGCTGGTGTTTTTGTTCATAAGCAGGTACACTAATTCCAAATTTATTTTATTTTATTGTGAATATATTCGTTTCACGTTGGTGGTTTTGATAATTGATCCATGTGAGTTGTGATAACAATACTAATACATTTTGTATGTTGAATTTATTTTGTCATCACTCTCATTCTCAATACAAAAAATCCTACTGACTGTCTAACTGATTCATTAATGATCTGCAGGGTAACATTGCTAATAATATTGCAGGTGAATTCATATTTTAGTGTATTTCTTTTGCATGTTATTTCATTGTGCTTATTTTAAACCTATGCTTACTTATATTTATTATAATTTATCTATTTTTACACATTAAATTGTCATTGGCCAAGGCCAACAGGCGAGATGTTAAGCAAGATGTTTATATTGTATTAGATATTAACCTACCTGTGTAATATAATACATACAAGTACCCACATGGTGAGACGTGAAGGTCAGATTACAATATATTGAATTGAATGATTGCAATTATTTTGTTAACTCTATGCTCCTGTTATTTGGTGCTCGGCTCATACAATTTAATTAAATAATCTTGCATATACCTACTCACCATTCTTTGTTGGGCATACAACTGATACAAATTTAATGTTAATAATTTAATAGCTGTCCAGTTCAGAACATTAGGACAGGTGGGTACCTACTTCTGATATGCATTAAGTGTTTAGTAATGTTCCTACTGTGTAATCTATCTATCTATCTACTGTATAATTGAGCTGGCTGATTCTTCTTTTCATTTTACAACATTTTATTTATATTTTTAATGATCCAGTGGTAGAATGCCTGCTGCCTTAAAAGCAAGGGGTGCTAGTTCAAACTGGACTCACACCTCTGGGATTATGGAATTTCATGTACTTTTCAAAAATGATTAACACTTGAATAGTGAAGGCAAGTATTGCGAGAAAATCTGCATGTCTATAAAAAATCTTATAAAGTTGACCAACCTACACTGGACTATGCTCCAAATCTCCATTGCATATTTCCCTCCCATGTGGCGGTATAATGTAATAAGCTCATCTCCTATTATATTGGGACCAAAATACATCAGCGAAGTGTAGGTGCATTGTAGTACACCTCGCCCTGCCCCATCAGGGAATTTAGGCAGGACAATGTGCATGAATAGTTTCCATGTAGCTGCTTCACACTAAATTGGGTGATCTGGGTGATTGAGCCACAGATGGCTCTACTGTTTAGTTGAGCCATCTGTGGTGGGTCAAGTATAACTAACAGAAAAGCAAACTTTGCATAACATCTCATTTAAGAAGGTGTAAATTTATAGATATATTTTTATGTTATTAACGAGTATTTGTGAATGTATGTGTGTGCATGTGTACGCATGTGAGAGCGGTTGTGTGTGTGTGTGTGGGTGTGGGTATGTGTATTGAAAACTAAGAAAATAGGTATGCAATAATGGTAATTCAGTAATGTTGTTTATTAAAACTTTCAATTTGTACAATACTCATTCCCAATACATTACTCAATCTTGCTCATGCATCCTATTGTTATTATTCACATGCTCATTGTTCGGGTGTGGTTTTGTAGTATATTTCCTAAAGACATAATTACTTATGTTTTATTCAATAACTACTAAAAAGTAACTACTTGTATTTCTACAATAAATTGTTTGTTTCAGAATATCCGTACAAATGGCATCAACTACAGTTATTGAGACTGTCACTATCACACGACCATTAAAGGTAAGTTTTTGTGAACTAATTGAATCACTTCCAAGTTTCACATAAGTACTTATTTATTTCCAAAAATGTATATAATATAAGTATATCCTTATTTTACTAGTCTGCTACCTCAAAAGGCTATAATAATGTAGTCCCATAATACTATGTTGCTCAAAAATTATACAATTCTGCAACACATTATGAACTCATAGTATGGTTGCACCAATACTGTTCTTATGAGTGAGAGTGTGTAAAAGGCGCATGTTCGAAAGTGTTATAACAAAAAGGATTATTAACTCAAGTAGCTATAGATATAGATATTAACTCAAGTAGCTCATTAACTGACCTCTGATCCAATTTAAAAGCCTTTACCGAAGGTATATCTGTGAACACCGTCAAGTGCGCGAAGCCCAGTATTAGATTAGCGAGCGTAGGTAGCGAGCGGTCAGTGGAGACGGTTGGCGTGATGCAAACACACGGAAACCTTACGGTGAGCTATCTGTGGCAGCCGGCCGAATTCGCACGCCGAATGCTTGGAGAGCGGCCGTCTCCCGTACCACCCACGAGGGACCTCTGGCCTCCGCAACACCAACCTCTAAGTATCAGCACGCTACACATTGCTTACCTGCAAGATGAACCGCCACCGAGACGTGCCTCGACACTCCCTTACCCTTTACAATACAACACAGCAGAAAGCGAGCGGGAATACACCAGACCCAGCGTTTGTACGGTCGGAACAAACACGGAGCCTCCCCCAACGATCGCTAGTAGGCTAAGATACCTCGTCAAACGTCGCCAAGTTGAACCCGTCAAGATTATTAACGCAAGTCAACCGCATACAGGACGTCTAAAAGCAGTCTCCAGAGAAACCACTTTCGAAATTAAAGAAGAAGAAAACAGAACACGTCGTGCTTACAACGGATTAAAGAAGGCTATATCCAATGTGAAGTATCGGATTGCACCGGATTCTGAAGCTGTAGATAGTCCAAAAATCGTTTATGACATGCCCAAACCTGGGGATAGGATGGCTACGACGTTTGGGGCAGAGGAGAAGAATTGGAGATGGTGCAGACTGCCGTCGCGGGCTGCGTGCACTAGCCGGTTGCGGGCTGTTGGTGACTGGTGCCGGCGGCGGCGGCGACCGCGACGCCCACCGAGACGGCAACCGCAACCGCCTCGTCTGCAAATCACCCAGGTGTAATGATGATTATCATCCGTACTCGAATAACCATTGTAAAGCTATTTCGTTTAATGTGCCATAAGAATTCAAGTGTTGAAAGCGTAGCGAAAATCGTGTCTATTTTAGATTCGTAGATTTTTCGGCTAATAAATGTGTTTCCATAATCGGTGTTTTGTTGGCGCACGGGAGGGTGGACGCGAGGGGAGAGCGGGGAAGACTGGGCGGGCAGAACCGCGACAGGCGCCGCGTCGCCCGGTCTTACCGCCCAAGTGCTCCCGCCCGCCCTCAAAGCGTATCCCATACCTACATATTGCCATCACATACGGATTAAATAGTTCACGCACTATATAAAAGGATTCGGTATACGTGTGGGTGTGGTGTTTGTTCAGTCTCCTTAATTTGTGTATTGGTTTTTGTATGTTGCGATATCGTAATAGGTGATGTTTTGTGTGAAAGTATAAAACCGGCGCGAACCGATGCGCAAACCTCAAAAATTATTCCGAAAACTAGTCCAATAATTGGTTTTAAGTATCATTTATATGATTGTACGTTTCGAAAGCAATACCTAATTGAGAGCTTTTATTATCATTGAACATTATTATCACAAAATTTCGTAAGGGCTGTTGATAGTGATGTTTAATTATTTTTTTTATAAGCAACGTAATATAATATCGAAATTGTGTCTATTCTGTTTCCCGTGGATTTGCGCCCTGCTACTGTATCTTAGTAGATACAGCACTAGATAACTTTCATTATATCTTTTTATTCTACACAAGTTTCAAACAAAATATGGTTTCACCAATTTTGTAAGCGTATTGAAATTAAAGCTGATGCGACCTCCAAGCATCGATTTCGCTTTCGTTCGATATTGTAAGCCCAATATGGAATGTGACTCATCCGTCATACACACCCGTAATAATGTTTTGACAGGAGATAAATTGGATTTGGAGTATTCATGTAATTGTTTATGTTTCTTAAGCTTCCGGAATCACATTTGAGCAAACATTCATAACACTATATCAATATTTATCTCAGTATGTTTGCATTGAATTTACTTAAATAAACATACTATTTGAGCTTCATTTGTTTTGTTTAAGTGTGTATTTCACGCCTGTATGCCCTGAAGAAATGGCAGAGCGGCACTGTAGTGCACCTTCATTTCGCTAATGTATTTTGGTCCCAACCCAATGTTTTAGGAAGAGAGTCTATTGCGATTATATAATTGCAATAGACTCAACATATGTTAGCAATTGATAATTCAATCATATACCGAAACTTTACAAAGGCTTGATATTGTTAAATTACGTTACATTTGTTTACATATATCATTGTCATCAGAGGAAATGGGGAGAAAATAAATTAATTTCTATAATTACTTTGTTTCCATGGATATAATACTCGATTGAAATATTTAATAGAATTGAGATTGATTTAGTAATATACTGGGTGTTTCAGAAGTCCGAAATAATACTTTGTCGTTTGCATCAGTATCGGGTATATGAACCTACAACTGAATGGTAAAAAAAAATTCGAAATTCGACCATGTGTGTTAACGGTGAAGGAAAACATTGTGGGGAAACCTGCACGTCTGAGGGAACTTGATTAGTTCTCGATAGATGTGTAGTCTGCCAACCCGCACCGGGCCAGCGTGGTGGACTATGGCCCATATTCCCCTCTTATTGAGGGGAGGCCCGTGCCCAGCAGTGGGACGTTAAAAGGACTGTAGTGTTTCCAACATTTTTTTCGTCGCCAGTAATATCTCGAGTGCCTACTATGTAAAATTTCGGTTTTGTGAATATTGGTAGCCTCCCCTCATACGTGTCGTTTACACTGCTAAATAGGGTTATGGATGTACCCAAAGGCCGGAACACGATACCTATGACAAATATTCAAAGGTCCATAACTCAGAAACTATGATAGTTAGTTACGAACTGTCTTAACTAAGCATCCACATATGAGCTACCGTATATGTACTCAAAATATTATTTCGGACTTCTGATTGTATTATGTATGTATTCTACTCAATACAAATTGCGACTCATTCGTTGTTGGCGTGTTCATGTAGCATATCTACATACGAGTAGGTACCTCTATGAAAGAGATTGTCTGCCTTCAGCATCGTCCGTTGGCGACCTCATTCGCCGCACTTTTAAAACAAAAACGGCGTGCGAGCGCATGACCTATATAATGCGCCTGGGCCTCAAATGCCCACACTGGAAGTCGTATTAAAAAGTGAAGTAATATCAACATCATATAGGTTAGGTACTTATAATAACTACTGGTAATAACTGAATGCTGGCTTCTCTTCAAAATCTCAAAGTAAAAGTTTTGACATCTTAAAACCTTTTATTATTAAAATTGATTCATATTTGGGATAGAGTGCAGTGAACCACGCATTTAAAACCATTTTTAACCAAAGTTTGCTTAAGGGCTTTTACTTATATAATCTGTTTTAATAATTGATCCAAAGCTGATAAACGTGATTCATAATCCTTAGTAAATACGGCTTATGTAGAAATGCTTCATGGATTTCGTCACAGACACATTCTCAGTATTCTATCTGCAAGAAATTAAGAAGTCATGCGGTGAGTAGTAACTACAAACAATGATTCTGGAACTGATTTAGTTTCTTAGGTGCGTCCTTCTGCCTTTAATTAAATCAATGTAATTATTTGTTATATGGAAGTAGGTACCTAAAGGTTAAGTATAAATAAGCAGGTATTATTAGCTTTACAGCGTCTTCTATTCGTATATCAATTGACTACCTTTACAGTTTTTGACGCCAATAAGTGGTGCATCGCGAAACGTGATAAGTCGGTCTACGTCGCAATAATATAAAGAACATTGCGCGTAAAGTGGAAATCTTCGGTAGCAGTGTTGTGATGTGTTAAGTTGGTTGAATCATCGCGTGCGGTGGTGGCGGGTAGGTAGCGAGCGCATGCAGGGGCGCGCGGGCGCAGGCCCGGGCGGGCACCGCTCACACCCGCGCGCCCTCCCGCCGCCAGTTCTACCGCCTCCACCACAGTTTGCCACAGAACAAGACGAGATGCCGGCCAATCAAATTGCCCAGGTGTAGAGCGAACAAATCTTATTTACAGCAATTAAAAAAAAAGCTTTAAGACACAAAAAATTCGTAGTTACATATTTTTTGGCGATGGATGACCGTTGTTATTTTTTACAAAAATTAATCTCTATTTCATTGCATTAAAGCGTGCATAGGGATGTGTATGATACACATACCTGTGGAATATGCACTTTGCAACAATCACAATGTTTCCTTAAAAACATCGTACTAATGAATTAATTTTTGCCAACTCTTGTTTACTTATCTGTTCCATATTTAGTTTCTCTGGCTACTATGTTGATACCAATGTTTGTATCTATAGCTAAATAAGATTCATTACTTAGATTACTACTGACCTATGTGCTATGTGATAAATTATCTTTACGTGCGTACTGACCTACTGCCATAGATTAAACCAAACCAAATTCATTCGGCCTTATCCCCTTTCCAAATGACCGAAGGGGTCGCACGTGAACGCAGTTGCTTTATAATTTAATGAATGGAATCCCTCTTGCAGCCAGAGCTTCCGCTTCGTTCGAACAATTGATTAATGAAGTTGTTTGATGTCTTGTTATTATAATAAAACTTCCCCTCCTGTTATTTTGTTCGAAATTCTATTAATTGTGTGCATAGTTTTCATTCATTTAGCATAATATATTACTGCTTGAGTGATGTATTCAAGATGTAGTTGCATTGCATTGAAGGAGCACGTGCAATGCAACGGTAGACAAGGTATGAGGATCGTCGTGTGTAGAGGGCTTGGAGAGTCCGAGAGGGCGGGTCGAGCCGCCCGCGCCCCGTCTGTAACAGCTGATGTCGGTGGCCCCGAGCCCCGCCAGCCGTCGTCGGGGATTGCGTGCGATCGATGACCGCACCCCGCGCGCCACCTCCCCACCTCCCCTCTAGACACCCATCTCATACTTTTCGCTTTTCTTTTAAATCCAACCTTCGCGCAACCCATGATGTTTTGACTTCTATTTATTGCCTGTCATTGTGGTCCGTTTTTAAAATTAATAATGTACTTAATACTATAAGTATGACTATAGTACGTTGAGCTTTCAGTACCTACGATTTCTTATGTTTTGTACTGATTATGTAATTAGGTATATTTACTATATATGTAATCTTGGTAGCTATTTACATTGATGATTCTTACGCAAAGAGTTCTAACACATTGATTTCTTGTTATTCTCTTGGTAATATGAGTATTAAAATTTGTATGCCTGTAAATATGTAACTCGACTATTAAGTATTCTGTTTATTTTTTTATTTTTTTCCTAGCATCCACATATTTTATTTCGGATGTATCAGAATTGCATCCTGTAGATTATCTGGATACCTAGTGTAAGCAAGGAATTATGTGGTTATGGTTACTAGTGAAATCTTATATCGAAGGATATAATTACATATTATGACTGGTAACCTACATAAGTAGGTACTTACTGTATTTAGATCATTTGTTTGATATCTACTCTTAATGCAAATAAAGAAGCTTGGAAAAGAAATCGGTAGGTAGTGTAGGTACATTTAAAGTGTTTCTACTGTCTATTAGCTAATTAATTTAACATGAAAACGATGAATCACATAGTTAATTAGAACAGTTTAAGAAACTAGCGGGTTGTGTTATTGTGTTGTGACTCGTTGGAGTAAATAAAATGAGTAATAAAATAGGTACATTATATATTCACGTATGTAAGACCCGTTATTATATTAATAGGTTTGTGACCCGCATGATTGAATAACCAATATCATTAGCTTCTGCACTGAACGCAAATTAATTAGATCGTTATATCATGATTTAAATGATTGCCTGACATATTAGTATATTTGAATAGGGTATTTATCAAAATATGGTACCTACTGTCGCGTGGATCACGTCATTGTCATATTTTATATAGGCACTTGCTAACAACAACAATAAAATTGATAACAAGTATTTTGCTTCAGGTAAGTGTACTTTAAATGGTATCTTCGGCACCCAGTATAGTAGGTACCCCCTATGTTACAAGCAATGCTCAGCCGACCGTTGCCATTTGTCTATTGATGGAGGTCGGTCTGTGAACTTCTAAGACATCCGCGACCTTCCTAAGGAAATGTCCGAGACCACTTTGATTTGGAACTATACGATTGGTATGAGTTGGGTGGAAATACCTACTCTATTATTTCAGAGAGAAGTAACAAATTACATTGCAGGTGATCGCGCTGATATGCGGCCTGTTGGTGGTGATCCTGATGGTGTTGGGCCTGGCGTCCGCCGACTGGCTGATGGCGGCGGGGTGGCGGCAGGGGCTCTTCATGCACTGCATAGACCCGGAGGCCCCCACGCCGCTACCCTTCGACATCACAGCGCAGCCCGGCTGCTATGCCGCACGACCAGCACCTTACATTAAGTAAGTCAACATTTCTGCAGTGACCGTCAAGTGTTTTAGATGCATTTCTAGTGGGATGTTCTCGACTTGCGAAGCAAATTGCGACTTTTTATCGATTATATTGTAGCTGACGTCAAACTGCATCGGTTACGATAGAAATAACATTTTAGAAAATTTGGCGCAAAAACGGCAGAACATTGTATGTTCTGCCGTTTAGGGATATATTTTGTTGTTGCAATTGTTTTAATATGCAGCAATTTTTTTCCATCTAATAAGGGCGACGGTAAAAGACGGTTCGGATCAATCAACTGATATGTAAATTGGGTTGACACTATAAATACCAGTAGTTGTAGCATGTGCGCCAAGACTAGATTATGTCACGGAATATGTTGATTTTGTCTCGTTCTCTCGTATGAAATAAGACAGAGAGCGAACGAGCGAATCTGTGACGGAGGTCGAGTCTTGACATGCGTGCTAAAAAGGCGTCCAGTTTAGCAACACTGAATAAATGGCAACGTAAGGTTGGCTTCAGTCACGACGGATACATATGACATACCATAGTATCTCGCGGCTATCGTTCGTTCCCTGATTTCAGTTCGGCGTATATGTATACATGTCTATTAAAGTTTGTCTGGTATCGTGCTCACTGTACCAATTTTGAAATGTAAATAGTATTCCATAATCACGTTAATTGTTTGATGTTGTTCGTCAGGGCTGCGGCCGGGCTGTGCGTGGCGACGCTGGCGGCGGACGTGTGCGGCGCTCTGCTTACAGGACTGGGGTTGCGTTCTGCCGACCACCGCACCAAGTTCCGCTACTACAGGTTCGCCGTGCTCGCCATGTCGTTAGCACGTACGTACTACTTTTATACTATTTTAGTGTTTGTATTGTTTTATTTTTGTATGTACATTTATAAATATTTTTTCTTGTTACAGTTATGTGCATTCTAATAGCACTAGTGATCTATCCAGTTTGTTTCGCGGCGGAGTTAAATCTAGGTAAGAATATTGAATCGACGCAGATGAGATTTGGAATGGTTTCTAATGGAAATGTTATGAACTTTGTTTGTAGGTAATAGGTCAGTGTGGGAGTTCGGCTGGGCGTACGGCGTGGGATGGGGCGCGGCGATATTCCTGTTCGGGGCCGTGGTCCTGCTGCTGTGCGACAAGGAGAGCGAGGAGCTCTACTACAAGGAGCGAAAAGTGAGTTCATCCACTGGGTGACAATACATGAGACGATCGAAATATCGTGTCAACATAGCAGAATGAACGATAGATCCGGAAAGAAATAACAATAGGTAACGCCTGGCTGTCCAAATTGACATAAGATGTGCTGCGGATTGTTACTTATGCTCGAAGGCGTCAATTGCTCGGTATCACTCATATAGGCGAGTATCTATCATAATTTGCCTTACCTTATCCCATTATTTGGGGTCGGCGCAGTATGTCCTTTTCTTCCATTCATCTCGCTTTTCCGCCATACCGACATCCACTTCGATCTCATTCATATCACACACAATCCATCCATCTTTTTTATTGGTCTTCCTTTCGCTCTGTATCCATCCACATTCATACTCATCAGTTCTAGTCTCTAGTCTTCTAGTCTCTTATATTACTTATTGTTATAGGCGAGTATGTATAGTGGTATGTTTGTGCAGGTGGTGAGCGCGGAGAGCGGTGCGCGCCCCTAGGGCCGCGGGCGCCTGCCCGACCTGGTGCCGTGAGGCTAGCGCGCCCGCGCCCGCACCCGCACCACCCGCACAACCCGCACCACCCGCACCCGCACCCGCACCGCGCGCGCGCTGGGTGTGAGCGCGCGCGTGCCTGACGTCGCGCCGGTCACGCCGCTCTAGACACCACGTCACGCCCCGGGACCCCACGATCTGGGCCATAAGTCCCCTAACACTCGTTGTGGAGTTGCTATGACTTAGCATGACAACGACATCTTCTATCAATAGTACCTAGAATATGAGTAGTCTAATGGCTTCATGGTGACAATGCCTGATGTCTACAATGGTCATATTTTCGCTACCGTTGATAAAAAAAATAGTTCTCATGCCCTATAAATGAATTCATGACAACTCAAGGATAGTTTTAGGGGACTTAGGGCAGTGGGAACACACCGAGACTGACCTCCTTCGATTGATTTCGTATCTTAACCTATTTAACACGTTGAATGCTATACTAGAAACCATGTTTAGCCCAGTGAACCGCGGTGGACACCTTATGACCGTCAATACGTCGGATCCAGGGCCGCATCAGACATCGTGTGTCTGCGCGTCCTCGATCACTACAGGTGATACGATCACTAAGGCGAGGGATCCGTGCGGCCTCAAAGTACATGCCTGGACACTGCACAAAAAAAATCTAAAGGGCTTTTCAAGAAGTACCTGACAATATTTGGCAAAGTACACCTCAACGATTTTTGGACGATTCTTGATAAATTGGTGCAGCCCCGAGGGAAAAGTATGCTGTCGGACACTTGGTGTCCGTCATGGCGTTCAACGTGTTTAATTCGGTAAACCGTTTTATGTAAGAGGAAATCTCGAATCGGTCATTTTCTGTGATGGCGTTCGAAGCGACCTTAAGTTCCCGTCCCGGCGGCGCGGGCTCAACGGGACCTGCTATGCTACAGGGGAACGAACTCGATGCAGATTTGGGACCTAGGGAGGTCCTTTTTCGTTCTTTGAAATTATCATAGTACTCGGACTGATCGAAATATAAAACATATTTTAAGTGCTGATTCAAATCGAAATGCATGCAATGCAAAATAGTACGGGCTGTTCAGGTGCGAGTGCTATGATTATTTAATGTATTGTTTTCTTATTACTCTGTTTTTACCGAGGTTGTATCATTAGTTATTCAATGGTATTGTAGCAATTTATAAAGCTTACGTTGTATTAGTGTGCAAAAGTATAATGTGAAATCTCTATAGACTATTAATGAGTGAGCATCGCCTCTGTTGGTGATTAGTTTCGTGATCTGCAAGCTTGTAATGTTTAAGTTTATTTAAGTTTAGTACGTTTCGGTGGCCGAACGTCTCGGTCGGCGCGCCCCGCTCCCGGAACAGCATTCACTGACGTACCTCGAATGTAATCCATTCCAAAGAGCGTTATGTACTATTATTTATTCGCTTTAATTTATTCGTCCCTAGCGGTGTGTGTAAATATCGGTTTAGTGATTGTGTTGCATCGTCGGTGGAGTGAGCGTGTGGCGGTGTGTGGCTGCGTGTGGCGGCGTGTGGCGGCGGGGGAGGACGCCCTCGGGCAGGCGACCGCTGGACTGCATCCCTATCGCGTACTAAACTGCGTCTTTAGCGATCCGAACAGTTTGTTTAGTGTTAGTGTGTGTAGACTAATGCGCGAGCGTTATCTGTGAGATTACCGGGCTATGACTACTGTCGTATTTAAAGGAATTTAACGTATGTCTTGATTAAAGTTACCCCTAAGTATGGTATACTTCATATTGTTCAAAATATATTTTTATTAATAATTACAGTCTACACGGACTTTATCTGTGTGCACAATTGAATAAAATTGAGATTACTATTAATTTTTAGAGTGATGCCTAGAATCTCTTGCTTTTATATTGAGTTTGTGAATGTAAGATTATGGAATTGAGATTTGTTTTAGTCATATTTTATTAATATTTATGTAGAAAGTAACATAATTTATTTATAAAATGTAGTCGTAACTATTATTAATATCCGTAACATACGTAGTTGTTAATATTGTGTACGATAAGAGATGTTTTAACACAAAAAACATCTGTATTCATAGACAGTTATGTTCTTGGTTATGGCTTTAATTTCATATTATGTGTAAAACATTGTCATCACCATTTTTTTTTATATTTAACAATTCAACATACTAACGAGTGATAATGCTACCGACAAATATTATGCGACTATAACTTGTTCAGCTGCGCTTTCACTGTTTAATGGGAACAATAATGTCGTTTTATGTGTGTCTCCAGGTCGGTAAGTAGTTTAATGTCCCCATAAAAAAATAATTTTGTACCGACGTAAAATGCTTTGTGTGGTATGTATAGTGCACACAAGAACCGGAGACGCGCCTTTATGATCATATTATTAGTTACGATAAGCAGTATATGCGACACTCATTGTAAAAGTCGATCTTCGCACCTGAATCTCATTCTCATTATAAGAGCGCCAGGAGCGCATAATATTTACACCGTTTAATCTTGTGATTTAATTAAAACTTTATGGGGATTTTTATAGTCAGTCAGTATTAACCATTTTCAAAACATTATACGTTTAGTATTAACACGGTTGCTAATTATTAGAATACCTACTAAAAAAACGTTTTAATTTTAATATTTTTTTGTGATATGTATGTATGCAGCTATGGGCTACTGCCTTAAAAGGCTTGCGTTGAGCGTGTATTAATTATATTAACGTACGGTGTGTCTGATACCTATATAAGTATAATGAATTATTTTACTTGGATCCACAGTTTAATGACTCCACGTTCTTAAATTTAATGCTGTTCCACGATGCTTAGTATTGTGGTGAATTTGAGTAACTTAAAAAAAAAGGTAAAGTCACCTCGCTATATGAAAACATAGTATAAAAGCTAAGATCTCGTCAAAAACTGCCCCTTTTTATACATAAGATGATTGTTTCTGTTGTACACGAACTACAACTAAATTATATTTGATAGCACTAAATATATTACCGACTCGCTCATACGTTACAGCAGTAAAAAGTACGGCAATACACTTATTTAAGTTTGATGCCAACATAATCAACGCATTATGTAACACTTTTTTCTGGTAAAGTAAATCTAAAAGGTTTTAATTTTTTTTTATAAATTCGGGGGTAGATTGTATTACTGTTTCGAATAAGCTTTACTTTAGAATTATGTTATTTAAGTGGATATAATATGTAATTTAAGTAACCAATAAGATATTTTTTAAGTTATAAGAGGCAACTATCGCAAATCATAAGTGTATGAAGTAAAATCACACTGCCATGTATCTATTAACATTTCCTTTATATTTTATTTTATTTTATGTAGCTAAATAACATTAGGTTATTGTATTTTCCTAACATAAGTGTACATTTAAATTGATAAATAAACACCTCTAGTATTGATTGAGTGACATATAGGTACCTACTTAATTTTTAGCACAAAAGAGAATTTGAGAACACTGCAAGAATTATTATTGTGTAATAATTTATTAATTTTTTATTTTTTATTAATTAATAAATTTATGTAATAATTCATGTATTTTAAGGATCCGTATGTAGTTGTTGAGAGTTTAAAGCATATCCATTGACAAAGAACAAAAATATCCTTCAAATTCATAAAATTCTATGTTCCATTTACAAAGATTCCGTTGTAAATAGCTCGCAGAGGGATATAAACTTTTGTGACAAGGGCAACGTTTATAACAGTACCAGTCTGTCAGTAGTAAAATAACTATAACTTCACAAATTGTTTGCAGTGGACCAAAACATCTGTAAGAAAACTCCTCTTTCCTTAGCCAAATTATGAGTCATATCAAATGAGATTAAATTAAATAACTAGAATATAATGTTTTATTTTAATAGATCATAAGTTCACATACCCCTATATAATATAAACAAATTACAGTACTTTGCATTGCATGTTTCAAAACTTGTGTAAGGGCACTTGTGATCTTTCTATGTATTATGTCCATTACATAAGCAAGCAAGTGTCAGTAAAAAAAATGTTACTTTCATCGTCGTTCTTACTGATAAAGATTAGTTTTTATGGGAACCCAGCATTAAGTGGACAGGTAAACGAAAGAGTTCTTATAAACCAATACTTACTTGAACAGCCATTATCCAATTTCACTGTGAAACATTTTGGCCAGGCCCAATCTACTCCAGTAACCACCAGCTCATTTTTGACCCAAATATAAAAACAAGAATTTATGTTTTAAGTGTACAAAATATATTTGTTGACAACATTATGGGAGTTTCCAGCTGCTACCATGATTATATCATAAGCAACACGAAAATATATTTTAAACAAGATCAAATTTTAAATAAACACAATTTTTACTGTAACATAATAAACTACATAAAATCAAACTTCGACACCTGTGATGGATTTTATACTTGCAATTAGTTTCGCGTTAGCATCTTTGTAGTCGATCGGCTGTGCGGTCATTATGGTGGTTTTCAGACGAGCTTCATCCTGCGCAAATTACAACACCTAAGTGACCCCTTAACTTTAAAAACCTTCACACATCTATGGCAAGTCAAATAATAGCCCACGACCGAGATGTGTGGAGAAAGTAAAGGGGAGGCTTTTGCCCAGGAGTGGGACATAAAAAGGCTATAAAAAAAAAATACAGTGATGGCAAAACTGGCCTAAACGACGATACTCATTAGTAGCATTGGCGTAGCGTATAATGTTTGGTACGCGAAATATTTTTTCGTATACTGGACGCTCGCTAACCATACTGCGCGTAAGGACAGTTCTTTATAGATACATAAATATTTAAATTGCTACTATGTCTCTTTAATAACGTAACATTAATAATACTTACATTATACGTTTCCATTTTGGTGCGGAATTTGAACACGAACGTCTTGAACTTTAACTCTTCGAATGCGTGCGTATATTGAGTCTTATCGTACTCGAACATGCGACCGATGTCTGCGGAGCTTTTGCCCAACATTGCCTCGGCGGTTTCGTTGAACGCCGTTATGCGCTGGTCACCGGTGGGATCAGACACGTTCGCCTGTTAAAAATATGAACGTAAGTATACGTATTTAAATAACAAGAGACTGTCTTGTGTGTATTAGGTTCCATTCTAGTCTTAAATTTTTTGAATTTGAATTTAATTTAATGTGGACGACGTATTTAGCCCGTGTGGTGGGAATCTTCGCGTTGGCGAATTGAAAATAATTAGAACGTCGTATTGTGGGAAGGCCCCAGTCTCATATAAACTTATTCCAAAATATCTTACCGCTAATAGAAGTCTGTATTTGTAATTTGGATATTCTCTATTGCATTTCTCGCATCTGAACAGACCATTTTCAAGGTCTACTAGTTTTTTGTTGCAAGATTCTTGCGGGCACGCTTTATAAACGGCGTTATCGGCAAAGGTGAAGGTGACGACTCCGAGGAGGGTGAAATAGTCGCCCTTGTCGCCGGAGCCGAGCTGCCGCTCTTCAGCGTCCGAGAACGTGATCCATTCGTTGCTTCCACCAGTGTACACTCCAGATCTGTGGAAATTTTATAACATTTTCGGAAACCTTTACTTTGTTTATTGCAATTCAAAGCGGGATAGAGTAACCCTTTTCCTTTTTAACGCTCTTCGATGTCATGTATGTAATATTTAGTAACCAAATGGAGCAGAGAGATAGTAAGAGCATTCTCTTCACTGTACAGTAGGTAAAATTTTATGAACATAAAAAAAACAGAATATTACTTGACACCTATACACGAGTATGTGAATTGTATTTTTTTGTAGTTAGGAGGGAGGCGAGAATGCGAGACGATGGTAACACGTGAGTCCGCCACCCTTCACTATGTTACCCAGACGTTTAAATAACATACCTGGCAGAAATATTAACGATTTCCATGTCGGCGCCGCCATTGTCGTACCAGCCCCTGAGCTTGTGCGCCTCTGGCACGTCGGGGTTCAGCCGCAGCATGGTGCTGGCGAGGCAAGACAGGGACTTGCTGCTGTTGAACTCTGTTAGACGCGCGCCCTAAGCGAGATATAATTTGTTTGTTTTACAGGTTGCCACATGCAGATCCAATTATACACCGCCGACGTAGGTCTATAAATGACTCACCTTTGCTAATATAACTGGATATGTGCTGCCGTCAAATGTCTCCGCTTCTTTTCCCCACAGAGTTAAAACCACCTGCAATAAGTTATTATTATTGCAATATTTCTAACAGTATTGGAAATGATAATTATTTTTGTTACACGTGTCGTCACATAACATACTTACCGCGCCTCCAGATGAGTCGACTATCGTAGCTTCTCTCTTTTTAAGTAATTTCCCAGTACTTTTGGCGGTTAGCTCTTGAAGATCGGCCACATGCTTACAGACTCCGATCACATCTGTCGAATTTGAAGGTAAGAATGTTATTTTGTCTTTCTAGTTTTGTCATTATTGATTAATTTACTTTCTTTTGTGGAAGGATCGATAGAAATTAGGGAAGGTAGAAAGTGTGGAATAAAATTGCTTGGCGCAGTGGGACAATACAATCATGAAAAAGATGTTTAGGTAGTCAACATTCAACATCTTGAGTTGTTAAATGTCAATTTAAAGACTCAAGAGTTGCAGGTTAAAACGTATCCAGCCTCGCATCTCGGGAAATTATAATTTTTTTAAATGCAAATAGGTAGCATGGAAACTGTATGACTCTCGAGTGGCTTGAGCCTATGATTTCTTGTTGAAATGATGTTCTTATTATTTTACGAAATGAGTGTAAGGATGATATTTTATGATGTTGTTATCTTACCAAGTAAAGTGTCAGGGCTCTTGTTGGCAATCTCGTTTATCGGTACAAAGTCGTATTTGACTGTGGGCACGCACGACATGTCGTCCGTACATTCGGCGACAACGGTGTTAGCAGTGAATGTCATTTCATAGTCGTTTTTTAAACTTGTGAATTGCTTGTTCGCCGTTTTTAACTGACACCGACTTATATAGTACACTTTGTCGATCTGAAATATGAATTTACAGTCTTATATATAATTAGACATAATGATGCTAAAGAATAGTCTGATTGTGTACCCACTTGCCGCAGTAATCCATCTACCAACTAATTATAAGGTTATTTTTAGTAAAGGTGTTCTACAAAGTCACTATTAATTAATCAGAACTGTCTATAAATCTGGGGGTATTATCAAAATAAGAAGTGAAATATCTGAAGGGATGTAATCTCTGAAACGATTGCTCAAGTCTTGCCATCAGTCCCTATACCTTATATTTAATAATAACTGTACATTTTCGACAGATTGTGTAGTAAATTAACTGTCACAAACTGTACGTAACATTGCTGCCAAGGAGGTGGTGGTAGAACCAGAAATGTGTGCCACTGATAGAAAGCTACACTATTCTTTAGCGTCAAACCGCGGGTCACAAAAGTACGAAGGAGTTCTCACCTGTAACATGTCGTAGTATTTATCGCATTCGTTTTTGAAGGCTGTGGCTCTGATCTCACCGCTCTCGTCGCACAGGTCCATGCTGAACAGCTTCCCCTCGCCGCGGCTGTTGCTCCAAGTGCGGATAGCAGACTTGTTCATCACACGTGCTTTTATTACCCACCTGTTAGTACATAAATTACGCATCACTGCATCAGCTGTCCTTACGACTGTGTAGTCGAACAGTAAAATCAGTTATTCTTAGCTTAGGATTAATAGCTTTTAGGATCTTTGTAGTTTAAGATATTTTTTGATATTTTCAATATTATGTAATAGGTGAGTCCATAAAATCAGAATTACTTGTGAGTACTTTGTTGCTAATAATCTATTGGATCTTATTAGCTGGAAGTCAGCGCTGTTGTTGGATTGAGAATTTCTCGCCACAAGCATATTACTTTTTAACATTATAGTATAACTAAAAGCATCTGAACAGATTTGAATAGGAGTAGGAGTAGGTAATAGGCCCTTTCGTTAGTGGCATCGCCCGGAGTATATTGTAAAGGGCCTGTATTACGAGCAATATTGATAAATAATGATGTTGATAGCTGCAAAAGTACTTACTTGTTCTGGTAGGGGCTGAGGCTGGCGATCGGATGTGTCATTTGTGCGGAGAGAAGACTTGTGTCGAGGTTAGGCGCGGGCGCGGCGCGGGGCTGCACCGGGGCGGTGGCCGGGCGCGGGGCGGGCGCGGGGGAGGGCGCCGCGCCCGCTCCACCAGACTCTTCCGTCCAAGTCTGCGGGTTACCAATCTTCTTCCCCACCTGGCTACCCGGTGCTAGTATTGTGACATCTAGTATGATCATAACCCGCCTGTAATAATTAATATGATGGGGAGTTATTTTATGTTAATATTGGAAACAATACAAGTAATTAAGGGATACCCAGATAACAGACAACAAGAAACATTGTTATTAATTTAAATTCATTACACCTGTTTTTCTGTAGAGTTGGTAGGTTTTGTTGGTATTTGAACAAAATAAAAAAGATATAAGACAGAGAGTGAGCAAGTAAATGTGTGACAGAGGCTTAGTCTTGACATACATGCTGACCCCACCGTTGGGTTCTGGCAGGACTTTCTTTAAACAGCACTCAAGAAGCGCTAAATGGGTCTTGTTATCGAAGAGAGTTGTCTATTTTATGTGACATGATTAATTCAAGCAGATCAAATTTAATAATACCTTCTTAGTTACTTACTTTTCTCCCTTGCCAGTGTTTTTCAGTAAGGATGTCACAAATCTATCAATCTGTACAATAGAATAATCGGACAGCTCTCCTGTGATCAGTTTGTCATTGAGTTGTGTTGCCAGCATCGCAAAGCTGTGTGAATGCTTCCCATCTGATACGAGGAGTCTGAATCTCTCATTAGCACCACTGCCTTGAATCTTTTTGCTGCCCAGAACTTGCATCACCGGCTTATCATATTGGCCACCATTCATAATTACCTGTAACACCATAAAAACTTATAAATAAATATAAAATCAGTAGATCATCTTTGGCCATCTCAAAAATAAATAAAATTGATGTGTTTTACTAAATTCATATAAAATTATACACAGTGCTAAAATAGAAAGGAATTGACTGTCTGTTTATTCCAGTTAATCTCAGTATTTAAACAATCAAAACATTTAAACAAACTTGTGGGAAAACTTTACACTTCCTTGGAAAGATGAGAATGTAGAAGAAGGTTACTTGCTTTGGTTATATTATTACACAACTATTAATACTTTTGTTTGTTTATTTTCCATTTGTTTTATTAAATACAATTTTAAATATAAAAAGTAGTTTCCCACTGGCATGTGGAAATGAGCATTAACAGTGTTTTAGTGGTAGTTCTATGCGGACACTTTAAATCGTTGCAATGACAAAGGGACTTTAATTTATTCATGCAAATAGGTTACTCGTATTACTGACGTGGGTGGGAAGACGGCAAAGCTGAAGTGGGAGTTGGCCGGTCACGTAGCACGGATGGACCGGCAAAGGTGGACAAATCGTGTCAACACCTGGATGCCCAAGGCGGTTGCCGGCGTCGTGGCAGACCAAGGAGAAGATGGTGCGACGATTTGGTCACCTTTGCGGGAGAAACGTGGCCACAACAGGCCCAGGATAGGGATATGATACCTACTGATATATACCTATGATACCTACTGCCTATGTAGGTATTATAGTGTCGCGTCGTTCGTGCGCGAGCGACAATGCGATGGCGGTGCGTGTTCAGCTGTGCCACTGTTTTGTATTTGTTTTGTGTTTTGTATTTATTTATTTATTATTACTTATAGCCCTATTGTGTTCCTTATAGTATAATGTATTTAATTTATTTATGTATATATTACGAATTCTATGTTTTTACTATTTTATTTTGTTATATTTTATTATATATGTATATTATAGTTATGCTTCTATAGGTAGCCGGTAACTTAATAAGGTATGTCAAACTACTAAAGAGGGTTGGCTGAAAATCAGCGCTGGGGGAGACTAGTTCCCCCCCAGCACGTGCTGAGCCAATACCTTTTCGGCACAGTTCGCACTGAGCTTTTCTTTCCTTTTCTGTGTATCGTATAAGTTTCATATTCTCTGTGTGCTTTGTTTGCTTTGTTTTGTCTGTGTCGAATAAATGTTTTTTTTCTTTCTTTTTCTTTTTTCTTTCTTTTATATGTGGAGACGAAAGAGGGAGGCCTTTGCCCAGCAGTGGGACATATACAAGGCTATTAAAAAAAAAGTAGTTGGTGGCCCTTTATCTATCTTGAACTCTCATAATAGATTTACCATTGTCAAATTCGTAAAGAAAGTAATTTACAATCTCAAAGCTTCTAATCTGTATAGATTACGCTATGTGATTGTGTGTACATTTGAGACCTACAGGAGATTCAATTACCGTCATTCTTTCTCGCTAAAGCTAATTCACTGGCGTTCGATTTAATTGTTAAACACTACAGGAAATAACAATAGTATCTAGCTCGCTTTTACGTTTCTTTAAAGTTTTGTGGTGCATTGTGGTGGAGATACTACTCTGGTGAGGATGTTAACTCCCATTTACTAGCACAGTCAAGTAATGTGAAAAACCAAAAACTTACCTCCAAAGAACCTTCTGTTAGTTGATGCGCCATTTTCAGCTAACATTTACTGACAAATATTTAAAATCTCTTTATTATTTCTTTTGATGTACTTATTTGTTTAGGATAATATTCATTCGTGAGGAATCTAAAGAAAGATTTTACAGAATATAGCGCGCGAAAAATTACATTGGTAAGGAACTGACAGCAGCAGAGAAACAAAACCGGCGTTTTATCAACGACTATAACTTGACAGTTGGCTGACTGACAAATTGACACTGACATGCTCAGTTGAGAGCATAGTAGAAATCTATGGATCGTTATCACCTTCATTAACCCTTTTCATTATAATGTGTATTTATTGAATTCGTCCTTGCTATTATTTAATCGCGGGTGCAGCGATTTCTCAACTTATTTAATTAAATTTCACCATTTCTTAAAAAATAAGTAAATGGTAAAATAAACAATGCAAGGCATAGGTCAGTATTGCAAGGGTAGAAATAAACACTGTTATTTAATCTATATATAAAAATCAATGCCACTTTTCGTTGTTAGCTAACTCCTGCTAAGATCACTGTCATTATCCATTTTTATTTATACTGTGTATTTATTGAATTTGTCCTTGCTATTAATTACTTGACATTGGCGAAATACTCGCGCTAGTCGCAGGTGATGCCATTCCTCATCTTATTTTATTAAAAAAAAAAACTCCTGCTAAACGGCTGGACCGATTTGAATGATTTTTTTTGTATGCGTTTGGGTGGCACCCTGGATGGTTTAGATTCACAATTGGACCCGGTAGGTGGCGCTGCTTTCGCATGTCACTCATTCTACGAAGGCGGTACGAAGTTCGCCCGGTCAGCTAGTTTTTTATAAATATAAAACTGCCCAAGTAGTCTTAACTTTCATCTACCAAAAATTTTGAGTTGACCTTTATTATTATTCTTGAGTAGGCCTTAGGTTTAGGTATTTGCAGCATGCTCTTTTCTTTTAAACAACCTATGATCGGCAACACGTACGGTACCAAACGCGCCTCAACTATCCACTTAATATATTATTTGAAATAATATTAAGCAATAAAACAGCTGATATTACATAGCTTTTGCCTATGGCTCATTGGGACGCTTTAGAGTAATTCAAGTCACCCGTGAATTTATTTCGTAATAGTAGGATAATTTTGAATTTGACAGAAGGTAGACACTATTTAAAAATATAATAGAATTAAAACATACCATCAAAACCATATATTTCATGTATAATTATGATTAATAACATCACAGCTTTAACACATCTATTTATAACAAAATAATACTTACAACCAGAAACCTAATAGGTAACGAACACAATCGATTTACATAAGTAGCTACTTCCGAAATCTGTACAAGGTACTTCTTGAGTATTTAGAGTACCCGCTTAACAACCATACTTAGTAAATTTGATTTTAGCAAAAAGTGTCCCACTAGGGAGAAAGTTTGTATAGGTACCTACTTCTTGCAACCAAAAATCATAGATAATATTTTCAAAAAATCTTCTACGTGCAAGTAACCTTCGCAATGTAAACTATTCCTGATTCCATCTAGTTCTCAAGTGAATTGGCTCAAAAAATGAGCCAATTTGGTTTACAGAAAAATATAAGCTCTCGCAACCAGCTTATAGAGTTTCCACATTAAGTATGTGCCTTCGTAAGTGATTTAGTAATTGGCATCAACTAGGTAATGTATTAGAAAGAGTATTAGTAAGTTTAAAATCCATCAATGCTGCCAATCCGTCTTCGATCTGTCTGCGGCACCAAATAGCCGGCCGAGTCGCGTGCCGCCGCCACCATTGCTGCAAAACCTGCCGTTGGTCCGAGTTCTGTGGTCGCGTGACCTTTGGCTTGGAGAGACGCTATGACACCCTGTGGACAAAATAAACAAGTCACTCCTCAGTTTTAGTATCTACAATTCAACAAGAATCGTCTCGAATATATAAACAAAAATTGGATCGAAATTGGTCTCATTGATGCCACTGTCGTCTAGTCTTATATGTCTTGACATTCTTGGCAGAAAGTATGACTTCCTGAGGTAAAGCTGTTAAGGCCAACTCACGGCCAACAGTGTAGTCCATTATAACAAAATTAAAATATGACGTACAGGTAGACGATAAAGTGTGTGAAACTGTTATGAAAAGCTCACTCTTTGTTATAATAACTCGTTGATGTAAGCGCTAGTCTCTCTGTCAGTATTTAAAAATCTTTTTTAGGCTGTATTGCGAAAGCTCTGACCATACTATTTATCTAAACCTACTCATATCATAGCATAGCATTTAGCTCAATTGGAGGAGCTAACCATTCCTACCTAGTTATGTTTGACTCTCTGTGGGCTCACGGGAACCATAGACGACTGTATTATTTGACATACAACCATATAAGCCTGTGTAGGTGCGTTGTGTGCCAACAGCGTTGCAAACAGCTTTCGCCGCAGTCGGTCATGGTCAAGGCAATATGTAGTTACTTAAGTATTAAGGAAGGTAGGCACATTAATAGACACTAGCTAGGTCACACAGTTATCGCTTATTTAGAGCCCATTAGATTGGTTTAAAATAAAACTATTTAGCGTAGTTGGTATCTATCCACCTTATTCATCATATCGAGGGGTGAAAGGTAAGCGACACTTGACTTGACTTGACTTATATACATATTTGGAATCAGCATTTTTTCTGCGTCGCATGAATATGCTCTCATATTGAAAATAAGCATGCATCCAAAGTAAGCGTGTATATAAAATTTCAGCTCAATCGGTTAAAGTTAACTGATTTAAAATTCAGTTGCAAGATTCCACCCGGACACACATACGTTGCAAGCTAATATATACCTCGTAAAATGCTTGTAAAATAGCCTTTCACTCTTCCATATGAAATCGGACTTGGCAGTAATATTGATTTAAGTACTCATTTGACTAACTCCCTGAGGTAGCGTCAATACTTTCTCCTATCCTTGGTTACCAACTAGATTATTGAAAAAGACCATTGGCAACATTTCTCGACGGTAAGGTGCGTATTTCTCACGGAGGTTCTTAGTTAAAAGATCCTAATAGATAAGGTCTGCCATACCGCGTTGAAGTTCTCCTCGTGTTGCACTTCCATGGGCAACAGCTGATGATGCAGCCGGGGCCTGTTCATGGCAATTGGTAGACTGATGCCTTCTAATATTAGATGTCTGGACATCTAGAATTGATACAATTACGTATTAAAGAACAGGATACAAAAAAATCATACAATCAAGCACTCGAGTAGTGACAAACTAACTGAAACAAGCAAGTAATCGAGTTATGAACTTATATACTGTCTTAATAGCCAAAGCTATTTTCATCGCATCAAATCATCACGCCTGTATTCCCCGAAGGGATAGGCAGAGGTGCACTGCGGTGCGCCCACACTAATGTAATAGGGGCGAGCCTATTGCCATTATACCGGGCACACTCCCCTCAATACGAGGGTGATTTGGGCCATAGTCCACCACGCTGCTGACCCAGTGCGGGTTGGTGAACTTTATCAAGCCTTTCTATAGACGTGTAGGTTTTCTCACGATATTTTCCTTCACCGTTCAGCAAGTGGTAATCATTGTTGAAAATGACATTCGCACATGAAAATTATCTCAGAGGTGCAGGCCGGAATTTAAACTTGCGCCCCTTAAGTTCTTGCCAACGAGGCTACCACTGCAAGTCTATTTCTACATGGCAAATATTAAGTCAGGGTCTAGACTTTAGAGTCCTTTGGTGTCTACTATGATGAGGTTAATTGCGTACCATTGCGACTTGTGTAGTGATCTTGGTACCGCCCGCCCCTCCGAGGACTAGGTCGGCTCTGCCGTCTCTCGATAAGACTATGCTCGGGACCATAGAGCTAAGTGGTTGCAGGCCAGGTGCGACCATGTTGGCAGGCGACGGCGGAAGACCGTAGGCGGACTCGCGGTGGGGTATCGCGAAGTCATCCATCTCGTTGTTCAGCATGATGCCGAGGGACTGTGATCGCCTCTGGGAGCCCCAACTTTAAACGGAACGTCGTTTATAGCAGCTCACCTTCTTAGTTATCACTTGTTATTTTCGTAAGCAACAAAGTTACAAATGGTAAGAGTCGAAAGTCAGAACTCAGAAGCTACGTTTGTGTGCTTTAGTTATTGTCTCTAGGTTTACTGGAGACAGATGGAATGTAAAAGAGTTACGAGTCTTGAATGGCGACGAAATAATGTAGGCAGGCTCTAATAAGACTGACCATCTTCAATCTGACGTATATCACAGTAAGTCGGTAGACGCGATTGGCAATCTAGATACACTTATCGTCGTAAATCGGGACGAGCAGTTTGTTCAAAATATCTCGATGACACCAGGGGTTTTATAGGATACCTAAGCGCAGTTGGTACACTACAGCCAGCTGTCATTCATAAAAGAACAACCCATTGTTATTAAGTTTTTTTTTTTTAGTTGTGATGACTTTAAACAATCTGCTGGCCCCGAATATTTTAACCTTAGACTGCAATATAGGAAAGTCCATCTTAGTTACATGTAATTAATGGTGCTGGTTGCAGAGACGACGCTGCCGTCGGGTGCGATCACGACGATGTGCGCGGTGCCGTGGTCGTCGGCGCCCTCGAACAGCGCGCCGTAGTGCTGCCAGTCCGAGTACGTCATCGAGTCGTTCACCTGCGCCCGGAACGTCGCCGCCCACGCCGGGTCCGATAGATTACGCTCCAACTGGATACGACAAATAAATTTCCCTTTTTAACGAGCTACGGAGGACTCCGAGGACAAAAGGTAAAATTATTAAGAGCACCACCAATCACTTAGTTTAGTTAGTACCTACTAGTATCCAAAAAAAGTAGCCGTCGCGGAACGCCTGGCAGATGTGAAACATTATGTAATTTAGAGTAGAGAGAGAGAAGCGTCGTAGCGGCGAGTGAGCGGAGTCAGCCGGTGGGCGGATCATAGCGGCGGAAACAACCGAGGAGCCACGGAGCTGCTCGAAGTTTTTGCATCACGGCATCGCGGCATCAACAGTTGCTCTCACGCGCCAAGCGCGCCATTAGATGTTTCACATCAATAAAATGTCGCGATTTGAACAGGTTACAACATAGGTTGAAGTTCAAAGAATGGAAGAGAAAAATAATGAAAGTGAGGATTTATAAGGAACTAGCTGTGCCCGCGGTTTCACTCGCACTTATGGTTACTGTGACGTAGCGTGATGTTATAAAGTCTATAACCTTCCCCAATAAACAGGCTATACAGTGCAAAATGTTTGATATCGGACTGGTACTTCCAGAGCTTAATTCGTTCAAACAAACTCTTCAGCTATAAAATATTAGTATAGTAAAGATAGATAATAAGGTGCACACCAATAAAATATATTAGTATAGATAAGGTGCACAAGGTGCTTATAGGTAACGAGATGCCTAGTAGGTTATTATGACTTTACAAGTGGCTCTATCACGCGTTCATTTAAAAACTGATATCATAGGAATCGTAGATGTTAGCGTTTTGTTGTCATAGACGCATCACACTAGCTAGCATGAAACATTAAACTAAGGCTATGAGTAAATAATTGTATGTACCTAGTTAGATATATCATGTCACGCGCGTTAACCATGGTAATGTGTTTGTGTAATCACAACATCGACACATTGTAAATAACAATGTACATATTTACTCTAGTAGATAATTGGGTACTGCCATACCTGTCTTACATTTTGTTTTAAGTTAAACCCTGTACTACAATAATAAATGTATAGCAGACGTTGACATGTCAAGTACAAGCAAGATGAATGTTTAAAAAAAAAACTATTTAGAATAATATATTACGAGTTAAAATTGGCTTTCAAGATGAGCGAGCGAGACTAATCATGTGAGAAAGCCAAGTGAGAACCGAGTATGATCTTTCTTTGAATGGGACCTGTAGTTACATTATATTTTATTTAAATGGGAGATGATTGTGCTACAATAGTAAGTGTTATTAGCCTGGCAAGCCATTAGTAAACTGGTTCCATTTTTGTTTAGAATTAATCTTTCTCCACGTATTTTGCTTTGCGTTGTTTAGTAACAACGCGAAGCAAAATACGCGAAGGCACTAGCCTTGTGTTAAATTTCAGCGTCTTAGATCTTTACGAAAGAAACTGACGGGAGAATAAACAACGTTAAAGGAAATAATAAGTTTGTACACACGTACATCTCTGATATCGTAGGGAAGATTAGTTCGCGAAGTATCCCCGAGGCCCGTACGTTTGGCGTATGCGTATTTAAACGCCTCTACGGTGCGATGCCAGTACAAGTCTGAGTCGACGGGCGCGACGGTGCCGTCGCCGATCCACCCCCGCAGCAGGTTCAGGATGAACGCGAGGACCGAGCCAGAGCCGGGCAGCGGGACTGAGTACAGCGTATGTTCCTCTGTTAACGGCACCGCTATGGGGTCTTGCCACTCCACCCTGTAATCAATACAGTATACAGTCTACTGTGTACAGAGTACCTGCTGTGGACTCTTGTACTCCATAAAATAAAGAAGTTAATATATTACTCGGTAGGGAGATACATGGTCTTGTACCAGGGCCTCGAGTCTACAAACAATATAGTTGTAGAATGTCCATTGCTTCAAGAGTAAAAAACATTTTTTTTATCAATGATAGCTATAATATAACCAGCGGGGCGAATTTCGTGTGATCGACATCCATTTCTATAAGAGATATGTCGAAACGAAACGTCAAATTGGTCGTATTTTTTTCTTTTGTTTCGACATATCTCTAACAGAGATTGATGTCTATCAAACGATAATCAGGCCCCTGTGTAGACATTTAGACATTGTTACCTTGAAGTCATTAGACTAGTAATATTCTAGCTACCATTGATAAAATTGTTTTCATGTCTTGAAAAGTTATGCCATAGACATACTACAACGATTTTGTTTGTAGACTAGCAGCATGGTATTTTACCCACCGCTATAATGACTGTTTATTTATTTATTTAAGAACGACACACCAACAGTATACCTATTAAACAATTGGGTAAATAAAATATTAAATAAAAACTGGTCTGATAGGTACACCAATGACAGGTGTGTACAACTTTCACCGACGTGAGACTTAAACATTTAAAAAAAAGAAACAAATAAAGTTGAAACTAAACTAAAAATTAAATTTAAAGCTAAAATTTAAAATTTGAATACTGAAAAAGTAAAAATAAAATTAAAATATTTATGGCAATGATTTAAGTATCATTTTTCTAAACTCGTGTAATGAACTGTTGAATATATCTAAGTTGATAATTTTACTATTAAACATGTTATACTCATTACATATTCTTACTGCAGGAGAGTTGAGAATGTCAATCCCGAAGCATGGAGAAGTTCGGGTGTTTTACTCCAAGGTCCGATAGATGCAGACGTGGCGTAATGAGTCGAAATATCATGGACGGTTAAACCAATTACACCATGACCTTATTAAGTAAAATATTCCCACGAAAATCTAATCGTCTAGTCATCGAGATAGCATGCTGTCATTCATTATGTACTATTACGATAGCCGTGATGCGAATAGGAGAAAAGGTAACGTAACGGTAGATAATGCTCGATGTTTTGGTTGCTGTTTATGAAGTCACACCTGTGCTGTGTGACATAAATAACACAATAACGAAGTGCCACCGATGCAACGCTTTTTGTTGATAGTTACAGTCAGTCACAAAACATCGACAACAATCGGCCTTTTAAATGACTGTAAATATTTACGATTAATGTGAGGAGTATAGTACGCGTGCAAATGCAAAGACCGGCCATAGGTAGGGCTTGTGTGCAGATTAATGGAGAATGTACATAAGGATGGAACTTCGATATGTCTATAATACCTGTAATTCCGGAGATCGTCTTCTGTAATGATACCACCGAAGGCTTCGATGTCTCGTACGAGCGGCGCTGTGAGCGTGCCGTTGTGTATCGCCTCCGGCCCCTCCTCCGCAATCAGATCCAGTGTGCGAGCTAAGGTTGGTTCCACTATGAAATCGCCTTCGTTCCACACTTCGCCTGTTGCCGCATTCACGTAAAGTTCTCTGTAAATGGTAAGATAATAAGGATGATACAGAATGGAACCACAGCTCCAAGGGTCAAAGCGAGTTCTGGCCAGTAGAATGGTTTGTCTAGCGGGGTCAGCCATTAAACCTATGTTTTTAATCGACTTCAAAAAGGAGGAGGTTCTCAATTCGACCCGTATGTTTTTTTTTGTATGTATGTTACCGCATATCTCCAGGGTCTGTCAACCGATTTCGAAAAAAATTAGTCGGTGCCAATTCATGTGTGTATGTATTTGTCTAGTCTGACGTAGATTGGCACCTACTCCAAATGTAATGAATTGTAAGGTTATTTGTAGTTTTTGAAGACGGTTTTTGTTATTTAAGTTAGGATGCTACGCAGGTCGTGGCATGCCTACGTAAAGAGTAATTGCGTAAAAATCTGATCCTTCCATTGTCCCATATTGCGTTACATGCGACCTCGTGCGGTCTCAAGTGGATCTTATTTTTGTTTTGTGCTGTGACGAATGGTCGTATTGATATTCGTGGCACTGTTGTTTGAGTCTTATGCAACCCTTTCATAAAAACGTATAAGGCTTCCCGCACACTGGAGCGTCGACACTCGAGCGTTAAATTTTTTCCTATATCAAAACAGACTGTATTGATACATAGAAAAAGTTGATTCTTCAACGTAAAGACACTGACAGCGCGAGCAAATTTTGACGAGTGTGAACGTGGCTTTTAGCACAGAAATTCAATCTCTATGCCTGTTGACACAAAGTTCGTTTAGTTATTGGGGTTTAAGGGGTAAACGTACCGCATAGACGGCTCGGCTTTGATCCTGTCGCTGTACGACTTGAGCACTCGCCCCATGTAGGAGTTGACTCGGTGTCCGCGGCGGCACAGGTCCGCTGTGGGGCGCACCAGGTCGCCCCACGGCAGCCGCCCGTACTGCTGGTACATGGCTCCGTACCCGCGCAACTCGCCCGGCACGGCGATGGCGAGACCGCCGACGGTGGACGACGCGTTGGCGAACATGTTCACGTCGGTCGCCGCCGGCGCTCTCTCGCGGGCGTTGATTACGCGCACCTGTACAAGATCGTGATATGTTCATGACACGTTCCACAGTTAGGGCCCGAGTCTTAGATACCTAATGGATACAAAATTACAATGGCTATAATTTGAATAGCTAATGGCGTCACTTTCGCCTTTAATGTTTGTTAACTACCGACTTAACTTAAAATCCTACTATTCTTACTAATCCTATCCTACAAATATTATAAATGTAAAAGTATGTTACTCATTCATTTAAAAACTACTGAACGAATTTTGGTGAAACTTTACAGTAAAATTGTTTATACATCAGAATGTCATAAAGGCTATAATTTATAACGATATTGAATAATCGATGTCTGCGCTAGTAGTTTTATAAACATCTTTGGGTATGTTCGTTTTCGTAGTTCCTGTCGTTTGGTATGTAATAAGGTTTAAAGTTCCTCTATCATAGTAGCGGTTTATGAATTGAATGTGCCAGTTTACCTGCCCTGTGGTCGCGTCGTACACCGTTGCCAGGAACCCTCCTCCGAGCCCCATACATTGTGCGCACGCGATACCCTCACAGAATAGCGTCGCTATCGCTGCGTCTACAGCGGACCCATTCCTCTCCAAGATCTCCCTATAAATTGAACATTTCAAGAACTAACATGATGCATAAGCTTGACTTTTAAATTATTTTGGTGGACCAAGTTTTTGGACGGAGATCTATCTATCAAGATAGACACAAGATAGACATGGTGGTTCATCAAAGATGAAGATCAAGTTGTTGATGGCATGTGGTGGGCCGTGCTTGTAGATTAATTTGTTCGAATACGATCTTAAGAAGATTCCAGTTTCTGATTCAAGTTTAAATGAATTTGGTCGATTACTGAGAATAGCAGACGAAGCGATTTCGTGGTTGAACAAGAATGTAAAAAGTTATTAGTAATACTTAGATAGTAAAGATAGTAGTAGTTACCGTCCGATAGATGCACATTCGTAGCCATTGGCGGCGACGGCAGCGCGGGGGAAGCGCGGGTGGTCGGGCCCGGCCCACGGCTGCAGCACCAGCACGGCCACCAGCGCACCCGCGAACAGCGCCGCCAACACGCCGCCCACCAAGCACCACCGCCGTGACTTGCAATCACTGTCACAGAGAACACTCTATACAACACAACTAATCAACCACTATTAAGCATGGCTGCAAATATTTCTCTACTTTTGAGAATTTGATAATTTTTACTAATTTAGTAATTTAAAAAGGGTGAAATAAAATTTAAATCAATGAGAATTTTAACATTTTTTTTTTTTGGAAATGACTTGGCTGGCATTTGGCAGGTCGATTGTCGTTAATTAATTTATTTTTGTTTCTGGCCAGTAACAGTATTATTTTATAAAAAAGGTTTTTAGCTCGTTATTTCGCTACCCTTTCGTCCGTGTCCCCCCTAATGGCAAGTGCTTCATATTTGGGCAACACGTTACGCGTCCTTTAGTGTTAGTAGGTATCATCGCTGCGGTTTTGTAGCTTAAATTAGATACGTTATTGTGTTTTATAATTATTATAATTACTAACTTAGGCGTGAAATGATACCATTTGAAACTAATAGATATTCCTTCGGCAATAGAATCAGAGTTAGCTAACTCAGCTACCTAGCCGTCATTTTGTTAGTTCATTTCAATGTGAATTTACCATGCATGACTATGCGATGTTAATTATCAACGTGTTTATCTAGGCAGGATACATTATAAAATGATTATCATCATGCTAAATACAAATTATCATTACAGAATAAATTGTTAAAATATAAAAACCATTATAATAGTAATATGGCTTTATTCAGCAGAACTAAGATAAATGACATATGTCATATCACTACATTTACAAAAACAGCGTTTGTAAAGAGATTTCTGTAACTTTTATTACGTAGGTAAGTAGTCAATTGTTATAGTTAAAGTTTGATGTAGGTTTTAGATTATTTTGTGAATAAATAAAAGAAAATCTTGTTGTAAGTGTCGCAACACTCCTCGATATAATATAGCCTTGAGACAACGACCGACGTCGAAGAATATCTGTACCTATAGTTCCGTTTAATTTGGTTGTACAAAACATTTACATTCCAATTTATAATTGTTAATTACATGTTCTGTTTGGCATTTTTATATTAATTGCTAACTCATGGCTAAAACCATTTCTGTGATTGATTAGATGTGGGGATTTTATTTTTTTATCAATTTGAGTACGATAAACTTTAATAAGTGCTAGGTAAATAGGTACTTTATGGTGGTAATTATGTTGGCACCAAACTAAGAATGCACTAAAGTAACCGCCTTCCGTCACTGAAACTATTGCTGCCTCGCTCATACAATACGGCGGTGAAAAGGACGGCAAGCCTTACCTTTAGTTCAGTATAGTTAAGTTTGATGCTAACCGAATCAGAAACATAATTGAAAGTGATAGGGGCATTTGATTATATAATTATTGATCTTATTAGTGTCCGTTCTAAAATATTTTTTTTGTGAGAAATTATGTAATTTATGTGCAGGTCTAAAAAGCGAATATCACTGACTTTCTCATCACAAAGTTCCTAAAATATATGGGCCGTATCAAATATATTGACCATACCAAAGACCCAGCATATTTTAGAATACAGAAGACTGGATTTACACTGCGCCTGTGCAGTGGCAACTATAGATCTAGTAAAGTAAGCTAGGTGTACCTAAAATAATTTCTAAAATACGTGAGTACCTAGTTGGTTGATAAATAGCATAAATAGTTACCGCATTGTTATCGTGAATGAGTACGTCAATTTTATTACTTTAAGTAGCAATCTACAAGATAATGCGATAATTAATAAAAACGTCGCTGGGAAAATGCGCAGCTTTTCCTGTAATTACTTTTAATATGGTAATTTACACAAAGGCATACAAAGCAGTCTTGTTACATTGGGACCTATGTCGTATCTATTTAATCCTATGTGTGTCTATGTGTATGTTAGAGCAGGGATTCCCAAAGGGTTCGATATCGACCATTTTGTCACTTAACCAACTGCAAAGTAAAATTGGTAAGTATTTTGTATCAATAGGAAACAATCTAGACTTTTCAAGTAATTTGGCTATGGGAGGTATCAGTTCATTTAGGAAGAGGGGACTCTTGCCCAAAATAGTTTGGAAATCCCTATGTTAGAGGGGCTCTATTCCACACGCTAATGTCAGCTGCCCGATTATTTCTGGTTGGCTTTATTGTGTGAATATAGCTTAAGGAGTGTAGGTATTATAAATATTGTGCTTGCAGCGATGGTCGGGATTGGTGATCATCCTTCTTCGGCATTGATCTTTAAGCTTGATGTATCTGTCGTGTTTCTCTTTGCTAGTGCCAACAAAGCTAAGTCTTTTAAATTTCGTATTAAGTATCTACTATATTTTACCTATACTCACTTAGCAACTAATTTTATTAGATAGGTACTATTTTAGGCTTTCCTAAAATAATAAATTTGTTTATAGAATAGGAAAAAGTGCCCGCTAAAATGGCAATAGGCGCAGGCCTATTACCTATTGCCACGAAGTGTGGGTGTATGCAGTGCACCTCTGACTACCTCTTCGGGGAATATAGGCGTGATGTATGTATTTTTATATCTCGTAAGTTTTCATATTCGACATATAGGTACAACGAGAAAAGTATATTGGTAATGTGAATCCTAAATACCAAATACTAGATGATTTAGATAAAACAATAACGCAGACTAATTTTGATAACAAACTTATTAAACGTTTTGATAAATACGTACTTATCTACCTACCTGTCGCCGCTGATAATGTGACATAATCATTGTGTGAAATTGACAATGTTTCAATGTCGGCACGTGCTATAATGTTAGCCAAGTATACCGTCGTTATGCATTTATGTAATTTTAGTATCATAATATTATTATGAAATACCTGAGTCTTCAATCGAGACTGCGATTTTATCCATGTATTATAATATTATTTTCGTCGATCTTAGATAGATATGTATTTCTGAGGATTCCTTAAAGATACCAAGGACGATTTCACATCGCGATTTACAAAGAAGATTGTAACAACGCTGCAACGCAGATCTTTTTTGCGAGAGTTGCAGAGTTGGGGAGGAGTCCTCTCTCGTTTGGAAGTCGAACGTAATCTTTCGATACTTTATTTTGTCGCAAATTTTAATAACTTGTAAGTATCTAATATCTCGAAATCTATCCTAAGTTTTCCGGCTCTGTTTTGGGAATATTAGTAGTCACCCCTCACAGAAGTATTTTCACTGTCAAATAGGATTATGGATATATTTTTATTTGGACTTTTGATACACCCTGTACATAGATACATACATACCTAATAGTAATGAATAACAAGGGCAAGGCAAGTTGACTTTGACTATTGTAATAACAATAGTTAATGTCAAGTTCAAGACGTAGTTTGCAAGAGCTTCCTTGATTTAAACAATTAAATAGTCTACCTACGCGTATTGTTATCATTGGCATCATCGGTGGATGTGATGTCAAGATATACTGTGACCCAATATACATTGGTTTTCAATGCCACTTATTATTAAAATGTTAGAGAAAATCACAATTAGAGTGAGGGACACATCCCTCACTCATGAGTTGACTTATTTGAAGTCTTCATGTTAGCAAATGGAACGAGTCACTCGAATTTCAACATTGAACCGCCTCACTTTCCATGTAAAAGTTCTTGAAAAAAGTTTCAAACATGGCACGAGTGACACTCACTCTTTGAAGTGAGTAAGCTAAGTGAACGAAGTGGATACGCGCTCCAGCGATGCCTCACATCAAATGAGGTGTACTTCGTGAGCACCTCGCGAGGTAAAACCAGGTACTACCTCAACCTCAAATATAACAGACAAGTTACCCATCACTAATCACAATTACTATAGTAGGTAGGTACGGTGACACAATAAAATATTTTAATATGTAGGTATAGACAGTCAGTTGTTTTATTTGGCAAATTGGACTTATAACAAAGGACTCCATCCACAAAAAATTGTTAAGCATACCAAATGGTTATTAAGGAGGCATTATAAATCAACAAAAAGATCCCATCGTAAAATAATAGCAAAAAACCGGGCAAGTGGGAGTCGGACTCACGAAAGGTCCCGTACCATTAGGTATCTACAAATTCGGCAAAAAAATCATGTCTGTTGTATGGGAGTCCCCCATAAATACCTATTTATTATAATTTATATTTTTAAAGTGAATAATGTAACTCAATATTCTGTGAATATTTCAAGCGTCTACTTGTTGCCGTTATCAATATCGAGCAAAAAAATCTCGTTTGTTGTATGGAATAATGGAAGCCCCTTAAATATTTTTTTATTTTATTTTTGTGTATTTGTTGTTAAAGCGGCAACAGAAATACCATAATCTGTGAAAATTTCAACTGTCTAACTATCACGGTTCATCAGACGGACAGACAGACATACGGACGGACAGCGGAGTTTTAGTAATAGGGTCCCGTTTTAACCTATATTTATAACGGAACCCTAAAAGCATTTTTTACCACCTAGTTACCACATGTAGATACCACATGTCCCTCACGTAATACATTATCATACTTCAAGCTGCCATAACTCAAAACTGAATTGATGGGTATTGGATCCTTTTTTATTGTTTAACTACGTCAAATTATAGATTGAAGCAGGTATCTACTCGGTAGGTGTTTCATCTTCAGCATTTCATTGCTGTCTGTCACCAATGTTTGGTCAAGTGTGTATCGGTAAAATTAATAAGTCGTCGTTAAATAGTTTGGAGTAACAGTCTGTTGGAACACACAGATTTTACTTTTAAATTCAATGACCTTCAACCATGACTTATACAAGAAATTTAGCTATAGGTACTTAATTTGATATGCTAAATTATTAATAATTTCTTAAACATATATTCTATTTTATTTTGAATGGATATCGTAATCCTATTAATTACTTACTATTGAGCAAGGGTGTCATCATGGAGTAAGGCGTACACTGGAGCGTAAACGTGTTAAACTTTTTGCCATAACAAAACGAACTGTATTGCCACATAAATAAAGATCATTTTACAACGAAATTACACTGGCAGCGCGAGCGAATTTTTACGCGTTGTCACCTTGCTTTTATCACAGAAATTCATTCCTTATGGATGTTGACACAGAGTTTTATTTTGGTAGCAAAAAAATATGTGTAGCCGGGCATTTAAGAAAAAGTGGACCTCGTCACTAAGCAAGCGGGATTCAGCGCGAAGATGTCTCATCTCACTGCGGGGTTAGCGGACATCGCACATCTCACGGAACTGGTTGAGCATCTTCTCAGAGACTTGTTGGTTTGTTTTGTGCGCTTGCTTTCACTTTAAACTCATCAAGATATATCTATTTCTAGTTTAAAAATGAGATTAATATAATAAGTAGGTACCCAAATTAATTACCTAGTTAAATTTAAAACTAGAAAGTAGACGAATTAGGCGTAGTTCGCAAAATGATACCTAAGGCATCCTTTTTGCAGGGAGTCTCTTTCACAAAAAGTCCTTTTTATCTCTAAGGCGAATAGGACCTTCCATCGTGAGAATTTTGAGGTTTTTTTAAATACTAATTTGTTGGTTGGGTAATTATTATCCAACTAGGTATACCTTTTACCTGCCTACCTATTTATTTGTTTTGTTCAATGCACCAATTGTTACAAAACCTAAGTTAATTTAAGTACCCAAATGTAACTTACTTGATAAGGATATGAATATATTATTATTTTGTGTTAACAAATCAGTCCTCTCAGGTGACTGGGGTAATAACCATATTGTTATTACCAACCTGTCCATTTTTATTTTAACATGTTATCCTTGTTTTACACTTACATGTAGACATAATTCTCATCGACTAGATCTCTCGTTTCGCGCATTCAAAATTGTAACCACAAAGGTACCTACTCACTTCGTTATTATTTAGGTACCGGACTAATTAAATTTTAGGCTGATTATAAGCGTAGGATAGAAGAGTGAAAACACGTTTCGATTCGCATGCTATTTAACTGATAAAGTACGTCACCTTAACACCATTGTTGCTGTCGACTGTCCGCGCCCACAGTCACTCACAAACTGCCTGCCTGCCGGCGCTTGCGCAAATTTTTCGTCATTTGCTCTTTTATTGTGTATTACGAGATTCTATAGATGATATCAGAGATATAGAATCCGTTATCCACGATATGAGAGTTGGATTAAACTCTGATTTAGAAGATGTAACTACTAATATCTATCTATGTGCTAAGCAAATTAGTAAATCGGGTATTAATTGTTGGGACTGCGTAGGTACAAGGAATACGATAACCACTAAGGCCAACTTGCTCAGCTTGTTTCATATGTTCCAGGGTTTGGCTGGTATGTTACATTCAAATATGTATAAACATACTAGATATTATCAACTGTTATAACAATAGGTATGGGTAAAATTAGCTACATTTGTACTAGCCATCCATGAAAGGTCGCGATTGTCGGTTTCACACTAACAGTCGCCAATGCGCCGTTTTTATACATCCTCGTCACAACATCGAGGACGAAACGTAAACACTTTTTCATTCAAGTTTATTAACCAGCTATGTAAGTAGCTACCGACTTGTTTAGGTCTATTTTATCAACATATCACATCACTGCATATTTTTTGATACGAGCGTAGGTGGACCTGAATCAGAATCAGAATCAGAATCAGAATATTTTTTATTCATATAAACCAATACAGGCACTTATGAATCGTCAATAAATAGTAGTAATAGTAGCTCTACCACCCATTCGGAATGCATTTCCTATGGAGAAGAATGGGCAAGAAACTCCATGGTTGCTTTTTTCAATTCCTCGTAGATAAGTAGATACGTGTATTATGTAGTAGGTAGGTAAGTAGACGCTGTCTACGAGTTGTCAAATTGACATTTGTAAAGCGTTATTCTTGAAACTTTATCTTTGTCGTCCGCAAATTTATGCCTTCGGGGAATAGAGATTCGCAATCATCGCGTTGTATGGCAGCTAAAAGTCGTAGGTATTTGGTTAAAATTATAGTAGGATATTAACAAAACTGAATACAAATAAGGCTCTACCTACGTAGAAAACCGGCTGCCCGGTAATAAAACACAGTCCCCTTTAAAAGAGACACGAGGCTGCTGGCTTTAACGTGTGAATAGACCCTATCTAAGTTAACGTTATGCTACTGCTCGAGCTCCACGGTGGAGCAGTAGCATAACCCTCTGGAGCCTCCACCTGCGTCTTAACGCGTAAACGGCATTATTAATGACATTAAACGTTAAGCGATAGCTCGTGTGTCGTCGCCGGTTTTTTTGACACATCAAAGGGTTTTAGCGCGTAGGTTAGCGCGCTAAGCGATGTTGGCTACATTAACGCCGTCTCATTCCGCGGGGCGCACGCGCAGAGCAGCGACGCGTGTAGGTACTTTGTTTTTAGGCGCGAACTGCATTTGAATCTTCCAACATCTTCTTTTTTTAGGTTTTTTACATACATCATCATCATCACGCCTGTATTCCCCGAAGGGGTATGCAGAGGTGTGCTGTAGTGCGCCCACACTTCGCCGATGTATTTTGGTCCCAATGTAATAGGGGGCGAGCCTATTGCCATTATACCGGGCACATTCCCCCTCAATACGAGGGAGATTTGGGCCATAGTCCACCACGCTGGCCCAGTGCGGGTAGCTAAATGTATTAAACTTCCTATTAATTTGTACGTTTTAAGATTATAGTGGTGTTAGCTACTAATAGACTAATTTATCAATTACATAATGAATTAAGAATTCAATATATCTATACAAATAAATATAATGGAAGTGTCTGTTTGTAATATCAAAATAACACCTTTTTACCAAATGTCTTTTGTCTGCCTGTTTATTCCGGGTAAACTTCCATGCGTCTGCACCGAATGTGACGGGACTTTCAGAGACTGATAGCTGATGCTCCAAGGCCTAAATAGACTACTTTTATTTTAGAAAAAGAATATGCCCCTTTTTTTGGGTAATCTCACTAAGGCGAAGTCGCGGACACAGCTTGTTTTTAATATACCTAATACAATGAAACAAATACATAGTAGGTGCATAAAAAAATACATTTTATTAATTCAGGACAGCCTCAATACATAATATTTCAATTACTTATAACAATTCATATTTACAATAAATCTGGTAACTAGAACGTGATTTATTAAATTACTTTGTGGTTGTTCCTTACAAGCGACTTAAGAAATAATCGTTATTATTTATCTTATTAGCATATTTGAGTCTATAACTGGTAATTAGAAAAAATCTTGACATTTCATAAGAGGCATTAAAATTAAGCACTTCTTGGAGTTAGGCACTTTAGAGTATTCAGGTAATTGACGACTATGGGTTGGTCTAATAGTTCGGGCGTAATACGGGTTTGTTTTTACGATTTGTCTAAGGAGTAAAATGGCCATCGAGGAATTCCTGATCAAAGAACTTGTAGTAGAACCGTAGTAATTCCGATAATTTACTTAAAATGGTCCCACATTTGCGCGATTCACGCACAGATTCATATTCAGTGTAATTATTAATATTTTATGAAAATACTCAAATGTGGGATCGCCCCTAGTCTATTGTATGGTAATCATTTTGCAAGCGTTACTTAGTTTAGGACCATTCCATTCGTGTATTGTGTATTGTTATTGTCAGTTAGTGTCATAAAGTGCTTTATTCCTTCACTTTGGAAAAAGCAACCATGGAGTTTCTTGACCATTCTTCTCCATATCAAATGCATTCCGAATAGGTGGTAAAGATACTAATAATATTATTTATTTTTTATTGACGATTCATAAGTGCCTGTATTGGTTTATATGAATAAAAAAAAATCTGATTCTGATTCCTTTAGCGGAATTAATAATGTATTAGATACACGGCGCAAGGCATGGACCGGAAATCTCAGTCATGGCCCACGGTTATTTTATTAACGAATTAGCAAATAACTAGATAGTTAATATGAATAAAAAGTTTTCTTAATTAAAGTTAATATAAGCAACATACCAGTAGTCCGAAAAAATATACTACATATGTAAAGTGCAGATGCTCAGTGAAGATAGATTTTACCGAACTATCATAGTTTCTGTAACATTTGGCACAACAATTGTGTTGTGTGTGGCTTTCACGGGCTAAGAAAATAGTGTAAAATACATTACGAGAAGCGGCCACTACTTAAAAATAAAATGTAGATAAGTACATTTAAATTTTGCATAAGTATTGAGACATTGGTATCGATTCTGTTGAGCACAAACTATAGCTTAATAATATTTTATAGCACTTTAGTATTGCCATCTAGCTTATAAATTGCCGCTGTAATAAGGAAGGCATTATGCTTAGATTAGTTTGGCAGCAACAGAATCGGTACCATTACAAGATTTAAAATTTGGCAGCATACAAAAAAAAAACATTTCTAAATTCGTATCCGATACTGCAGAGCCAGCACGCTTGCCAAGACCAGCCCTTTATCACAGGTAGTGTTGCACGGACTTATTGTCTTATTTCATAGAAGAGACAGAGACAAAATTTACACATACGTTAGTCTAGTCTTGGCGCACATGCTACCCGTGCTGAACGATGATTGCGTACATCGTTAATTAGAAGGACTTTTAGAACATCTTTTGTATTAAACATAGGCGGCCGCCATGTGAGGAGGGCCGGCTGTAGCTCGCTGACCACCACTTCCGATCTTTTACGTCAAATTGGGCAATTCTCAATTCAATTCTGTAGTTAGTATATTTTCACCCAGCTACACAACGCGAGGACGGTGATTAAGTTTATATAGCAAAATATAATTACTTAAGAACTTACACACATATTGGTACAGAAAACTGACCGCCAAATTTATAGAAATTGTAATGTATCATCGGTATGGTATATTGTTATATCGATTCTCATCATGGTTATATTTTTAGTACTACCAAATTTAGTTTGCGTCGCAAATTGTGCACAACCAATTTGGGGGGTCATTGTGTATCGAACCATAGAGTAAACCCTCAACTTTTTTAAATTGTTAGTGCATAACAATATTTACCGATTACTTTAAAATTAATTAAGGCAAACATTTCATTGTTTCAAATCACTTACAATCTAAATAACAGAAATGTAAAAATACCTAGTATAATGTTCTATACTGATAATGCGAATATTCGTTAGTCCGGGGTCCTGGTTCGTGGGGGTTCGTCGCCGAAGCAATGCCTGTGTATGGGGTCCTTGTACGAGTTCTCGTGAAGAACGCTGTGCGAGCTTGTGCGACACTTTGTCAGACAAAGCTCGTAGTCATCGGTCAGCGACCGGAATAACACGTTTTTTTCCGTCGAAAGTTTGGACAATACCAGTTCCAACATATGCCTCTGTTGAAAGAGAGTTTAGAAAGTCATAAAAATCCTAAAGTAAATAAACCCGTGAACCGTCACGGGACGCCTGGCAGATGTGAAACATCGAAATTGTTTTGTACAAGTTATATGCATAAAATAACAGATTACGACAGGCACTAAATATGGCTTAATGAAAAAAGAAATATTACTAATTTATAAGCTTTATAATAACTTGCAATGTATGCATCATCTTGCAACTGAATTTTATATCAGTTATCTTTAACCGAATTTGGTATACACGCTTATTTTGGATGACAATGCATGCTTAGCTATGTGGCGTCATTCTAATTCCAATATTGCGGATCATCCAAGATGGCGGAATAGTTATTTTTTCTGCACTGCCACAGTATGGGTATCAAATGAAAGGGCTTGCTGAGGAGAACACGAAAACGAAGGGCAATTGAATAAAAGCTAGATTTCAAAAGTTTTTTTACCATATATTTTTTTCCCTTAAAATGATGGCTGTTTATTTAATAATCATTTATTTCCATAATACAAAAAAAATATTTTCAATTGCGACAACTCAATTTGTTTCAATCAGTGACTTCAGTAATAGTTATATTCGAAGCGTGGCGGTATTTATAACTATACTTTATGCGTTAAGTAATAACAGTGGTAGCCGAGTGGTCGAACGCACGCTTTGCAGTCAAAGTGCGCAGGTTCTATCCCCGGCTCGCACCTCTGGGTTCCATGTGCGAATCTCATTTTCATCTGAGATTATCACTTGCTAAGAAACGGTGACGGAAAACATCGTGAGGAAACCTGTGTGCCCGGTATAATGGCAATAGGCTCGCCCCCTATTACATTGGGACCAAAATACATCGGCGAAGTGTGGGCGCACTGCAGTGCACCTCTGCCTACCCCTTCGGGGAATACAGGCGTGATGATGTATTATGATGATGTAATAAGGTTGATTTCATTTTGATTCATACCATCGCATAGCGTGGCTAAGCGTCGCCACATTTAAAACTATACTTTATTCATTAAGTAATAAGGTTGATTTCATTTTGTTGTGGCGAAGCGTCGGCAAATCTCGCCACGCCAAAAATCAGGTGGCGGCCCGCGCGGTGCAAGCGGTGCGACCGCACCGGGCGCAGTCGTAGGGAGGGCGCCAAATTCAGCCGAAAGGCGATCGACGATAAGCGTCACGACGCAATTCAGTAAAGCGTCAAAGAGGAGCCTTACAACACATCCACTATCTTAGTATTATTCGAATTTTGTATTCAGAAGGTCGCCACTTTGAAATGTCGCACCACCCAAAAAAATTGCAAGGTCTGCCCCTGATTATCATTGCTGTTACAGTTACATACCTTACTTGGATCCAAACAACATGACACACAGTATTCATACAAAACACAACAATTGTCCGGTGTGCATGTTTCACAGCTGTATTTATCAGTGAAATCAGCGTCCGTATCGCAGCAGCCATTCTTCAATGCATCCATCCTTTGGCACACATAACCTGGAATTGTATAAAAGTATTTAAGGAACTGAAACAGACATTTTTATGTATAGTGTTATTGCTTTGATTTCAACACAGTAAATTCCCGCAACCTTGCAGCCGAAGGGGTAGGCAGAGGTGCACTGTAGTGCGCCCACACTTCGCCGATGTATTTTTGGGCCCAATGTAATAGGGGGCGAGCCTATTGCCATTATACCGGGCACATTCTCCCTCAATACAAGGGAGATTTTTGGGCTATAGTTCACCACGCTGGCCGAGTGCGGGTTGGTGAACTTCACATGCCTTTCTATAGACGTGCAGGTTTCCTCACGATGTTTTCCTTCACCGTTTTATAGCAAGTGGTAATCTCGGATGAAAATGAGATTCGCACATAAACCCAGAGGTGCGAGCTGGGGTTTGAACCTGCACACTTTGATTTGCAAGGCGTGCGTTCGACCACTCGGCTACCACTGCTTATACTTTCTTGGAATATAAACATGGTTCTTTTCACTAACAATAGGATACCCATGAATTTAATGTCTAAATATTAATACACTGCAACTATAAACTACTTACTAGTTTTAATGAAACTGGGAATAGAATCAATTACAAACACAACATACTCATTTACAATATTTTTACAATACCTAAGTACATATCCACATATGTCGAAACAAAACAACAAAATTGGTTGTGGTTTCTCAAAATATGTCGAATTAGAGATAATGTTGATCATGCGAGAATTACCCCCCAGGTAAAAAGCAAAGTGATTCAAACACCTATATATTTATATCCCTGAAATCGGCGTTTTTTTCTCCATCTTTTGAGCTGGGTTTCATGCAAAGTTACCAAAATGGTGCTTGAGTCAATTCACCTTTAACTCTCACTAGGTATTATTACTTGAAGAGGTTATTATATTAGAGAGATTATTACTATTATGGGAGGTAATACAACTGTTATAGCCTTTAATCTATGAACATATAAACACTTCGAACATGTAACTATAATTATGTATGCTAGTCTCTAAGGTATTTATTATAACATATTTGTGACCTCAGCCCCAAATCATGGTATGGTGTTCATAGTACAAGCTTTGCTTAGTTTGGGATCATACGATAAGTATTTGGTTGCCTGGCGATATTTATTTATTTATTCCTATATTAGTTACCCGGCGTATATTGTATATTGTATTGTATTACATAAGTTATTTATTGAATAAATTGAATTTAATTGACTTCAGAGGGGTTAGCACGCATGTCAAGACCTTTGTCACAGATTTCCTCGCTGCTCTTTGTCTAATTTCATACGAGAGAAAGAGTCAACATCAAGATACTCCGTGATATACGTCTAGTCTTTGCGCACATGCTACAACTACAGGTGATGCGAATATTACAATTCTTTCTTGTCTACCCACTGATGTTTTATTCTTAACAATTACATAAAAAATGATAGTTGATGAACTGTTACAAAACAATGCATGCTCACCTCTATCATCAACAAGTAATACCTTCCCCTGCACTGAATTTCTACATTTAACTTTATCATTTGTGTCATTGTGCTCTTGAAGTGTTCTCCAAACAAATGGCTTCTTTTCAAATGATATATCCTGATATATCATGCTTCTGCTGTTACCCTGCAATTAATACAATTACAGTTAATTAACATTAATTTTATATAGTTCTAGCTTCCTACCAAATCTTAATTTACCTACTAAAATATGTTTTAATGTTAGTTTGAGCATTACGCAAGGATGGGTGAGATTAAAAGAAATCCCTGATGAGATTGATACCAAATTTGTTGCAGAGGTGTTTATTTATGGTATTCCGATGTCACTAACCTCTCTTATGAAACTAACGATGCAATAAGTTAGCGACGATGCAAATATGATTCCCAGTACCAGCCGCCGCCGTATAAAACGCAACAAAGCGGCATACCACATGTTAAACTCAGGTAACAACTTTATTAGATGAAAATACCAATAACAACTACAAGAAAACGTAGCGAAATATAACATTTTCAAGCGTGTGTATCACTGGAATGTAACACTTTCTCCGTAAACATTTTCGATTGAAAATCACCTAAAACTTAGTCAATGTAATATTTATGGCGAACATCAACAATGCCTTCTCATTATAATTGGAATTTTTATAAACACTCGTTTATTGTTTTTAAGTTTTTCATGGTAAATATTAACTCCCGACCGATAGAGCGTGAGAAATAGAAACAAATACAGTTGACAATTGAGATTTCATTTTGTTCTCATGTCACTGTCAGCTGTTACTTGTCAACCAAAATGTCTTTCGTTTGACAGCATCAACGATGGGATCAACCATGGGATCAAGATGGGATCAAGATCATCCGCCATCTTTATCACTGTCATCATTCATTTTTATTTATTACGTGTATTTATTGAATTTGTCCTTGCTATTAATTACTTGACATTGGCGAAATACCCGCGCTAGTCGCAGGTGAAGCCATTCCTCATCTTATTCCATTAAATTTCATCATTTTACTCATTTCGTAAAAAACAAAAAAGATGGGATCAAAGCATGATCAAGGCACATTTAAGGCATGATCAAGGATTCATCCGCCATCTTTATCACTGTGTGTGTGTATTTATTAAATTTGTCCTTGCTATTAGTTACTTGACATTGGCAAAATACCGAAGGAGAGAAAAAAAGACCACGAGGCTACCAGCACGGGGCTACCAGCAGTGGTAGCCTCGTGGGCAAGAACGCCCGCCTTGAACGTAAGGGGTGCAAGTTCAAATCCCAGGCCTGCACCTCTGAGATAATTTTCATGTGCGAATGTCATTTTCAACAATGATTACCACTTGCTGAACGGTGAAGGAAAACATCGTGAGGAAACCTGCACGTCTATAGAAAGGCGTGTGAAATTCACCAACCCGCACCGGGCTAGCGTGGTGGACTATGGCCCAAAATCTCCCTCGTAAGGAGGGGGAATGTGCCCGGTATAATGGCAATAGGCTCGCCCCCTATTACATTGGGACCAAAATACATCGGCGAAGTGTGGGTGCACTACAGTGCACCTCTGCCTACCCCTTCGGGGAATACAGGCGTGAGCTGTAAAAAAAAAAGAAAAAAAAGCTGAAGTAATATCAACCCTAGGCTATGAACCAAATTATACCATAGAGGAATACTTTAGACGGAATTAACAACAAAGAAAAACCGACTTCAAAAACCTAGCTGCACTAAAAAGCTAAAAATGTAGGTGCCAATCTACGTCAGACTAGGCAAATAGACACATGAATTGGCACTGACTCCAAATGTTATGAATTATAAGGTTATTTTTAGCTTTTTAGTGCACCTAGGTTTTTGGTGTCGGTGTTTCTTTTTTGTTAATTTTTTTTCACGCTTTTTATCCGACGAAAAAAGGGAGGAGGTTCTCAATTCGACGCGTATATTTTTTTTTATGTATGACTAGCGCCCGCCCCGGCTTCGCACGGGTGGACATTTTTATAGTGTAATATTTTTACCTTAAAGCTTCACTTTACACTATCTTGGCAGTTGTATTTGCAAAACCATATTGATTTTCAGGAGATCCTACTCGAGAAAGAGCAACATACAATTGCCTATGAGAAAAGCACTCTTTCTTTACGCACAACTCTCTCCCGCATTTCGGTGCCCGCTCTCTCGCTGCGCTGCGTGGACCTTCTGGCGCGTCGTCCGCGTCGGCGTGTATTTTTTGTTTATATTGACATTTTTAATTTCGTATTATCTTTTGAATGGAATGACCGATTTCAATAATTCAAAAAGTAATCGACAGATATTGAAACAGTTTTGAATACGAAATAATTTATTTGAATAAGAATTAATACAAAGGTATGGATAACTCGGTCTGATTTTGATCGGCATTTCTGTCAACTTTTAAAATGTAAAAAAGTAGTTATAGTGACAAAACTAAAAAAGTTGGACATATGGTCTGGCTGACTTTTTTGTAGATATTGATGTGTTCTATAATATTGTAAAACATTTTTTTGTTCTATCATCAATACTTTTCGCTGCGTATGCGATGAAAGACATTTTACGGCTAAATTTTTTACACCTTGGGTTGGTTTTAGTAAAGATTTCTAAGGATCTCTAATTTTTTCTAGTAATAAATATAGCCTATGTTACTCAGTGATAATGTAGCTTTCTAACGGTAAAAGAATCTTTGAAATTGGTCCAGTAGTTTTTGAGTGTATTCATTACATACAAAAATACAAATCTTTCCTCTTTATAATATTAGTTTAATATAGTATAGAAGTATATATATGGATATAGATATAGATCACATATATCTCCGGCGACATTCGACTGATTTCAAATTTTTTTTTATGACGTTTGCTAGTTAGTGTCAATAATCGTTGAAAATATGCAAGGATTATCACCTCGTAACAACCCTAAAAAAGTAAATATTTACAGCCAAAAAAAATCTCTCACTACATTGGGGGTAAGTTTTGATTTTTCATTAACAATCCGTATTAAACAAAAAATAATAATCAACCTAAATGAAAACTCCTAAAAAAGCCGTACACAAACTGTAATTACATCATCCACGTAAACAAAAATGTTCTTAATAAATATAAAAATGTTCATAAAATGAAAACTGCTTGGCCAATCTATGTTAATTTTTTATGGGACCAAATGGCATATATTCCGCATCAAACTAAAGAAGAATCACGTAAATCGGTCCAGCGTAATCGGTGTACATACATTTAAAAAAAACATACTGATCGAATCGAGAACCTCCTCCTTTTGGAAGTCGGTTAAAAATTGCACTAACGCACTGCTATAATGCTTACGGTGGCAATTAACGTTTATTTTAATATTTAATTTGCATGCAGTTTCAGCAGTTCGACACGTCCTAACCTAGCGAGCGATTCTTTTAGGTGTGTGTACTAACCCGATCGCGAGTGAGTGGGCTTCTAAAAAATCTGTTTAAACTGTGAGCATCCAAAACTGCGAGGCAATTAGATTTAAAAAAAGTCGAAGAATATTGTACCTACTTATCGTACAGAGCATAGGTTTTAATTCTTCAATTTTAGGTGAAATAATGAAATTTCACTATAATGTTGTTTTCGGTCTTCGATTTTGAGTACGCGTACGTTATCGATGGTGTACATTCGTGCATCTTAGTTCCCAAAGACGGTCTGGGGAAAACGCAAACGCCCAATCCTTTACACTGATCTATACTAATATTATAAAGAGGAAAGATTTGTATTTTTGTATGTTACGAATAAAGTTAAAAACTACTGGACCGATTTCAAAAAATATTTTACCGTTAGAAAGCTACATTATCACTGAGTAACAGGCTCGAAAAAATCTAAAAAAGGGGTGGAAAAGGGGGGGGGTATACATTTTTTTTTACGTTTGTTATGAGGTGGTAATAATTGCATATTTTCAACGTTTATTGACACTAAAAAGGGTGGAAAAAACAAACTTTTAACAAAAAACAAAAACCGACTTCAAAAACCTAGGTTCACTAAAAAGCTAGAAATAACCTTATAATTCATTACATTTGAAGTCGGTGCCCATTCATGTGTGTATTTGCCTAGTCTGATGTAGATTGGCACCTACTCCAAATGTAATGAATTATAAGGTTATTTCTAGTTCTTTAGTGCACAGACCTAGGTTTTTAAAGTCGGTTTTTGTTTTTTGTTATTTTTTTTTTACCGTTACGTTTCGTTAAGGATTGGTTGACGGTAATTAGACAATGTGATTGCGCTATATCTGCCGTCCAATTGAGTACTAAAATACTTGCTGTAGTAACATTTTTCAGTTTTATCGAGATCTTATTTTTGAACATCCATATTTACTAAGATACGGGGAACAAAACTGTAGTTGCACACTACCCAGAGACAATTTTTAGGGTTCCGTACCCAAAGGGTAAAACGGGAACTTCGCTGTCCGTCCGTCCGTCCGTCTATCACCAGGATGTATCTCATGAACTGTGATAGTTACAGAGCTGAAATTTTCACAGAGATTTATTTATGTTGCCGCTATAACAACAAATACTACAGAATAAAATAAATATTTAAGGGGGCTCCCATACAAAAAACGTATTTTTTGCTCGTTTTTATAGATAATGGTACGGAACCCTTCGTGCGCAAGTTCAGCTCGCACTTGGCCAGTTTTTTGGATTTACTTAAAAGCGGCCTTTTACTTAGAAGAGATACGTTATCTGGATTTAGTTAGATCATAGTCAGTTGTAGTTTTATAATGTGTTGTTCAATAAATAAAAGACAATCGCTATTTTTTAGAGGTACCTATTTAATTCAGTCTTTAAACAAGTCGAAGTTTTTTATCACTCCTAGGCCCGGCCGCTACGATCTTTTGCACATCGCTTGGTGGTATTGAGAATCCAGTTGCTGTAAAAAATAATGTAAAATTAGGCACATAAGAAGTATTAAAAAAAAAACTGTAGTAAATCCATGAATTGTTTCATATACTTTTTAATTTACACTTGTAAATTGCTGACTACGTACTATTATTATCGGTATTTAGAAAATACTTGAGTAAGCTCAAAATGGATTCACTTTGATGTGATGATGAAGGTATACGCACCATACAAAAAGTACTGCAATAGTATGTGTTACATATGGAACATCTATATTCTGTGATTTTGCCGCACATATTACATGCCGGCCAGTTTGGGCACGATATAACTGGTGTGAGTACTGTTGGTGCTTGAGACCGAACACCATCCTGAAAAAAAAACATATTATTAGCACTTGTCCCATTCTTAGGTTCGAAGTTATCTTTAATTGCGTAAAAGTTACCGTCATAGAATGCAATTGCTTTGGGAGAAGACAAATCTTCAAGAAAAAAGTAAAATAAAAGTTTAGAAATCAGATAGGATAAACGAAATAAATGTATAACTTACACATAATTGAATGGCCTATACTCGCCCTTAACCCAAAAACCGACTGAGGCCATAAAACTCGAGGTAGGGTTAATAAAGCTCGGCGGTCGTAGTGATGGCAATGTATCGATTAACCAGTGTTATAAACGTAGTACCTAATTCTATTTTATTATAATATTCACTCACGCAACTTATCGACAATATCGACATTCCTTTATGCGGGTTTACTACCTGCACTAATGGTCTCCGCTGGCTCCGAGCAATACAATGGGAAACTGATAACACGAGCTCAAGAGTTTTATTGTCCTAGTCGTTATTTAGGTTGAGGGCGAGTATAGTCACGATGATCCAGAAGTTTCCGGTCCGATCACCACACTAGACGTTAAACTATTGCGAGTATTATAACAGTGGTAATTAATAAACTAAAACTAAATAATGGTATCCAAGGTATCCACTTACTATTGGATTCATGATTGGAGAACCATAGGATGGGCTCACATAACCGCTTTCACTGGACTCTGTTGATCTTGTTCTATACACTTGGTTTTGCGCCGGTAACTGTGTAGACATGGTTTGTTGGTAATAATTTGTATTATGGTAATAACTATCTTGTCTCACGCTATATTGCGGCGTTGGTCTTGAACTTGATACGGGATGGTATGCGTTTTGAGATAAATCATAACGTGATCTTGCTTGATAATGATTCGCAGAAACTGTCTCTCTCGGGGTTTCATTATATCCAGGCGACTGATAATAATTATTTGTGTTTATTACCGGAGTTCGGTTATCTGGGATAACACGATTTCTATATTTATTGGTTGTTGGCATCGAATTGCACGATTGAGGTTGGTAACCATTCCTGGCATTGCCTTTGTTTAATGCGCCTGGGTAAACACTTATGGATATCTCTCTTCCTGGAGGTCCAGATGAAAATATGCACGAGTTATCTGTACAATGGTTAACTTTGGGAACATTGGCTGGAGGGTTAACCTGCATCGGCGGTTTGTTTAAATGCTGTTTCAAAAGTGTATTATTACCATTGATATTTTGTTGTAGTAATCTATTTTTACGCTCTTTTTGAAGTTTCGCCCACTGCAGCATGTATTTATAAAATAAATATACATGGCGACGGTCACATTTGATTCCCTTCTTATGGATGGCTCTATGAACAGTGTTATCTAAGAAACTGTTAATGAAATGATTGTTATTCTCTTGAGGTAATATCAATGCGTCTAGTATGTCGTATGATAAGCATAGAAAGTATTTTCGTATATACAAGAAGGCGTCTTGTGATTTTTTCCTGATGTTGGCATCTTTGATCGAGCGTAATTGTGTCTGCATTTGGTAGTAAGAATCCATTATTATTATCAAATTTTTAGACAACATTACTAGTGAACCATTTATTTTGTTGCTCATTTGTTCGGATTGCATAAATTTAAGACACGTGTCCGGTGGTTTCTGTAAGTTATTTCTTTGTACTTGATTTTCATTGTGATTTTTATTTACTTCAGAGCATTTTTGTTGATAGGCCTGATTAAGATTTTCGTATTGGTCAAGAATTTCGTCAACGGTGTATGTAACTTTTGGATCTTCCAGTTTTCGTTTTCTAGATTCACGAGATGATAGGGATTCAGGTTTTAAGCTATTATTATTCACTTCGCACAAATTATAATGTTTGCCTATTGATTTTCTACTTTCTTTCACTGTATTGTTATTATCTTGATCGATATTTAAATGCTGCGCTTCTTTATTTATAGACACGGAAGAACTGTCATCAATCTTAATATTGGTATCATCGTCACTATCTTCAAAAATCATAGTTACATTTATTGGGGCTTTGAAGTCATATTTTGCCATCTTGTTAAGAATAGTAACTGAAACATAATAACACACATTATAAATAATAGCACACGTGAATCCATATCAAACTTTAAATAATTTAGATTAATTAACGTGAATAATTTATATTTAATAAATCGAAGCCAATATTACAAGTAGGTTACCTTGCTCCATTTTAGTATCTATCCGCGTAGTAGTAATCTATTTGTTGATATTGTATTACTTATTTTATTTGGTGCGACTTACTGTAAAATAGGATAGAAACATATTAGGAGTTTTATAAATTACTATACAACTGTCAACTTTATTTTATTTCTAAAAGAGTTAGTACAGATTACCATCTTATTCTTAAAATAACAATGATTATATGATATTTTTTGTTGAATGTTTTTTTATAACATACTTAAATTTCTTTTGTATAAAATTCTTTATGTAAAGTTGTGACATATCAAAAATCAACAGTACTCAGTACCAACAATGTTGGCGGATCCAAGAATTAAATACATTAAAACCAAAGGATCCGGACCAAAATATCAAATAAAAGGGAATGCAAAATAAAAGAAACCCCAAGAAGATAGTGGACCAGCAATGGTTGATAATTATGCCAGGGATTGAACAAATATAGTGCAGAGAACACTGAGGATAATTTATTTTTCAAAGTACCCACCTTATAATTTAATACACAATAATAAATACCTTATTAAAGGTAATATAGTGTCACCAAATCTTGATTTATTACGCCACGCACCACACTGTATCCACAAAATTAAGGAACAACGAACTTAAATTACCTATTCAGAGTTTATAACATTAGTATTGGGAATTATATTATGTGATCGAATTTATATCGCGGCGTGCAGTTTAGTTTTTAAATGATTAGGACGTGTTGATGACGGCGCTGATCAGACGCGACTGAACAGTATGAAAATATGCAACGTTGGTGCATGTGGTTCGCACCTACCTGTGGCCCGGCATGCTTAAAATGCTTGACGGCCTTAGACGCTTACTTAATAAAGGGCTAGGGGTGTAAGGGGTGCGTCACGACATGCCACTACTAATATTCATGACGCGGAAAGGCGTATAGAAAATCGCGTTCAGGTGAATGTTTATTTTTAATTATTTATATAGCTTGGTCAGTTTCAGTCAAGCTCGAGTCAATATTTTCCGTCCGTAAACCTAAGGGAATAATACAGTACGTGAAAATAACTGGGACTAATTAACTGGATTTCAAATCAAAGCTAATATTTTTTTTTTCTGTATATATAGCTGGTAACTGATATCTTACAAAGCACAGACATTCCACGCAAACAGTTATGTGGTATAAAGATAAACACAAAAAAAGATTAACCAACTTTCAGCTTCGTCGAAGTATCGTTAGAAGCTGAAATATGTAAAAAAAGAAGAATTATTGGAATCGGTTCATAAAATAAACTTTTCATTAACATACATTAAAACCAGCGTTGCCAGTTTTTTTTTTGCCAAGTTGGGATTTCGGAACTTTTTGAGTGAAAAAATAATTGAGAACCCCTTTCAAGTCAGTATAAAAATACGAAATTTGTAATGTGTTTGCAATATGTTCATCATCTCTTTCATCATTTAGAAATAAAGTATTGTCGATGGAAGTAATTAAAGGTAGTATAAAACCTAGTTAGGTTTGCTATCCACTCCTAAAGCAAGCGATAATTATAGTATTTTTTGATTATACCAGTCGATGGCCACACGTTTTAAAAAATTAAGTGTGGGGCAGAATGACAATATATTAAACGACTAATAATATGAATATTATTTAAAATTGGCTTGTCTCATAAACTTCTCGATTAAACCGCTCTACATATCCCAATCCGCAGAGTGGTGGGCTCTACATTGATTAATCTTACTTTGGACATTTATCTGAAATCCCGAGTAAAGTTACGTAATCTTGATTAATCCATTTTAATAATTCGTCGAAGTTGAAGATTTATTGTTTGAAGTTATAACGCCGTGTGCGCGATGTGGGCTGATCCCGCTAATAACAAAAGTAAAGATGTAGAGGTGTGAAATTTTCATTTATCGTTTCAGGCTTTCAGTCGTGTTCCGTTCGGCGGGCGTGTTTCACGTTTTCCACGGGTTTTCGTCAAAGGGAGCGCGATTTTCCTAGAAAGTATACTTTTTATAACAAGTTGTGTTTGTGATTTCCTATTAACATGTTTATTTCATTTATTCAGTGTTCTAAGAAAAATAAAGCTTTTTGACATTGTTCAATTTTAATATAATATATATTGTAAATAAATTGGTGCATCGGTATTGTCCGTAAAAGGCTAATACGATAGTCTTCTTAGGGAATGAAAATGAATGGTATGTCTATGTACCTACTTAGTTTGATTAGATGGATTCTACAACGGATTTTAGTTGAATGAATTTCCTATTGCTGGTCCTAATACAAGCAAATTTTAATTATTAATGCTATCTGTACATAATATAACTTGTTAAAAATAAAGTTTTGTAGCCTGATATATAAATAATAATGATTTCCATTCCGTATCAGATACCTACTTTATTTTACTTATGTAAAACTTGTATGTCTATTATTGGTATGTTATCGAGTTAGTGTGAATACTATGTGAAGGTACCGAAGGTCGAACTAAATGATTTCCTGTGAATTGATCTGTCACGAGCATGCAGTTCGGTGTCTCATATTATGTCTCACGTATATGCTAACTTTCCATAAATAGCTGCCTTATGGTGAACATTAATTTTAGACTTAATTTGTAGCCCGTTACTAACAGGAGGGTAACACAAAAACTTTATAAAATTTATTTATTGTATTTATTACATAAATAAACGGATAGCGAAGTATGTTTTCGTTATAACTGCTAAGTAGATTTAAAAATACTGATAGGGAATTAAACAAAAAATTCAATAGAAAGCTATATCTAAAATAGTGTGTATCTAAAGTGCGCAAAGTCCCATGCAATCAATATTTACTGCTTTTATCCATTAGTAGTATTAGGAGCGATAGGTGGATAGGGACCGAAAATGGTTGGTTGCATAGATAAATTATTGGTCTCGCTCCGGTCGACTAGATACCGCCGCCGTACTTGTCAAATGCGGCAACAAATACTACGCCGAAATCGGCGTACTCGAAGTCAGTCAAACTGCGTGTGTACATACCGAATGTTTTATTCAATACAAAGTAAAATGCCAGTTTGCGTAGCGTAAAAATAATACTACAAGAAATAAGAACGGCACTGGAATCACATACCATCAGTAAATATCGTTTAATTTCGAAAAATCAACATAAAATAACATGAAACCTAAACGCCATTCAGTGTTGTCGCGTATACAAGAATCAAGTTCCCCGTGGTTGAGATTTTAATAATGTGAATTTATTGTAATTGTATTTTATATACTATATCCTTGCAAATTGTCTTACCCACACTACAATAACGAGTTGCCGCATTCATGGAGCTTTTGTTTTTAGAGAGCGCGGTATCGGGACCAATAATAAATCTATGATTGGTTGCTAGAAAAACAAACATTTTCCTGCAGTAACAGGTACTTAAATTAAGATTAATTGGTCGTTAATCGTACTATTCCTATGTTATATGTATATTACGCTAGAGTTTATGAGTTTACCGTTTGAAGCTAGTGATATATTACTGACATTTGGATGAATATTAAAGTCAATGTATTGACGTCAGTTGAATAAAACTGACTTCAATTGTCTGTAATACATGGAAAAGTAATTTCTAAATGGAATCACTTTTTGCTACGAATGTTTGGCGCTACGACGTAAGAACGTACGTCACGCTACGAAAATTGAAAATTCCATTAGTCGTAGGCAAACGCTACGATTGATTTCGATTAAAATTTCAGTAAAAATACAAATGGAATATTATATATACTAGCTTAGAGGCTATATTTTTTTCGGGAACACAACTGACTAGTGAATAAGCAATTTGATTAAACAATGTGCATTAAAATGTTGCAGAACTTTCCTCTAAATCGTGTCAGAAAAGTAACCCTAGGATGGTTAGCTGTAAAAAAATCTACGCAACGTCGATGTTATATTTGTATTTCATTCATTTATTATTATATATTTGTATTTCAGTCTTGTTGCGTTAATGTGCCACGCTTGATCATCTGGAACGGGCGATAGTGAGTTCATTTAAAATGGTCTCATGTTGTTCGTAGTGGTACTCCAATCGCTGATCCTACTGGGTGTGGTGACGATCGTGGCACCTGACTTCCAGTTCAAGAGGCACAATGCGACTGAGACAGTGGGCCACCCGTGCTCCCTCGGGTACATGTCGAGGGCCCACTGTGTGCTGTCACAGTACCGGCTCATTTGTAGGGGCGGGATTAATAGCTATTGGATGACAGCGGCAAGGTGAGTGTCACCACAACTGCACTTTTATTTGAAAATGTACTCTTTACCAATATACGTAAAACTTGAACTTCTTTGTTGTCTTGAAATTCAGTCGCGTAATCTGCGACTGTTTTATTTTATGCCCTTTAGTTTTTAAGGGTACCTACTATCCTGGGTATTAAAGAAATAAATAATGTAAGTAAGATAACTTAGAATAAACAATTTGGTCACTAAAGAATACTAGCTAGCACAACTGCTAGCTTAAATACTTACTAAGAAATTCCTACTGCCTTATGGATTAAGGAATGTAATAATATGTAGTAACGGATGCAAGATTTTCTGCATTTTTTTATTTATTTCTCGTGGCCTGAATACGTACTCAATGTAGTGGTGGTGTTACCCTTAGGCTCGATTCACACGATGTACAATACGAGAACATTGTGTATGGGTCCATAATAGTTCACATAAAATCTACGATTATAGGACTCCCGTAATGCGACAGCTCGTGTGAACACTTCCATATCTAATGTTCTGCCACTGCACATTGTAACGACTCCGGTGTCATAAAACAATAAATATTTATGAGTTTCATATTTTGCGCGTTCTGAGTTTGATTTCAAATCTCATTGGTTTCGATGGTCGGGGTGAAGTTAAATTATGGTGTGCCTTTGTATTCGGTTATCTTTATTGTTTAATAGCCGACGCACATGTTTTACTGCCTTGGTTATGTCTGCAAAACAATTATGTTAAAGTTTTATGGGACACTATTTACATTATTGTCTAAGAAATTCAAGCGTGTGAAAATCATTTGGGACTGGTTCACAGTTTCCGTAACGGCGAATCAATGCAAGTTATTAAGTCGACCCCATCGACCCCGGTATGAACCGTTACAACATCCGTTCCCTTTATGTTTGTAATTACCGGGAGCAGGCTTTATCGTGTAAATAAGGCTTTAGACATTAGTATTGATTGTTATTTAGAATAACTTAATAATTTTGCGTACTTACACAAATTGCCACCGTATTGATTACGACTGTATCATTGACAGTGATGGCGAAAAGCCCTAGCACATTTATAGGCATGTGATTTACCCCTATCGTTACTCTGGGGCGCGGGCGTGACGATATTTTTTCTAATAATATGAATGAGTATTATATTTTTATGAATGAGTATTAAGCATGCTCGTATTTAGCATGCTATTATAGAGCATGTGTAACATTAGCTTCATGTATATCATAATATTAATATGTTAGTAGATTAAAAATGATGAAATACTCGTGAATAAATAAATATCGCCTATTCAGCGTATGATCCAAAACTAAAGAACACTTGTAGTACGGGGCCTTTTCCAAAAAAGGCCACTGACGGGAACCGAACCCGTAACGACCCGGTGCACTGATCAAAGCAGCCTACGTTCGAACCAAGCTGTCGTCAATGTTTGCAAAATTTATTATAGGTACATCATACATCACCACGCCTGTATTTCCCGAAGGGGTAGGCAGATCTACACTGCAGTGCGCCCACACTTCGCCGATGTATTTTGGTCCCAATGTAATAGGGGGCGAGCCTATTGCCATTATACCGGGCACATTCTCCTTCAATACGAGGGAGATTTGAGCCATAGTCCACCATGCTGGCCCAGTGCGGGTTAGTGAACTTAACACGCCTTTCTATAGACGTGCAGGTTTCCTCACGATGTTTTCCTTGCTAATATATTATGTAGACTACTTCTGAATGCTTTCTTAGTAAATTTAGACCGCTGTAAGTATAATAATTGTTACAGGCGCGAGATATCACATTTGCGACTTTTGGAGTGGCCCGGAGATTGTATCAACATGGCAACCCTTCAAAACCACTTTCCTGGCCTCGTCATATTGGAATTCATCAATTCCACAACACTCAGAAGTTTTGAAGGCCACTTCACTGCTGGAAATAAAATCAAGGTTACTATAGTGTTACTACACACATTACTGATAACAAAATTGTCCATATTACATGTATTATGTAGAGATTTAGAATTTTACTAAATTGCTAAATTCAATTTTCTATTGCCCTGGGCCAATATTACCTCAACAAAGTGGAAAAGGTTAATAATGTAAAGGCCACTCCCAAATTTTAGGAACGCTTGTAAAAGTAAATCAATTTAAACATTAGTAGAGTCGTTTTTGTGATTTGATGCTTAAAACCAATTGGCATTCTGGTAGAATAGTAATAGAAATGGAATGTGTGATAATAATCTATTGAGCTTATTTGTAAGCTTTTTAAGCAATGCATTGAACTAATCAGTATTAAAATATGATTGAATATACCCATAAAAAAATTACAATATAAAAATATCTTATCTCGTCGCTGGTTTATCGTTGGCTTCGCTTAACTAAGCGATGCCACGGAGTTAAACCCCGGGATGTAAGTACTTATTTGTTCATACATCCATCAAGTTAGCACATCCGGTTTTACATTGATAATTCATTATATAGTGTATTTAAATAATTCCTACTCAATGATAAATGATAAACTATCTGTCGGCGACCGATAGACTAGGATAGATTTTATAATATGGATATCTGTAAATTTATATAGGATAGATTAGTTACGTATAATTAGATAATAAGATTTATGTAACAGAATGGTAGTTATTAGAGTTCAGCTTAGTGTGGTAATTGTTAATTTTAGCGTGGTGATTATTAACAAAAGAGAGCGAAAATAAAAGAAAGACGGACGCTATGGACGACAGAGGTATAAGACACGTGCAAGCGCGCTATTGTTCGATGAAAGGGAGTCGGCGGCGACGCGCCGGCGCGCTATTGTTCGATCAAAGGGAGTCGGCGGCGACGCGCCGGCGCGTTATTGTTCGATCAAAGGGAGTCGGCGGCGACGCGCCGGCGCGCTATTGTTCGATCAAAGGGAGTCAGCGGCGACGTTCCGACGCGCTATGGTTCGATCAACCTCAGGGTAGTCGGCAGCGACGCGCCGATCGAGCAAAGGGGGTCGAATGGAGGGGGCGCGTCTACCTCTGTCGCTCCCATATAAATATAGCGTTCGTATCTCGGTACGGCATGGGCTGAGCATGTACTTGTTTCAAGAAGTAATCCCTAACCTCCCCTCCGACCACCGCCCCGTCCTTATCACCTTAAAATCCCCTTTTACCAGAATATTCCCACCCAGACCCAGAACGAGAACCAACTGGGAGAAATTTGCTAAAATAGTCACTGAGACTATTAAATCGCCTCCGCTAGTCACTCCACAAGAAGTGAACAGCCAAACTGAAGAGCTAACCAAATGCCTTCGCAGTACTCTAGAACAGTCAACCACGTACACCAAGCCAGGGAGTAGGCGCTTTACACCACTCCCGAAAAGGCTCCGGGACCTTATTGTGGAGAAAAGAGCACTGCGAAAACAATGGAAACGCACGCGATGCCCACGCACGAAGACGGGTCTGAATACACTCATAGAGAGAGTTAAATAGGATCTAGACAGCCATGCGAACGAATCCTGGCAACGACACATGGAGTCACTGGGCGACGACGTCCCCTCCGTCCACCGCCTATGTTGACAGCTGTCGGGCAAGCCGCCACCAGTTCGGCCACTGGTCAATAGTCAAGGCGAAAAATGTTATGCGGCGCAGGAACGAGCTAACATTTTTGCAGACAGCCTTGAGACACAATTCAGACCAAACCCATCCCAAGACACCGCACATCACGAGCTGATCGCCTCGCACATTCCGGCTTACTTTGCTGAGCCAATAGCGGCGACAGAAGACCCGGGGAATATGCAAAGCAATAAAACGCATAAACCCCCGCAAGGCCCCGGGCGCGGATAATATCACCAACTCCGCCCTAAAACATCTGCCACAGAAGGCAATCGCCGCTGTGACAAGATTATTCAACGCCACCTTAAGAACCGGCCACTTCCCATCTCCGTGGAAATTAGGCCGAGTCATACTTATACCTAAAAGAGGTAAAGATCTCCTTCTCCCAACCAGCTATCGGCCGATTACGCTGGTGTGCACACTCTCCAAATTGCTGGAGAGGCTACTTTTGTAGCAGGTTATGCGTTAGCATGGATGATGTAAGAAATTAAAGATTATTAGTATATCAAAGATACATGTTTATTGTAACAGGAATAAAAGCAGAAGACAATATAACAAAGAACGTGGATACCGTTACTATGTATATTTAAAAATAAAACCAGCCAGGTACATATTTATTACTAAAAAGTACCTATACTCAACAACTTCTACCCCGCCTGAGTCCTCACATCACACCTCGTCCAGAACAGTTTGGATTCAGGAAGGGACACTATCCTTTTACAACCTTTTACGACTCTACCACGCTACAACTCACTAGAGTCATACATGCCATGGCCCGCCTAAGACCCAAAATGCGTACAGCAGCCGTATTTTTAGACATAGAGAAAGCCTTCGATAGTGTATGGCATGAGGGCCTACTCTTCAAACTATGCAACTCACCTGCCCCGAGAAGGATGATCAAGTTCATCGCCTAACAAGTCGCACATTCGAGGTGGCAATAGAGGGGACCACCTCAATGGAGCACCCGATCAAAGCCGGAGTCCCGCAGGGCAGCTGTCTCTCACCGCACCTTTACACCTGGTACACGGACGACATAGCAAGTGTGGAGGACACACAGCTGGCTCTATACGCCGATGATGCAGCCTTCTACTCATTATCCACCAGTCCCGCCTGTGCCACAAGAAGACTCCAGAAAACCATAGACAACCTGCCAAACTGGCTCAACAAATGGAGACTCTCCGTGAATGTGGCCAAAACACAGGCTATAATCACGGGGAGGAAAAAGCAGCCATTACCCCTGACATATGAAAACCATCCCATCCCCAGGAGCCATAAAATAACATATCTCGGAGTGTCAATCGACAGAAACTTATGCTTCAAAACTCATGTGGATAGAGTGATCGCGCAAACTAAGGTGGCGCAGGCAAAACTCTATCCAGTGCTCTCCTCCAGTCTCCCGACGCAAACAAAGCTCGGGATCTACAAGGCGTACATCAGGTCACGCCTTACATACGCCATACCATCCTGGTTTGCTTTTGTATCGGAGACGAACAAGAAACGCCTAGGCGCCAGACACAACCTCAGTCTCCGAACGATTGGGCGAGCCCCGCGCTATGTGAGGAACGCAACGATTGCCAGAGACCTGAGTCGAGAGCCTGGACAATTTCGCAGCCCGCCTGACCACCCGACTATTCGAAAAAGCCGACGCTTCAAGTCATCCCCACATAAGAGGCATAGCGCCATTACACTCAAGACCGCCCGACCCAAGACATAAACATACACTCCAGAGGGACCTCACAACAACTAGGCCCTCAAACACAATCGGAAACTTAAGCACAGATGTGTAATACATAAAGCGATCCTCACCGGTCGCAACCAATGAACTGCCCCCAGATGGGGGCAGCGTAGAACAACCGCTGGAAGAGGGGAAACCCTGACACAGCATTCCCCGCCTCTCCACAGGGAGGGCGCGAGAAGAACCGAGACCGATCGATCGGTACGGCAGTTCAGTCGCAATTCAGTTGCAAGTCGCACCACGTCAGTTAGTTCAGTTGCAAAGTTCAGTTGCAAGTCAGTCGCACCACTCGAAGAATAAAGAACTAACTAAGAACACAGAAAAGTATTTCAATTGGAAGAAACTCGAACCTGATATCCAGCAAGTAGCCTGTAACGAATAAGCGATCGTAACTACGGGGTAGCAAATAGCGACGGCATCAATCCACCCAAGCGGGTACTACCAGCGAAGAGAGAAAATCGTGCCCGTCACAATGGCTCCACGGTCCGCCACCGAATCACCATATATTCGGCGGAGGTAACGAACCGTGGACGCAACACTATCAAAAGATTTTATTAAACAATTATTTTTCAGCTGTAATATAAAATAAAATAATTATTTTACTACATGCATACTTTATAAAAAAAGCAATTGTTTATAATTTGGGCACCATTATTGTTAGATTTTGTAGCACATTGTGATGATAACAATGGAATTTAGAGCTTCTATTCCCTTTCACGAGCTGTTGTTTCCCTTTTACGTAATATTTGCTTATTTTTTTGAATATCCGGACACCCCCGCCACGTGATTACGTAATTTGTTACAAATTTATTTCAAACCTCTTTCGTCAAACATATGTTACATAATCGGCCAGCTAGGCGATTACGTAACGTTTTTGTTGTCATGTTGCAAGAGAAACCAGAAAACATGGTGGTTACCGTGATTTCATATCCTATACACTTTAACAACCAATTGTTTCTAGCAGAAGCTCAAGATACAAGGAATGACGTCACTCTGGGAGATACCACCAGACATGGTCCTCGAGATGGGTGAACTGAGGGAGATGGATTTACGTGGAAACAGACTGAGGCACATGAAGCCTCAACTATTTAATCGGACCCTGAGTTTGCAGCGCGTATTTTTAGACGGTAAGTAAAGGGCGGAAAGTGAAAAAGTTACCTAAATCTAAATATATACCAACAATTTTTTGATAAAAATGTATCGCAGGAAATTTGTAACGTGACTCTGTTAAATCTACGTCATTTTCACTCGAACAGGCATTCTACCACCATGGCGTAGTATTCAATTATAAGCTTATTTTTTGTGATATTCTGTACGCTAAAACCTCAAAGCAATATTGCTTTAGATTTGTTGGAGGTAGGTCCCGATAGCGAACTTATGTCAACCTGTACTATCCTTATAAGGATTCTTGAGCAAAGTACAGCACATATGAAAATATTTTTTATCTGTTTAGTGCAATCAAACACAACGCTATTTAGAATTAGTTGCTATGAAATAACAAAGCTCTATTGTTTTGTAATGACTAAGAATAAATAAACTTAAGTCTACTTTTCTTCCTTTTGGTTAGTCATTAGCATAGCAAATTGATACCTTGGTCAATAGCATTGCCTCATTTTTATTCTCGTATTAAATATCTACCTTCCTACGTAAATACTAATAACGTCTTATTATTTTTCCTGTTCCACCAAGCATGGTTAGCCGTCGACCCGACTTACTTACGGGTGTGAACCTCCCGAATGGGGAGCCATGTTATTAGTTACGCTAATCTTTTGTTTATCTACAATACTTCGCACGTATAGAAATGTTTGTACCGCCAGCTGTTCAATTATTTAATCCTCCTTAATCTCAGTGTAGCTCTTAAGTTCACAAGTATCTTTTTCTTTTTTGTATTTTTTAACCCTGTATGTCCCTGTAGTCCCACTGCTGGGCAAAGGCTTTGCTCTTATATGTCCGAAAGATTAGTCTAAAGATTATTTCTATGTTAGAAAGGCCCTGTCTTAGGCTTGCTGTTCCCACTTTACCTACAAATGTAGCAAAATCGTTGCACATTCTTTGCCTCAGTCTGCCACGGCGCAGGCTGTCGGCTTTATAGAAACCTCTCCTTTAATAAAGGGGAAGATCTCTTTTTTCAGCTACTTCTGGCTCGAAAATATGTCATTTCTTTATCCCATTATGTCATTTTATTCCTTGTATATGTTGGTACATATTTATATTTATAGCCAATAGCTGGGACTGCAGCGATGGTGGTCTCGACTGGCTGGCGATGGAAGGTGAAAACGGCACGATCAGGAGGAAGATAGTTGACTATGACAAACTACTCTGCCATCACCAGCTGTACATTGGAAAACCTTTGAATACAGTCATGGAAATTATTCGGGTGAGTTTTTCTCTAATCTCTACTTGAGAACATGAATGTTTACTCTAGCGGTTCTGCGTTTGTCTGTTCTTGTAATATGATTGCCTGATGTAATTTCACCTTGTTAAGGTGCAATTAGTACTTGCCAGTTCCTATAACAAATTGCAGGAGACGAATCCATATTACCAAACTCCGTTCAAATTATCGCCATCATATTAAAATAGGTTACGTTATGTACATAAAATTTTCTAGAACTCGAGTCTTTGTGGCATGGAAAATGGAATGGATAGAAATCGAATACTTCGTATACGATTGGGGCTGAAATACAAGCTAAAAATAGAATTTCTATCTCATCTTTGATTACAATCATACACTGGGTTTTATAACAAAATGATACCCACGTCAATAACCACATTTTGGTAACTAATTACCAAATCCATTAAAGGATTTTGTTTTTAATTGCTATATGACATACATGATTAGTCGCATGCTTTGTTGCGTTATCGCAGCGCTTAATCCATGCATCGTGATCGTGTTTAATTTTGGAAATCGTCAAACAGGTATTTTTAGATTTACGTGATAAGAGTTTCAATGACAAACAATGAAACGTGAAATTCAGAAATTAAAATGATCTGAAAACGATTCATGCATACAACGTACATAGTGGAAGAGGTTAAAATATTTTTGTACTTAGTGTTTTTGTATTGACAATATAACAACTCTAAGTACAAAAATGATTTAATATTGTGTAGTGAAATCCTTTGATCAAGAGAGCAAAAGAAGCTATATTTAACGTAATAAAAAATAGTAACCATATAAATAAAAAATAGTAATAATAAATTTTAGTAACGCAATAAAAAATAAATCAACGAATATCCCTTAAACCTACTACTCGACTGCGTGCGAGTTTATTAAGTTTTAATTTTAAGTAACTTTTATTTTAACCTAGATCTAAGTAGTAACCTAACCTTCCTTACTATGATTGTTATCGTTTTTGTGCCATCTTATTGGTAGTAATATTATTTAGTGGATAACGGTGTTGGTTGTGCAATTATCAACGTATCTCTAACTTATTGTACTCATATTAATGTTTTATTGTACAACTGTTTGTTTTCCTCAATAAATAAATATAAAATCATTTGATTTATCACAGATCGTATTAATGGAATAGATCATTGGCGGGTAGTGTGACTAATGGCTGCGACGATTTAGTCTTAGGAATCAATGAAAATCTCAAGACTACTTCCAGACAATGCGAGAGACTTGTCCTGCGCCGTGCGCCTGTAAGATGACGAACGTAGTTCAAAAGCCATCTCATCCAGGCCAGAGTTCCGCTGGCGCTGTAATACCCATCATCACGGTGGATTGCTCCTACAGACAGCTGGAGGAGCCACCGGTGTCTCTGCCACCGGGAACCACCACGCTCCGACTCGAGGGGAACAAGGTAAAATATGGTACGGTCTTTTTTGATGTTTAATCCGAGACGAAAGTAGTCTTGCATGCTTTTCTGGAAACCTTGGCAGGACTAAGAACATAAGGATTCGTGAATTTAAGTATGGATGCAGAAATACATGTTATAATGTGATAAAATTCATTAAATTAAAAAGACTGGTTTCTTTCGTAAAGCCATGTTGCCACATTTCAAAGCCCATTTGGATCAAGATGGTTCCTTGAATGCTTCTGATTGGACGCCATCGTTCAAGTGCGCGTTAATTATTGTTGCTACGATCAAAGTAGCGTCCAAGTAGCTACTCAAATGTAAAATGTCATTAAATGTGTAGCTTTAATTATTGCCTAATAATATTATTCGTTTTTGGGCTTGTTACTAATCGTCACTTAGCAAGTGGATTGGCAACTGTAGAACTTATGACCCCGCTACAGATGTTTCAACATTGTTAGATAAAGCTTGTAAACCCTTGATAAAATGTGATAAAATTGCTTTATAGGCAATGATATATCATTGTTTATAGGTAACACCCATTTCATTACCTACTGGAAATTGCATGTTGGTTTCATGTTCTTTACGAAACAACCTTGAGGCGAGTAAATATTTCTCGGTTTACCGGTTACCTACAGTCGTTCTTTGATCTTGTGCTTTTGATCGACTTTCTGGAAAGTTTCATTTTACGAGATTTATTTGCTTCACAAAGTTTAGTAGTGATGTGAATTGCGTAATCTTTATATATATATTTCTACTGTACGTGTGTATGTCACTGAACTCCTCCCAAACGGCTAGACCGATTTGAATGATTTTTTTTGTATGCGTTTGGGTTGTGCCCTGGATGGTATAGATTGACAATTGGACCCGACAGGTGGCGCTGCTTTCGTATGTCACTAATTCTAAGGCGGTAAGAGGTTCGCCCAGTCAGCTAGTTACATTAAAATGTAGTTACCAATAATAAGTTACCTAAGATTATATTTTGAATAGCAGGAGTATAGTTTCTTTGCTTTCTTTTATAAAGGAACCAACCTTATATCAGTATTCCTAAAAAATATTTTAGATATATACATACCTAGATTTTAAAAAAAAATAGTTTTTTTTAATTTTACTATCCGGTGTCCGGCCGCATACTGAATTACTATCAGGTATCCGGCCGGATACTGACGAAGAATCCGCTAGGATTCCAATAAAAATGAACAGTTATTAGTAAGAGCAAAAACTTGTTTCTTTGAGGGCCGAGTCGTTACTCTTAGGATAAAAATGTGTCAGGTAAAAATAATGTGTAAAGGTACAGAAAACGACCCTACCCTTACAGGAATCGGGGGTGTCACCTTTGACACTTTTCTACTACGAATTCGTATCGCACACAAACTACCTTCTATTGAATTATGTGAGATTTTTAATTTTAAGATAGGTGTGTCCGGTTTAGCTGAATGACACCAGTGTAAATGTACTGAAAATGCAACAAAAACCGCCGTATCTTTTGAATGCGTTAACCTAGAAGTTTGATTTTTTAGGGCACCAAGGGACCGGAGACATAAGTCTCTATTATAAATTTCAACTTGATACCTTCATGCGTTTCAAAAAGGGTCTTGACACCCCAACAGACAGACAGACAGACAGACAGACAGACGGACAACAAAGTGATCCTATAAGGGTTCCGTTTTTTCCTTTTTAGGTACGGAACCCTAAAAATGGTACATGTAATATTGTTTTTTTGACTTCGCATTGTCGCTTTGCCACTAGTGCACGCTAACCCCAAATCACTTAAAGCTGCTGATAACATTTACTTGGAATTTCTTATGTGGGTTCTTATGTGACTTCGTGATTGCTAATAAATATCCTTCTGGGAATATTCAATCAGGTACCTACTAACCGACTCGTACTTATAAATTCAGAGAAAGTGAAACCGAACTTCAGAACTTCTTTGTCTGAAAAATAACGTGGATGTTAGGTAATACGTCAACGGCATTTGCGAAGGTGAAACCACCTAAATGTCAATTACTTACAATCCAATTAATTAGGTCGTAGTTTGTGAATTTAATTGATCTTCCAACTAGTACGTAGAGCTAATTGAAGACGCGTGCCTACAAATCTAGAAGAACAAAATAATAAACTGAACGTTTTTTTGCTTGAAGGCTTCTTACAATATGCTTTTCAATTTGCAATAAGCACAAGAATAACCGGATAATATTTTAACATAATAAATCACCTATAATTCAATGAAATGTAAAAAACGAAAGTCATATTCAAGATTTTTTTGAAAAAAAATTGGCTCCCGCATCTCGACGCCCTAGTGTGCTAGAGGCTTTACTGTAAATAATTATATAAAGAATGCAAAACGGATCGTAAATCTATTGTTAATAAAAAATATAACCAAAATGTTTTTAAAACATAAGTTGGTCGGTCCTTGACACATAGCCTATTTGGCAAGGACCGACCAACTTATCAGTGCCATAAATTTCTACAGCCGTTATCGTCACCAAAAAATATTCAAGGACTTAAATATGCCAAGTGCCTAGGAGTGGGGTGAGGGTCACGCAAAAACTTGACGTCTCTCGTAATTGACTTGTTGTAGATATGGCTCCGAAATTCACCTACATAGACTACATCCTTTCAAATGTAGATATATAACCACACATCAACGTTGGTGGGACGATTTTAGATGAACCTGGCCAGCACTTGCGCCAAGACAAGACTTATATTACGGATTATGTCGCACCGAGTCGCTTTGTCTCTTTTGTAAGACCCTCACACTATTCAGCGGGAGCAACTACATTGTTTAGTGTCCTTCCTTTCGGCAACTGTCTCACTTATCCAAAATAATATAAATGAGGTAGGTGTTATTACCTAACATTTAAATTAATGTACCCACTCGTATCACATCATCATAATTTGTTAGTCTTCTTGGAACTATGTAAGTACCTATTTAAGTACATATTCTGTTAGTAGCAAATACCGGATAACTGATAGCCGATACTCTGCTAGTATTTATCGCAACACCATTTGTTTGTAACAGTATTCATTTGTTTCTGTCATGTGCGACCGAACGGAAAGAGACGACACTATTGGTATGACGGTGGGTTATACTTTTATAATACAGGGTATTCTAAGAAGTCTTTCAATCAAACAGCGCTTTGTTTCCGCTATTGTTGACAGGGGAGAAATATAATACGGGTCATATTCTGCATGTGAACATATTAAATGAATTTTGTCGCGTAGTCACGTGGCTTCTAACAAAGAAATTTAATATTTATGTGAATTGACATAGAGCACTTGTATTTTCAAAAAAAGTCGAGTTAATACGCTTGCACCGGCGGGCTTAGGGCATACGAATGATTTGTATTATTTAAATTTTAATCCGTCTTATCTCACAAAAAATATAATCACAACATTTATCTACTTATATCTGGACTGTCAGTTTATAGACAAACTAGCTTTTCCCGCGACTTCGTCCGCGTAGAAGTCGAAAATGGTTCTATTCGGATTTATACACCGACTTCAAAAAGGAGGAGGTTCTCAATTCAACCCGTGTTTAATGTTTTTTTTATGAAACAGATTGTATGGTAATAAATGCCGATTTTACTGACTGTGAGAATCGAATATAATGACTTTACTGACCTAACTTTAAAGGGATTCCACAAAATTTACAGAACTTTGAATCCATCTCCCATGCGGCATCGCAACGCTCACCATCGCGTTGCGACGGTCATTATAAGGCGTCGCGGCGCTCATTATAAAGCGTCGCAACGCTCCCTATGAGTCCTCGCGACGTTTATTATAAGGCATCGCAACGCTCGCCATATGGCTTTGCGACGCTCATCATAACATCATCATTGTTATGACATATCAATTATTATGTTCAAATATTTGAATACTTATAAAATATACCAATCTTTATTATAGTATAGGGATTTAAAGGTTAAATAAACATGAAAATTGCTTACCATTTCAAATTTCGAACTCTACGTCCCTATGAGGCCGTGTCATAAAAGTGCATAACCTCTTTAAGCTTACGAACCTTCAGATGAGGTACTAATATAGTACGGTGTCTTTCGAGACATTCCAATTTCAAAGAGTATTTGCTTATGTTTTTAAGTGAGTTCAACCTTTTTAAAAAAAAAATCGTATGGAGGGTAGAGGTACGGAGAATGATCTCATATGGGAGAAAAGTTAAAAAAGTGTCCAGATGTATGCTATAAATAACAGTTAAAAAGCCTTCCACAATCGCGCTCTGGTGTAGACAAAGGGTATGGTATGAACATAGCAATTGTAGATGAACTAAAGTATGCCGAGTTAAAAAAAATAATATAGCCGACTAAAGTAGTTAATTATTGAAAATTTCAACAACTTACGTTGTAAAAAATAATGTAGTAAATATTTAAATAAATATTACATGAAAATGTGCACCTAGAGTGATTTTATTTCATATACTGTTATTAGTACGCTTATTTACCTACTCTAATAATATTTGGCGCTTCCTTTAGAATTTACCCTGATACTAATGTGGCGCCACCCTTATTTAATGCATTTTGACGGCCACTTTTTTAATACACAGATGATTCTCCTTACATCTACCTTCCATATAAATTCGAATTGAGTTTTCAAACATGTGTCAAAATAAAAAGCAATTTTAATCAAAAGCACCAAGGAGTATTGATATCAACTTCGATGCAAATCACCGCCAAGATAACTTTCTACCCCTTTTTGACCCTGTTAGGGGATGAATTTCAATAAAATAGAAAACACATCTTCCTTCAATTCTGTTAAAAAAGGTTTATGCAAATTTTAAGTAGATTGGACCAAGGAATCAAGTTGTCCCATACAAACTTTGCCTCCCTTTTTCACCCCCTTAGGGGTAGAAGTTCGGAAAATCCGTTCTTAGTGGATGCCTACGTCATACATAGAACACACCCTCCAAGTTTCAGGTCTCTACGATTAGGGGTTTAGGCTGTGCGTTGTTCCGTCAGTCATTCAGGACAAAGCCTTTTATATATATAGATATGCAAAATGTAATTCAGTGGACTGTGTGAAAATAATGAGAATCATTTTAAGAAATATTATGTTTAGATAAATCATTTTAATAAAAATAAGGCCAAGTGCGAGTCAGGCTCGCGCACCGCGAGTTACGAACAATCTTGTAGGTTTGTCAAAGTCAAAGTCAAAGTCAAATCATTTATTTTGTATAGGCCTATGGGGGCACTTACAAATTGTCAAGTTTACATTTTTTTCTTATATACTACTATACTACCACCGGATCGAAACGCGACCTCAACTGAGAAGATCCGACAAGAAACTCAGTGGGCTGATATTTTTTTTAAATCGCCAAAACTTATTACAAATACACAGGTACATATAGCTCCAGTGTGTTGCCTTTAGAGCTGCGTTTAATAATAAAGATAGAATAATAATACGTTAGTAAGGCAACACACGCTACACTTTGACATGACGGGCAATATTTCGATTTTTGTTTTGAACCTGAGCTGTACAATCCTAAGCTGATTTATCATCTAAATAATCCGAGATTTTGTAATATCCCTTGATTGCAATTTTAAATGTGTTAATGGGCAAATCTCTGATTTCTTTTGGAAGTTTATTGAAAAAGCGTATACTTTGCCCCATGAAAGAGTTATTTATTCTGTGGAGACGAGTAACGTGTACGGATAGCATATGCTTATTCCGTGTATTTAAGGAGTGAACATCGCTTCTTTTTTCAAAATTGCTTATATTTTTCTTAACATACATTAAATTTTCAAATATGAATTGGGATATGACAGTTAGAATATTTATCTCCTTAAACTTTTCTCTAAGGGAATCTCTCGGAGCCAAGTTGTAAATGGCTCGTATAGCCCTCTTCTGGAGTATGAAAATAGAATTAAGGTCGACAGAGCATCCCCAGAGCAATATGCCATAAGACATAACGCTATGGAAATAACTGAAATAAACTATTCTAGCTGTTTCCACATCCGTTAGGAGTCTAATTTTTTTAACAGCAAAAGCCGCCGAACCAAGCCTACCTGACAATTTTTTAATGTGGGGACCCCATTGTAATTTGGAATCTATTGTGATACCTAAAAAGACAGTTGACTCCACAGGGTCCAATCCCGTTCCATTTAGATGAAAAAAAAAAGAAAAATGATGAAAAAAAAAATGATGAAAAATGTCCATCATGGGTATCGAGTCTCGGAATACATTATCAGTTTTTTTTTGTGTTCCGTATTTTTCCCTTTATTTTTGATTATAAGATATTACTACTTGCCAAATTAAAACACTAATCTAGGTCACCAAGAAGTACCCTTAGGGTCATGACAGACTGACAAACAACAAAGTGATTCTATAAGGTTTACTTTTTACCTTTTGAGGTACGGAACCCTAAAAATACCAAATAAAGTCTGCTGTAATAAAAGAAAGATGGAATAAAATCAAATATTTGAAAATGGTAACTACGTCTGTATAAAGCGCCGCCGTTATTGCCAAGTTATTATTAAATTGGAGCTTATGAACTAGATAAACATAAATTACATGAAATTGTTAATTTTAATGTAAAAATTCATAAATTTTGATATAGGTTCATTTTGTTATGTTTCTATTACAGCTGAGTACAATAAGAGCCATAATACACAATCCCCAGTACAAGAATCTGGCGGATTTGTTTTTAGACAACAACAGCATATCTGCTGTCAAAGAGCTGGAGGGCACTGAGTGGTTCTCCACGTTTCGAGTTTTGAGCCTTCGTGGGAATATGCTTAAACAGGTTTGTTAACAAGTTCACTGCTATATAAGACTAAAAGGACCGTATGTGTGTCTCCCCGCTGGTGCGGGACGGGAATTTACGTTGTCTTAAGTTGTACAAAAGATTTGGAAAATTTAAATAAAATAGACGTATCGGGTTTTTTCGACCCGATCCGCACTACAAGTCTAGTGCGTATATCGGGTCTTAAAGATCCGATGACCCGATAATGTACCACGGGAAATACATGCACAGGGTCGAATGTATCGAATATAACATCGGCTGACAGTCAGTTATGTAGCTTAATGTAGCAAACGTGTTAAGTCGGAATAAAGCCACTTTTCAACGTATTCCTGACTTCCTGTGATTCAGAGATAAAAGGGTTACAAAAGCCTGATATTAGGTACGGATTTATCAAGATTACTCATAGCTGTCGTTACACATTCATACAAAATTCTGTAGGTAGGTACTCACATACTCGTCAAAGATAAAAGGTGATGAATAGGTTGGAAATCGTTTGATCTAGAATCTTGAAACAGTATTCAGATCCCAATGTTTCCAATGATTTATGCCTTTGATATAATTCAATATATATATCGGAATCATTCTACATATATCTTATATAATAAATTTTACGACATCCTCATAGCAAGAGAAAGCTAGAACATGTTTTTCCTTTTCTATAACACCTTTAAGTATTGGCAGCTCTTTGTTTTTTTCACCGGGCCAGGGTGGTGGACTATGGCCCAAATTTCCCCTCGCATTGACGGGGAATGTGCCTGGTAATATGGCAATAGACTCGTCCTCTATTACATTCGGACCAAAATATACCGGCAGTGGACCTCTGTCTACCCCTTCCGGAGTGCAGGCGTGATGATATATTTTATATTTTTAGATTCCTGTGTACGCTTTTGACAAAGCGTTTCAGGCGAACAACGATATAATGCACGTGTTCCTTGGTGACAACCCGTGGCGATGTGACTGTCTCTACATACCCCGTTTCCAGAGCCTACTGCTCAAGTACAAGAGAATCGTACAAGATTTGACTGATATAAGGTGCTCTAAATCAAGCGACAAGAAGACTTCACTTGTACAGGTAAATAAGTTTAATTTTTAACAAAATACACGGGTACACTCTACAGAGAAGATAGGTCTTATTTATAAGTTAAAAAAATATAAAATAATAATAACTACAGCCCTTTTTAATGTCCCACTGCTGGGCACGGGCCTCCCCTCAATGCGAGGGGGATTCAGGCCATAGTCCACCACGCTGGCCCGGTGCGGGTTGGCAGACTTCACACATCTATCGAGAACTAGTCAAGTTCCCTCAGACGTGCAGGTTTCCTCACGATGTTTTCCTTCACCGTTTCATAGCAAGTGGTAATCTTGGATGTAAATGAGATTCGCACATGAAACCCAGAGGTGCGAGCCGGGGTTTGAACCTGCACACTTTGATTTGCAAGGCGTGCGTTCGACCACTCGGCTACCACTGCTATTTTAAAAAAATATATTAACAAAAAAATAAAGTGCAAAAGTGAAAGTATGTACTGGCAGTAGTAAAAAAAAACTAGTAACCCCAATAATCTTCGAAAGAAGTTACTTGTTGCATAAGTAATTTCATCAGTAAAATTATTAATGAATCGTCTAAAACTAAGTTTTTGGTACCATGGTAGAGCATGAAGTTTTGATATTATACCCACGTCATTAATTTCATCGACATCTTAAAAATATCAACGCCGACAAAATAATGTACCTACCTACTTGGCGAAAAATAGCGTTACGAAAAGTAAATTAATGGAAATGTCAGATACAGCGATGTTCACCTTAATGCCCGATATATCTTTGTCTTTTTGTGAACGTGCTTCATATTATACCTGTCTTCACTAGTTTGATCATGTGCCGGTATTATTAGGATACGTTTCTAACATGTAAATATATTTAAAGACTAGCTGTGCCCGCGACTTCGCCCGCGTGGACTTTAGGGAGATTACCCGGAAATATGGGTATTATGTTTTTCCCGCGGAACCCTAATGCTTTTTCTAAAATTAAAGTAGCTTAAGTTACGCCTTGGAATGTCAGCTATCTGTCAGTGAAAGTCCCATTGAAATCGGTTCAGCCGTTTAGAAGTTTACCTCAAACAAACAGACAGACAGACAGACAAAAAATTTTAAAATTGCGTTTTCGTTATAGGTATCGTATATACTTTCATACGCATTTGGTAAAAAAGTGTTATTTTGATATTACAAACAGACACTCCAATTTTATTTATTTGTATAGATATTTTCTCGCACGTCAACGATGCCTTTGGATTATTAAAAATAAATTACCAAAGAAGAATTGTTTTATATTGGCGGGAGTGACTGCGACGCACACTTTTCCCTAACCAATATTTATGTTTGACACAATTACGTTTTCTATATTTTCTTTTGATTAAAATTGCTACTGTTTCCAAAACAATACAGCATTTTCCAGGATTCCCCAGAGATTTTGTGCCTTAGACGGCAATATCTATATGTATACTTATACATCATACATCATCACGCCTGTATTCCCCTAAGGAGTAGGCAGAGGTGCACTGTAGTGCGCCCACACTTCGCCGATGTGTTTTGGTCCCAATGTAATAGGAGGCGAGCCTATTGCCATTATACCGGGCACATTCCCCCTCAATACGAGGGAGATTTGGGCCATACTCCACCACGCTGGCCCAGTGCGTGTTGGTGAACTTTACACGCCTGTCTATAGACGTGCAGGTTTCCTCACGATCGATAACTTATCCAGATTGTTATCTGCTTTTCGTTGATAACATGAATGCTTTAAAACCCAATTAATATAACGCATTTCGAACAACCATTGTTGATATTTTTGTAACCATAAATTTAATCAACAAAATTTCTAAGAACAGTGGTAATCATATTTCAATACAATGGCGAGCTTTGTTCAGGGCCGAGCGGATACTTGAAATTATTAAGGCAATTTAGAAATCTACACCACGGTATTATTATTGTTATAAGTAATAAATACGGCGGCGTGGGGTGTACATGGTTCAATTACTTTTAGATAGTAAATCATACCTAATGGGATGTTTATATTAAATCTGATGCCATTCTGAGATCTTTCGTCATTATCGCTCTTTGATCTTTGACCGACATTTAGAAACTTTTCGTCATAACCTTTTTAACCGACTTCAAAAAGGAGGCGGTTCTCAATTCGATAAGTTTTTTTTTGTATGTATTACGCTGCGATTTATGATACGATTTACGTGATTATTTTTTAGTTTGATGCGGAATAGATGCCATTTGGTCCCATAAAAAATATCATAGTTATGCCCAGAAGTTTTCATTTTATGAACATTTTTTTGAAATTATAAACAGTTGTATTTCTACTCTGTTCAGTCCTGGATTAGCCCATAAGCTAAATAAGCAATTGCTTAGGGTATCGACCGAGAAAAAAAAAAACCTTGCGACCGTGGACTCGCGCACCGAGGCTTCCGTACCTAAACTATGAAAGCACCGAGCATTACTCTAAAGAAAAGATAAACTAGATAAAGACACAGACTTAACTTTGCCGTTGGTATACTGGAGTCCCCATACAAAGTAACTACAAAATAAGTTTGTAATCGCAAAAAAACATTTTCTAACAATTCATTTAGTTTTCGGATTTTTCCTTTACTTGTCCTATAGGACCTTGCTTCTTGCCAAATTTCATGATTCTATGTCAACGGGAAGTACCTACCCTATAGGTTTTTGATTTCCGTGTAAATCTACTGAAAATGCAACATAAACCGCCGTATCTTTTGATTGCGTTAACCTAGGAGTTTGATTTTTTAGGGCACCAAGGGACCGACGGGTCAGTAAAGTCAGTTAAAGTCAGTTTTTTGAATGGTCGTCAGTAACAGTCAGTTTTTTCAGAAAATAGTCAGTAATGTCAGTATTTTAGACTCGGGAAAAACGAATATGGTGAGCGTCGCAACGCTTTATAGTGAGCGCCGCGACTACGTATAATAAGCGTTGCCACGCCGTAAAGTAAGCGTCGCGACGCCTAATAATGAGCATCGCGACGCCTTATGGTGAACGTCCCGAAGCTTTGCTCACTATAAAGCGTCGGGACGTTCACCATAAGGCGTCGAGCTTGTAATCGTGCTAATGAGGGTTTGTCATTGTTCCCAATGACGCTTAATGAGGGACTATTGTTCCTAACGATGCATCCGTTTGAAATGATAAATCTTGGTTATTTTATACATCTTTATTAATCAAAAAAAGGATTTAAACATATCATGAAGTAATATATCATTGTACAGTGTATTCGTATCGAATATTCTTATAAAATCAGACACTTTATTACCATTGAATTTATAGCACAGATACAACAAACAATATTCACCGCATACGGATGTAAAATCATTTTGTAACCTATCGCTATTAAATTGCCATTGTCGGGAATTCCTCGTTAAAAATGATCTGTGGTAACCTGTTGGCGGTCGACTATAGGAATCAAAATATTGCCCAACCCCGTTGTCATCAATGTGTATTGCTATCCAATGAGATCCAGGCTTTGTATCAGGGTCTAAATTGCTTATTATGTATGTTGGAGTATGACTGTATATTGGCAATCGGTTGGCAGCATACACATTAAATTGTAAGCTTGGATGAATTTTGCACAAATGTTTCTGGATATCTATTGTGTTCATAATGGTCACTGAATCGTCCGCCGCATCGCTAACTGTTATCTATCCAACTTATCAGATGCAAGTGTAAAATTTAAGGTATTGACTTGGTATTTCAAGTCTGCTGAGGTCATGGAAAAAATACAAGGATATGCTGAAAATTATGGTTTTATTAAATTGCAATTAAAAATCTTAAAACTATTACAATGAATACTTAAAACAATTTTGTTGACGGGGAGGAAATCTTCAGAAAGATTCCCAGTCTCCTGTGTGGGAGAAGACAGATATGTGGGATTCTTACCCACTAAAACCTCCCCGGTGGCCGTCTTCGACACGTTAGAGGGATTCCGGGATCTCCTACCGGAACGCACCGGTGTACCTCTGTGCCTCGCTTCCGAGCTTTGCGACCATCATTATATTTAGAATAAGTTATATCTAAATCAGCCTGCCAAAGTTCATTTAGATTAAATAAAATGTATTTATTCCGAGGGAATCGTCTATGCACTGGCTTATGAAGTGTGTAAGTTTCTTGAGCTTGCAACCATTTCTTGATGTCACCTCTAGTCATTTTACCTTTCATAGCTGTCACTAGTTTGGTTATACTACCATATCCGGCAGGATGTGATGCATCTTAATATATTATTAATTTCCAGTAAGGAGTCCATTTTTCCCAATCAATCTTTTTCTTTAGTTTTCTTTGATACTTTTGATCAGCACTTGTTGGTGTAGCATAGATTTCCTCATCCACAGAGTGTTGTGAAGGATCATTCGATTGGAGTTTATTTATGTATTCACTTCTGTTAGGATTTCCAATGTAAGCTAATGGTATTTTAATGTCTTTCAATGCTTTAGCAAAATCTTCCCAACCTTTCGGATTGCTTTTTTTCAATGGTCTAAGAAAGTCGTTTACCAAATCTATGATATTACTTCCGAGAATTTGTTTGTTATCTATAGTGACTCTACCGCTGTCGTTCCAGTGAATTTTGTTTTAACTCAATGATATTGTATCAAGTAATAACTCACCCTTTTTTATGTATGTTTTTGGTATTAAACTCAGAATTTGTCTAGGTGTGTATATATGACTTTCTTGTTGTTTTTGTTTCGCTTCGTCTTTTGATGTCTGACTCGCAACTAAATCTTTACCGTCGATATAAAATCCATTTTTTTCTGTCGTCCATATTACTATTTAAAATCTTTTGCATTTCGACGTCTAACCTTGAGGTGAATTTTCAATTTTGTGTTAATTGTTGTTTTGATTTAATTTCTCTAATAAACTTGGATCAACAAGTAACATATTTTTGGCGTGTTCCATTTTAAACAAGTGAACTAACTAATACACTCAATATGGAACTCAATATAATTGATAGGAATGCACCACCTTTTTGAACTATTATTCTCTTTCTTATTTTATTTGTTCCTTTACGTACCAACTTGCGAAGTATACTTTTAAATTTACCAAGTTTTTTCTTTTCTTTATCTTTAAGCGGCACCTTACTCTGGAGAACGTTATACCTACCATTATTTTCATCTTTAAAGAAACCTATCTTTTTTTTATTTAGTCTTGGAAAACAAAATATATTATCAGAAGCATAATCCGATGTATCAAATCGTGTAGCAAGGTCTGGTTTAATATCTTCATAAATATTGTCTGTAAAAATTTGATATATTTAACTGTCAGTGTCAGTGTATAATAAGTTTGTTTTATTGTTGAATTTGTTTAACATGTAATTGTAATGAAAATCATACATCAGAGTTTTTGAAATATCTAATATACAAAATCTTAAGTAAATAGGTTTGTTATAAATCAATTTTGTTATTTGTACCTGTACTGCAAATATCTTTCCAGAAAAAAATGATAAACTGTGAAATTCTGGTTTTGCAATTAAGTCTTGCACGCCTAAAGTTTTACCTCGATTTTCCAGTGCGTAAATAATTTAACATTAACTCGTTTTTCATTGTTCTGCATTGTTTTATCGAATACGGCGTTGTTCATTAACTGAGTTCACAAACTAACGAATACTGTAGCTTCCAAGTTCTTATTATTCACTTTTATACCCAAATAGTAGCCCCACCGTCACCGTCTGTTATAGTTAAGTGTTTTTTTCTTTACAGAAAGGATGGAAGTTGATAACTCAAATTCTTTGACAATGGAATTCGTCCGATAAAAGCTTGTCTCAACTTTATGTTATCTGTGAATAAAAGGCTTCATTTACTATCACGTTAAGTGTTTTTTTGTGCAGAAAGGGGTGGATGTCGATTACTCAAATTCTTTGTTAATGAAATTCGTCACTTGCATGCATAATAAAGATAAAGTCATGTCTGAACTTGTACGCTGTGATGTTATCTGTGAGCAAAGGCGAACATGGATAACTATGGTAGTTGCGTTGACATTGACCGGTTGAGTGGACGTTCGTTAAAAAAATAATCATGAATCCAGACTACATGAATGAAGATTTAAGGAATTAAAGTTTCGAAAAATGTGTTCGTTATAAAGGAGTTTGCACTAGCTACAGAAGATTATACCGAAGTGTTCTTGATAAAACCGCCATACCCATATGGCAATTTGACAGACGCAAAAAAGAAAAACGTTTCTTTCCTAGAACGACATGGATATTATTTGAGTTCCGGTTTTATTGACTATCGTGAGTTTAAACTAGTGATTATACCAATTTTAACAAAGAATTTTTTTTTAGTTAAAGGCACGGAAAAAATAAAGTGGCTACAAAGTGTTTGTAATAACTGCAGTGTGATAGATGTTGGTGAAAAAGGTTGTCCCAATTTATTACGATTATATAAACTGTATGATAATGACAGAAGTGCGTCAAATTGTTTGTACCATGAAAACCATTGTGCATTAAGAAATGACATTTTACTGAAGAAATGGTTCATTGATAATAATATGTGTGTATTTAAATTGTTTGATTAATAAACAAAATAAAATGTATCTGCAACACAATCCTCAATGTTAGGTTAGGTTAGTATTTTACACATCAAAAGGTCTTAGCCTCTACTACAGCTAAATATCCTATTACGAGTGCTGAAGTTAAAGTTTTGACAATAACATCGGGGGTTCAGGGAAAAACACTACATAACTATCTAGGACAAGTACCTAAAAGATGCATAATAGGATTTGTTAATAACGCAGCCTTTAATGGTAAACTCACAAAAAATCCATTTAATTTTGAAAATCACAATTTTGATACATTTTCTTTATATATTGATGGCCAACAAATACCTTCCAAAGCTTTACAACCATCATTATTCTTCTTATTACATTATTATCACATTATTCTCTGGAACGGGTATACATTTCATTAACGAAGGTAATGGCATTAACATCCGATCTATCAGCTAGCTCATCAGGCCATTGGAATCTTATAAAACATGGAAGCGTGAGATTTGAAGTTCGTTTTGAATCAGCACTTTCACAAACCATCATCTGTATGGTTTATGCTGAGTTTGATAATATCATTGAAATTGTTAAAAACCGTAATGTTACAGTAGACTATAGTAGCTAAAACATGTATGTTAGGTTAGTATTTTTAACCGAGGAGGTTCTCAATTCGACGCGTATATTTTATTTTTATTTTTTTTTATGTATGATCACGCATATCTCCGGCGTCACTAAACCAATTTCGAATTTTTTTATGACGTTTGCTAAGGAATTCTTCGAGGGTGGTCCCATTTTCAAAATATTATCAGAAATTAACCCCCTTGGGGGTGAAATGAGGGGTTGAAGGTCACACAATTCGAAAATTATTTTTTGATCGACTTGAAACTTTGTATATGTATTTGACATATAAAATCAAGAAATACGTGTTTTAGGAATTTTGAAAAAAAAAATGAATAGGGTGTGAAATGGGGTGATAAAGTTTGCATTCTTTTTTATGTATGATCACGCATATCTCCGGCGTCCGTAGACCGATTTCGATAATTTTTATGACCTTTGCTAGAGAATTCTTCGAGGGTGGTCCCATTTTTAAAACATTATCAGAAATCAACCTCCTTGGGGGTGAAATGGGGGGGGTTGAAGGTCACACAATTTAAAAAATATTTTTTGATCAACCTGAAAATTTGTATATATATTATGCATACAAAATAAAGAAACACATGTTTTAGGAAATTTGAAAAAAAAAATATGTAGGGAGTGAAATGGGGTGATAAAGTTTGCATTCTGGACTATAGTATATCTTTGGCGTTAGTGAGCCGATTTCGAAAAATCTTTTTTTGTTTAATACGGATAGTTAACAAATATCGAAACGATGGGATGGAAAGGGTGGTGAGGGGTGAATTCCTTTTTTGGGCTCTTATGAGGTGCTAATCACAAAATATATACTAAATTCGCCTTCAAAAACCTAGGTACACTAAAAAGTTACAAATAAGCTTATAATTCATTACATTTGTAGTCGGTGCCAATTCATTTGTGTATTTGCCTAGTCTGGTGTAGATTGGCACCTACACCATGATATACCTACGCCCGCATAGACTTAACTTGGAATTATACCCATTTTTAACCAACGAAGAAAACGGAAGAGGTTCACAATTCGACACGTATTGGTTAGGGTATAACCTCGAAGTTGGTCCCGTATAAATTAGGACGAAAAAATCTTACCCTAAGGGTGGGAAAATATGGAGAGATTTATTGTTCATTCCCAGATTTGAATGCTGAGTTGTGTATTACAAAAAAAATAAGTATGTAGTAAGTAGTTGATTTTAGCCACAAAAAATATAAAATAAAAACTTATTAACAAAAAATTAAACCGCCGAAAATATTAAAAAGCAAAAAATAATATACTTTTTTTATTTTACCTTAATAACAAAGTTCTTAAACTAATGTAAGTATACCTAAGTCATTTTGAGTCGGCGCCAAACAATCAATGAACAATAAATTTAAAGAAATAACCAAATGAAATTAACAATGCAACGTGAAATCTTCAGCCACAAACATTAACATTCCAAAAAATGTGCTCTCGGAACGACCACTCGCACAATGTGTGCACTCATGTAGGGGCGTGTCGCGCCGCTCCGCCGTGCATCACACTTTAGCTTTACTTATTAATTAATTTGCTAGTTTGGCGCCGACTCAAAATGACTTAGGTATACTTACATTAGTTTAAGAACTTTGTTATTAAGGTAAAATAAAAAAAGTATATTATTTTTTGCTTTTTAATGTTTTCGGCGGTTTAATTTTTTGTTAAAAAGTTTTTATATTATAATAGTTTTAAGTTTTCATTGTTATGGTTAGGTTAGGTTAGTATTTTATTGTAATTGTTTTAAGTATTCATTTTAATAGTTTTAAGATTTTTAATTGCAATTGAATAAAACCATAATTTTCAGCATATCCTTATATTTTTTCCATGACCTCAGCAGACTTGAAGTACCAAGTCAATACCTAAAAATTTTACACTTGCATCAGATAAGTTGGATAGATAACAGTTAGCGATGCGGCGGACGATTCAGTGACCATTATGAACACAATAGATATCCAGAAACATTTGTGCAAAATTCATCCAAGCTTAAAATTTAATGTGTATGCTGCCAACCGATTGCCAATATACAGTCATACTCCAACATACATAATAAGCAATTTAGACCCTGATAAAAAGCCTGGATCTCATTGGATAGCAATACACATTGATGACAACGGGGTTGGGCAATATTTTGATTCCTATAGTCGACCGCCAACAGGTTACCACAGATCATTTTTATAGAGGAATTCCCGACAATGGCAATTTAATAGCGATAGGTTACAAAATGATTTTACATCCGTATGCGGTGAATATTGTTTGTTGTATATGTACTATAAATTCAATGGTAATAAAATGTCTGATTTTATAAGAATATTCGAGACGAATACACTGTACAATGATATATTACTTCATGATATGTTTAAATGCTTTTTTTGATTAATAAAGATGTATAAAATAACCAAGATTTATCATTTCAAACGGATGCATCGTTAGGAATAATAGACCCTCATTAAGCGTCATTGGGAACAATGACAAAACAACAATTTTTAATTTTTTTTTAAGGCGGCGATGCCCGGCCGATCGACGAATGAGCTTTTATTTTTTTTGGGCTGAGATAGCCGTGAGCTAGAACCAGCGAATAATCACTACTAGCGTCGCGACGTCTTATGGTGAGCATTGCGACGCCTTCTAACGAGCATCGCGACGCCTTATGGTGAACGTCCCGACGCTTTGTAGTGAACGTCGCGAAGCCTTATCGTGAGCGCCGCGACGCCTTATGGTGAGCGTTGCGACGCCTTATGGTGATATATATGGACACAGAATTTGTTTTGGTATTGGCAAAAAAAAAATACGTGTCTTGACGCCCCTGTGTGTGCGGGCCTTAATAGTGACAACGACACTTTTTTTTCTATAAAATATCTGTTAGGGATTTAAAGTTCTGTAAATTTTGGGGTATCCCTTTTAAGTTAGGTCAGTAAAGTCAGTATTTTCGAGTACACTCAGTAAAATGTGCATATTTGATCATACAATCTGTTTCGACTAGAGATGAAACGGATAGTGGTTTGGCCGGATACCGGATATCCGGCAATCGCTACCTTTTTAGACCCAAGGTTATTTAGGAGATCTTGAAACTGAAAAAGCCCGATCGAAAATCATGATAGAGTATATATAAAACTCTTACGACGTATCTCCTTCTGACAGTAACAGATCATCGCCGTTTTCAACACCTGCTAAACGAATGAAAGAAGAAGAAACTGGATCCAACTTCACACGTGAAGCTCATGATACTTTTTGCAACTGTTTCAATGAAGTGGCAAAGTATAATAGCAGTGATTGTCGCGATCAAGAAAAACAAAATCCAATAGCTAACGATATTGACTTTTTCTTAAAGACAACTCGAATCGATCACAATCACGACCCATACATTTGGTGGTCAGTTAATTTTCATCAGTACCCGCAGTTGTCAAGGTTTGCTAGAATATATCTTTCAGCACTTGGCAGTAGCGTTTACAGCGAAAGGCTAGTGAGTTCAGAAGCTGATCTGGTACACGAAGCTAAGCGGAGTCGCCTCTTACCAACAAATGATTTTGGTATTCATTCACCACAATTTGCCACTAGTTAATTTTGAGTAGGTACTAAACTAATTAATAAAACAATCATTTTCGTCGTGTGAATTTAAAAACGGTGTCCACCTATAATTTTTGTCTTTATATTTTTATGATAAAACTTACCATTTTGCTGAAAATCACGAAAAACCGGTTTTTGTGACCTTTGACACCGGGTAACTTTTTTTCTAGGTCTCGGATCGGTGGGGACTTTTGAAATTTAATTTTTAATGGTGTTTTGAACAATCCTACCAATTTTCAGCTGGCTGCGAATTAATGTAACATCACTCCTATTTTTTGGTCTAAATTGACCAAACTATCAGGCGATTAGTTTACTTATATTGATAACATTTTTTTTTAACATTGTGGTTATTCCATACATTTTTATAGAAAGTGATTGAAATAGGTTAGCAATCGAATTGCGTTATCGCCTTGCGTCATCGTCACAAGTATTATGTAATGAATCGATATTTATATCTTTTAATTTTGTTACAGATCAGTACGATCCCTCTCGGGAATATATGTGGAAGCGACGAAGTCGAAATGGCAATAAGTCCTGTAAACATTGCTAATTTAGTACTTTTAGGATTAATACTGCTGGTGGTTGGGCGGTTCCTGTATGACTGGCAAACGTTCAAGACTACTGGGAAATTACCGTGGCTATCATCTGTACTACCATAAATAAAAAATAAACTTTTTTAAATGATTTAGCGAATGCGATGTAGATAGATAGGTATAATTATTTATTGTACATTGTATCTGTAATTATATGTGTCTTCTCTAATAAAGTGGAATAATGTTACCTATTTTAGTCCAACTTCATTAATAAATCTAATGATTGCAAAACATGCCAGTATGAAAATATCAAAGTGAACTTTTTTTTCTAAAGAGATCAACAGATGAAATTCACGTATGGTGGATTTGCATCGTAGAATAGACTAAAGTTGTTTTGTTGACCATTGACATATGTACAATAAAATAGATTTTTTAATTGACAAAACAATGCTATTTCAGACTCCACGGCGTTCACAATTTCTTTTTTTTACTAAGATATTCAGTCAGTACACTATTAAGTAGACTACTATGAGAAATTTAAATACTTAACTTAGGGTTATCAATAAGTAATAAGTAAGTATTAACATGATGATGATGAAGTATTAACATTCTATAATTAATCTTGGCTCTAAAATTATAAAGAATCTTATTATTAAGCATTATCTCACGCTTATACTCTGTGAACATGCGAGTAAGAAATGAGGAATACAGATGTACAGTACACTAAGATGAGCGTTAAGTCACGTTTGAAACGTGTAATAATGCTGCTTGGAGGTGTAAAATGAGAACATTATTGCGATATAAGTAGGTACTACAACACTAGTAATTTTGATGACTTATCATAACATACTCAACTAAAATAATAAGCAACCTTATCGTATACACTTTCAAGATTCAGCATTTTGATTTTACATACAGCGTGTTGTTTTAGTTTATGGCAGTTAAAGTATAGACAACAACATAAACTAATAAAAAGGTGGTAAGGATTGAAGACGGCTGCTCTATTGTATTCCAAACAATAAGAAGGAATGGGCCAATTTAAGAACAAAAGGGCGTCAGTCTCGCACATGTTCTTCGCTATTTTACGTAATTGCAAACACATGTGCGACCATAACTAGTATAATGTTTCTATAAGTGCTCAAAGCCGATCCAAGGGTCCCTTACAGAGTGGCTATGGTTCTAACTTTTTTTTGGGATTCAAACACGTGTTTGAAATTGGAATCAAGACGTATTGACCTGTGTCCCGATACCCCACTCAAACGGATCTTTGTAACCGATGAATGTGGGCAACCTTTTTGCAAAAAAACAAAACGATATAGAGCGAAATACCTGCCGCTGAATATCACCATCGCACGGCTCGCCACAAACTACATTACCATCCTCACCATCTGGATGAATGGCGTTCCAGTACAGTGCGATTTACCAGGAATTTTCTCCCTCGCACCACCAAATTGTGGAATGAACTTCCTGCAGAGCGGTGTTCCCGGACCGATGCGACAAAGGTATCTTCAAGAAACGAGCCTACTCATTCCTTAAAGGCCGGCAACGCACTTGCGATGCCCCTGGTGTTGCAGGTGTCCATGGTCGGTGTTGATCACTTACCATCAGGTGAAACGTATGCTCGTTTGCCTCCCTATCTCATAAAAAAAAAGAAATACTGATTTGAAGTCCGCAATTCGCTTTCCCACGGCTCGCGTCAAGAAGCTTAATACCCAGAAACACCTCGTTTAGCAAACAGCCCGTAACATTTTTATTAAGACATAATTCCAAACAAAAGATTTTGAATTTTTGCGCTTCCTGACTCTATGGTCAAAATGGTTACTTAAAAAATATTTAAACGCTACCTATGCCCGTTACGGATCGTTAATTGTTCCCCAAAGTCCAAACGTTGCTCTCACTGATAACGATTTATTTTTATAGGAATCCACCTAGCATCAGCAGACTGATGAGTCTAAGGAAAAATTCGATTAAGCTCACCCGCCGCCGCGCCGTACGGTAAATTGCTCTGTCTGTGGTAAATACGGCAAGCGCCAAGGGATTTCCTTGTAAAGATCCTTGGAAATCATCAAATAGTTAAAGCATGACGCCAGGAAGTAGGTCATAACAACATACATTATAAACAATGGTTAATCTATTCGAAAGTGGACGAGCTTATCTATCTACGAACGGGTAGTCATATAGTCGTACGTTTGTTTTTTTATGACCTATAAGTAGGTTTTAGGTTATATTATCTTATATGACGTACTATGAACTGTTATTAATAAGTATCTCCCCTCAAAACGTGGAATATTCATTAGCATATGTTGCAAGTATCAATATTTACGCACATTAGTATGTTGAACGTATCTTTACCATTATGATGATGGTAGGTACTCGGTACTTGTAGTTCGTTCTGTTCAGTGTACGTTAATATAAATCCTAAGAGCCCACTTTATGTAATCGGATATTTACGTGTTTTATTAATACTACACTGCTCATACCTCTCAAGCCCATAAGTACTCTTGTAGACTGGTTCAATCTAAGTTATAATTGAGTTGTTATATGAGTAGGCTCACTAGCTCACACTAAGCCGACGTTGAAGTTTTAGAGGGTAGGGTAAAACTCTGAAATGATTACATTAATTAAAGTATCTCCCCGATTTCCCATTTCTGCGCAACAACCTGAAACCCACTGAGAAAACACAATGATTAGCGGTGAGACTTTTAGTTTCATCGTTGCCTTGAGGCTAACTATTCTTAGTTAGCAGGTCTGATTAATTTATACTTTAACGTGATGTAATTATAATAAGTATTCAAATATTGTTTCCAATTTAGTTGATTGCACACACGAATACCACTTTGCAAAATTTGATAGCACTATTATAAAAATATTGTAGTCTTTGTACGACCACGAGAATTACTGCAATATACCATAGTTATTGAGTGCAAACAAAATAAGCTCCATCTATATATACATACATATACATACAAATAAATGAAATTGGAGTGTCTGTTTGTGATATCAAAATAACACTTTTTTACCAAATGCGTATGAAAGTATATACGATACCTATAACGAAAACGCAATTTTAATTTTTTTTTGTCTGTCTGTCTGTTTGTTTGAAGTAAACTTCTAAACAGCTGAACCGATTTCAATGGGACTTTCACTGACAGATAGCTGACGTTCCAAGGCGTAACTTAGGCTACTTTAATTTTAGAAAAAACATTAGGGTTCCGCGGGAAAAACATAATACCCATATTTCCGGGTAATCTCCCTAAAGTCCACGCGGGCGAAGTCAAGTCAAGTCAAGCGGGCACAGCTAGTTGTTAATAAAAAAGTGTAATAGTTGGATATCAAAATCACAAAAACGGTGATTTCATAATATTCGATACAGATTACCCAATACCTTAATTAAGTAGGAAGGTAAGTATAGAGGTATACCAGCTGCCCATTTTCTCACGCAAGTAATGGCATAGGAAAATATATTTGCTCGCTTTTTCCTGGTACCGTTGTGTTATTTTTCTTATTTATAAGATTCAGATTAACTGCTCATTTATATTTATGGATACAAATAATGACTACTTACAAGACTGATGGTATGCTCTCACGTTTTAGGTAAGTAAGAACTTATAACTTGTAGTAGTGATAGCCGAGTGGTCGAACGCACGCCTTGCAATCAAAGTGTGCAAGTTCAAACCCCGCCTCGCACCTCTGGGTTTATGTGCGAATCTCATTTTCATCCGAGATTATCACTTGCTATGAAACGGTGAAGGAAAACATCGTGAGGAAACCTACACACGTCTGAGGGAACTTGACTAGTTCTCGATAGATGTGTGAAGTCTACCAACCCGCACTGGGCCAGCGTGGTGGACTATGGCCTGATCCCCCTCGCATTTAGGGGAGGCCCGTGACCAGCAGTGGGACGTTAAAAGTGCTGTAGTTAGTTAGAACTTATAAAGCTACGAAAAGCTAATACCACAAATTTGTAGAGATTTTATTATCTCCACAAAATAATGTCAAAGGCTCTTTTAACACAAACGTGTTCTACAAAACCATAACGTAAATGGATCATAACTTTTCATAAAGTTTTATTTCATTTCGGAAACGAAGAACACTAAAGCACCACAACATGTAGGTAAATTGGTGTTCAGGAAAATGATGTTGGCTGAGGGAAACCACTTTCTAATAGTTTTTATTTTATTGTAGGCAATAGAAGATACGTGTTACGATCTATTCACACGGTAAACTCGGCTGCACGATCATTATGAGCTTAACAGGAACGGATGTGCAGTGGCAGGACTTTATTTATGGAAGTTTTGAAACGAACTCCCGATTTACGGAAGTCCTGTAATCAGATAGAGCCCTAAGTCCCCAAGTCCCTAAGTGTAGAAATTATGCTAGTAAAAAAAAGTGAGTTATAAGGAAAGTCAACATCCTGTACCAATAAAGCGGATACCAACTTCTATAACAGTAATATAATATTAATGTTTATTAATTCTACTTCGTGGGTGTTTAAAATTAAAGTACTGATTAGCTTGCACAAATGCCTGCACGTGTTTATTTCGCAGTAAATGTTTTGATGATTCAGATTATGCAAGCGGACCTGCTTAGTCATAATAAAAATTATTACGAAATTACATTAAACCAACACGGCAATGTATGTCACGGGTATAGGTAGAGTTGTTTCCTTACGCACAGCGGAATCACTTTAGTTCGACACAGAGAGTAGCGAACGACACAGTTCTTACTACATATTTACTGTGTCAGTAGATGAAATGTAAACAAAAAAAAATAAGCTCATAAAAAGGGAATGAGCACCGAACAGACTCCGCCAGCGCTGATTGTCAGAAAAACAAAATCTACTCAGTGTTTATTTATTTCACTTTAGCGGTTTTGTAGCAACTAGCGCCCTCCCTTAAACATATAAGACATTAATACAAAACGGGGAATGAGAGTTTGGGGTAGGACATTTCTATTATAACTTGGTTATCCTTTACGATGTATAGATGGCACCGTTATAAATAACTGCTGTATTTGATTATGGAGGGTAGAGGTAAGGAAAATCATCTGTGTATTGAAAAATTGTCCGTTGAAATGCAGTAATAATATTATGGGTGGCGCCACATTAGCTTCAGGGTAAATTTTAAAGCGTCAAATATTATTACAGTAGGTCAATAAACGTACTATTTAGATAAAGAAATAAAATCACTCTATGTGCACGTTTTCTTGTATTAATTATATAACTTTATATTTACTACATTATTTTGTACAACGTAATTTGTTGAAATTTTCAATAATTAACTACTGTAGTCGACAATGATATATATATTTTTTACTCGGCATACTTCAGTTCATCTACGAATTGTAGACTACAATTGCTATATTCATACCATACCCTTTGTCTACAACAGCGCGATTGTGAAAGGTTTTTTAACTGTTATTTATAGCATATAGCTGGACAATTTTGCAACTTGTCTCCCGAGCTGATTCTCCTTACCTCTACCCTCCATTTTATTAATATTTATTATTATTATGTCCTCCTCTATCATCTTATATAATCATTACTAAAAAGAAGTTTTAAGGCGTAATCAAAGCCTTTTTGCTAATTTTTTTTACATTTTTTTATTCTGTGAGTGTTCGAAAATTTAACCTCCCCCGCCTACGTTCATGGTTTTATTTAATTAATAATATTGATTTATTCAAAATTCCAAACCCGAAAAGCCAATGCGAAAAGCTCCAAGGTAGATTAACATTTTGTTATGTACACCTAAATACATATCGTTTCACGCCATCTAAATAATAATATACAATGTCCGACCAAGCCAATGAAAAATCATTTAGTGTTGTGTTCAAAAGTAAAAGCTTGATGAGGGACATCGAAACTCAATCAGGTAGACGGGAAACATCGGGCGTCAATTCATTTAGGAATACCGAGAAGACGATAAGACAGAAGAAAATGCAGGTCATTAGAACCGCGTTCGAAAGAGCTGACGATGAAAGGAATGAAAAGTTAGAACAGCTTATTGCAACAGTGGAACACGCGAACGACCAAGAAAATAAAGCAACTGACAAATTTGTGAGCAATGTTGAATCGATGATCATGCGCTTCGATAGTGGTCTGGGAAAACTTCAGAAGCTTTACGATAATGTCATGAGAAACTTACCGAAGCAATGAGAACATTGAGAGCTTTATAGATACTGTAATAACGCACGACAAAGCTGCTCCCAAACCAATTCCAAGTTTGACAAGGTGGTGAAAATCAGCTAATAATCTCAAAATACTATTCAGATATCAGTTCCTACAATTTCTCTTTGCTTAAAATATTCGTTTTGACATTGAAATGTTACTTATAATTATTTATATAAATATTTAAACTTGCTTCGATGATCTTTTAGTTGCCAGAAGGCTGAATATGTAAAGCACTTAACAAAAAAACTACTACTTAGGATACTACATATTATATTGACATATTATACTCCTTACAGATTGGGAGTCCTCTTTTTGATTGTACATTAGTTTTGACGAAATTCACATTTGCCTTAAAGACAAGGAAAAATAAAAATATCTGCTACGTTAAAAGTACAATCTTTTGCCATAATTTTCACAAATATTCCAGTTAGCAACACTTAAACGACGTCTCGTGTTAAATTCAATGTCGCAGAGTCTGCCCATGTGCCAATAAATCGTAATAGGAGTGATTTATCTCGGTAGCCTGACATCCACTTCGTTCCGGGCGCCCGCAGTTAGACATGGTAAAAGTATTACAGGATTATTCATCTACTCACTTCTATTAGCTATTTCGCTTCTTCATAATAATTTATCAGCTTTGTTGATGAAGTTTATGTGGTTACCTAATTGTATCTACCATTGTAGTGATGTCATTATACCTACTTTGATTGTTAGCATCAGTTGACGTGGTTTTAATTACTTTGTCTGTGTCATCCGTTCTACGTAAGTTCTACCGAGGTAAACAAAATATTATACGGCCTTGGGCCATAGTGTTTCATTTCCATGACTTTTAAAATATCTACGATATTATTGATTGCATTACGCATTACAATAACTTGTGTAATATGTTAGAAATTTGAATATCTCTGTGTGTATCTGAAGTGTCCAGAAATTGACATCAGATATGAGACAAAATGAAATTCATTAACATTAAATTATCCATTATAGTAATCTATGAAAGTACCTACAGTCTGACAAAGACGTTGAGCTCATAACACTTGACTTGGTATAGTGTCAGGGGTTAAAATAGTCCTAGAAACATCCTAGAAATGGATTTCAAAATAAAATTAGAAAAATTCGAAGAGCTCGATGTCAGCACCAACTGCCAATGGCACATTTCCATTAGCCTGCAGACAGTCGGCACAGTAGTAAGCAAGTTGTTAGGACATAATGAAGGCATTGTACGGCGGGCTTCGCGTCCCGATGACGTCATTATCTGCAACCTCTCGCCGAGTCAGCTCAGCTGCCAAGCAGTGTGATATATCGCCACCGAACTCGATTTATTGGTGTTTTGCGCTCGATTGTACTCGCAGCCTTATTATTCGATTAGTCCGGATGATAGAAAAATAATCGATTAGAATCGAGTGAATTAAAATAAGTTATTTGAATCCAGTCGATTTATTTTCTAAGTATTTTGGTTCAGTAGTGTAAGGAGGATTTTCTAGAGCTTTTATCATTTTCTAGTGATTATCTTGATGGTTATAATCAGACTAAAATAGTGTTTCTTGCGGTAGAAAAGGAAATGATACGAAATTTTTGTGGTTTAGTTTGGGTAACCAATACAATTTATGCCTTGAGCTATTTCCCCTTTCAGACTAATATGAAATATATTTTTTAAAAAGGTGTAATAACCGACCTTTGTTGTCCCATGAACAAAAGGAAGCCAGGTCACGATTATTGGCCTGCGTGGGTTTGGCCAAGTGAAAGTAAATTAAGTACATGGCTTTGTCGGGTGCTGTACATAATGTTACAATAAATAGAGTCCCGTAATACAACATAAAAGCTTTTTATATTTTACCGTCCCGAAAATAAGGTGACGCATATCACACATTACTCAGAAATTAGCCACAGTAGCGACTATACTATGCTGGTTTTACGAAATGCAGCTAACTCCAAAGCCCCATAAGCCCTGTGCAAACAGGCGTGTATAGTTTTTCCAACAGGTACCTAAACTAACTCTATTCTACTCCTTTTACAAAATGGTGAAATATAATGGAATAAGATCAGAAACCGATGCGTTTGGGATTAGTAGGTATTCTGCCAGTTTAATTAGCAATTATGGATATTATATCTTAAAAGGAAGTTCTTAATTGACGCCGTATGTTTTGTTTTTTATATTTTTATAAAAAGTTTAGTGAACTCGTTCGCCACAGCGTATTCAGGGCTTTAATCAATTCATATTGACACTAGTATGTTACTTTAGTCTAGGGTATATTGTTTAATGTAAATTTGTATCTTTGTATAACTTTTTTTTTAACGTCGGAAAATCCTTTATGTATACCCTACCACCTCGGGGGAAGTAGCAGGGTTATGTGGGCGTCCCGGCAGTAGGCCGTATACCCACTAAAAACCCACGGTGTACCATCTTCCGCTTATATAGGGCCGCCACGGGATCGCTTTGGCATGCACCGCGACAATCTTTATATACCTAAGTAAATTATTCATTCACCATAATTAATTAGTTAACTATGGAAAGATTCAAAGCTATCAGACGTGTCCCTATTTGAGAGCTCACGCCACCCTCCAGCAGGTGGAAGTTATAATGCACTTTCAGTTAACTTCAGAGATATGAAGAAGTTTCCACCGGCGTGCTTCATTCTTACTTGTTTTATGACTTTAATGTCGGTATGAAGAGTAATCTTCATGTAAATGAATTAACTCCAAAATTACGATATTTAGGTATACAATCTTAATCCGGGCATAACTGAATAAATAAATATATATCGGCAGACAACATATACTGATCGTGTTATAATCCCAAACTAAGCAAAGCTTGTACGATGGGTACCATACAGTGGACTGTGGCGTTCCCAGTAACACCCAGACCATAGCAAATTCTGAAAAGATTATTTAAGAAATTTGCCGCTTGTGGAAATCGAACCCGCAACTACCCGGTACAGTGAGCTGAGCGGCATAACCAATATACCAAGCCGTCGTCACTAAGGTTACCAATTAGACATCAAAACTAATCTGCTCCATGTATACGTACCCAAGTTGGTGATGTACTTTAAAAGCAATATTTATGTTAGCAGCATAAATATTGCTTTTAAGTTACCTACTGTTGTTATTCAAAGCCGGGCTCATATAACAACGAATGGTTTTCGGTAAGGGGAACGATTAGATTTTTGAAGAACGAATGACGAGCCGTAACAAGCAAAGGGGGGGTTCCTTACGAAAACTTTTATAGCAATGATCTTGACTGTACATAAACTTCGATTCCCCACGAACATTTCGTGGGGAATCGAAGTTTATGTATTTTTATTTGGATTTTTTTACTTACTACCGACAACTATGACAGGTAAGTCAATATTTGTGGGATCGTTCGGTTGGTTGATTGATATCTTCGGCGGTTTCAGATGCGGTACATAGGTAATGTCATGTCACCCATCAATTTTGCCCTTGGCAATGGCAGATTAATGGAGTGTCTTCGATCAATTTTCGTTTTATTGGATATAGAATGGGGGACGAATGTTCCTATATTATATTTTACTAGCGCATACCGGGCGTGTGCTACTAAGCTAAAACAAGACATTTTTTTTTTCATTCAGTGGTTTAAAGCTATCTTCGCATCATTGTCTTTCTTGGATGGTTTCAAGGTCTACGAGTATAACGGCCATAGTTAGAAACATTTTTTTTGTTATATATAAGGTTGTAGAAAACTATTAAAATATCTTAGATTGCTATTGCTTAGTGATTCCCTGATTCCAGTATATTTAAATAAGCCTCAGTGCGGCACAAATTTTAAATGATGAAATTTTAACTAATATGTCAAAATGTTTTATCTAATTAAAGCCAACGTACGTGCTTGTAATCTTTGCACGTACACACAGACGGCGGCGAGCTTTGAACTTCAAAGTAAATTTACTTACTAACAACTGTTCCTAATTATTTTTAATTTGGTTCGAGGTAACGGTAGCGGTCTGGGTCTACCTATATTGAACTGTTGATATATTTTCAGTCCTCACTATGCATTGACAATGACCATAGCATAAGGTACAATCAATATAAATACAAATATATATATGATATGGTTTTGTTTAACTAAAGAAGAAGATTCATGTTACGTTATTTTAGCTGACAACACCAGACCATATTTTTCTACGTACATGCTCGCTGAAAACTGATGTGTAGATAAACATGACTCTGCGTAATACATCGGTGACTATTATATTCGTTGCGATATCGACGTTTCACGTTCGTCGTTCGCAAGAGTCGATTCCGAAAAATGCTTCATCAATTTATCTGTTCCCGTTCAGTGGCCGTGATCGATGACAACAGTCTGATATTTGTCGAGTGTACGACATATAAAATACGTTTGAAAGTTTACCGTCTACATGCGTCGAGGGATCACATTTTAGGTTTGATTTCTTTTTTATTATGGCGACAAAACATTGCGGCAACATACATACTTACACGCTCATACGTTACCTGTTGTAGGTAGGAACCCCTATCAAAAAACCATTCCATTGCACCTATAAATTATAATATTCATAATTTTGTTGTGTTAGATATGTCAGTACCGCTACTAAATGCTGGGCGGTTAAAGTACGCGAAGCAAAATGTCTCCACTCTGCTGAGATGCGAATCTTAAGATCTGTGGAATGACGTGAATGTGTATATGAATGTCTTTGTATAGAAGTGATGAATATAATTTGACTAAAAGAGTGATGTGAGATTGAATGTGGATGGATATAAAGTGAGAAGAAGGTCCAAGAAAAGAAGGATGGACAGTATAAAGAATTATATGAATGACATTGGCGTGGACGTGACGGACCCTATGAAAGAAAAGCGAGTTGAATGGAAGAAAAGGACGTACTACGCCAAATTCAAATAATAGGAAAAGTTAAAGCAAATAATAATTAAATGAGTATTCCATAATGATTGACGAACTGAGTATGCAAAATATCTAACTCTACTAATCAAAGGAGGTATATAGCCACGGACGGATTCAACAATACAGTTTAATTTTCGATAATATCTTTATCACTAGTAAATAATCACGTAATTATAAAACATATTACGGCCGCGGTTTTGTTGGAGGTAAAGTTGTGCTATGAACGACACCACTACCTTAGACAATTTAAGCTCAGTAAAGATAGTGTCATTTATTAGGAGCGTGTTGTAATTAAACTAATCTATTGGACGCGTGTGTACCAATATTTGCCATTATAATTTGGCCTTTCATTTATCGTTACAAATATCTAGTTTGTTACAAAAGCGTGCGATGTGCAAGCTCTTGGTGATTTGGACGTGTGCAGTCGCTTGTCTGATCTCGTAGAAGCGCCGTCTTGTGTTGGCAGGCTCCTTTAATTAATGTCTATGAAACTATAACAGGCACACGTATATAATATTGGTGTGAACGTGACGTTGTAAATGAGTCAGTTATGTTAAAATTTGTTTAAGGTATTCAGGAGCTCTACCATGAGTATAGTCTGCTTGATAGGTGTCGCTAGCGTCGTCTTTAAATAAATAGCAGTAGGTGATAGCCAATAGACAAATAATTCCGTGTAACTATAATTACCTATGTCTCTAAGGTTGATATTTATTTTATCAGTATTTGTGATGTCAGCCCCAAATCATTGTATGGTGTCCATAGTACAAGCTTTGTTTAGTTTGGCATCATACTATAAGTAATTGGTTGCCATTTATTCCTATATTAGTTTCCCGGCGTATATTGTATTGTATTACGTATAATTTATTCATTGAATAAATTCGATTTGATTTGAATATATATGAATTATTTTTTAAAATATCTCTAAAACACTATCACTCCTGTTCTCTTCAAAGGAGTAGGTGCATGCACACTTTAGTGCGCCCACATTTATAGTCCAATAGTCGTTCCAGTATGAGTTGGTCAACTCATACGTCTTTTATAGTATTTGTATCTACAAAAAATAATATACATGGTGAGGTCATCTGACCTCACTATGTATATTATTTGTTTTATTTTCTCACAAAATGGAAAAAAATATTCAATATTTCAATTATCCCATACTTTCGAAACACGACCCATTTCACGATCATGCGAGTTATCGCCGGGTGACAGCAGCGGAACACCCTGTACCTACAGGAGCGGGCGAATCAACTTGACTTTAATTGAGTCAATATACGTAAAGACTAGCTTTTACTCGCGACTTCGTCTGCGCAGACTTCAATTATTCAATATCGATATAAATTATAGCCTATGTGTTATGCTGATGTTGGACCGATGTTTCATCAAAAATTAAAAATCCATTTGTAGTTTTTGCGTGACAGAGTGACAAACATCTATCTATCCATCCTCACAAACATTATCATTTATAATATTACAAAGATGTACTCTGAGTCAATATACTTACAGATTTAATATCTCTGGTAAAAGCCACGCGTGCACGCGTTGAAATTTCAACCATGACATTTAGTTGAAAAATTGGATTTTTGTACAAGTTAATACAGTCCGTTTTGGTATTAGCACAAAAAAAGTAGCCGTCGCGGGACGCCTGGCAGATGTGAAACATTATGTTTTTTATAGTAGAGAGGGAGAAGCGTCGTAGCGGCGAGTGAGTGAAATCAGCCGGTGGGCAGAGTCTAAGCGGCGGAAAGAACCGAGGAGCCACGGAGCTGCTCGAAGTTTTCGCATCGTGGCATCAACAGTTGCTCTCACTCGCCAAGCGCGCCATTAGATGTTTCACATCAAAAATGGTTGCTCGTATTTCAACGCGTCTCTGAGCGCAGGGCTTAATGCGGGGTACATTGAGTATCTATTACGTGGCACGTAAGCCCAGGCCCGTGGGCCCGGCTGATACGGCCAGCCTGTCGGTACTGCTTTACCGCTTAAGTGCGATCTACGGACGCTTTTAGTCGCTGATGATAACGGACTTGTGGGCTTCTGTGCGCTATCGTTCATACAGGCCGTAGCAGGAATGGTAAATTTATTTGCTTGCGTCATCGACGAGGTTTTGATGAAAAATGTGCTTCTTACGTGAGTTAATATGTTGGAAAAAAGCAACCATGGAGTTTCTTGCCCATTCTTCGCCATAGGAAATGCATTCCGAATGGGTGGTAGAGATACTATTATTATTATTTATTTTTTACTGACGATTCTTGGTTTACATGAATAAAAAAATTTAAATCCTTCAACAGACGCCGGAGATATGCGGTAATACATAAAAAAAACATACGGGTCGAATTGAGAACCTCCTATTTGAAGTCGGTTAAAAATAATTCTGATTCTGATTCTGTTTTGGTATTGGCAAAAAATGCTATTAATCGCAATTAAAACGTAGTTTGTTTGGTAATAAAAAGATCTCTTATAGATATTTATCGCCATTAACTGTGCGTGTATTAAATTAAAACAATATTTAAGTTCTTTAAAATATTTTCTCTATTAGACTCATAATTTAGATGTAATTTCTGTTTACCACTGAAATAAACACCATTTCCTTAGCGTTATTTCAAAATACATTTAGTTATTTCTTCAAAAGAGACATGTGTATGTACACGTTTAACAAGAAATAACGATATTAAAATAAAAACTTCTATAAAAAAGTAAATTTAAGTACTATACGAGAACAGTGAATGCTGAATATCGTATGTAACTTTTAATGGAAAATATGTAAGTTTTGTAAGTACATAAATACAAAACAGATTTTGTTCTAAGTATCTATTCACACGGTAAAGTTAGCTGATAACAGGACACTTGTAAATCGACAGCTAGTGTAAAAACTTCCATATATTTTACCACTGCCCACCCATTATAATTGGAAAGGAAAATATTAAAATGGACGTCGAAAATAAAATGAAAATTTACGACTCCCTTTATGTTGCTCATTTGCCATTAATGATTTTTTTCCATTCACAATATGAGCCAAAATGAACGTTATTTGAATTGAAATATGACCCACCATATGTTCGGAGCGGCTTTAGTGTAATTGACTTTCCCCTAATGAAACGCCGGTCAGTCACGCCGGCACGTGTTTAGCATTTCTGATAATGTTGGAAACATTTTATGACAAAAAACAAAATTTTCCTTATATTAGTCCTAAAGCATTTGTTCTCGCGAGTGGAAAATGCGAGAGCATAAAACACGCAGTAGATTACCCATGAGTATGACTGACCGAAGGCACAGGGGGCCAATTCTGGCAGGATCGACATCATCTCTAATTCGACATATGTCGAAACAAAACGACCAATTTGACGTTTTGGTTCGACATTATGTTGAATGAGAGATAATGTCGTTTAAGCGTGAATTGATTGATTTTATGTTCTACTAACCGTGATGTGACAACTACAATCACTCTATCATTAGTTAATGTAAGCACCCTTAGAGCCATAAATAAGAATTAAGAAGCAGATGTAACTATCATACAGTGCTAAAAAAACAATACTTAGGTATTTTCCCTTAATTAAAACATGTAAAGTGCGTATTACATGAACTGTGATCGTTTCGTTTATGTTAACTATAAAATTTAAGTCATCAACTCCAAATTTACAGTTCACGTATGCGGGCGTTAAACAGTTAATGTCGAGTTGCAACGGACGGAATTACATTCACGGGCTGACGTTCTTTTGAAAATCTTCGTCAGGTTTATAATAACGACAAAGGGGCAGGTGAGAGCTAATAAACAGAACGGCTTTGTCCCGTTAACGAGGTCTCGCGGAAAGACTTGGCGTGCAAATATAAATAAACTGCTATTGTTTTGTCCGTCGTGCCGGATGCGCGCCCGATCCGTTGGAAAACACCGAGGAGGCTTCACACTGTTTATCTTCCTAATTAATTTGACTGATGAGCAGAGTATTTCGTCGCGACACTAGTGAGAGCGTATTATTAATGTCTTAACTATAAACACCTACAAGTATTGTTACGTATTTACCCCAATTGTGTGACATAAACTATAACTAAAATAAATTTGACAACACTAAAAGCTTGCTGTCTTGCCTATACATTACGAGCGTGAAAAGGACGAAAATATAGTTAGTTTAATATGGTCCCAAAAACATCAGCGCCAATGTAGAAAGTTTAGTTTTTCTATTGAAATAAAACTATTTTACGGATTCTATCGCGTTTATTTACTATTTGATTTTCCCGACGTTTTTGCTGCTTTACAGCAACCATGGTCACGGGGGGACTGAGGTGTTAGACGTCCTGATGTCATAGTTAATAACTGGGTAACCTCATATTTAGTTGTTGTTTGCGATTAGTTTTTCTAGTTATAAAATGTCTTATCCTATATTCCCATATTCTAATTTCGTTTTGTGGATTGATTGATCATAGGTATTTTTAAAGTGGCCACAAAGTAAAACTCAAGTTTAAGGTTTGGATGGTTGCAAGTTTGTTTTGATCCTTTGAATGCCCATAAGTGGAATGGATTGCTGTCCCATAGGCGGCGTTCAAATTTAGTTGGCACTACCCGTCAATAGAGCTTGAAGAGGTCAGATGCTATTGATGTAATTCAGTAACCTATTGGATGGTCGATGCTGTAGGTAACCATTCTTATACTGCCTATGACAGTAGACATTCAATATCTGAATGTAAGAACACCACTTTAATTCAATATGCTTGAACACGTTTACTCAATGATTCAAAAGACCGACCCATCAATAGCTCGTGTACAAGGACGAGTAACGTTGACATAGTGGCCATTATAGTTACTCGTTCACCCACTTATTGATAATGACTTTCCTCATTAACTATGATCATTAATTAGTTTAATTAGGATTGTATCTCTTCAGGTTGGACGGGGACCATCGCCCCCGGAATGCTATTCAACTTATCAAGTTAGTGTAATTAGTCTTTATTAATTACGAAGCTCCCATTAAAATCCAAATTAATTATTTTGGAAAATAAACCGGGAGTGTCAGCGGGGAAATATTGTCGAAGTTCACAATTTAGATTTGATAAAATCAATTAAGATTTTGAGATCAAAGGGATCTGTCCCTTTGATTTGACTTGTAAAGCTTAGAGGAATGAGAAATATTAAAGGTCCCAGGAGTGTTTAATAATTACTAAGAAAGTTTTGTTCGACTAGTCCATTGAAACGAAAGCCGTCGGGGCAGACTTCCAGAGGTAACCTCAAGTAAGAAGATGGACCCATTATTGGGGATACAAACGGCGGAAGATCATGTGTAGATATTTCTGCTGATGAGTGCCTGGATGAGATTTATTCAGGTGTCTTGGACATTATTTGACCTAACAATCAAAATATTTCACAGTATTTATAAATCTTAAAAAAAGAAGATTCCATTTTGTTTTATCATTTAATTTTATAGTTCTATTTCATAATTTCATTCATTTCATAAAAATCTTATATTTTTATGAAATGAATGAAATTATGAAATTTATTGCAAAGAAGAGCGCAAGAAGTCCATAGTGATTGATATTTCTACGTCTATGTTTTTATGACATAACCAAATTTTAATATTATCTTTGATAAAAATATGTACGTAATATTGTACGTACCTAAATGAAACCTAAGAGATACTATGAAATTAAAATAACGTACCTATAATTTAATTTGTAAGCAACAAAATAGAGAATGGATGATTCTAATGGATTATTGGGTATCGATGTAAGCGACAACGAGCCAGTTGGAAATACGTTTCAGAATCTTCACAACGCCATGGAAGGCTGTGAATGTGAGTATTCCATTCGTAAAAGAACAAGACAAAGTGTTGTTCATTTCAATTTCATTTTAACGGTTTAGATGCAGCCGATGTCTATTTTCATAACTGACCAAAGTGGAAATCAAGATATTATGATTGCGTAAAAATAAAGGTCCATCATGTGTTGCAGTGACCGTTGATGCAGGAACCGTGATCGAAGACACGGTAGTCGCGGGCTGTGAGCGTGATGTCTGCCCGCCCTTGCGATGTAGTGACGGAGGTTAGTACTTACAATATCTTACTTTTCTTATTCGTATTCTACACACATCACCATGCCTCTATTCCCCGAAGGGGTAGGCAGAGGTGCACTGCAATGCATCTACACTTTGCTGATGTATTTTGGTCCCAATGTAATAGGGGGCGAGACTATTGCCACTATACTAGGCACATTTCACCTCAATACGAGGGATTTGTATTTTACGACTTCTGTATCTACTTTTACTAGACTAGTCGAGGACCGTATTATTTTATCCATTTGAAAAGTTCTGAGACATCATAACGTAATAAACGTAGTAAACGTATGTTTCAAAGCTAAATCACATTATAATTTACCAACTTATAAAAAGGCTGGCAACACCACGGTTTACGAAGCAAAAAATCGGACGACAATTTATTCGTGGGCGGGTTGGGCATCACTAATCGGCCTCATCAATCAGCTCGTCCCGGCGCGATCGGATCAACTGACGGACACCCCTCTGCTCCCCCTTCCACCCCCCCGCCGACCACCCCTTCCCCCCATCTACACATCCCACACCCCGTTAATGCGACCAGCATGGACCCGTGTAAGTGGACTGATATGACACTTTGCAAATTCATTTTCAAACGTATTGCTAATATACGAGGATTTACAAATCTATCTGATATATATTTATATCACTCTCTACAGCTATGACGATCTAGGTAGTTAAAATTCTGTACGGTGGAGTCTTCATTTTGAAATTTAAATTTTCGAGTCGCATGATTGTTGACTATGAAATGTTTATTTATTCTTTAATAAACATTTAGTAAGGAAATATGATATTACTAAAAGGCGATTTATATAAATTTACTAGAGGTAACGTTTAAAACAAAAACAAATATCTAACGGTATACTCAGGTGAAGGGTTATAAGGTATAGTTTTATGTTGAACTGTAACTCCTGTATATATTGTAAGTTGTGATTCATTTATGGCGACATTGAAGAAAAATGCTAATGAAGTCTAGACGAATTGGAATTTCTACCAATTTGGAGGATAGTAAATAAATGTAGCCAGTATGGCTAGGTGATGCAAAGATATAAAAAAATATAGTACACAGTAAAAAGTCGCAATACGGCCAAATCACAAAAACGTCGCGCTTTCACGGGAATTTCATAAAACATGATACGTGTAAACAAAAATATGCAATCAAATATAATAGAGGAAAAAATGTAGCGAAGAATATAATAACGAAGATCCAAGCGACGTTTCATGAGGTGGAAACAAAGAATGCTTGAAATTTCATCCGCATAATATTTGACAAAGCCAATGTTTACCTGAGTCGTCGGGTTGCCCATTCTGTTATCTATGACAACAGTCTGCTTCGGGCTTGTCGCGTTGTACGGAAGGAAATATTCCCGCTGAAACCGCCGCCGTAGTATTTATGTCGTTCGAATAGGGTTCAAATCAATTTTCAGGCGAAACAATCCCGTGTTGGGGGACCTTCGCGCTCCGCTGACACGGGTAATGTTTGCGCCCGTCTCCGAATTGATTTACCCACATCCGTAAATGTCACGGTTTTTCGCACCGAACTCTACTATTATTGGAATATGAATATGTCTACATATATGTGTGTCCGTAATTTTGTATGTAAAGCAACGGAAAAAGTTCTGGGCCCATTTGCCGGCGTGGTGGCCTAATTTTACCTCTACTTTATTTTTTTATGTCACCGCCGCCGTTTATAATTGATATAGACACATTCCGTGATACAAAAGGAGACGACAGTATTATTTTTGTACAGGTATATACAGGTCTTGTGTTATAAATATCCCCTTTTATAGATTAGTCGATTATAATGATAAGTAGTCCATATTGTAGAGATATATCTGTAAGAAACTAAATAATCTGAAAAAGATCCTTTTGGAAAGTTGCTTCTTCATAAAAAATATTTGAGTCCATGATTTTAATCATCTCTTTAGGCAGTGGTAGTGCGCTTAAACAAATTTCTACGTGTTACGTACATAAAGTTGATCTAGGTGTACATTGATCAGTAATAATAATAATATCGCCAGACAACACATACTCATCGTATGATCCCAAACTAAGCATAGCTTGTACTATGGGTACCATACAATGGACTGGGGGCGATCCCAGTTACACCCAGACCAGGGCAAATTTCGAAAAGGCCATTTCCGAAATTTGACGCTGGCGGGAATCGAACCCGCAACCACTCGGTTCAGTGAGTCAAGCGGCCTACTCTTAAACCACTGGACCAAGCCGTCGTCAATCAGTGTACTATTAATTTCTAAATAGGTCAGACAGATGATTCTGGTTACTTTCTCTGTGGAAACGACCACGAATCTCTTTACGGGTGTCCTGCTCATGTCGCATAATTCGTAAATCAGACTAATAGTGACAGCATGATTTTTCGAATGCGATTCGAACACGTTTTGAGATGGTGATCGAGGACAGTTGTATAATGTTCAAAATGTTGAGTTTCAAATAACCATATCACATTAAAAACATTACTTTGATTATTTTTAACCGCCTTGGGTGATATATTTTTTTATTGCAGAACGTGCTATCCTGACTGGCTATATATCCCTCATGCGGCAATGTATAGAGTTGGCTGAAAAATCCGGTGCATCAAAAACTTAAAAGTTATTAGATAATGTATGTAACAAGATTACTAATAAGCTGTTATTAAAATAGTCTCAGTCATTATAAGGCGTTCTTATTTTAAAAGCTTTTAAAACTTTTTTGTTTCTAAAAGATTTTATCTTCGTTAAATGATTACCAAGTTTAAAAACTAGGAATACTTTTACCACAAAATGTAGAGATATTTTAATCCAACTACGAAACATTTCCGGCGAAACTTCTGACTTAAAGTGCTTTGTAATGCGGTTGTCAATGGATTGTAATGGTTAAATAACTTGTAATTCCTTAGTAATCATTTTTTTTACGAGAACCAGGGACGTACTGCCACCGTCAAGCATTGCAGTATCGTTTTAGTCTACAGGGATTTAGTAGAGACAGATCTTTTCATACAAATCTGATTGTTCTAGACGTCCAATTTTAAGATGGTGTTTGCGTGACTTCGTACACGTACGACAGATTGTCTATAAGACTAAGCGGTTACGGAATCAATGAAATAAATTTTGGTCCAGGCAGGTTTGACGGTTTAAGTTTCTAGTTGTCACAACCTATTTACCAACAAATTTATAAGAGTGTAATAATTAATCTACAAATTCATTGTAGAATATCTTAATACATCGTCTGTGGAGAGGTTGGATTTCTTTTATAAATTTGGGGGCTAGTGTCACCTTTAGTTTGCCCTGTTTATACCTTGGTGCGTATTAAAATTATATCAATATAGCGCACCTGCCCCTAATGTATGCTTACAACGATGCTAATGGCAAACAGCTGGCTTGGGAGCTTGGTCCAAAATGGTTTTATATAAAAGTGCACAACAATAAAGCCGAGTCCACAGGGGCGTCAAGATGCGCGCGTAAATTTTTATGTTCATACCAAAACGTACTCTGATTCAATATAGATAAAGATTAAATTTCTTTGGTAAAAGCCACGAAACCACGCTTCAGAATTCGCTTCATTGGGGACATTTCGTTAATATATGAGGGTTTTCTATGAGTTCGTTTCAGTCGCGCAAATCATGGCGTGCCTGTGGGCCGGGTTTTATTGCACACTTTTTTGTTTTAATTTCTCTTAATTAAACTATTGTTCGACCATAGTTCACCACGCTTATTCAGTATGGGTTGGTGGACTAAAATGTGTATGAAATATAAAACCTACGAGCGTATTAATAAAGTGAAAAGAGTGAAGTTATATTTATTTCGCTTTGTGAAAATGTTATTTTTACTCCGCATCGAGTCGGCACGGGTGTCGGCTCACCCAACTCGACAAGACGGCCGGGGCGAATGCCCGCCAAGGGAAATGACACGACTCAAATGACGGAGCCATTTTCCTTGCAATTCGATACTCGTTTTGGGAATTTATTACATAATATTCTTTTAAGGTAGGTTTTGAGGGTGGTGGACATTACCTACACACCAAATAGACGCGCTGCGAAGGTACCTCAACACTCTTGTAAAATAAACTGAAGCCTCTTCTATTTTACGAGTGAATAATGTAACACATTAATAACATTATTTTCAATTTGTCATCCAGTCTTAGGCCCTTAATCAAAGTAATAAATACACACACTCACAGCTTACACGTGAAAACACATTTTATTAAAGGCTTATGAGATGAATGAGCTGCATTACTTTTAGAATGGAGGCCTCCATTATGAACTTCAGCCAAAAATACCCGCAACCCACGCTAAAACTTCTTACCTATGGCTAAAACCTTATGGCGTAGGCTCGTATGTGCAGAACAATGTGCCGTACCGCGTTTAAATTTGAAAACATCCGAAAATCGGGTAAAATTCTTGAACATTTATTGTTCTGTCCGTAATTAGACAAATAACATCAAATTCACAAACGACAAATTAACAAACACGTACGGGTCAAATTGAGAATCACCTAAGTCCGTTAAAAATAGACAAATATTTTCTACTTGCTCAACAATAATTTGTTTTAAGTCCACAACAAAATTAATGCCGAAATCGAAATGAGACGTAACAAACAATAAGCGGTTTGCGAATGACAATCTATTCTCAAAGAAAGCGTATCTGTAATTGCTTTCAACGAGGTCAGGTTGGTATTCGCTGGTTTGGAAAAGGGCTTGCCCTTTAATTCGCTTCCTTCTTGATTTTCCGCTAAAGAACAAAGGGCACGGCCCTCTCAATGAGACCTCTGAGTCTCCGCTGTTGTTTTCTTAGATGATTTAAGGTGAGGTACTACATATATACTACAAAATCTGTAGGAGATAGAAGGTACATAAATATTACGTTTTGGTAAGACAAACACATTTTTTCTATCTTTCTAAGATGATTTACTACCTACTTATAAAGCAAAGCAATGTTATCGTATGTTTATTTGGAACCATTAAAAAATACAGTATAATGGTAGTAACCCTTCTCAGCCAACTAGGGATTTTGCGTCCCTAAATAAACATTAGACATTCTTGCCTTGGCAGTAGTGGCTCCATACACAACAAAACATTTGTCATTCGTGTTACGTCATTTGCCCAACTACGCATGGATATAGTTGTGACGTGTAAGGGAAGTTAAACCTTCGGGTATCTTGTAAGGTTTTGTATGAATGGCGGAACGGAGGGTTTACTAGAATGGCCATCCTTTTCGTAAGATGTTCTTTGTGCTTTATCGTGGCTAAAATCATCAAAGAAGAAGCTAATTAAGTATCTACGTCTAATTTCTGTTTATGCACCCTTGGTACCGTCTAATTGAGTAGTTATATGAAAAAATGTACAGTTATAAGTATATGAAAAAAAAAAATGAAAACCGATTTCAATCTCTGGATTTTCCACTTGCAGTATATCACACTTTTCATCTTCAGACATGTATATTTTACGGTATTATATTAGGTACTTGAGTACTTTTGAGCGTGAGACGGGGAATAATTTAGATTTAATGGCGCAGAAGATATTATAAGCTACCTCTGTATAAGGAATGATGAATCGGGCTAAAGTTGTGAGTTCTCCTAACTTTGAAGAATCTCGTTGGCTGGCGACTGCGGAAAAGCGCACTCAAGTGTTTCTTTACGATGAAACTTGTAGAATGTACGAAATTTTTGAAATATTGATTCGAGTTCAACTTTGGGAGTACAATGTTTAGAGTTTATTAGCACAACGTCGATGACTTACAACGTTACAACAATGTTCTTTAAATAAATCTTTACGGGAAAATTTTGTGAAGGTATTTCTCAAGATTACCTCTGACATTTTAAGGGTTGACAAATAGGGTTGTTATATAGGTAGGTCAATTATTTTTAACCTGATTATTATGGTTTGTAAGTATTTACAAAGGTGTTGTGAAATTCAATTTATTTGTTGCCCAACAGTTTCCTGCAGATGCTGTTTGAATCAGCATCAAAAGATTTATACTTTTTGGTCTTATCAGACTAGTTCTAGATTATGTTTAATATATCTCCTTTCATTTTCTTTAATCGGTTCTGACTGAAAATAAAAGTCTCGTGTAGACATAAATCTGTACCTTATAACAGAGAGGCAGTGGGCTCTCAAAAGATTTGCGGCGTAAAACGATCGACAAATATTTACCCAATCTCTTTGTTTCCATTCAACGGAGATTCTTCACCCTCTATGCTTTATGCTTAAAAACATGGTGCTCATTATAAATAAGCACATGTGGTTTAAATTATATATAGACATTTGTGATAGATGCGTTTGTGAAGTAGTGCCTACTCTTCGAAATTTTACTAATATATACCTACTGTGGTTTAAGATCCACGTATATATAATTATTTAGTATAATTATTTTTTTAAGAGAGTTGATATGGGATAGGATATTTATAATTTAACACGAGCTCATTTTATATGTAAATATATATGTATATTAACTACGTTAACCTTTCATTATCAGACGCTATGGCTGGCCGATTAAGTACCGTAGCTGTAATTTTTTGACAGAAACCAAGAAACGTGGCAGTTTTTGTATACATATTGACAGGTATTTTAGATGCGTATGAAACAGGTTTGAAAAAGTTATGTAATCGCTTGGCGAGTCAGTTTTCTTGTTTTTGCGTGCTATCAGCAGGCGGCGCTGGTGACGCGTCTAACGAATGATGTCGGCATCTCACCAACATGTCACAATGATTTATAGGACCTACCAAATAGGAAGACATCCCATCCGTCGTTTCACCTTCATCAAATTTATATTTATATTGGGTATTTACTGAATTTGTTAATGGTATTCATTACTTGACACCAACTTATTGTGGGTGAAACCATACCTCATCTTTTTCCATTATGTCAGTTATATTATTTCATTTCATTTCGCAAAGGAAGAATTTATCTAGTCTATAAATATATCCTTGACTTGCGAGGTAAAAGAAAACATTTACATTTTATATATTTTCTGTGGGATCTTCTTAAAGTTTAGACAGGCCACAAAAGTCATAGTTTTTAGCCATACCTTCCTCTAGAAAAGACTGCCTATGCGTTTGCTTTGTTAGTAAATGCAACTATTGTTAAACCTACTCTGGATTTAATTATAAAAAAATTGTAGAAAGCACGTAACGAAAAACTTTAATTATAAAATATTGCCATTTTTTACACAAAATTCACTCAATCGTGTGTGATGCTGAGTTTTAGATACCGCAAGTGCCATTTATTTCAGGTAAATTTGTGTATTGACGTGGGTTAAATGGGAACATGGTAACGTGCCATTACACCTAAGAACCCAAAAAAGCTGGCGCCCGGTAAGGCATGATGTAAAAATATTTTAACTTTACTTCGTAGGCAACCTCTAATTTTTAAGGAATTCTAATCCCTCTACAAACCATTCACATTGCCGTATTCAGTATTTTATATATGTTTTGAATTATACAATCTACTCAAAGGTTAAACGAAGTCATGAACAATCATTCATTTTTATGCTAGTCATACGTTGATACAAAACTATAAAGGTAAGTAATTGTTACAGTAGATATGTTCATTATTTTGGAAGCTTACCGTTCGCTAGGACGTGGATGAGTAGTAAACAAACATTAGTCTTAACTTGATGAATACATTTTGTATGCGAAAGTGTGTTTTGTTTGTCGCGTTTTTACGCCTGTATGCGGTTAGAAAGATCAGGCACAAACATGCCCCAAATAAACATGTGTAGTAAAATACTATATCTATTAGTGTTTTGAAGCTAATAATAATATAATAATAATATCGCCAGACAACACATACTCATCGTATGATCCCAAACTAAGCATAGCTTGTACTATGGGTACCATACAATGGAAGGGGGGCGATCCCAGTTACACCCAGACCAGGGCAAATTTTGAAAACGCCTATTTCGAAATTTGACGCTGGCGGGAATCGAACCCGCAACCACTCGGTTCAGTGAGTCAAGCGGCCTACGCTTAAACCACTGGTCCAAGCCGTCGTCAATACTTACTGACTTTCGTTTAAGAATAATTCAAGGTCGCGAGAAATGGTTACCATCCCGGCATGTGAAGACAGTGAGAGTGATGTTATTATTTGTTTGTTAATCAGATACAGCTATCATCACAGGTGTTACCTAATACAATAGTGTGTACAATCATTTCGAGCATAAGGTACAGAGCGAGTGGAAGGTCCAAGAAAAGATAGCTGGACTGATGAAAAGAAATACTGCGCCTACTCCAAATAATAGGAAATGGTAGAGCTAATTATGATTACATACCGACATGTCCATTAAAGCATCACACACGAAGAGTCCATAACATAAAGCATATTTATTCCCAATTAACTTTAATTAAACATCATCTAAAGTATGTAGATAAGTTAGTCAACAGATTGTCTAGCTAATTGAGTTTTATTTAATTCCATATTACTAACGTAAGTCCAAGGCGATATAGTGTTATCTCATATACTTTCTGTTTTAATTGGCTGTATCAGAATTGGCCCAGATGTCATTTATTTTGAATATTATCAACGATTTGCGAATGCCAGACACTAAATGGGCGACATTAGTAGATTAATTCAATTCACAGTCGAGGTTTTAAATCCGGGGCTCAGACAACTAAGTGTGTTTTACGTGTGAATAATTTAACTTTGTTTATGTTTTATTTTATCATTGTGATGGGACAAGTTAAACAAGGTCGAAATTAGTATTTTATTTTCAACCGTAAAATAACTATGAATCTGCTCAATTTCACGAAGGCTAAATCCAACTTGGTATGCATATTTATAAAATTTCTTACGCATTTTTAAGACTGATAAATTTATAGAATCAATAATTCGTTTTTATTTTGTTAAATGGTAGTTTAGCTTATTAGGAAACTGGTGCTAAGTTGATCTTACGTCAGTTTAAAAAGTGAAAATTCTAGTTGGAAGTGTACGTTCAACTGTAGTCAATAATTGATAGATCCTCCTGACACGATCACCGCCCTCCTCGACCCGGGCGTCGAGAGGGCCCCCAACACATCTACACCAGCCTCAAACAGACACCGACCTCGCCGGCGAGGTCGAGGAACCCCCTCTTCTGCTCGTAGGTGCATCTTTGCACCTAGGAGCGTAGTCATTACCTCTCCCCTCACGGCAACTGCCCAAGCCGAGGTCGTGCCCCATGTGGCGCACTTGAGCTAGTTGCCCTCCTCTTCCGCCCTTAAGGCTTTGGCTGGAGTCGTACTCTGCACTCGCCACTCCTCCGGTGAAGCTGTAAAGGCCAACTCACGGCCAACAGCGTAGTCCATTCAAAAAAAAAAAAAAAAATGTAGTCAATAATACAGTTGAACGACGACAGCGGAAGCAATAAAATGTAGTCGTCACAGGGTAACTAATCTAAAAATAGGTTCCGTCCAACATCGATTGGTAATCGATACTAGACTGTATTAATTAGATATGCCGCCGAGATTCCGTTAAGGGGTGGTCTGGTGGTAATGACGCGTCGCGATTAATATAACCATAGTTTCAGACTACAAACCAATGCTACGGTTGATTGTCCGGCAACAACTACGGACTGTGCGGCTAAACACCTGTACAAATGCACGCTAAAAATGAGAGTCGTGTTTTGGTTACTGATTGTAATGGCCATTGTGTCATGTTTTTATATAATACGATCGGATTTAAACGCGACCGCGACAAAGAAGATCCGGAGAGAACCTTAGTAACCTTGTCTTTTTAAACATCATACTTTTTATCTTCTGTAAAACTTAATACACGGGTGAATATAGCTACTTTACTTACAGTGTGTGAAAATTGATGTTATAAATACCAACACGAAGTAATGAGTATAACAATAAACCTAATATGTTTTATGGTAAAGTAATCACACTAAGGAAAACCTCTTTAATTTTTTAAAAGATCTTGGCTTACAATTCATTATAGATGCTCTGTTTTGCATAATCTCGGAGATTATCTTGGGCGATTTGTTATTCTATTAAAACACAGGAATACAAAGCTACAATCAAGGAAATTGAAATTTTAATAAACAGTTTAATTTCCCCCGCGCCGCGCGCCGCCCGGCTCGTCGCCGATTCAATATGGAGTATTATGAAGTCAGCTCGAGATATTTCTTCCACGGTTTCATATCGTAAACCTGTCGGGGCCAGCTCATGCCAGTTAAATCATGAACTATGTAATAAGAAGTTAAATTTGTTTTATGTATTTGTATTTTAAAGTTCATTTTCCACGCCCCGCTCTCTCGGAAATAAAGTTATGAATTTTGTTTTGATTATTTCTTATGGGATGAACTTCACACAGAAAATATTCATATCAATTTTTAATCTTTGACCCTGTTATAGCTAATATTGCAATGCTAATATTAGATAGACTATCACCATCTAACTACTGCGATTTTGGTCCCTTGTCTAGTTCAAACTTCTTATAAGTAATGTACAACGGAATTACTGTATATCTCACGTACTCAACACTACAGTTTGTTGAAAATATTTAATCGATAGATTCATAAAAAATGTGGGGTAAGGACATCAATGCCCGTTTATTTCAATGCAGACGTGACGCTTAAATACACTGTGCAACTGATAACTGAAAACTGTTTCATATTTAGGCATCACGATAAGGCGTATCCTAGTGTTAAAAACGGTTGTATGAAATGGCTACGATGCTATTCACAGTCCCCGCTCAATTAGTTATTTTATAAAATTGCATTAAAAAAAACCGATTCCCATTAATGCATCGCTATCGCCACAAGTTTGATTATAGTAACTGGTAGAGGATAGGATTATGTACACTGCAAAGTGTTAGACAAAGTTCGGTCGGGCCCGAGCAGGTCGATAGGTGTTCGCTGTTCACATACGAGTGAATTAACTGGAATCGACTGAATTAAATGTCAGCCAAGCGTGACTTTATTGTCTAGTGGCGAACGCGGATTCTGAAACAAAACCTTGGTATTGACTCTATTTTTTTTTTTCATTGATATATGGATTTGATTTTGCCATTCATTTTGCGGCCGCGTGACTTGGTGGTCCCGTATGCTCAGGGTCTTATGCCCCTAACACTATCGTTAAGGAGTTGCTATGACTAGATTTTTAAACGTATAAAAACCACATTATTTATCAATGTTAGTTTGAATATGAATAATCTAATGGCTTCAAGGGGACTATGTCTGATGTCTACACTGGTCATATTTTAGCTATCATTGATAAAAGATGTTGTTTTCATGCCTTGAAAAATTAAGTCATAGCATATTCACAACTATAGTGTTAGGGGGTCTTGGGGACCTGAGGTTTTTTCTATACCTCTCCCTTTTTTTGGTGCCTTAGCTACAAGTATTCTTCATAAATATGTATCATTTTTGGGACTGATAATATGGAAAACAGTGTTATCAGACACAATTGAGAATATATTATAGGTATGTAGTTTGGTTTTATAAAAGAGCTTTTAGATGAAGGAGCATTAGTTTTGTCTAGAACAAGTTAAGGGTGAGGTCTAATTTTCGCCATGTGTTCTATGTACAATGGGTATAGTCAATGATATTAAAAAGTTCAGATACCTAAATGTGCCAAAAATACGTTTAATATAGTGCGAAGACCATCTAGTTTACGTACGTAGACGTCGAAGTCATACAAAAATATTGGACTAGTGAAACTGTCAAGAAAAGGTATATGATATAGTAGCTCGTTCAGTACAATGTGCTTAATATTCGCATTTTTATAAGTATAGAGACCTAACTCAAAAATAATGTTGTTGAAAAATGGTCGTTAGGACGACCCTTTAAGATTTATAGTCGAAATCCTAAAATTTCAAAATGTGTCTCTATACTTTTAAAGATGCGATTTATTTATAGTAATCCAAGATAAATTCAAATAGGACAGAATTTATACTAAAAAATCAATTATGTGACGATATATATTAAAATACATAAACCCTTCCAGTGGAACTTTAACTTCCCGTTCCATAGGTGTACAGCGTTGGGGGCGCGCGATCTAAGCAAGGTTCTCTAGTCACGTGCGCTACGTTTATCGCGGACACGTTCGGCGACGGTAATAAAAACTTCTCTAAAATGAAATATTTAATGCCACCCCGGCTGAGTGCTTCGTTCATGTTCCTGTCGCTTCAATGAACTATCCTGTTTATTTTGTAAGTTTGCATGTTTTAGAACCAGTATATTTTTCGTAGGGTTTACACATACCAGATACAAGATAGAATACCTTGTTTACACTACAAAATGCTTGGTGATGATACAGAGCTACCCTGTGTCTGCTTTCCCAAGTGTAACAAGGCTAATAAACGTATGTAATAGAATAAATTGAACATCGGGAATAATGTTTGAAATATTGTAGTTACGCTTTTCTTATTGCTCATATGTATGTACGCCATTAAATAGCCATGTATGACTTAAGACCTTGGATTCTGTTACCACCATTTCATATTATTTTGATCTCGTGTAACTTTGAGCTTAATATACCTAGTGCCTGATTAACAATTTACTTCACTTAATAAGTCCAAGGGGAAGCCTTTTGCCATTACATTGGGCTCACTCCTCTTGATAGCCAGATGTTTTCTGGACCAGAGTGGTTGGGCAAACTTCACACGGCTTTTGATATACGTGTATAAATAAATAAATACGTTTCTTTCGAACTTTTCCTTCATGGTAGCAGGTAATACGTCATAACGCTCGCACATAAAATCATAAAACCGCAGAGGCCAGAGACCGGGTTTAAACTTGCACCCTTTACTTCCAAAACGCTACTACACCACTGCACCAACATAAAAGTGAAGTAAAATTTTTATTATGACATTTAAGAGATAATACTTGTGTTGCGGCTACTTTAACAATATTTTCTGTAAGATTACAGGACTCACGTAAACCAAAAGTTCGTGTCAACGCTTCACATGCCGGCTTTACTGTGTGAAGTGGTCTACTGAACTTTAAACTATGCAAGAATAAGGCGACTGTTCGCCTGAGCGTGTGTTCCTCTCGAGGCGGTTACTAAGTCAGATTAAATTTACATAAATAGTCAAATACACAGAGGCCAATGTAAACCATTCTAAATTCGATGGCCCGAAAGTTGTATCTCTGCAAACACGGACATTCGGAGCGGCAAATGTGACCTGAATTAATATTTGACCAGCGTGTTTGTGCTACAGCTTGTGCCTTCATTTGGCTTCTGTGGGGAATTTACATACGGCAATTTTCTATGAACTGTAACTTTAGGTATTAGCAGTGTGACCTGCCTTTAGCATATTTAATTTTCACTGCGCGAGTACATACGTTGGATTTCGTGTTAATTCCGAGATAAGTTAATACACGCCTCGGAAAGTTATAATCGAATTCAGACAAGTTGCCTAACTGGCGATGTGTTGACTTGGTTAAGAAGGCGGTAAGTATTGGTAATTTTATAAACTTACTGTATTTCTCAAATAAGTCAGTCAGACTTTACAAAGGCGGTTCCCAATTTAACCCGTATCTTGGTTTTTTAAGTAATTATTTGTAATTGCAAATATTTAATACTCGTCCAAGAACAAGAGTAAAGGCATTTTCTAGGGTCAATTACTTTTAAAAGTAACTGTGGAGATAATATCTCGGTTATCCGTAGTACGCTTTACCCATTTATCATGGCGTATGGTGACATCAGACACAGGATTTGGTAGTACCAATTAATGCCACTACGAATACAGATGTTACTGGACGACGCAGATCTCTGTGGCTCTGTGAGCTATATGTCTATCGATTTGCCGCCGATATAGGCACTCGTTACCGCATACCCTTTGTAGATTTCAACTTCAATATTCGGATACATAAAATAGATGCACAATTTCGCTGCTTTGTCGGTAAAAACGTAGATCGTGTAATCAAGGATTGCGATTAGTTCCAATAAACACATGATAAACAAATGTAGTACATACATATATTCTTCCCAATAACTAACCATTTTGCATACCTACAGTTATTTTCGTAGTCGCCAGCGTGATGCGACTAGCGATACTACGAACTCATAAGAAGTATTTTGCACAGCTGCATGTCAAGTTTGAAATTGTTGCTCAGACATTTGGTCGATCCCAAAAGTCGTTTTGATTCATACATTTTCAATCTACCCACACTGTATACAATATCCCACATCCCCTAAACACCCTCATTGCTAAATTGATCACAGCCATTAATAAAACCTAACCTAAAACTGAATACCGCGGCTTGACAAATGACGTCCGCAACTGACTCGTTCTGCATGCCCTTAACATATAGCAGGGATGATTTTTCAATCCGCACCCATTATCTGGCGATTACAAGGGTGGGTCCAGACAGATTTGGGGATGTTTTTGCGCGTTTTCGCGCTGACAGGGGCGCGGGGCGTGACCGCCCGCCATGATTTATTGACGTCACCGAAGCGAGTGGCGAACCGTTATTTTTTAAAACCCTGTTTTATCTTAAACGTTTTTCGATCGACGTTCTCTGAGATTAGCGGTGTATACGTCTTATGGGAGCTCCTTTTTGCCTTTGGGTGTAACGTTAACATTATATTTCTTGATATCTGTCACGTGATATGCTTCTTATCTATAAGGCTTCGTGTTCTAAACCTTATTGAAATGATTGCGAGACTAATATTTTATTTCTGAGTAATAATTATTGTGTTCATGGTATGTAGGCATTGGTATTAACACCTCATTCTGAATAATTAACGAAATATTAAAAAAAATATTTGTTGAATTTTGATTCGAGCAGATTTGACTGGGATAAATTTGAAAAGGGTCACTGAAAATATGAAATGTGAAAAACTATGTGTAAGTTACCGATAAAGTAGATGAGACATAAAATAACTATGCTGTAGTAAGCATAGAACAGTAAGGTACTATTTGACCAATAAAATGTAACTAAGAAGACGGTGCTAATTTACATTACCAGTGCAGTCTAACTAATAAACGCAAATAAAATAGGATAGCAAACCAATTCACCGAGAGCTCTTTTCTTTGTTCGTTAGAGCTGCATCAAAAAGCTTATTCTGCTTAAATTAAATTGGATCAATAATCTGAGCTCAGCGATAGTTGCTTTGTGCAATGAAGCCAGTCTGAACGCGTCTAAAAAAAAGAAACACTGCATGCAATCAAGCGTCCGCGGCGATTAGCTCGCTAAAGCCGATGACACGTAGCCGCCATTTTAATATACCTATGTGCGTTCCGTTTCGTCTGTGCACCTTGTTATTTTAAATTGGACGTTTTGATACGGGAATAATCGTATAATTAATTGGTTTCATTGGTCTTGTATTTGAAAAAGGGAGATGTTTAAATTAGCACTGTATTACTTTATTTTTAAGAATTATTTAAAGAAGAGAATGTATTATGGAAAAGATTTCTTATATCATAATCTATCTCCAATTATTGCTTATGGTTTTTAACTGAAATTTGAGTAAAAGGAATTGAATAAATAAATATTCTCAGACGGCTGCATCTTAATTAGAGACGTACCTACTTGCAATTCAACGGTCTTAGTTTTAAATCAAGCAAACGTAGAAATAACTCTGCTAAAATTTAAATAAGCGCGAGAAAATGAAGTAAGATATCTTCTGCGAAACACAAAATTCCGTAACAACTTTCAAGCTTTGTTGGGTTATCGGACGCTTCCTTTAGAAATACTATCCCACATTTTCAAAAGTAACTGTGCAGCCCGAGTTTCCTTAACTCAAAGGTCCTCAACTTTGTATTTCCCAATTTATATTGATTCCATCAAATATAGAATATAATTTTTTGGGAGGAATAACGAGATGGAAAGTTTTGTGGGACGTCGTAGATTTCATCAGGCTTACGAACATAATGTGGGACAAGTTGGCGTCGCGGGCGTCCGCTTCAAATTTCGTAATACTTTAAGCAAACTTGTGAAGCGAAGTTAGCAAGTTGTCGGCGAACAGGTGCTGCATCGAATACGTCCCCGATATTCACGGACGGATCTTGCACATAGAAATGAGCAGATATGCCTTTTCTGATTTGTTATATCAAAGAGTGTCGCGCAATGCTGCCGTTGTTGACAAAAGCAAAATACGTATACACATACCTTACAAGTACCGTTAATCTTTTAAAAAAAATTAAATCTGTGTGTGTTAGTGATACAAATAACTACAGTTCACCAAATACTCCCTTTTAGGTTTTCCAAGAGGGGGTTCCCACTTCTTCTAAAATAATTAGCCCACAGACGCGTCAAAATGCGTGAAGCCAATTTTTTGCCATCACTAAAACGAGCTGTATTATCTTTTATAAAAAGCTCATTTTTAGGGTTTCGTACCCAAAGGGTAAAACGGGAACCCTATTGCTGAGACATCGCTGTCCGTCCTACGGTCTGTAACCAGGCTGTATCTCATGAACCGTGATAGTTAGAGAGTTGACATTTTCGCAGATGATGTATTTCTGTTGCCGCTATAACAACAAATACTAAAAAACAGAATAAAATAAGAATTTAAGGGGGCTCCCATACAAACAAACGTGATTTTTTTACCATTTTTATAGATAATGGTACGGATGCCTTCGTGCGCGAGTCCGACTCGCACTTGGCCGGTTTTTCAAAGATATAGGTCGCGAACGAATTCAATCTTTATTACATGAAAAGCTAAGTTAATTTACTAGCCCCTGTGGATGCCGAGCGTTAGTATTAAGTTGTAATGTCAGCATAAATATTAAAGAGGAGTGTTTCAGAATCCTTTAAGGTGTAGTGCACAGGTTCATATTTCCACGTGGCAGGCCGCTCGTGGTATGCAGGGTGAACGCTTTGGGGGTGGCTCTAGCCCGCTCGAACGAGATAACGAAGCGTTCGGATGCTACGTGCTTTCTGACTCCGTCTGTCAAACTTTGGATTGATTATTTTATTGAATAGTTTTCACGTGCCCGGCTTACCGAAATAAACTTTGCCTGTTATGTTTTCCTAGTACTACGTTCACTCCACCTGATCAATTTGAATAATGAAATTATTGAAAGAGGTTTCTTTGTTAGTAGTTATACCTAGGTATGACTACCTAAATGTATGGTCGATTGATACATCAATCACATTATAAAACACCTTTGTGTAAACAAGTGCTACTGTTACTTTATTCACTGTGAATTTCAGGGATTGCCTTTAGACATAAATATACATCAGGTAAGTCAGGTAAGTTAATCAGGTAAGTTCTTGATAGACGAGTGAAGTCTCCCAACCCGCATTGGGCCAGTGTTGTGGACTAAGGTCTGAATTCCCCTCACATTATGGAGAGGTATGTGCCCAGTATTGAGTCGTGAAAAGTGTTATAATTTTTGTGTTTATCAGTTAATATTGTAGCTCTTAAGGTTCACAGTGGCATTTCAGGAGACCATTGTGTTAAATGTTATTGTACAGGGTTTGTTTGGATTGATTTCTATAAACTACAGTAGAAAACTATCATGACGTTATAGAAATAACGTTTTAATGAAGTCTATCATTCAGTATGGTTGTAATAAGCCCGAGCTCCAACTGGCTACGAGAAGAAAAATAAAACAAAGCTTAATACCATGCCTCTGTCGGGCGAATACCGTAGCTTATTTATAAAGAACAAAGCTGATTAAATTGCTGTTGAGGACGACGGGATGCTCTTTATTGGCGTTCGGCTGAGGTCGGGTGTCGTCGGGCTATATGTGAGTTCCCTCCGGCGAGGTATGTTCGGGCACAAATTCGTGTCGGTCGGGTGTTATGTCCGGAAATATAAATTTTTAAAGAGTTTCTGATGAGAATCTTTCACGTCCAATGACGGTTTGTAAATTCTTTTCGTTGGGGCTCATGCTCACTTTATGTTCCATGTTTTACAGTTTTAATAATTAAGTATTTTTTCAGAGGTTCCTGTAAATAATAATTTATTAGTAATCAACCGAATAACAAATAGGTTTTTTTCAAAATGTAAACATAAACACGCTATAAATATTCATAAAATTTCGTATGTCACGCCGCTGTTGGATGGAACACGGCAATCATTAATCATTCTTATTGTTATAGGTTTATTGTTACGTTTTTTTCATACGGACCCTCGTGGGACGCGGCGAATATGTGCTCATGATATTCCTACAATATGTGTAATGAAATGGTAGTGATATACGTAGGTACAAATCACGTTATTTCTGTCAACGTTTTTGTATCAAAACAGCCTTATGTAAATTGTAATACCTGCATTCGCAGCATAGTTGTGACCAAACAAAATGTGAGAAGACAATTTTGTCTCTTTCTCTTGTATGAATTCCGAAAGAGAGAGAGCAACCCGGTGTGATATAATCAGTTTATAAGTTGTGTCCTGTTGTGTCGCTTTAGCTGTGCTGAAACCATTGTAGGTTGATCCAATCATGTACCTATCAATTCCACAAGTCACATGCTGCGAATGCCTCCCTAGTAACTGAAGATGTAAGTATGGAGTTAGTAAGTACTTTCTGCATTTAGAACCATATATTAAGGATAGCAAGCAATTTTTAGGTATATGGTTAAATTAAAGCTATTTATGCATGGACTTATGATGAAACAATATTAAATAGGTTTGTATCGATTTGTGTTGGAGCGTTAACGCAAATCTACGATACTACTATCCGGCTGAAAAGGCTCTACGTATCTAGAGCATATTGTGATGTGTACTATAAAATGGATGCTGGGTAACGTTGTGCAGAGCTACCATAGATCATGGGATTAATGTTTGTGCGCCGATCTCTAACGCGGTGCGCCATGGAGGCAAATATTATCCGCTCTACAAACTGCGTTAGTTACTCGTGTATGCCGTAGAAAATTGATTTCATGGATGAAATAGAGTTCTATCAACTCAAAGTAGAGTTTATCATCAACATATGGGTGGGACATTGACTATATTACGAATCATATTAAATCTCTACTTATATTTGACTTGCTGTTACCTGCGAGTTCGATCGCATAGAATTTAGATTTTTTTTAAGTAGTCTACAAACAGACAAGAAAAAATTGAGGTTCCGTTATAAATAGCGTATGTACTTACATGTACGTACATTGTACGTGCACGTACATCATCACGCCTGTATTCCCCGAAGAGATAGCAGAGGTGCACTGCAATGTGCCCTTATTTCACTGATGTATTTTGGTCCCAATGTAATAAGGGGCGAGCCTATTGCCATTATACCGGGCATATTCTCCCTCAATACGAGGGAGATTTGGGCCATAGTCCACCAAGTTAGCCCAGTGCGGGTTGATGAACTTCACACACCTTTCTATAGACGTGCAGGTTTCCTCACGATGTTTTCCTTCACCGTTTCATAGCAAATGGTAATCCCGGATGAAAATACGATTCACACATGATCATGTGCATTTGGATAAAAGCTGTTATTTTGACATTAAAAACATTCACTTGAATTTCATTTATTTGTATAGATATAGTTTTACAATATAGTGAACTGTGGGTGACGAACTCTACTTCCATGTAACTCTATTATCGTTGTATACAGCTTGAGTAAATAAGCCTTTCCAATTGTGTACCTGCTGCACTTCATTGCAGCACTAAGTCGTTAATTATTCAGTACCCGACACCTGACGGCTGTAGCTGAATAAAAACTCGAGTAGGTATTATTTTCCCGTTACGACCCCACATTTTGAGATTAATTAACCCGCGCATACATAAAAAATGTAATGAAAATGGCTAGTGGACGTAACAACAGAGTTTTAAAAGCACCACTTATAATCACCTCAATAATCAAAAGTAATTGTTTTCAGTATTCATTAACTTTATACTTTCGGATTATTGTTCAATACCGATCAACTTATTCCTATTGTAGAGTATAATGTATACAAAAGTTACTAGCAGGAATTTTTGCAAAGATTAAGTATAGTCTATAGAAGTTGATAATAGTATTTTATATACGTTTATGATCGAGGTCATTTATTTTCTCAAAAGAAAAAAATACGAGATGAAATAAAAATATGTTCTTTTTTCAAAGTTTGGTGCTCAACTTCCTCGCGTTGTCCCTAGATGGCGTTACGAGGCTCAATAAAAACTTTTTAACAAAAAATTAAACCGCCGAAAATTTTAAAAAGCAAAAAATAATATAACTTTTTTATTTTACCTTAATAACAAAGTTCTTAAACTAATGTAAGTATACCTAAGTCATTTTGAGTCGGCGCCAAACAAGCAAATTAATTAATTTAGTAAAGTGTGATGTACGGCGGCGGCGGCGCGGCGCGACACGCCCCTTCGCCGGAAAATGCCGAGCGTTCACGAAGTTAATGTCAGCGAGACAGCAATACACAGCGAGATAGCGAGACACAATGTGTGCACTCACGTATGTGCCCATACGTGAGTGCACACATTGTGCGAGTGATCGTACGGAGAGCAAATTTTTTGGAATGTTAATGTTTGTCGCTGAAGATTTCACGTTGCATTGTTAATTTCATTTGGTTATTTCCTTAAATTTATTGTTCATTAATTGTTTGGCGCCGACTCAAAATGACTTAGGTATACTTACATTAGTTTAAGAACTTTGTTATTAAGGTAAAATAAAAAAGTTATATTATTTTTTGCTTTTTAAAATTTTCGGCGGTTTAATTTTTTGTTAAAAAGTTTTTATTTTATAATTTTTTGTGGCTAAAATCTACTACTTAATCTGAATCTACTGCTTATTTTTTTGTAATACACAACTCAGCATTAAAATTTGGGAATGAACAATAAATCTCTCCCTATTTTCCCACCTTTCGGGTAGGATTTTTGTTCCTAATTTATATAGGACCAACTTCGAAGTTATACCCTAACCAATACGTGTCGAATAGTGAACCTCTTCTGTTTTCTTCGTTGGTTAAAAATGGGTATAATTCCAAGTAAAGTCCATGCGGGCGTATGTATATCATGGTGTAGGTGCCAATCTACACCAGACTAGGCAAATACACAAATGAATTGGCACCGACTACAAATGTAATGAATTATAAGCTTATTTGTAACTTTTTAGTGTACCTAGGTTTTTAAAGGCGAATTTAGTATCTATTTTGTGAAAAGATGCAAGTATTAGCACCTCATAACAGCCCAAAAAAGGAATTCACCCCTCACCACCCTTTCCATCCCATCGTTTCGATATTTGTTAACTATCCGTATTAAACAAAAAAAGATTTTTCCAAATCGGCTCACTAACGCCAAAGATATGCTATAGTCAAGAATGCAAACTTTATCACCCCATTTCACCCCCTACATATTTTTTTTTTCAAATTTCCTAAAACTCGTGTTTCTTTATTTTGGATGTAAATTACATATACAAAGTTTCAGGTTGATCAAAAAATATTTTTTAAATTGTGTACCCTTCAACCCCCCATTTCACCCCTAAGGAGGTTGATTTCTGATAATGTTTTGAAAATGGGACCACCCTCGAAGAATTCCCTAGCAAACGTCATCAAAAATTTGAAATCGGTTTAGTGACGCCGGAGATATGCGTGATCATACATAAAAAAGAATGCAAACTTTATCACCCCATTTCACCCCCTACATATTTTTTTTTTCAAATTTCCTAAAACACGTGTCTCTTTATTTTGGATGTAAATTACATATACAAAGTTTCAGGTTGATCAAAAAATATTTTTTAAATTGTGTACCCTTCAACCCCCCATTTCACCCCTAAGGGGGTTGATTTCTGATAATATTTTGAAAATGGGACCACTCTCGAAGAATTCCTTAGCAAACGTCATAAAAAAAATCGAAATCGGTTTAGTGACGCCGGAGATATGCGTGATCATACATAAAAAAAAATAAAAAAAAAAAAAATATACGCGTCGAATTGAGAACCTCCTCCTTTTTTTTTTTTTCGTCGGTTAAAAAACCATTCTCGCTTAAAAAATACAAAACATTATAAATTGTGAAAATCATCAATTACGGCAGGTTGGATGTGACTGGACAGTTTCATAATTGGCTGAGATGCAGCGGCGCGGCGGGCCCGGCCGCCAAATGACGCGTTACGCGGGTGGGGTAAGTAGGGGAAAATTGCCATAAGTTATGCAATCTCCGCACGCACCATTAGCTCCAGGCACCAGACAGGGAATTTAGTACTCAACGCTTATTGCAGCGTCTGCAGACGTTTTACTATGTGATGATATTTTGCAAATAGCTTTCTGATCTTGCCTCACACTTTACTTATAAAAGAACGAACCATTTAAAGAACTTAATGTATGTCTTGTAAGTGATAATAAAGGGTCACAGCTGCGTAGCTAGCGGTGATAACTCGTTAACTATATTGCTATATTATCAATGCATCTTCTGACATTTTCAAAAACTGTAAATTAAGATAGAGTACTCTTACACCAGACAGAGAGAAAAAATTAAACAAGCGAACAAAAATATAACATTCTTAGGTTTAAATAATAGTCTAAATTACGTGGCTATGTACAATTGGGTGGTCTTATCGTTAAAAGCAATTTATTTACAACCAGTTTGAAAAAGAAAATATTACTGTACCTTAATGATATTTTAACAAAAATAACAGTTACTGGTTTGTCCTATATAAATAAATAAATTACGTAGGTTATTTTCGGTAAGCCTTGCGTAAGCGGTCCAATTCGTCCGAATTATTCCACTCTGTGCACCTGGGTGATATAAGCTAGGTGTAATATTAGGACAATAAAATAGCCACCTTTATGTTTAGGTTTTGTATCAGCGATTTTCGTTGTGAACTATGATTTCATTTTCAATAAAATAATTAATTTTAACAAACATAGAACTCGGCCAGTCATGTGAATAGAATCTACGCCTAAGTTTATAAATAGTTATGATCCTTGTACAATGGCATTGAAGAGTAATTTTGTACTGTAAATGCTATTGAAGAAATCATAGATGGAATGTTTTTTTTTTATTAATTTGGAAAGTGTTACTTTGATACTTTGTAGATAATTTATATGATTATAAAATCCGGCTAAAACGGTCAACAATAAAACTTATTCTGGTAAAGTCAGAACTAATGACCTATTCACTGTTACAACAACCTTTGACTATATCGAGGGATATTTGTTTTAAGCGTAATTTTCTTAACTTTACCTACAGGAGAGCATACTCATTCGACGCAGAAAAAATGGCTGATTCCAAATATGTATTTAGGTCAATATCGCCCAAAAGTGTCGCTGTAAGTCAAAAAGCCTTTTACTCGATATGTGTCATTCAGATCATTGGCTTTAACAAAAATACGTTAATCACCATCCTCGTGCCAGTTTCGTGGTTTCGTTTATAGTTTGTCGAAAGTCTACGCACATCCATTAATGAGTGGTGAGTAGTAAAACAGAACGAGCCACAGTGGGGAGCGTTACGACCTCGTAAAATTATGTAACTGACGTACAAGTGCCTTTACCGTGACTTTTAGTTCTAGGGCCCTTGTCAACCCACTCGGAAGGTTTATGTAGTGTTTAAAAATGTAGTTGTTTTTACGGTAGGTACGTCCAGAGACGTTGAATTTTGGAAATTCACGCTTCGGATATAGACAACTGTATTCTACCTATAGATAGATCGAGGTATGTCATTGTTGTTTTACCTCTCAAAGTAATCCAAGTAACGTATTCGATACATATTTATAATGTTACGGTAGGTGACCTTATCACTAAAAGTGATCTCTACCAGGCAACCTTTATAGTTCGTAGTCAATAGTTTAACCACCATCGTAATTCCAATCCATGTACAAAACTTTTTACAATTAATTAATAAACACTTCTCAGAAGAGCATTTCTCTTTCACGATAAATCATTATAAATATTTTTTTTAAATTATTTTTTTACGTATTTTACTAGTCGGTGTAATATCGCTTGCATTATGTTCTCATTATCATCTCATTATTTTGCTATATCTAGTTTATTCTTCACAAACATATCATGTAGGGTGTACCTAGTATTTGTATTACCATCACATTAGCAGTATTATTGCATTATAACTTTGATACTTTTTGAACTACATAACTTAGTAGGTATAAGGTTTTCATCATCATCCCTTGTTTGAAAATCTATAAACATGGCTTTCATTGAACATCGGTAAACATTTTTAATTTCACGCCATTCCTTCACTGTTTTCCGAGGCACTAAACGTTGCTGTCGTTAAATTAATAGTCACGGCGCAGAAGGGACGTTCATACAAAATCTTTTAAATAAAGTTACTACGTGATCCCGGGCGCGGCGCGCCTGCCAAATGGTTCAACAACAGATTTTTGTAATGTTCTGTATTGGTAAGCGAGGTTTGGACCTACGCCAATTCGGCCATCGATTTACAAGTTCACTTTATGTTTCCCTGATACTTTCCGTCCTAGACGAAACGCGGAACATTTCCGTTTGTTTATCGCGTGTACATGCACTGTTTGTTCTTAATTTAATATTAATTAAACTATCATTATCATGGCAGTTTTATGATAATATTTGAGATAGGTGGAGAACTTTTTATTCTTCCACCTCATTGTATTACACGAAGTACGTATACGATATATTTCAAGTGTGACAATGGGCGGCGGATCACTAGAAGTGACCTTTAGATGGAGAGGAATTATAGTACTGGTAAAGGAAAAGGTATATTGAAAAATAGGTGCTATAACAGAGACTGAGTTATACTTACTAACTTAGTTATGAACAACCTTTTTTATTCTGTCTTGTGATAGTATAGTCACTCTAATTGCACATTTAATTATCATCTACAAAACTAGTAAACGAAATATACAAACTTAAAGCATAATAACAACTTAATAACTTACAAAGTATACAAATACAAAGAAATACAATCTAGAAATGGGGATACTAATATGACAAAGAAAATAAATATAACCAACCTTACACCTAAGTATATAAAGTTTTCTAGCTAAATCCCCTGTTAATTAGACTCTAGGGCGTAGTTCAAAAACACGCTAAGCAGGAGGAATAAAGCCAATTACTAAAGAAATCTACAGCAAAATAAAAACATTCGTACTTCTCAAAGCCAAGTAGGCACTCGAGACACAGAGTTTGGTAAAGTAAAGTAAAATACAAAAATATGATATGAACCTTTATGTTATTGTGTAAGTTTAGCGACAGTAAAATTAAGCAGGCGTACTGGTGTCACGAGTTTCGAACAATATAAACGTTAATTTTGGATTCATCCGCCATCTTTATCACTGTCATCATTAATTTTTATTTTTTACGTGTATTTATTGAATTTGTCCTTGCTATTAATTACTTGACATTGGCGAAATACCCGCGCTGGTCGCAGGTGAAGCCATTCCTCATCTTATTCCATTAAATATCATCATTTCGCTCATTTTGTAAAAAAAAAAACGTTAATTTTGAAAAACTATGTTTAATATTAGAAACATAATGTCTTTTTTTTTTGTTTTGACATCGCATACGTTATCCCCATTACAATGAAACGGATTCAATTAAGGTTATTCTTGTTACAACATTTTCAAAAAGTAAAATAAGGTTGACAAAATTTAACTCATATTTATTTCCTGAATTACATATGAAATATTATTATGAAATAAGACATTATCCAAGATTGGTTTACCTATCATTAACATTCTTACCGGTTATCAGAACAAATAAATTACCTCAAACACGAAATTTACCTTAATTTTAAAAATGTTGTAAAGGTACTTACGCAGCAATTTTTCATTCCTAATAACGTTTAGGTTATTTGAATTTATGTAAGCTATTTTCTGTGCTCGAATACATTATTGTGGAAACCTGAGTGTTGAGTGGATTTTGAATTAGAAGCTTTGTGAAACATATTTTTTTAAACATTGAGAGCTGTACGTAGAGCAATAACGCTATGGGTTCCTGAGGATTGCTATAATCGCAAGGGTAACACCCGAAATACGTGTTCATAAAAACGCATCTATTTTAAAATGGTTTAGCTACAGACGACAATATATTTATATTTTTCCGTTCTACATTCTAGTTTTCTTTACATATTAAAGGTTGCAGAGTTTGTCAAGTACTGGGGTCATGTAAAAACTGGTTTAACACATGAAAGTACGTAGACTCAGGTAGCAGGTTACAGAATTTTGCTCCGCAAATGTACTGTTGTCTATAGAGAGCGTCGCGAAATGACAGATTTTGAAGCCGACTTTTCAGGTGAAGAGAGTCGACAGGAAAATATCGGCATCATTAATTGAATCGCAATATTGCTTTAACAAAACAAAAGGCCGCTGCGAGAGACAAATTTGTATCGTCCTGGAGTTGAGTGACATTATTGTGAGTGCCAAAATACAGGACATTAGCTATCAACTGAAGTACTTATACTAGTATCTAATTAATTTAAAGAATTGGCCACAGCTATAGATTATGATTATAAAAAAGAGTATTTATTTGGTTCGCTTTTTATCCTAAAATGTTATACCTTATGTTTTTAAATTATCATCTGATGTAATTTTTGTCAATTCAGATTTAGAATACATACATACATATACTCACGCCTGTATCCCATGGGGGTAGGCAGAAACTACCGTTTGCCACACGCTACGATCCCGACATACCTCTTTCGCTTCATCCACAGTCATACATCTTTTCATGCACTTCCGTTGGTTTAGGGTGCTACGGACTTGACCTTTCTGGAAGAGACCGTTAATCCAGAGATTTAGAATGTGGCAGTTAATTCTACACGTTAGATCGTGTCCAAGGAAATCGGGATAGATGCTAACTGGTTTGAAGGCATCAGTTGGTTACAAAATTTGACGAGCAGGCCGGCCTGGCGGCGGCGCCACCGCCCGCCCCGGTGGACGCGCCCCGATAATGTAATAATAAATTGAATCCTGAAGGAAGCGTGGCTTAAGATATAATTTTAATTTTTTCTTGATTTGTCCGCCACACCCAGTTTAATCATTATAATAATAGCAAAACATGTTAATGAACTGTGGCCACATATTTCAATGCTATTATTGCGATGTTGATATTTTGCTTACGAAAAGAAACCCATTTTATATTTTTGTTCTACTTATTCATCATTATTCATTAATATTTTCATTAACACAAGGTGATGCCAGACTATTAAGACACTACTACTGGCGACTGTGTCATCTAACTACTGGCGACTGTGTCATAAGGCATCTCCTAGTTATAAAAACAGGATTAGGCGTAGGAACAAGGAAAGTAAGGTTAAGAAATTTACTTAACCAACGTTAGGAAAAAATATTTCAAATTTAAGCTACGTTTTGCTATATGCACTAGAAATCTAACTTTTATAAACTCAGTTTCACTACGTAACTAAAACACAAATGAAATGCGAGATACTTAAGACGAGGACCCCATTTAATGTATTATTAATTAAAATTATTCATGAAAGAGAATGTCCAAAGATTTTGTATTTTTTTTGTTATCATAACTTTGAAGTTTTAATGGTGTGAATAAAATGTTTACAACTAATAATTAAAACCATCTTATCAATCAAATGACATACATTTTGAGTTCTTTGGATTATAATAATATTCGATTTATACCATATTGTTCCCTAAGCTCTGCTATGCAAATTTTGTTACTGTCTAAAGTAGCCCGCCTTAAACAGTAACTAAGATCCCGTTGAAGAGGAATTTATGCAAATGGGTCTAGTCTTAGTTGATGGAATGCATTGTTCTCATCCCACAACAATGAGCTCTAGCTGCTATATAAATTATCTTTGATATTAGAATGGAGCACGCGTGTCATGTTATGTTTGAGCAGGAAGGAACAGGTTTCCGGGTAAGTAACGTATTTTGAATATAGTTTGACTCCCTGAAGCCAATGGGGCGAGGCAATATTCAGAACTTTTTAGAAAATGTACTCAGTATTAGTACTCATAAAGATTGAATTTCTGTAGTAAACGCGACGCGACCACGCGTCAAAATTCTCTCGCGTTATCGAAGTCATTTCATTGGAAATTGTGCTTATTCTATTAGTTAATAATGGGTACCAGGCTTATTATAGGTACTAACTGTACTCGGGCAAGAAAACCTCTTGGGCGTGCTCAAAACACCCTAACCAAGTTTCATCCCTATTAGATACTATCTATATATTATATACTGTAAATGTTACGAAAATTGTTAAGTATATGTAAACGTGAGATTATTCCAATTTTTTATTGTAGTTGTGTGTACGTATGAACTTTGGAAACGGATATTTACAGAATACGTCTGAAATTCGAATATGTCAGGAGCGCGCATAAATATCTAACGTAGTTTTGTGGCATTGCGCTTCGCAGTGCTCTCAGCTATAAATCTACCGACTCTGTTCGACGCTAATAGTGCACCTGTCACACGCGCGTGGCATGCGGAATGCGGGAAGGTATTTTTGCTATCAGCGCCACTTTGATGCGACGAGCGCTATGAGCCACCGTAGAGCCATTAGACCGCGTCAATTGTGAAGCGCAATGCATCGCCGAGCGATTACACAGGTAATTTGTTGCAATCCTGTTTTTGTCGGCTTCTGACAAAACAGATGACAAAATGTAACTAAATATCGCAACTTTTTTTTTGTAAATTTTACTGTTTTTTTATTCTAGAATCTTATTTGTCAAGTCAAGAGAAACAAAAAGTAACAATATATGTCCTTATGAGTACTAATGATATCGGTATAAAGCAATTTGGTATCTTCTTCTTCTTTTTCAGCCTGTGTCGATCCACTGCTGGGCATAGGCCTCTCCTCTTTCACGCCATCCGTTCCGGTCCCATGCCAATCTGGTCCAACATGTCCCGGCCACCTTCCTTATGTCATCGGACCATCTGGCTGGTGGTCTGCCTGGTTCCCGGTGCCCTTTTCTCGTCCACCACTCTGTTACTGCCCTAGTCCATCTGCCATCTTCCCGCCTTATCAAGTGCCCTGCCCATTTCCACTTAAGCTTCGCAATCCGCATACCGACATCTACTACTTTCGTCCGTCGACGAATTTGGTATAACTCTGGTATAACTCCTCTAAATATGTCTAGCCGTATACCGTATTATCTAGTAAAAAGTCCATTATTAAAATAATTTTGAAACTCGACTCCTCTATTCAGTACAGCTCATTGTTTACTCGTTTTATTTACATTAATTTAAAGATGTATTCGGAAATCTATTTACGGTGGCTTTGAAGAACACGCATTGTAAAATTTTAAGGTAGTTTGTAGACAGATTTCTATTAGAAAGCAGTGGTAGCCTCGCGGGTAAGAACGCCCGCCTTGAACGTAAGGGAAGCAAGTTCAAATCCCAGGCCAGCACCTCTGAGATAATTTTCATGTGCAAATGTCATTTTCAACAATGATTACCACTTGCTTAACGGTGAAGGAAAACATCGTGAGGAAACCTGCACGTCTATAGAAAGGCGTGTGAAGTTCACCAACCCGCACTGGGCCAGCGTGGTGGCCCAAATCTCCCTCGTATTGAGAGGGAATGTGCCCGGTATAATGGCAATAGGCTCGCCCCCTATTACATTGGGACCAAAATACATCGGCGAAGTGTGGGCGCACTACAGTGCATCTCTGCCTACCCCTTCGGGGAATACAGGCGTGATGATGTATTTATTTATTTATATTTCTATAAATTTGCGAGGTCCTACTAATTATCCTACTAGTATTATAAAAGTGAAAGTTTATGAGGAAGTATGGATGGATGGATGGAAAGCTACTTTATGGATTTTGATGAAACATAAAGTTTCATCAATCCATCAAAATTATTATTGTTTATACATCAGAATGACCGATAGTCTATAATTTATAACGATATTTAATATTAGTAGTCTGCGCGGACAAAGTCGCTGATAGAAGCTAGTCGTACATAGTTGCAAGTCAGTGTCGCGTTCAGCAGTTATATCAGAGTTATAATGCCATATGTAGCCGTAACTGAATAAACAAATATTTATGGGCGTGCGCCACCAAACGCCGAACGTTATTACGCCACTTCTCTACGGCAACACGTGTACCACGCATAAATTTTGGTGCTGCACGTTAAAATTAGAAATGTAAGCTCCACTGTGAAATATGTGCTTTTAAAATTTATACCGTACTAGTTATATCCGCGACTTCACCCGCGGGTAATTTGGGGAGATCTCGGAAAATGGGTTTTTCTAAGGTACTCCTTGGAACATCAGCTAAATGTTAGTGAAAGACCCGTCGAAATCGGTAGTCGAAGTAGAAACAGACAGACAGACAGAGATTTTTTTTAAAATCCCTTTTCGTTATAGGTATCGTTTATACTTTCTTATACATTCGGTAAAAAGGTATCATTTTGATATTACATACGGACAATTCAATTTTATTACGACACACGATTTTTATATTCGTAAACAAATAGTCAACACATGTGTATAAACTCGGACACTTCTTTGTTACACCTGCCGCGTGTGTTTTTATTCCGAGTGAAACCGGATTTGGGTGGGTTTATTGTTACAAATCTCACGTGATTGTTTGCGGATTTTTCCCTTTAATCATTAATTCCGTGACCGTTTTTTAGGTGAATATAAGAATGAAAGCTTATTGAACACAATTTAAAGAGAATATTTATTCTAGTAGCAGTGGTAGCCAAATTTTCGAACGCACGCCTTGCAATCAAAGTGTGCAGGTCCAAACCCCGACTCGCATCTCTGGGATTTATTTGCGAATCTCATTTTCATCCGAGATTATCACTTGCTATGAAACGGTGAAGGAAAACATCGCGAGGAAACCTGCACGTCTGAGGAAACTTGACTAGTTTTCGATAGATGTGTGAAGTCTGCCAACCCGCACTGGGCCAACGTGGTGGACTATGGCCCGAATCCCCCTCGCATTGAGGGGAGGCCCGTGCCCAGCAGTGGGACGCTAAAAGGGCTGTAGTAGTATTTATTCTAGTAGGTACTAACTGTAGTTTTTACCAATGTAAAGATTACTAGTGATGTGAACTTGGGCCACCACTACTTAAAGTATTGTTGTTTCATTAGTAACTGTCCATTTTTAACCGACGAAAAAAAAAAAAGGAGGAGGTTCTCAATTCGACGCGTATATATTTTTTTTGTTTTTCACAGATGTTATACTGAGTTAACTGTCGAAAACTGAAAGTAAAATCAAAAGCATTGATTGCTTATCACATTACTAACGTCTCGTTAGCCCGTCCAAGTTAACAATATGCTTGTGCTAGGACTGACCCCAGTACTAGCACAAGCATATTGTTAACTTAAACTTTAAACTATTGAAGTGACCCCACTTCAATAGTTTCATGGCCAGGGTGGGAAACAAACAGGAAGCTATCGGTTACGATAAATAATTACAATCATTAGTTAGAATGAAAAAAATATTTTTAGGTTAGGATCAAATCAACCTAAACTCCCAATTTTACAGAAATTTAAATCCATTTACAAACTTCAAGATCGTAATTTTTTTTATAATTGTGGAGGAGAAATATTCTTACGTTTACTAAAACGCTTTATGCTGAAGCTCTATATTATTGAAGTTACGCAAAGGCTTAGTATTTGTTAAGAACTTTTGTAAGTCCCGAGTTTGAAAGAGGTAGTCTTTCGAAGGATATCTTCAAAACATTCGGTTGTTACAAATTATAATTTCTTTGTTGTTATACTTCGTAAGATTCTTTGAATACGAAACAATCTTTACCGTTGTCTACGTCGAATTCTTTTGAAGACAAAAACTCCGGCCGCGCGGAAATGTACAGGGTATAGAATATTTTCTACGGTCCTCGCCATCGTTGGGACTACAATAATTGAAATGCACAATTTAATTTACTGGTTGCAATATACGTCTTATAATCTTTGGCTTGGTTGGACACCTTGATCTATCTACGGACTAACTTCCAAAGAAGATACAAAGATTTGTTATGGTTATACACTTGGTCTTATACTGGGGTCTTTCCCATTTACAATGGAGTTGGCCTGGAATGAAATGAAAAATTCATTTATTTCTCACCACAAACCAAAGAATTAACAGATCTTAAAATTAGAAAATACAAATAAAGTATATTTGGATTGTGGATCGCTGGTGCCTGTGGTATGTATAAAACCTGTATTACAGGTCTCCAACTCTCGGAAGCCGTTATACTTGTACAAAAATACCTCGGGTTTGACTGATAAACAATATTATAATGTCATTTGGATACTTAAAGAAATATCTCATTTTATGACTAAAGTTTATTAAAAAAAAAATCCAGTCAGGACTTGTCTCTGGATATATGGTCGACACGTGTGGAAAGGCGTTGAAGCCTCGCTTAGTGATTTCGCGCTGGGAAATGATTTAGTAGCGCGACCCGTCTCTAGCGCCGTTGTTTCAACTCATTGGGATTCTCAAGACGTAGTAGAATGCATGGTGTGAGTCCACTTACATTAACTGTGGTAGAGTAACTTAGTTATTAATAAGTTCTTAAATTCATGTAAGTATACCACAGTTAATGTAAGTGGACTCACACCATGCATTCTAGTACGTCTTGAGAATCCTAATGAGGTTAAATAAAACAGGTTTCTTATTTTTTGCTTTTCAGATTTTTCAGCGGTTTAATTTTTTTGTTAAAAAGTTTTTATTTTATAATTTTTCGTGGCTATAATCTACTAATTACTACATACTTATTTTGTTTTGTAATACACAACTCAGCATTAAAATCTCTGAGAGAACAATAAATCACTCCTATTTTCCCACCCTTAAGGTAGGATTTTTTTTCCAAATTTATATGGGACCAACTTCGAAGAATTAACCCATCGTGCGCGAGTCCGACTCGCACTTGGCCGGTTTTTTTTAATTGCCAAATGTCACCTTATAATTAATGTAGCATTTTGTAAGAGACTCAATGGTGTTCAGTTATGTATACTCCTTGCTTGTACTTTTCCCAGATATATACATTATACTATCGAGGGTCATACTATTTGCCTTAAACGACATTTTTTTAACTTTACGAGAGAGATTCTAAATATGTAGGTAGGATTTTAATATTTTTGGTTTATTATTTCTGAACGAGTATTAGGTATTTAAAGTTAAGATTTCTAAACGAAGCAGTAGATTAATGAGAGAGTGAAGTGTGCGAGTGAGGGAATGAATGACGGGGAGAGCCAGAAGAGATTCGAAGACGTTAAGATGTAATTACAAGTTGTAAAATTCAAAACAAAAGAAAATACCATAATAATGAAGATTTTTAACTAAGAAGACCACCCCACATGTATAAGTCACTGTGGGCCACATTGGCGACAAATGTGTCGCTTAAGTCAAAAAGTCAAATAGCCTTTCACCGCTCGATATGAAGGCAACAAAAAGTTTCTACGTAATGATTTGTTATTCGATAGCCTAATATTTATCGGTCCAAAGTTAGTTATGGATTGATTTATCAATAACCAACGGTCCAACGAACAAAATAAGCAAACATCAATATTTTGAACCCAATTGGGCCCGCTATACAAGAAAAGATGAAAAAAAAACAAAAGATGAAATAGGTGTGGTTGTTGACCCTACGCATCAATTTCACCACACGAGCGCAAAGAAAAAAAAATTTTGAGAAATTGTTTGTATAACCTTTGAAAATAGATTTGAATTCCTTTTATTTCGTTATAAACCTTTAATTCCATACTTTGAAAAAGTTTTTATCTTGAAACGGAGGCAACGATGTGATGTGAGGTTTCGTTAAAGAACCTTATTTCGTCATACAAAGGACCGTGCTTTGGAATAATGAGGTTCTTATGCGAGCACACTTAAGTGTCGTTCCTTCAATTTCAAACTTGACTTTGTTATTCGAGACGAGTATATGGAAGAAAGTAAACATTGAGGTTGCCACGCGCACCGCAACCTGTAAAGATGTTCAACGCAGTTAATTATACCATGCTTGACTTAGTTGAAGCGTTATAAGAATATTTAGGGATTAACGATATTATTTTTATTTATATATGCTTAACAGCCATGTTGCAAGCACATTTGTTAGGTATTAAATACAGCGGCCCTACCACCGCATGTCTTGCAGCTACGTTTTTAATATTATTTGCAGTTTTGAACAGTTAACTTAAAACGTAATCTGTCAAAAATTTACATTTAGTATGGAAACAACATTGCTTTAAGTCGTGGTGGTAAGTCCCCTATTTTATCAGCATTAGGTACCTACTTGTTATAATACTTAATTTGACAGGGGCATTGAAAGAGTGTTTTGTTAAAATTCGTACTTTTCTACTACAAGTTAATTTAAGAAATGAAAGGGTTTACATGATTCCGTCTTTTAGTTCAATGCCCTGAGGCATGAACCCAAGGTATCATCCTCTATCAGAGTTACTGAATAGTTCTATTCGTGTAAAACTCCTAACGTATGCCGGAGGGCAACCAAACTCAACATGTAGCGGGTCTACATACACCTTTACAAAACTAAGCGATATATGAAAATCCATCACGGTCCACTTTCTGTAACGTCTACCTGGAATGTTATATCCCTTTTATTATCCTTAGGTGGGCGGGATCAATACGAATCCCGACTGAAACGTTGTATCATTGTTTATGAAAAGTCATTCAGTCGGGGTATACAATGGAGGAACATATCGTCCGCATCTTCGGCACCCTCGTTAATCTTAATCTACCATCTTGCCGGTCACGGCTGGATTGCTTCGATGGAGGAATGATGGGAAATAATAACTTTGGCGTTTTGAGTACCTTCTAAATAGAAGGTGTTTTCTTCGTGCCATTGACAGATCACGTTTTCAAACTAGTACTTACCTTTTTTGTTATAAGGTCATTAAATTAGTACAACAAGAATTAATTAATGAAAGGTTAAAATTAATTGAGTAAAAAATTCTTATAGCACCTTAATCGCAATTCCAAAGGTTTGTATAGCGTAAAAAATCGAAAACATTTCTCAGATACATTAGGGTTCACAAATTAATTAATGAGAAAGTTCCACGGCATCCCCGGCACGCAGCACTCCGATCCGAAAATGTCTCCCGTAAAAGCAAAAGCTGGGATACCTTTCATTTCGAAGATGGTTGGAATATTTTGCCGCTTAAATACAATGTAACAATCTGAAGGACGAGGTGGTGCGCCAACTTTGTTAGCTCGTTTGGCCCCCGCACGATCTGGAAAGTTATCTTGGAGTGCATCGGAATTACAACGTGCTCCAAACTTCGCGATCCGAATCGGGATATGAGGTGGGGATTGTGTTTGCTGGAAGCGTTATTTTCTCTTAACCATAGACCTGGGGCCCGATTTTCATTCGATAGACATCGATCTCTATAAAAGATATGTCGAAACAAAGGAAAAATTAGGACCAATTTGACGTTTCGTTTCGACATATCTCTAATAGAGATTGATGTCTATCAAACGAAAATTGAGCTCGTGGTTGTTTTCCAAGTTTTTTTTTGGTTTTCTCCGAATTGTAACAATGGAAAGGCGAGTTTACTAATTATAATCTAAGCCCCAAATTTATAGAAATTTGTATTCTCTTACAGAGTAGTTTGCAAAACAAGCGTGTCTCGTATATTTATGGATTGGTCCACAAATTTGGTAGACAGATAGGAAATATACGTATTGAGTTCATAAATAAATAAGCTATGAAGAGTCCATGAGGGCAGGAAAGTTGTTTATTCTACAAAACCTGAACAGCATAAAAAAACACATTTAGCAATATCCGTGGGCTGAAAATTAGTATCAGTATTTTAAAAGTTTAACGAGTTACTAGAGTACAACATACATCTTCCAGCTAGACTTTAAATCTGTGTGATTAAGGTACACATTTGTGTAAAACGCTACGTGCTAACTTTGAAGAGATACCTACGAGAATAAGCGAAGTTCGAGTGCGCTTGAATGATAAGTTTTCCAAGTGGAATAGGGAATTCTCAGCTCCAAAAGTTGATGAAATGTCCGCGATAGGTAGTTCAATCTCAGCAGGTGTGTATTGTTAAAAAAAAACGTTGAGAGATTACCTTTTATTTCGAAGAGAGTTGTATTTTAGAGTGGAGAGTTGTATTAGACGTATAAGTGGATAAAATTACAATAATACTTGCAAGTACTAAATCACAATATAGAGATCAATTCTCAAGTACCACATATTTTGGGCATTCAAAATAATACTAGTATAAGAAAAACTTTAAAATAATAATCTTTATTAGGTATACTTGTACGTATTTATTTCTTAAATAGGTACTTACCTGCTACTAGCTACTCATACTATCTAATGACAAGAAGGGTACGATCAGAAGTAAGGATTTTAATGAGAACCATAAAAAACTATTTTACGAAAAAAATTTCACAAGTAAGTTACACATTTGCACAACAACTCTTTGGCTGTTGTATAGTTGTGTCGTCGTCACTATTCAACTTTTAAGTTTTCATTCTCCATCCCCCAATGAGAAGCTGTTGTCAATATATTTATCGTATAAAAGGAGGCTTTCTGTGCAGCAACAGCTCTCGTATAAAGTAACATGAAGAGGGGAAAATGAAAAAGTTACCCGCGAATGTCGCCGATACAAGAATTGAAGCAAATGGAAAAACTTTGTCGAACGCGATAAAAAGAGAATTAAAAGCTTTTTTGATTTCGAGATGTCATCGTCTGATGCATGTTTTTATTTGAGTTGGATGCGAAATCCATGGATGCTTGACGTAATTTTGTATCATTTGTCACCCTCCACGTTTTTCTTGCTTTGTATTTGATGTAAAACAAAAGTATGGATGTATTTTGCAATAATCAATCCCATAAGAATTATGAGATTTTGAATCTATTCATTTTTTAATCTTCTTATACAAACAGACTAGATGACGTGTTTATGTATCAAAGTCAAAGTCAAATCATTTATTCTGTATAGGCCTATGGGGGCGCTTACAAATTGTCAAGCTTACATTTTTTTTTCTTATATTCTACTATGCTACCACCGGATCGAAACGCGACCTCAACTGAGAAGATCCGGCAAGAAACTCAGTGGGCTGATCATTTTTTAAATCGCCAAAACTTATTACAAATACATAGGTACATATAGCTCCAGTGTGTTGCCTTAGAGCTGTTTTTAATAATAAAGATAAGATAATAATACGTTAGTAAGGCAACACACGCTACACTTTGACATGACGGGCAATATTTTTATTTTTGATTTGAACCTGAGCTGTACAATCCCAAGCTGATTTATCTTCCAAATAATCCGAGATTTTGTAATAGCCTTTTTGATACAATTTCCATTTTATTGCAGTTTTATATATATAGTATAGCTAAGATATCTGTACTTGCTTGAATTGTATTCGCAAATAAAAATAGTCCAGACATTGAGCTCGAAACTCCAATGACGGTTGAACAATAAAATATGTAAGCCACCCGCAATAATGCTATCTTCCATTCTGCTTACATAATGAACGAAGTCGTTACATAATAGAAAACGTTTGCTTACGAAAGTTTCATTTTAAAATTGCATTCAACAAACTTTGTGCTTTTAATCCGTTCAGGGACAAACTCAAAGCAGCTTTCCATGGGCTTACTCTGTCGGGGACCGCATGCGGATTTTCCTGGACAGTTGCATGCGGTGTTGCCAGACTTGTCCCAGGAAAAAGGAGGACAATGGCTACGGGAGAACAAAAGAGTGTCATCATAGATCTTGCCGTATACTGTGCATGCTTAACTTGCGTAGAATTCCACGCTTATAGAAATACCAATAGTGACTCTACAATGATTTTGACGGATGGGTTACGCTCACAGCTATAAGTACGAAATAAATAGTTTTTTTGTATATCAGATGCTCCCTTATCGCACATTTGAAGTACTAACAATGTTTAAAAATGGTTTTGATTGATTTGAATAAATTATTTTACGTACTTGCTGCAAGCGTAAATCATATCTCGGTGGAATCTAATATCTTGTATTATATTGACCTGCGAGCATGTGCGATAAGGTACTATTTATTTGGACTGTCCAGATGTGAATCGAAAGTGCATTAACCCTAGTTGTGAGTAGTGCACCCTGTACATAGATTAATGTGTGACGCACGCCACATGACGCCTGACGTTCCAACCGTTTTGTAGTTTTGATTTCATGATTTTCACGGGTGGAAACGGGTTAACCCGTCAATTTATGTTTTTGAGCCCAATCAATAATCAAATAATGTTTCGTTTTGCATAACCACGCTTATTGTGGGAACATGACAATTACATTATTAAGCGGGTTTCAGACTACGCTATACTATTGTACTATATAGTATAGCAAAGAAGGATGCTATAAAGTATAGCATAGCATGGCGTTCACATTACGCGATATTATCACAAGCATTTATAGTATATAACAAGCTCAGTGGACGGGACGGCCGGGGGTGAGAGAGAAGGAATATGGCAGCACGCGATATAGCATTTTTTTTTTTTTTTATGAGATAGGGAGACAAACGAGCAGACATTTCACCTGATGGTAAGTGATCAACGCCGCCCATGGACACCTGCAACACCAGGGGCATCGCAAGTGCGTTGCCGGCCTTTAAGGAATGAGTATGCTCGTTTCTTGAAGATACCTTTGTCACATCGGTCCGGGAACACCGCTGCAGGAAGTTCATTCCACAATTTGGTGGTGCGTGGGAGAAAATTCCTGGTAAATCGCACTGTACTGGAACGCCATTCATCCAGATGGTGAGGATGGTAATGCAGTCTGTGGCGAGCCGTGCGATGGTGGAATTCAGCGGCAGGTATAATACCGAACAATTCCTCGGAACACTCTCCATGATAGAAGCGGTAGGAAATGCAGAGGGAGCCTACATCTCTACGCAACGCCAGAGGGTCTAGCCGATCGGTAAGCTTTTTGTCATCGACAATTCGAACTGCCCTTCGTTGCAGGCGGTCAAAAGGAAGAAGTTGGTACTGTGGTGCACCGGCCCAAAGGTGAGAGCAGTATTCCATGTGCGGACGGACTTGCGCCTTGTAAAGTTGCAGGCGATGAGCCGCAGTGAAATACCGCCTCGCCCTACCGAGCACACCCAGCTTTTTGGAGGCCAACTTGGCCTTACTTTCCAGATGACCGCGAAATTGCACGTCGTTCGATATGTCGACTCCAAGGATCCCGATACTTGGCTTGGCATTAAGGAGAGTGTCTTCGAAACGAGGAGATGCGACAAAGGGGTTCTTTTTGGCGGTGAACGCACAAATTTGTGTCTTATTGGGGTTGAATTGCACCAAGTTCAGTTTGCCCCAGTTCGAGACTAGATGTAAAGAAGTCTCGACTTCAGACACAAGTTTGTTCCGACACTCATCGACGTTTGCCCGAGAAATATTAGCACAACCGGTGTAAAGAGCATCTCCTGTACTGTCATCTGCATAACAACGGAAGTTGCTGATATGATGCAACATATCGTTGATATGCAGCAGGAACAGGGTTGGGGATAGGACACAGCCTTGCGGGACGCCAGCATTTACGGACTTGCGATCCGAGCATGATCCGTCGACTACGACAACGATGCTCCGATCCGTAAGAAAGCTGGCGACCCATTTGCAAAATTTCTCAGGCAGCCCGTAGGAGGGAAGCTTCGAAAGAAGCGCTTTATGCCACACCCGATCAAAGGCCTTCGCTATATCCAGGCTGACCGCTAAGGCCTCACCTTTGCTCTCGACCGCCTCAGCCCAACGGTGACTCAGGTAGGCAAGAAGATCACCCGCCGATCGACCCTGACGGAAACCGTATTGTCGGTCATTGATCAGCTGGTGGTCCTCTAAGTACCGAAGGAGCTGGCGGTTTATAATGGACTCCATTATTTTAGAGAGCAAAGGAGTGATTGCGATCGGTCTGTAGTTGCCTGGATCGGAGCGATCTCCTTTTTTAGGGATCGGGTGTACCAAAGCAGACCTCCAAGAGACTGGGACTACGCCGTTAGAGTAAGAGAGTCGGAAAAGACGCGTCAAGGACGGGGTCAACTCAGGAGCACATGTCTTAAGCACAATTGGGGGGATACCATCCGGCCCACTCGATTTAATGATGTCCAATGAGAGTAGCGCTCTACGCACAGACTTCTGTGTGAAACGGATCTCCAGCATGGAGTAATCACAAGGAGCTATAGTCGGCGGAGACATCTCATGGTCATCAATTCTGGAGTTGGAAGCGAAGAGAGAGCCCAGAAGATCGGCTTTCTCCTTCGCAGTCTGGGCCAACGAGTCATCCCCCCTGCGCAGTGGTGGAAAAGATGGCCGACAGAAATTTTCTTCGACAGCTTTGGCAAGAGACCAGAACGCGCGGGAACCCGAGGGGTAACGCATTAGTCTCTTGCCAATTCTGCCGATGAACTCACTCTTTGCTCCTGCCAGGGCTCTTTTGTAGGATCTAGAGGCATGATTGTACTTCTTTTTTAGGCGGTAAGAATTAGGATCCTGAGACGCCATCGCCGCAGCCCAAGCCTGAAACGACTCCCGCTTGCGGCGTAAAACCGCTTTGCAGAAGCGCTCAAACCAAGGCTTTGACTTACCACCAATGGGAATTGCAGAGGATGGAACAAAAAGTTCCATGCCCTGCAGCACCACATCAGCGATAGACTCGGCACTGGTGTCAGGATCTTCCGAAGAGAAGCAAACCTTGTCCCATGGGTAGGATGCAAAAAAGGACCGCATCCCATCCCAGTCTGCTGACCTAAAGTGCCAGACTCGGCGGCAGCCCGCTGAACGGGGCCGTAGTTGGCGCGACAATGGCACTTTGCTCCGGATAAGGCAATGGTCCGACGATCCGAGCGGAGCATCAACGGTTACCTGATAGCCATCCGGGTGAGAGGTCAGCAGAAGATCCAACAGGGAAGGTAAATGGTCTGCCGCATCTGGGATACGCGTTGGCGAGGATACCAACTGCGACAGACCATAGGCTAGAGCAAAGTCGTGAACAGACCTACCCGCATGATCGGTGGAACGCGAACCAAGCCATTCAGCGTGGTGGGCATTAAAATCGCCAAGTATCACGATCTCTGCGGATGGAATACGTTCGAGTATGGAATCAGCGGCCATCTGCACATGCTCGATAAGTCGATCAGTCTCCGAGTTCCCGCTATGGGACCTATAAATGCAAGCATAGACGCGGGGATGGTCGTCGCAATCTACGCTTAACAGGATTTCAAGAACCTTCAAGGTTTCCCAGACGTCTGACACAAATATCCTCCCTAACGTATACGCATACTCCAGCACGAGGCACAAAATTGTGCTCGAACTTGTATCCTGGATAATAAAGGTATGACGTATCCGCCGGGGAGGATATTTGCGTTTCCGTAAGGAAGAGCAAGGCTGGCTTGGCCGCCGCAAGGTGATAGTGGACGGCGTTCAAGTTGGAGTGCAAACCCCTGATGTTGCAGAAATCCACGCTAAGCGCGGTAGGGGGCGCCTTGGTTCTGCTCTTGCCTCGGGAAGATCGTAAGTTTTCGAGCGGAATTTTGCCCACCCCAGAGTACGCAGGGCAGCCCGAGCGTAAAAGCTCAGGGAGGGATTCTCCAGCACGCAGCGTGCTGGTACCCTCCTGGGGTACGTCTTTTCTAATTGCCGCTGTCATACTTGGCGTGGGGGTGGGGAATAGGCTCCGGCTCTCTCGCTAACCAGGCAAAGCGCGACGACAAAAGCCGCCACTCAGACGACCGGTCTTCTGCGAGAGTGTGGTACTACCCCGGTCGAGCCGGCCCATGTGTGCTGCTGATAGCAGCAAGGCTCTACCACATGAAAATGTGGATAGCATAACTCAGCGCATAGCAACAATTTATAGCGAATAGTAAGCCAATAATATTTAGTACAGTACAGTGTGAACGTGTCCATATCAATGTATGGTGCCCGATATTGTTTTGCTATGAGCTATATACTATATGCTATTATATTATAGCGTAGTCTGAAACCCGCTTTACACGTTTAGTTAAGTATTGTTGTGTCCGTAGGTACCTATTAAAAAAATAAACATGTATGGATAGCCAAATAAAACACTTACGAAAAGTAAATCTACCATCGATTCAGTATGCTGGTTTTACTGAGAAGAGCAATAAAAATATAATACCATTTTATTTCCTGTTGGCTGCACTACCTTCATGATCCTAAGTAGTATGCTCGTCGTATACACTGGAACTGGGTAAGTAAACACGTTGCGCATGAACTTAGCGAAGTACTGCGGTTACTTACATACTTGTTACACTGGCGAACTTGTAAGCCTGTTTACACTCGGCATGTAAAGTCCATCAGCTGCTTTGTTACTAGCTAAATATATATACATCACCACGCTTCCTCTTCTCGAAGGGATGAGTACCAACATTCCTTTGATGGCATTGGATGCTATATTAACAGGAGAGGTCTAGATACCGGGCACACTTCCTCTCAATGCGAGGATTTGGCCAATATATCAACCTATAAATATTTGTCAACCATGTAATTATATTAAAATACAATAATTTGCTACTACACCAACACACATTCCCTAATGTGAAGTTCGTAGATATGGGCCATAGTTAACCACGCACGCTCAATGGGGTTGGTGAACTTCACATGATTTTTAGGGTTCCGTACCCAAAGGGTAAAACGGGAACCCTATTACTGACACTTTGCTGTCCGTCCGTCCGTCCGGCCGTCCGTCCGTCTGTCACCAGGCTCTATCTTATGAACCGTGATAGTTAGAGAGTTAAAATTTTCACAGATGATGTATTTCTGTTGCCGCTATAATAACAAATACTAAAAAACGGAATAAAATAAATATTTAAGGGGCCTCCCATACAAGAAACGTTATTTTTTGCCATTTTTATAGATAATGGTACTTGGCCGGTTTTTTACCGAATTACGGTGTTTGCCTTCACCGTACGGCGAGTGGTTATCATTAATGAAAATCACATTCGCATATAAATTCTAAAAATTATATATGTGGAAGCCTGAGGTTAGACATGCATCTCTTGCTTCCAAGACGCGCTTTTTATGAAATCAGATACCACTGCTCGTATAATAATAATTTAAGTGATTACTATAAACATTGGAGAAACCAGTCTGTAAGAGCTAGTTTCCTTAAAAAGCTTATCCATCTATTCAGTTAAAGCTAATTCGTAAAATGAAATCTACGAACGGCTCCGTCCGGCTCGGCCCGCCCCGCTCCGGCTCGGTCCGGTCCACCGCTGTAATATTTTATAGATATTGGACCGCGTTTTCTGTCATTATCGTAAAAGGAGCGTCAGCAAGAAAACTATTCGCTCTCCTCTATTACTTTCATAATACTTAAGTGGATCCGATACTTGCGTAAAGGAAATTGAATCATTTATTGTAACGGCGTAATACTGCTTTATCAGATAGGTTTCGGATGAACATACCTATGATTGTTTACTACAATACATACGGGCTAGCCCTCGCTAAGAGACGACGATGCCACGATACACACAAATTGTATCGTGTTCAATGAATTTCTTCCATTGTACAAAATGTTTATTATTCGGAAAACTGTATTGGATTATTTCGTATCAGATTTTTTTTACGTCTGAAGAATGTAATCCAGCTTTTCCGATTTACTCAGTAACTCAGTACTTTAGATATTATTGTAGATCAAGCAAGATTAAATTTCTTAGTGGGTATATATTTTTTTTTATTTAATAAATATCTGCAGAGCAACGCTTGTCCTATGAGTAACATGCAATGGATTTAGGGCGATCTCAGTTACACCCAGAACTGGGCAAATTCTGAAAAGGCCAATTCCGACATTTGCGGCTGACGGGAATCGAACCCGCAACCACTCGATGCGATGAGCCGGACGGCCTACATTCAAACCACTAGACCAAGCCGTCTGAAACGTCATGTATCTTCTACTTTCTAGTGTCTAGGCAAGCTGTAAGGCTAAGATAAAGTTGAAACAGTTTAGGATTTAATAGTGACTTTTACTTTAAACATCTTCTCTTCTTAAATGTACGTGAAACCAACGCTTAGGGAAACTAATCCACATCCTTATTTATATCGCTTACTTTGTGCAAGAGTGAAATTGAAGTAGCTACATCCGGGTACATAGAATGGAGTGACACACAGTGCATTATGTTCATACCTACATGATATCAATTTGTGTTTATATAGACTCTATATTCTTGGATTTATACATCATCATCATCATCACGCCTGTATTCTCCCGAAGGGGTAGGCAGAGGTACACTGTAGTGCACCCACACTTCGCCGATGTATTTTGGTCCCAATGTAATAGGGGGCGAGCCTATTTGCCATTATACCGGGCACATTCCCCCTCAATACGAGGGAGATTTGGGCCATAGTCCACCACGCTGGCCCAGTGCGGGTTGGTGAACTTCACACGCCTTTCTACAGAAGTGCAGGTTTCCTCACGATGTTTTCCTTCACCGTTCTACACGTTATACTTTATATAATTTATACTTATAGGGATCTGAATATCGAATTATCCATATCCAAAAAAAAAAACTACTTAGGTACGTATAAAAATAATTTCGTAGTAAAATTAAATTACACGGACACCACTTGGGTAGGTACTCTTGATACTCTTGAGTTCTCAATTGCACGCGAATAATCGTACAAGCAACTACAAGAGAAAGGCTATTTTGTTTTAATTACTGATACAGTGATTGTTCAGGAGACAAAATCAATAAGTGTATTGAATGTTTATACTTACACAGCTTAGGTATATGAAGTTAAGCTCCAGCTAGACACGCGCTAATGAAGGGATTAAGGAGAAAAATCGGCCGCGCTCTCGAACTGGCTAAAACAGGATTAGCGCCGAGATCGGATCATTAGTGAGCGATACACCTGATTAGGGACCCTTGTAGATGCTTTGATGCCCCTTGATATATGCTTTCATCTTACGTGACTAAGTGCCCGGATGTGTTTAGCTACGTAGATAATACTGCCGTCCGATGGCTAAAAGGCCATTAAGAGAGTAAACCCAATTTTCAGTTACAAGCGAAAATTGATCTCCCTAACTCCCTAGAAATTATCCAGATACACGGATTTGTTCCTTTTTATCTTAATAACTATAGATGTTAGAAAAATAAAACCAAGACTGGCTGATAGAGAAAATGCATCGCTTTCATATTATAGTAAATATAACTAAAATAAGCCAAAATGTTTCTTTACAGCCTTGCAGCAGAATAGGTAAATGCTTCCTGTTACTGTTGCTATAGGTGTTATCATCACACCTATAGCAAGTAACCTATAGCAACAGTAATTCGTAATAAAAAGCACCGAAACATAATACTCATACGTTTTGGTGCTTTTTATTACGAATATTCATCATCATCAGCCGGTGTCAGTCCACTGCTGGACGTAGGCCTCTCCCAAGATGCGCCACTGAGCCCGATCTTCGGCTCTTCTTCTCCAACCACTGCCCACCGCTTTGCGTATGTCGTCGCTCCACCTGGTCACAGGACGTCCTACGCTACGTTTGCCGATTCGCGGTCTCCACTCTAGGACAAGTTACGAATATTAGTTGCATCATTATTAGTAGTTCCGTTAGCCCCTCCCACCAAGCTAAATGCTTGGGCTAAGAATATGCTAGCAATAGTTTACTCAATAAACGTGGCCAGTAAATTTAAAATTTTGTAAATCCAGAAGCCGGGTGATTAAGAATAATTAAATGGCATTCAACCGACTTCCAAAAGACGGAGGTTCTCAATTCGACCATATATATTAGGGTTCCGGACCTAAAAAGGAAAAAACGGAACCCTTATATGATCACTTTGTTGTCCGTCTGTCTGTCAAGACCCTTTTTCTCAGAAACGCGTGGAGGTATCAAGTTGAAATTTATACCAGAGATCTAGTCTGTGGTCCCTACGTGACCTAAAATCAAACTCCTAGGTTAACGCAATCAAAAGATACGGCGGTTTATGTTGCATTTTCAGTACATTTGCACGGGTACCTATAGGGTACTTTGCCTGTAGGGTCCCGTGGACCTAGAATCATGAAATTTGGCAAGAAGCAAGGTCTTATAGCACAAGTGAAGGAATAAATCCGAAAACTGTAAATTTATTGTTAGAAAATGTTTTTTTGCGATTACAAACTTATTTTGTAGTTAGTTTGTATGGGGACACTAGTATACCAACTGCAAAGTTAAGTTTGTCTCTCTGTCCAGTTTATCTTTTCGTTAGAACAATTTTTGGTGCTTTCATAGATCCAGCTCGCACTTGGCCGGTTTTTTTTATATACTGTAAAATAACAAAATAATATATTGGTTCTCAGGCCGATTCTAAACATCATAAACGATGACAAAACACGTTATCAGCTCCATAAATCTATTCGGATTACTTTGTAATATAACACAAAGCACGCTTTGGTAGTACCTTAGCGGGCCACTTCGGCCAAAGAGCGCTACTATCGCATAATACGGCCACTCAGTCATTCTTCTACGCGGGAGCCACGAAAATAGGTCGTTGCTTTGCATAATATGCTAAGCATAGCCTCTGGTGATATGATGAAAAAATAACCCTTTTTAAATAGAGAATAATATGAACTTATTAATTTATAAAGAAACAGATATGAAATCTTCAATTTATAAAAATTAAAAAAAATTGTGACCGGAAATCGAAACTGCTTGTTAGCCAAAAAAACTTAGGTATACCGCCAAGCTTAACTCGTTGTAATATGTCTATGGGATGACCACAAATTATGTGATTGAACTGCCAATCTCCAATTTGTGTGGCCATTCCAATACCAACGATAACGATCTTCAAACCGCTAATGGTAGGTACATATCACGTATTGCTAATCGTATTTGATTCTAATCAGGCAATCTCTACACAAGCACAGTTTAAACTTTAATGTAATCTGCGCTAATGGTTAACATACTCCTTTCTGAGTTTAAATGCAGTCCATGTTAACTTCACTTTCACTAATTACTGTAAATAATGTGAGAACCTAATGTACTTACGCGTACAGGGTACTTATAAATTGAAATTTGTTACATATTTCATGTATGTCACGATTAGAGCGGAATGCGATCTCGACTGAGCAGATCCGTCAAAAACTTAGGTATAGTTTTTTTTAGAAATAAATTAATTTATGGATCAACAATATAAAACACATCAATATGCCTTCTTTTATTGTATCTAAATACTGAGCATCTGTTACCTAAATGTTAAAATAATGATACAATAAAAGCAATATAAAAGATAAGTCCCAAACATATTGCAATAGAAATGTAATCCCGTTATTTTTTTATGAAAATATTTCGACAAACGAAATGCGCACCATCAAATTATTATTACAAACGCTTCAGAGTTTAGGAGTCATCACGTGACAATAAAATGTAAACATAAATTTTCTAACACAACACACCAAACGCCGCGGAATTCTAACTTTAGGTACCTACAATACAAGCAATAATAATCTTTATTTCCACTAACTTTACTTTAAGATTTAAGATTTAAGCCCAGCGCAAACAGACGCATGTGATAGTCTTTTGCCAATACCAAAATGAACTTTATTATCACATAAAATAATTATATTATTAAGGAAAGTTCATATAACGTGGAGCTCGACGTGATAGCGACGCGTAGCCTATGTTAGTCGGGCCATAATAAAGAATCGATTGACACCTTATTCATCAAAATCGGATGAATAGTTTAGGCGCTACGGAGGAAAATACGCAAATACATACATAGACTGCTAAAATCATAACCCTTCCTATTGGATTCATTGTAGTCGGGTAAAAATTATAAATGAACAAGTCAGACTAGAAGTAGTCGTTACTAGTAGGAAATTAAAAATTAGAACGCGAATGTTCTACTTACCGACTGACTTTTTATTCGATCAATGAGTGAGTACTTACTGACTTTTTATTCGATCAATGAGTGAGTATAATTCTTCTCTAGTATTGTGGCAAAGGTGCTGTCTGCTCTCATGGCGTTGCTGCTCCTGAGAATGTATTACTCGCAATTATCATTTTGAAAAGAGTAACCATTGAGTTTCTTACCGACTTTTTTCAGTGGAAGCAGCATTCCGGATCGGTGGTAGAATCTGACTATTTGTAAGTGCTTTTTGGCCTACACGAATAAAAAAAAAAGATTTTGATTTCAATCTGAATACAATCGTGCAAGGTTATAAATTTGACTGTTAACTTTGAAATGTCATTCATTCATTAGTATACCTATTCCATATGAAAATAATACATAATTTACAACGGATTCGGAAGCGTATTAATGAGAAAATCTAATGACAAACTCCTTTTTAGTTGACGATGGCTTGGTGTAGTGACTGTAGTGGTTTGAGCGTATGCCGCTTGTTTCACTGGATGGGCCGGGTGGTCGCTGGTTCGATTTGCGTCAGTAGCGAATTTCGGAAATGTCATTTTTAGGGTTCCGTAAAACGGGAACCTTATTACTAAAACTTCGCTGTCCGTGCGTCCGTCCGTCCGTCTGTCACCAGGCTGTATCTCATGAACCGTGATAGTTAGAGAGTTGAAATTTTCACAGATGATGTATTTCTGTTGCCGCTATAACAACAAATACTAAAAACAGAATAAAATAAATATTTAAGGGGGCTTATAAATATTTAAACGTGATTATTTTGCCGTTTTTGTAGACAATGGTACATAATCCTTCGTGCGCGCGTCCGACTCGCACTTGGCCGGTTTTTGGAATTTGTCCTGGTCTGGGTGAGACTGGGATTGCCTCCAGTCCATTGTCTGGTACCCATAGTACATGTATTGCTTAGTTTGGAATCATAATAATATTATGATGAATATGTGTCGCCTGGCGAAATTTATTTAGTTTCATTCTTTTTTCATGGTTACCTTTACTTACCTAGAAAAAGCCAATTTCAAACTTTCTAGTTAAAAAAAACAAGCATTGAAACAAAGTTGAAAAGATAGATAAAAGCAAGCTTTTATTTGCTGAGCGCTTAGAACATACAAATAAGAAGATGGGATGAAATAAATAGATATTTTTCTCGACTTTAATCCGTTTGCACACTTCAAAACCTAACCGTACCGAAGTAAATCAAATAGAGAGCTCGCAATAAATAGCGTGGTCGTGTTTCTTTTCAAAACGAAATCTCGTTAGACATTTCCAGTTTCATTCCCTCACAACATTCACGACATACTGGGATTAAAGTGGATCAAAGAGTTTCCATTTTTCATTTGATAAGTTTTATGATATCATCATAGTGCTTCCAATGTACTCAGTTACGGAATCTCACTGTTTCATATACTGCAGATGTTACCGTTTCTAGTTGGTTAGTTTTGGGTTTTTCTTCTTCTGTTTTTACGAAATAAATGAAATTTAATGGAATAAGATGAGGAATGGCTTCACTTGCGTTTAACGGGTATTTCAGGTAGTGTCAAGTAATTAATAGCAAGGGCAAATTCAATAAATACACATTATACATAAAAACGGTCGAATTGAGAAACCTCCTCCTTTTTGGAAGTCGGTTAAAAATGAGTGATGACAGTGATAAAAATGGCGGATGAATCCTTACTTTGGGTAAATATTAAGCCCAGTGTATACAGGGGTGGACGCCTGTGTCAAAATCCACTCGCGCTGTCAATGCCATTTCGTTGAACAATTGGCTTTTTAGGGTTCCGTACCCAAAGGGTAAAACGGGAACCCTATTACTGAGACTTCGCTGTCCGTCCGTCCGTCCATCCGTCCGTCCGTCCGTCCATCCATCTGTCACCAGGCTGTATCTCATGAACCGTTATAGTTAGAGAGTTGAAATTTTCACAGATGATGTATTTCTGTTGCCGCTATAACAACAAATACTAAAACACAGAATAAAATAAATATTTAAGGGGGCTCCCATACAAGAAACGTGATTTTTTTGCCGTTTTTATAGATAATGGTACGGAACCCTTCGTGCGCGAGTCCGACTCGCACTTGGCCAGTTTTTCTATGAGTTATTACAGTTTTTTTTAGTTCCGGATTTTATGGGAAAGATATAAATGAGCATACAACGAGCGAAACAGATTTTTTAATCACGATTTCCGATTTTTATATGCTTTGAAGTGGCAGTTTGTGGTGAAATTTACAAAAGTTATAAAAACTCCTAAATACTGCAATAAACTTCAACAATTAAAAGTTATTTCCCTCAACATGACAAAAGTTTATAATGTAGTAATATCATGAAAATAGAGGAGTCAAGTCGAAAGTGAGAAAAACTACTACTAAATATTATAGGATATTAAAATTAATAATGCATCTACCGAGATCTGAGTGATTCAACCCTTACGCTCAAGTAAATGGTAAAAGCAAAAGTTATCAAAAATTAATTCTTGGATCCGGAAAAGTTTAGTCGAAGAACGAAAATACTGGAACGAGAATAAATCTATGATTTATGGACCGAATATAATGGGCGAACTCGGCTCCTTGGAATATTTTTTTCTCCTTATATTCAGGGAATGTCACGTCTGCGTGTGACGTCAGGCTGTCAGCACAGCCCGGCTTGATATGACGGCATCGTTGATAGTGTTTGTAGCAGAAATATTTTTAGGAGAAAAAAATATGATTTCCAGCGATTGATACCAAAAATAGATCTTTATTTTAACTCTAATGTAATAATATTATGGTAATTATTTGACTACAGATTCGATAATGGAACATCAATAGTTTTTGTGCTTGTTACAGATATAAAAAATCACGATGAATGAAAAAATTCAATCGGGATTTGAATACTACGAAACACTAAAATAAAATTGTTATTTTAATTTTATTAATTAATAAATAGGTAATTTGCACCACAGTTGAAACGAAAATACGATAAAAAGTTCGAGCTGCTTAAAAACAGATACATTAATTGTGTAATTAACAAATTGCGAAAAAACACAGCATGCGAATAATTCGGACCGCAGGTAGTGCAACGTTATTTGGGACTCATTAAAATGGGTCTGATTTTACACACATATTCGTCGGGAGATAACTTTGCCGGCGTTATGCAGTTAAACGGATTAAATTCGGCCGCAGCCGGATTGTTCGCGTAATGGACACCCTGTACACGGAACCGTTGTGCAAACTTGTTATTGTTGCGTCGGCCGTGTTTTAGCAGTTTTTTTATTGGACAAAATTTATTGGACACATTCAGTGGTATGAATAATTTTTAAATCCCTGGATTTTACATCGCAGTATTGAATATTTTGTCATGTTTATATTACTTCATTATAACAGAATTATCGAATATGTAATTGTTGTCTATGATGGCAATGTAGCAACATGCTGTATAACTAGGGCTGGGTCATGGTGAGAGATGATTGAAAATACACTCATATCATCTAAAATATAATATTTTAGTGTACTTTGGTAGAGAAATTGTAGCCCAAACAATTTTTTTATTTTATAAAAGTTTTCCAAACCCTATCGTTGCTTCCAATATTATTTTCCAATTTCAACGAAATTTAACGTCGGCAGAGGCAATGGGCCCTGGATTATTGAAAGTGGTTGCAATAAATCATACAACAAAGAGATTTTTTCGCTTGAACAAGTTATTGGACCATTTACTTTAGTAGGCTTTGAGAAAACTTACTTATCTGATCAGATAAAATAAATGTATAAAATTATGCATGCTTACATTATTTCGAAGTGAATCTTGTTACTCGAGATTTTCTTTACTACATTTTAATGCAGCTGAACTTACCTACTTATTGAAATAATGCGACATAAACTAGAGATAAATTTACGGAATATTACTGACAAATTGTAATTTCATAAGACTTTCATGTCAGATTCTGTAATCCATAGCTCGACCCATCAAACATAGTACTTATCTGAGTTAGAATACGGCGCGCATTGTGGAGAAAAATAGAGGGTTAATATGTGGGCGAGTGTTAAAATACAATTTAAAAGGACCACCCCATAACACAAGAGTAATCACCCCAATCAAGAAACCCGACGCAACGTATTTAATCTAATGCGAACGCAGCTTAAGAGGTTCCATTAAAGGGAAAGTAATAAAAGTTGAAGAAATAATATTCCACCTACGTTTAAAGAGGTTCCCGAAAATTTGAATCATAAAACTCCGCCGGCTCGGCTACATTAACCAAATTGTACAAAACAAACATATCTAATAATTACGAAGCGGGCACCCGAGGCTCGTTTTGTAGAATTATGCCACCGCCTGTAACTTTTTCAATCTGAACTTCGACAATTAAATTTACTCCGAAGTCTCAACATAACATTTCAATATGAGACACGAATCGGTTAGGCCGTGTTTGTCTTTCTAATACACTTTTTAACCAGTTGTTATAATGGGTGGGGACGTTTTGTTTGAGATGTTTTTTTTCAACCAATCATCGGGGTATAATAAGGACTAGCCCACCATACGCATAAGTCGCAAGAAGACGAGTAACGTTCATGAACGCATTTGCCTAGCAGTGGGGCGACACATGGTGATAAAAAACATACATACATTATGTACCTGTATACATACTGACACTTGAAAAACATAAATTTCCCTCTATGATTAACTATAAGAACCAGCCTGTCATTGTATTGTATCCTCGTCTGTATAAAGTCAATAATAGCCTATTAAAATTGGGTGTGAACAGTTCAAAAATATATATTCCTAATGTGTAATGTATAAATATTTCTATGTGATTTTGTTAACCTAGTCCTTCATATTAGCGACAAACGTTCAGAACCACGTTCGCATTTATTAGAATGAAAAATACTCCACCAGTGAACAGTACAAAAGGACGGTATCTTGATAAATACGATAAGGAATAGCACTTTGGGAACGGTTTGAAAGAGCTCGTACCATATACCATTAATCTTTACATTACAAATTCATTCGGTAAGAACTCACTCACTTGGATTAAGCAGAATTATAAATGAAGTGTCACCAGAACGCTCACAAAAACCGTGAAAGGAGGAAAACCCCTGAAAGCGAGTGCGTCAGTTTTAACAAGAAGAGAATGGGTCCCACGCACAAGGGATTAATCGGGTAATTCTCGAGTTTAAATACCGAAAAGAAATACGGAAGCCGGGCACGAGTTTGATTGTAAAATCGATATCGATAAAAGCTTAGTGAGTTTAAGCTTGCCGTACGTTTGGATTTTGTCTCGACTGTTGGAATTTAGATAGTGTCTGAGTCCAGATATTGGTCTCGTAAAACCTCTTCTTCGAATGTAATAGTAAACATGCAATAGGATACAGTGAATTCTATATTTAAAACATTATCTGCAGTTCTTTGAAGCGTTTAATATGAAATTGTATTAGAGTGCGTTTATTTTCGGATTCTATCTGGATTTTAAGTAAAGCACACATACAGGCCGATATGGCCATCAAACGTCGGCAGTCGGAGGATCGTTACAGCAGTCGATTCATTAGCAAATTTTGTTGTACGCACATATGTAATAATGTAATGGTTTAATATTAACTTAAATATTAATTATCCAATTTTAAACATTTTTTTACTCTTGAAGGCTACCAAAGCACTTACGTAGTCAGAATAATATACCTAATAGTTGGAATAGTTGGGAAAAAATTGTAGTTTCAAAACCCAAACAAAAAGAAATGGTGGAAATTTAGTAAAGTCTGCTAAATATTTAACTCAGTCAGGTTAATTTACAAGCTGCCATCTTTGCTCAAAGAGGGTCAAACGCAAAGAAGATGAAGCGGGGCTCGGTGCCTTTTGTCGTTCTCAGTCTCTGACAGCCACTCAGTTCCACTACGGAATGCATGTGGATGGATCAAGAAACTTAGTAATGTTCTTGAGGCGAATTTGATTAGTTGCAATCCTTTACGCCTTGAACACCTAAAGTTCGAACAAATTCACTTCACATTATTGGAAAATGAACTCTGTGCCAATATTTAATATCTGAGGCTATATGACGCGTACGAATTCACTAGGTATCATGTCATTCAAAATTGTGTTTTATACATCACACACATACATAGTTGACCATGATTTTATAGTTATTACGTTTCGCTATTTAATTGCCATAGTGTAAACGTGCACACTTGCAATGGCTATTTTAGTTTCAAAAACGCCACTTTCAAAGCTGAAAATAACAAGATCATTTCGATTCTGGCTAACGAGTATGCGACGAAAAAAGTGTAGAGCAGGAAAAAGCTATCGGAACTACGCAACAGTCCTTTGATTCATTACAGTTTTCGATTACCTGGCCGTTGGTTTGGTTTTAAAAGAGTTTGAGAGCTTTTTGTGTCTACACTGTCGCTGTAATAGATTTTATGCATATGTGTGTATGGGAACATTTGGGTTCTTTAATCTCCTCATTGATTCTCCGATATAAACAGAAAACAAATTATATGAAATAAAATTTCACGCATATTAAATGAGTCATGGCTTTGTTGATATTTAATTGAATTTTATATGGGTATCTTACTTTATTGTTTTAACATTTCCTATATATTTAAACATTATAGGATCCTGTACCCTCTATCTAATCTTATTTCATTCGATTAACTACTACCTATCGATTTGTGAAGAAAGTATTACCTTCTTTTGTTTTCCAGGGCCTATAACAATAAAATGTTTTCTACGAATACCTGTGCGAAAACCTGTGAAGATTTTCTCATAATAATGATAAGTTTGTTCAGAGAATCAAACACTTGTTTGTAGTGGGACTACCTTTAGGTACTTTTCGGATATATAACTTTTGCAATAAAGAAACACTCCTCCTACAATTTTATTGTAAATCATGAAGGTTATCACTAAATCTAAACAGTGGCAGAAAATCTTTGACTAATCGTCTGTTGTTGTAACTCTTGATTAAGTATGTGATACATACATATATATTTGTACAACCTTAAATTATAAAACCCTTTTCAATTAAAATATCTGTAAAGTATATAAAAATAATAACGACTTATTTTCGTATAATAATGAGAGAGGTTTGTAACAGACAATAACGAATCTATTTACCCTGATAATAAGAATCAATTTGCTTCAGAATCGATGCCACATCTATTCGTCGATTGTTCCACTCCCATATCGTAGTCTATCGCTAAGTCGAGACGACTGCATAAGCCGCAGCTGACAACTCAGGCGGGCCCTTTCCAATTTGCGTTCGAATAAATGGAAACGCTCGGATCGCATAAATGAAAACGGTGGAACAAATTGATTTCTCACTCAAACAGAACCGTGCACAATACAATCTATTACAATTTCTATTCTGTTGTATTCTAAAAATATGCTTCGGATACGTTATAGTGTTAGACGTTCTGTTACAGTTTTCTGGAATGTTTTTGATATTGTTAGAACCCCCGACTCTATATAAACTGTCATTTAGATGCGGTTGTTTATTTAGCTTGGGTGTCAAGTCTCCAACCATTTTGGAATCGTTTTGTAATGTAAATTTGATGCCTTTAAAATGACATTGGCTAATACAATATCTGTTTGGTTCTACCTACCATTAATGTAGCCATTATCATTTTAACATAAGATTTAATGACCGTGTCTTATTTTTTAGAATAAATTTGTTTCTTCAAACTTAAGATTGTTCTAGATGATACATAAAAAAAGTTTAGGACGGTTGACCGATAACATTATGAATACGAAGTAAAAAATATAGAGACTTCTTTACAACTACATACTCTATTACCAATAACATACTATAATTCAGGCAATAAATCAGACAAGTTGTTAACTACACTCCCTCAAGAATGTACGACCGAAATTCACCCACAAGCGGTACATAATGTAAAAATAGGGGGTCCCTTTGTACGTACTACGTGATCGTAGCCGCGCATCACGCACGAGCCGGCGGCGGCCAACGAAGCGATGACAAATGCCTAATTGAATTTTCAGCCACGATATTGTGACGCTGTCAAAAAGATTTATACTTATTGATTGTGCGCCCCATTTTTTTTTCGTTTAGAAAAAGTATTTATGAAAAGTATGCCCCCTATGGATTCGATTACACATTATAAAACAGGTTTATAGTTTGAATTGCATGTAGCTCCACTCTAGTGGGTATATCGCATCTTTAAAAAGTATAGAGACCCATTTTGAAATTCAAGGATTTTTACTATAAATCTTAAAGGGTCTGTAGCGGTAATGCTGACACAGTAATTTTGTTATGTTAGCGGCCCACTGCGTTCGGTCGCGCCAGTTGTCCCGTGAACCCCACACTATAGACGCGCGTACAGTAAATATTAATTAAGAGACTTTATTTTAATAAGTTTTATTGATTGTGAAATTGAACATTAAAAAGTGAACTTAGAACTTATATGGAGTTTACATTTATACAACCCGTACACAACCCTGACTTTAGCCCACACGCAACGAAATAACTAAATTGGTGACCCCGACGATTCAAATACCGACGTTTCAAATACGACGCTATATAATTGCGACGTGATTTAATACGGTGAAATAATTGGGCAAGGTCAGACTGTTGTGTTTGTGTACAAATAGAGGTTGGACTATAAATACGGGCAACTCACATTCAGCGGTCTAGTGTGGTGGTATAAACTTTATAGTGGTAATTGCACATAATAGTTTGCAATGGCAGTGGAAGGAAAGAAAAATGTCCTTGCCACCGAAGAATACGAATTATCATCGGTCTCCGTGCATTCAAGAATTCCAGAATTTTGGAAAAAGTCACCGAGGACATGGTTCATTAAATTAGAAGCTGTAGTATTGCCGCAGAAATTATCGGACGACGCAAAGTACCAAATACTGGTTTCGAAGTTGAACGAGGAGGTTGCCGAACAGGTCACGGAAATTTTAATAAACCCTCCAGAGAAAAACAGGTACGAGACCTTGAAAAAGAAACTGATCTATATATATCAGGAATCAGAGGAGCGTCAAATAAAGAAACTTATGGGCGAAATGGAGTTGGGCGATCAGAAACCTTCCCAGCTTTTACGAAAAATGCAGGACCTAGCGAGAGGACGTGTACTTCAGGACACACTCACGGTTTTATGGCAGAACCATTTACCATCATCGGTACGAGGAGTTTTGGCGGTGACGGCGGAGAAAGACATCGAGAATTTGGCATCGATCGCAGATAAGGTAATGGAGACTATGACACCGATACATAGTGTCACTAGTATACAGCACCAACTGGGACCATCGAGCAGAGATGACCTTGTAATCGCTGAAATTAATAAATTAGGAGAGAGATTACAACAATTAGAAACGAGATCAAGAGGTTATCAGAGTAGAGGCTATAATCGGTTCAGGAATCGCTCACAAACGAGATCCAAGTCGAGGAACCGGTCGAGGACGCCTGCAGACCCGGATTGGCTATGTTTTTACCATTACAAATACAAGACGAAGGCGAATAAATGTATAGAGCCATGCAGCTGGAAGAAAAACAACGTTAAGACATCGGAAAACTAGGAGCGGTGCAGTCAGCGACGGGAGGCTGCGTCCGCGCCAACAACCGTCTTTGTGTGATGGACAGGAAAACGGGCTTAAGTTTTTTAATCGACAGTGGCGCGAATGTATCTGTCATACCACGTAAAGTCGCGCACAATAAAGGTAATTTGAACAGTGTATGTTATAGTTTGTATGCCGCAAACGGAAGCGTTATTAATACATATGGTACATGTTTTTTAGAATTAGACTTAAATCTTCGACGTAGTTTCCGTTGGTTATTTACTGTAGCGGACGTTCAGCAACCAATTTTAGGGGCTGACTTCTTAGCTAATTTTAAGTTGTTAATTGACTTGAACGGACGAAGGTTAATTGATCAAGTAACTAACTTGAACGTAAGAGGTACCATTTCTAGTTCAGCGGAGCCCACACTGAAAACGATTGTCGATAATTGCCCTTATTATGATTTATTATGTAAGTTTCCTGATTTAACCAAACCTGTTTCATATAAGGAGACACCTAGACATGGCGTTTGTCATCACATAGAGACTACGGGTTCGCCGGTGCACGCGCGAAGCAGACAGCTACCACCAGACAGGTATGTGAAGGCCAAAAATGAATTTAGGGTAATGCAAGAGCTTGGGATTTGTAGGCCGAGTGATAGCGCTTGGGCAAGTCCTTTGCATATTGTACCGAAGAAAGACGGTAATATTAGACCGTGCGGTGATTATAGACGCTTGAATGCGATCACCAAGCCGGATCGTTATCCAGTTCCCTGTCTTCATGATTTTACGTATGTTTTGGCTAATAAGAGAATTTTTACGAAGCTAGATATAAACAGAGCTTATAATTGCGTACCTGTAGCGGAAGAGGATATTGCGAAAACGGCGGTCATAACACCGTTTGGTTTATTCGAATTTGTGCGCATGCCTTTTGGTTTACGTAATGCAGCGCTAACTTTTCAGAGATTCATGCATCATACCGTTTTACAAGGGTTAGATTTTTTATTCAATTATGTTGATGATGTAATTATAGCTTCTGATAACAAAAATCAGCATAGAGAGCATTTAGAGAAAGTTTTTGAACGTTTTAATGAATTTGGGATTACTATAAATTTCGCAAAATGTAGTTTTGGGAGAGAGAAACTAGATTTTTTAGGTTATGAAGTTTCCACCGGAGGAATTAGGCCTTTAGAAGACAAGGTTAAAGCCATTATCGATTTTCCCAAACCTGATACTATTGAGGAACTGAGAAGATTTTTAGGTATGTTGAATTTTTATAGGGCGCACATACCTCACTCAGCTGATCATCAGGCGGAATTGAATAGGTATTTAGGCAATTCTAAACGCAAGGATAAAAGTAAGATTATTTGGACAGAAAAGGCTGAACGTAATTTTGAGCAATGTAAGGAGGACCTTAAAAACGCTGTTTTGTTGTGGTATCCGGTGATGGGTACATCTTTATCTTTAATGACGGACGCGTCAGAGACTAGCGTAGGAGCCGTTGTACAGCAAAAGGTTGACGACGAATGGAAACCTTTAGGATATTTTTCGAGAAAATTAAACGATGCTCAAAGGAAATATAGCACTTATGACAGAGAGTTGTTAGCGATTTATTTGGCTATAATTTATTTCCGCAACATTATTGAAGGTCAAGAGTTAATTATTTTTACAGATCATAAGCCTTTGACATATGCGTTTATGAAGACAGGTACTAACAGGGAAACTTGTCGGCGAACTAGGCAAATAATGTTTATTAGTGAGTTTAGTACAGACATTAGGCATATTAGTGGGAATAACAACATAGTAGCCGATACGTTATCGAGAATTGAAACAATAACATGTCCCACAAGTATCGACTTCGCAGAACTTGCAGCTGCGCAGGAAGTCGACGAACAGCTTGCACAATTGTTGAGCGAGTCAAATGACAATAACAAGTTGTTATTCAAGCGTGTGATTTTATTTGAGCATGATAAGCATGTTGTTTGCGAAATATCTACGGATAGGGTACGTCCGTACCTACCACAGAAATTTCGACGTTTAGCTTTTGAGTCAATACATAATTTGTGTCACCCAGGTATAAGAACGAGTAGGAAATTAGTTAAAGATAGATATTTTTGGCCAGAAATGAACCGAGATGTCGGTAACTGGGCCAAAACATGTATTAAATGCCAGCGCGCTAAAATCCAAACACATACGGTTTCGGATTTAGGAGCTTTTCAGAGTGCGAAGCGATTTGAGCACATTCATATTGATATCGTAGGGCCATTACCTACTACATCCGAGGGATATAGGTATTGTTTAACTATCATAGATAGATTTACACGTTGGCCGGAAGCATTTGCGATTAAGGAAATTACAGCTGAGGAAATTGCAAAGACGTTATACGAGGGTTGGATTAGTCGTTTTGGTTGTCCAGTTAGGCTCACGAGTGACCAAGGTAGACAATTTGAAAGTAATTTATTTAGACAACTAATGTTATTAATGGGAATTAAGAAATCACGAACCACCCCGTACCACCCTCAGTGCAATGGAGCGGTAGAACGTTGGCATAGATCTTTGAAAACCGCATTAAAGGCTCGTTTAGACTCTAAGAGTTGGGTTGATGAATTAGCAACTGTGATGTTAGGTTTACGCACAACCATTAGGTCGGATACAGGCGTAACGGCAGCACAGATGTTGTATGGTAGCAATATAAGGCTACCTGGTGATTTTTATGACACAAGTAGCTTTACGACTTGTGAAGATAATTTTGTAAGTAAATTAAAAAGCGTTATTGATGGACTTAAGCCGTCTTGTAGAAATAATAAATCACCAAATAGAGTTTTTGTTCATAAGGATTTGCATACTTGCAAATACGTTTTTATTAGGAATGACGCAGTACGGAAGCCGTTACAACCACCGTACGACGGACCATATCGCGTCATCAGTAGGGATGATAAGATATTTTTAATTCAATTGCCAGATAGACAGGTTAGAATTTCTATTGATCGTATTAAACCTGCGTATGTACTATCTGAAGATGATTCGCATAAGGAAATTATAGAGAAAAGTAAGGAAAATGTTCCTCAGAAAGTAATTAAAAAAGTAACTTTTCAGACAAGCGAATCAGATAACTTAGGCTATACTACACGAACTGGACGAGTAAGCAAAAGGCCGTCCAGGTATTTGTAATAACTTATAGCTGAGTAACCAACATTTTTGGGGTCTGGTTACACGAATTTAAAGTACAGTTTAGAATTATTGATCGTTTAGGATTTAATATTTTTTCGTTACTCACACTGTGTGGTCGTAAATTTGTTTATTAAAATGGGTTCTAACCAAACCAAGGAAAATGTAATTGTTAACGAGAATTTATCTAACGTAGCTCAAGTAGAGAGTAAATTAAACATTATCGGTATCGTGATGATAATATTTGTAGCATTTGTGCTGACGTTACTGATTTACGCACTGAAACGGCGATGTACTAAAGGCGTCAGAAAATGGTTGAGAAAAGAAATAGTTGCTGGTTCAATAACCTTACCTAGTATTAAGGTAGAAACCCTGCAACCGCATACCACAACAGGGATACCGTCAGCTAATAAAGTCGTATTTTAATGGTAAATATGCAATCGGAAATTTTCGTCGTTCAAGTGAATTAACAATAGTATACAACTTATATTTGTGTGTTTGTGGCTACAGCGATTGTTGATGATACTTTTGTGTGAATGATTTTTTTGAATGATTTATATTCATTTTTTTTCGTGTATTTTTTGTAAGCATGTGTAATTTTGTCTATTATGTCATTTTATTGTACCGTAATAGTGTTTTGTTTACAATTCCAGACAATGTGTAATTATGTTCAGGTAATCATGGAAATTGTGTAATGTTAAATTTGTATCACTGCTTAGCCCTTATGGAAATGATAGCGTAATGATAAAGTTTAAAACATCCATTATTGTAGTTGTTCAATTCATACGGCGTTGCGATAAGCGCGCACCTGAACGGATGTATCTGGTTACCAAGTGTTATAACGTTGTAAGCGAAATTTGTATTGACACAAGTATTGTACTTTGAAATTGTTTGTTATACTTTGAAGTTATTTTTTAGATGAGGAAATAAGTTGAAAATAAAATATTTTTTTTTTAAAAAAAGGGGGGAATGGTGTAGCGGTAATGCTGACACAGTAATTTTGTTATGTTAGCGGCCCACTGCGTTCGGTCGCGCCAGTTGTCCCGTGAACCCCACACTATAGACGCGCGTACAGTAAATATTAATTAAGAGACTTTATTTTAATAAGTTTTATTGATTGTGAAATTGAACATTAAAAAGTGAACTTAGAACTTATATGGAGTTTACATTTATACAACCCGTACACAACCCTGACTTTAGCCCACACGCAACGAAATAACTAAAGGTCGTTCTAACGACCATTTTTGAACAACATTATTTTTGAGTTAGGTCTCTATACTTTTAAAGATGCGATTTGGGTTTAGTAAGGTACTTTACCGATCAACAAGCTTTGTGCAGATACATCCTAGTGATAGCCAGATAGCCGTTTGACAATCAATTATTTCACTGATGGTTCCTTATATAATATGCAGTAAAGCTACTCATACTCTCTGCAATAATTGTGGCGTTAAAAGACGCGCTTCATTGTTTTTGCCAATGCTAAATCGAACCTTGTGTTAATATGCATAAAGATTGATTTTCTGTAGTAAAAGCCTCATACCCACGCGACTAAATTCGCTCGCGCTGTCAATGTCAGTTGAAGACGTTTTTTTTAAATCGACCCATTTCCAAAAAACACTTCTTTATTTTAGTGTATGGAGGGTAGAATTAACCCTCCATACTTTAGTGTCAAGAAATTTGACGCGCGCGTTTTGACGCCCCAGTGTGGGCCTTAATTTGCTCGACACGCTACGTTCGGGAATTGATGTGAGTGGAAACAAATAATATGTGCGCGAGCGAGGCGGGACTTAATTCGCCGTTAACGGGTTCACGCTCGCTCCCACCCTTTATTTTTTTGTTCTAATTCCGAATGCTCTGTATATCTACGCAATAAACGTTATTTACATTACGGCCGCGTTATTTCCGAGACGATAACTTCGGGCGGATACTGATTTAGTTTCTTCTCTCTGTCTAGGATTTTTGTTGATTAGCCAGTAGGTACTACGCTGGTTATATTCGACGGTATTATTTCGCTAGTAACGGAATATAAATACTTCTTTTCTTTGGATGATACCATCTCCTTAGGGCATGTTTATTGTAAAATATACATATAACATACAAATTATTAATAATGATAGGTATAGTTCAATACTTCTCTTTTTTATTGGAACGAAGTTCCTTACGGCAGGCTTGGATTTTGCTAGGCGACCGAACTGAAAAAAATGTGATAGTAAAACCGTAAGAAAAAATCCGTGGAAAAAAGTGCGTGGAAAAAAGTGCGTGGAATAAAACCGTTAAATGAGACGTGCGCAGGCGCGACAGTCGCATACACAAGCGAGTAGTGTATAATACCTTTCTCTTTCTTTTCATTCATTCTACATTAGCCGAAGGAACTTCGTTCCTACCTGGTGTCCCACGACACCATTCAGTTTTTTATTAATTTTAAGACAGTGATCGATTATGTGTAAGCTCACATTATTATTTTAGTTTTCTACTGTCAGTCGTGGTGAGGCAATTTATTTAAATTTGAACATTTGAAGTCTGACCTGAATCTGTCCGGTCCACTTTATTATCGAAGTCGAAAAATGATTATATTTATTTATTTATTTATTTACTTAAAGTTTACATATTCCTTGCTTAGCTGATAAATTACAATGTTTTATGATTCGTTACCTGGAGGTGAACATGTTACCCAAATATTAACAAAACTCTCTGCACTAGGCAGGCCTGTATCGCAGAGAGCTTTTTACAATATTGACTAAAATACATTTCGAGGACCTTTGACATTCGTAAATTATAAAACTAAAATAATTACCAAACTAAAAAGAGGAAAAAAAAACAAAATTAAAAATTATGTGAAAAGAAATAAGTAATAATAATTAAAAATAAATTCAAGAATGTAGTTGCTACAGGTACCTTTATCATATACGTTGAATTTAAATCTACAGACCAAAGGCATTATTTATTTATTTATTGCACAATTCTACATGAGTAAAAAAAATATACACAGGTAAGGTAGCCTCAGGCATTTTCTACCAGCCAACCTTAGAGTAATGTAGAGAGAGGAAAAAAACAAACGTGGGTGCAAGAAATTAAAGACGTAAATGCAAAGAGAGAAAGTAAAACAGATTTATTTCCTTAGTTTGTTGACATTTATTCTATAGCCTTATTAACTAATGGATTTACTATCCCCTGTCCATGCATGTGCCACAAGAGGCGCTTGAATTTAATGCTAATATAGTAACGAACTGTATTAAATCATAGAAAAAAAACTTTTATCAACAAAATATCATCGATCATGCGCCTAAAAGTAGCCGAGCAATGGCGTAGCTTTTGTCACATAGAATTAATATTTATGCCCACTGATAAAGAATTCATTTTCAAAAAGAGGTAAGTGTTTAATGCTTATATTAACTAAGAAAGTAAAATTTTAAAAGTATGCATTAAAAAGACAATGATTTTTGTTACCTGTCTATAATAACATCTAAAGTATGTTCTTCACTGGATAAATGCACCAAGCGTTAAAATAATTGGGTTGTGGCAAGATGTACCTTCGCCCTAAAGCCTAGCCGAAGACTGAGCTGAGGGCGCTTCAGTTAATTGAAAGAGATCGCCCCTGGAGTACTTCGTGTCGAGGGTGAACAAACTACCGCGATGCCACTTGGTTCAACACTCGCTCTGTTTTTGTAGGAAATTATCCGTTTAAAGATATCACCGATTGTAACAATATTGATATGAACCATATTTAAACTGGGAGCTTTTGATATGTGGATTGAATATTGGAAAGCATTCCGTAAGTAAATAATACTTCATTGTCTGTAGCAATTCAGACAAATATTAGTGCGGCTTAAGTGGCAGTTCATTTATATTAATTTATGTTAATTTAAAACCGATTATTTTATTAACCAAAAGTGCTTTAAGCCGATTTTTGTGAAGTTGGATAAAATTAAATAAAGATTTTTAAACACATGTGTTTTTGTGGATATCATAGACGTAGGTATTTACTTGATTCCAAAGAAACAAATACCCACATGAATTGATCACTAAACATAATTTTAGGCAGATCCACTGACGAGATGTCGGATTATTTGAATAAACTAAAATGTGTCACAAAATTTTGAGTGCCGCATTCATATTTACGATTACGTTGGAACGCGTTACATACCTCAATATTTTTCTTGTTCCAATATTATTTTATCAGAGGAAATTTCGCTTCCGTAACACGCTTATTCTTCGGAGCCTGTTTCAAGAGATGGTCGTAAAGTTTACGACCGTCAATGGCACGAGCTCGGGTCAAACGGGTCGGCTCCTGTAGCAAACGGGAATTCCGTTTATAATACTATTCTGTACTAAGATAAGCCGAGTCGTGTAAGCCTCAAGATGGCCGGCCTCGAAGGTGCACACGTTAAGTTAGCGGCGAAGGGACTGAGAACATTAATCTTCGCTCAGATATTGGAGGCTCGTATGGCAGGCAAATGAAATTACTGTTCCCGAGTGAGAACGCCGTTTCGTACGGGTAGTTATGAACTTGTAGTCCTTGTTTCTATGGTGCAAGTAATTCCGGGGTAGACTCAGCTACTGAATTTAATTATATTGTTTAGACCGGAATCAAACAAGATTTCGTAACTAATTATAGTACATGTAGTTACAAAAAATACGCAAATACGAGACGATTTATTTTAAAATAAATTGGCGACAAAAACACATGTTATTATTTATCACAAAACTATCGAAAAGGCAACATTTAAATTATTAATGGGTCGAACTCGGCTGCCATTTTTGAATTGACGGAATGAACAGCCTAATAACTTTGGTTAGTTATTTTTTATATTTTTTGGCCATTGAAATAAATAAGATACCTACACATTACGCGTTAAATGCGCCTTACAACGTGTGTCACTAAAACTGGTGCACGATGTGGTATACGTTTTAAATACCATTTTGGATGCAAGCAGGTTACATTACGGCGGCTTTGTTGTGTAGATACCTATAAATTGTATAAACAAATATTTACATACAGACATTAAATGAAAAAAAAAAAGATAAAGTCTTATAATCACCTATTATGTAGAGTTATAGTTAAAACAACTAATATTTTATTTTAATTGGTTAGAGACTTATTTAAATAACATAGTCACGCCAAAGGAGCTTAATCTAGAGTAAAAAGAAAATAGGAGCAGGAAAAACTAACTTTTTAAAACTACTTTTAGTTTAATTTGGCATAGGCCACGTTAAGGCCCCAAATTGGTTTTCATCGGCAACATTAAGCAAATAACCAGTATTCCGCTCACGCAATCTGCCCCTAATGGCGCGTTAAGATGTGACTTAAACAACCCGATGACTTGATACAATTTGCTCCGGCGTTCCGTTGATTTGACAACGGTGATGATACGTCGATTTTTTTATTCCCTTTTTTCCGTAAATTGCTTTTGAGATTGAAGGCTTTTACGGAACCAATTCGCACGATGTTCGTTTGTTCGATTCGTTATGTTCTACCTACCTACGTAAATGTTACAATACATACTATGTAAATATAACGTTTATAACTTAGTATATTCATCAACTAAAGACGGAAAGTGTACGAGTCTAAAAAATATCTACGAAATTATTTCAGGGTATGCTGTTTATAATATTACTTGTCGTCACTAGATGGCGTATTAATCATTTTAATTTTAATGTACTCTAATTATAGTTTGTTCTGTGCATAGATGGCGCTAGTCATTCTAACTCATAAGCCTAGCGAAGTTATAACAAAGGTTTTTTACAAGACCAAGATTAACTACTCGTAGACGCCGCCGAGCGTAAAAGTTGGTCTAATTATTTCATAATATTTTCTTCTCGGCGTTCCTAGAATATGTTGAAGATTGGACTTGAGAATATATGTAGGCACCTGTATAAAGAACTGCAGAATATATCTTTTGTGTAAGTAATAAAAAATCAGATTACGCATGCTATTACTAAAACAAAATTATGATGTCATAATTGTATTATACGAAGCACGTATACGTACCTACCCGATACATAAATCGTCTGATAGAAATATTTTGCTACAGTTACAATGATAAGTGGAATATGCTCTACCTCTTGTAGAGCATATATCACGTGAATTATCATCGTGTACATATCACCTATCATAACTAAATGTTGTATTATACCTAATTCCTTTACGTGGGTCGAGTGATACCCACGAAAGTTTATTTCTGACATGTAGAGGTAACAAATCGATTCGTGAATTAGACTGTCTACACACAATATATCTGCACACTTGGTTTGCGATTGTAATTATTTTTTTGTAATTAATTCCGTCGCTACAATTCTATTCCTACTATCCTTCCTATATCCTATCCTAATAATATTATAAATGTGAAACTATGTGAGGATGTTTGTTACTTTTTCACGACAGAACTGCTGATTGTATTTTGATGAGAATTTACAGTACTATTGTTTATACATCAGAATAACAATAGTCTATAATTTATAACGATATTGAATTGAAGTATGCGCGGACAAAGTCGCAGGTAGAAGCTAGTAATTAATATACATACATTTTTAGGAAAATATAATACACATATTATGCAAACAATGTTGTACTAAAAATGTTATTGCATGTGTTTTGTTGATGAATTACAATTCCTATAAATTTTGAGGTTAATCTTTACTTGACGTTCGAAAATAATCCTAAGTATATATATATTTGCAGGGTCTTTGAGCAAAGTTTTTTACATACCGTCGCATCTGCCAAGTAATGGTGCACTGCGGTGTACTTCATCCTAACTCTGCTTAATTTTAACCTCTACGATAGTGTTTTGATAGTGTCTTCGTTTGCGAACCGTGATAGAGATCTTATTCAGTGTTTTAGCCTTTTGTAGGGTTCCGTACCACGGGTACGGGTACCCGTACCGTAGGGTACCGTAAAACGGGAACCCTTTTACTGAGACTTCGCTGTCCGTCCGTCCGTTCGTCCGTCTGTCACCAGGCTGTATCTCATGAACCGTGATAGTTAGAGAGTTGAAATTTTCACAGATGATGTATTTCTGATGCCGCTATAACAACAAATACTAAAAAACAGAATAAAATAAATATTGAAGGGGGCTCCCATACAACAAACGTGTTTTATTTGCCGTTTTTGTAGACAATGGTACGGAACCCTTCGTGCGCGAGTCCGACTCGCACTTGGCCGGTTTTTTGTTTTTGATTAGATATTAATAGTAATATTATTCTGACTCGTCTGTTCGTTTATTCGTTCATATGTGAACTGCCTAACGTCCCAGTGCGGTTCGTTGGTATTAATTGTGAAAGTTACTTGCTTGTTAGCTACACCAACTAATCTGAGGCAATGTACGTGTTTCTCGATACGTGTGCTTGTACACGAAACTGTGTCGCATACCCTACATACTTTTGAACACACACTATAAGTGAGGCCTACAGCATCGATTTCAGACATGTCGATCACAATCTTTTGAAGCGTTCGTATCGACTTCGAGAAATCAGACTGTCCCTTTAGTACTAATTGGCACAATCGTAATAGTCAATTGAAAGATAGTTGAAAAATAATTTAAGTACTACAACATTGATTTTAGTAGCTCGATGTCAATTTTTTAAAGGGTCGTACGGTCTCTGTCATTCCAATTTGTACAATACGATCAGTGTAATAGGACGCACATTCGTAAGATCGTGATTGACAAAAGAAAAACAGTACAAAAAAAATCTAAGCTTTGCTGGGATATGCTCTCAAATCATTTATATTTTCACGCATCCCTAAATGAAGAAATAAATTACCGAAGAAAAAGTTTCCATACAAGGAAGACCGATACATATATATCACGTGATAAGAGCGGTGGACCTTGATGTGAGGAAGACCTTGGGATCTCTTATTTTTAGCAGAAAACCTTCCAGTCCATTGTATTATTATATACATCATCATCATCACGCCTGTATTCCCCGAAGGGGTAGGCAGAGGTGCACTGTAGTGCGCCCACACTTCGCCGATATATTTTGGTCCCAATGTAATAGGGGGCGAGCCTATTGCCATTATACCGGGCAACATGAGGGAGATTTGGGCCAAAGTCCACCACGCTGGCCCAGTGCAGGTTGGTGAACTTGTATGGTATTGTATTATTAGTGGTGACACTGTATCTCTTACAAACACTTGCGAATCTAAACCCTAGAGCCTAGATAATCTAATAAATGCCCAGAACTGGGTGCTAAAAACACATGGCTTGTGTAAACAAATAGCACCCTTCTTTTGTCGTTCATAAAGTCCACCTGTTAGTGCACACGTTTCCAATTTACTTTCTAGTTGTAGGTACTCAATCTAATGAGTTTGTCCCACTCCAGTTGATATACGCTTACTCTAAAACTCCGCTGTGCTCTGCTTCTAAACCCTGCTCTGTTAGGCCATAGTCTCATTAGAAAAATGTGTTCTTGTATTTAGTAATAAAATAAAAGTAATAATAAAAATAATAAGCCTCGGCAAACACCTAAAGAGGCTCGCGTTAGGCGGCTGGATCAAGGGACAGATTCAGAAGGCGGCACTTCTGGAGACGGCGTGTGAGGAAGTTCCTCTCTCTGGAGCCCTAACCACTGGTAACTAGGACCCTGTTCCAGATGCCGGTGGGGAACTGTTTTTCATATTTTAAAATGTATTTTTTATATATAAATTTAAAAATGTAATTTATAAGAAAGATAAGAAATAAAGGAAAAATAATAATAAATACCTATTATTATTATTTTTTAATATTTACATTAGCCAAAGTATATTAAAATATATTTGGTCTACTCTATATTTTAGCTAAAAATATCCAAAAGCTGTTGGTTGCACTTACATTTATACTATAATACCTATTAAATTATTTTTTTTCGCTGTTTGACCTTTTAGTCTCTCAAACATTGTCCATTATTATTCATTTAATTTAAAGAGGATGTATCAACCATACGAAAAAATATTGTAACATACTAGGCCTGCCTTTTAAGTTCTGTCGTTTCCATATTTCCCGGCAATGTTGAATTTGAAACTGTTCTATATTCGAATGTGTTTAAATTTTGAATCTCAAAACAGTTAAAAGTATTAGGATTAATGCTATTGTTTAGTCACAGCGTCGATTGGAATCTGTCAGGTTACGTACAAAAATGAACCTTTCTAAGGAAAATGTTCGTGCAGTAAATTTTTACAACTTTAGAAGAGGCCTGACACGGCTTCAGTGTTTTGAAGAGCTAACATATGTGTTCAGTGATGAAGCCCCATGTCTGCGGACTGTCGGACGCTGGTATTTAGAATTCCAGCGTGGACATACTAGTGTAAGTGACAAATCTCGCGAAGGACTCCCAAAATTCGCCTTCTCTGAAGATAACATCATTGCCGTGAGACAACTAGTTATCGAAGATCGTCATGTGACATATCGAGAGATAGAGGCTCTATTAAGCATCTCAGGGACAACCATTCAGAAGATCTTGCATGAAGCGCCTGGTGTGAGAAAGCTAGTTTGCCGTTGGATACCGCATCTGCTTTCCGACGATCACAAGGCGACCCGCGTCAGATGGTGTAAGAAAACTCTGCAAAGGTTCAACCGAGGAGAGTCAAATCACGTCGACGACATCATAAGTGGTGACGAATCTTGGATCTATGCCTACGATCCTGATTCCAAACAACAATCTACAATCTGGGTCTTTCAAGACGAGTCAAAGCCGACTAAAGTTGTTCGTTCTCGAAGCACTTCAAAGAAGATGGTGGCCACGTTCGTTGGAAAAACTGGCCATGTTGCGACTATTGCACTTGAAGATCGTAGAACGGTTAAGGCAGAGTGGTATACCACAGTTTGTATACCACAAGTCATCGCCGAACTTCGAAAATCTAACTCAAAGCGACGCATCATCCTGCACCACGACAACGCAAGCTCACACAGCGCTCGTCAAACGATTGAGTATTTGAAGCAGGAAAATGTAGAAATTCTTGACCATCTTCCATACAGCCCTGACCTAAGCCCTAACAGTTTCTTTACATTTCCAAAAAATAAGAAAAGTCTTCGTGGTCAAAGGTTCCAGTCCGGTGAAGAAGCAGTCGACGCTTTCAAGTCAGCCATTTTGAACAACCCCACTTTAGAGTGGAATAAATGTTATAATAACTGGTTTGAGCGAATGGAAAAGTGTATTAAGCTACGTGGTGAATACTTTGAAAAACAATAAAAAGTACTATAAGGTCCTAGTTGTGATTTTTTCTTCAAACGACAAAACTTAAAAGGCATGCCACGTATGCATGGGTATTGAGTAAACAACTTAATAGTACGAAAATAAGATCGTAATTCTAACCTAATCCACAATACGATGCTCCAAGCTCTGCAACTCAGAAACTAAGACAGTTAGGTAAAGTCTACCTTAAAAATGCATTTACACATTAGTTACCGAATGTATAGCTGAAGTCATAGTTTGGAATTGTCGTCGTAACTAATATTATAGCGAAATTATTTTATCGAATGCAATTTTCTTTATGTTAAATCTGTCCCTGACTTAGACTACGCAGGCCGCTAGTGAAACCCTGGCTTTACAATACCGACTCAATATTACTGTTGGAACATTCCGTTCAGTATGGGATTGTTTTCATTTGCAGCTGCACTTCATTATGCAAGAATATTGACATGCCTCTTTGAATAGAATGGAAAACGGATGGTTTTAATGAGATAATTTATTTTCATGTTCATTGCATATTGTGTACTATTGTTGGTGTGAATTTAAAGGATATTATTTATATTAGATTCTTACGTTTGAGTAATTTACTGGCTTCTATCTTTAGCATATAAACATCACACTAAGAGATGCTAAATATTCGTAAAATTTAGTTATCAAATGACCGATAGAGGCGTTATATCCTTATATAAACCTTTAAAAACCTTATAAACCTCTAGAAACCTTTTTCTTGCAAATATTTAATTTAGTCGCAAGTGTGGTGCAAGCGATCTGCAATCGTAACATACGGTAGAACCTATGTTACGATTGCAGCTCGCTTGCACTTTGGTAGCTCTACTATAAGTTTTCATCTGCTAGAGCCCATGAAATCTCATGGTAGAGCTAAGGATGTAGTACCATTATAATATTTCACTATTACGAAAAGGCGTGAGGCCTCTTTAGTCCACGCTAAGGTAATTGTGCGGGCGTGAGTTCCCAGGGGTGTTTTTAATCCGGCCCCGAACTTCCACAGTCACATTAATGAGGAAATAACACCGCATTACCGACCCCTATTTCGTTCAGAAGTTAGATTGAATAAAAGGTTGTATACCTGTATTAGCGTCAGAAGTTTATGATTTAATTTTATTACATTTAGGTACACAGGTTTGTATGCCCACTGGGACATGGACGCTCGCACGTCTAATTTTTGTGCATAGCAAAATGAACTGTATTTACACATAGAAAAAGTTCATTCTACAACGCAACGGAATAACACTAACATCGCGAGCGAAGTTTGACGCGTAACTTTTACGACATAAATTTAATCTTTATGCATATTGACACACAGTTCGTTTTAGTATTGACAAACATTTTGATGCGCGTGAAGGCTTTAATATAGTAGTAGCTACATCTAGCTGACCGGATATGGTATCATAGACTTAACCCTCCTGTAGATAAAGTGGTATTTATATTGTAGTCGAACATCAAAGAGGAACGCTTTATCGCTTTTGAGAACCTTTTTCAACAAAGCCAATATCGTAAATTCACAGAATAACAGAGGCTAGAGGTATCTATTAAATGTTCGACGCTTGTCTCATAAGAGATTACCTCATATTTTAACATGGTTACCAAAAAACGATGACATGCGATAATTGCTCAGTATTTCATAAAAAGTTACAATACCTTAAAGTTTGAATGCTAATGGTTCATAATGGATTTAAATCGTATAAATTTGTGGACTAAAGAGTAAAGCCTCCTAGAACGCACTAGGACGTCAATGCTCGCGCGGCCAAATATCAGCCCATACCAAAACGAACTTTGTTTCATTAGTCATAAAGATTCAATTTCTGTGGTAAAAGCCACGCCCTCACGCATCAAAATTCGTTCAAACTGTCAGTTCGTTGTAGAACGAACTATTTCCATGTGTCAATACAGTACATTTTGGTATGGCAAAATATTGGCCGCACGAAGCTTGTGTAACGCCTAATGTTTGATTTGTTTTATCGTAGACTTGATCGTAAATTGTCTAAACGATAGCGGTATATCAAAATTCGTTCCTAAAACAATAAACTGGAACAGGGTTGTACTGAACCAATTTGTGCAGTACGCGCGCTCACTAATTTACAGCTGATATTAAAACCGCGAGCTTCACACGTGTCGTATTATAACCCATGTAGCCTAGTTTGTGTTTTGCTTTGAGTTAAGCACTAGAATACTAAAATTATAAATTATTTTTGCCTGAGATTATGCACCAATCGCGTAATCTCAAACTAAGTAATACTTAAATTAGGTTTCGCATTTTTTTAAACAACACATACCTACCTATCGTATGATCCCAAACTAAGAAAAGCATGTATTATGGGTACCATAAAATGTACTACGGGAAATTCCAGTTACACCCAGACCAGGGCAAATTCCAAAAAGGTCATTTCAGAAGTTTCCCGGTAATAAGAATCGAACCCGCAGCTATCCGGTGTAGTGTCGAGCCGCCGACGTTCAAGCACAAGACATGACTGTCATAAAATGGCTGAAAGTCAATTAACTGAACGAAAGCTGAAGTCATATTATTAAACAGTCAATAACAAGAAGTCTATACAGCAATACGTTGCTGTAACAAAATTTGCACTTGCCAGGTACTTGACACTAGTGGTAGTTCGATAAAATCGAAACATTTATGAACTCATTATGGACATATCGACGGCAGAATATAGTAATGTCGTATCTCGAAATATCTAATTTTACACCAGAGCCGAAATACTATTTAAAAAATTCGTGACTCCTTAATAAAACTTGAAAAAAAAACCATACAGCATTGGTTTTTTTTTAAAGGAGGAAAACAAACCTCGCATGCAGTCGAGACATAGACTATTCGACGTGGCTTTTTTTTCGTAACAATTCCATATGATATAGAATTGTTAAATTAATTGACTCCAATTTTCAATTGAAATTAAACTATTTTACGGATTTTATCGCGTTTATTTACTATTTTATTTTCCCGACGTTTAATTTCAATGTATAGTATTCGCGTAAATATAAGAAAACAATATCCAATTTTCAAGTTACATTTCCGCTTTCTGCCGCCGACATATTTTAAGTATCATCAAAAAAGAAATAAACAAAAACCTATTACTATAATAGTTTAATTTCAATGTATAGTATTCGCGTAAATATAAGAAAACAATATCCAATTTTCAAGTTACATTTCCGCTTTCTGCCGCCGACATATTTTAAGTATCATCAAAAAAGAAATAAACAAAAACCTATTACTATAATAGTTTAATTTCAATGTATAGTATTCGCGTAAACATAAGAAAACAATATCCAATTTTCAAGTTACATTTCCGCTTTCTGCCGCCGACATATTTTAAGTATCATCAAAAAAGAAATAAACAAAAACCTATTACTATACGAAACTATAGTTTACATACTGTCACTTGTTGTAGAATAGTTTTGGCCAGTATAGTTTCGATCTATCCTAATGGGAGCGTCGAGTCCGTATTTAATGACTGTGTCCATTCATACGGGGCTTAGTACACATTCTATAGACCGGATCACAGTGTTCAACACGCTCGATTTTTGGTGTTCGGCTTTGTCAGGCGGTGACGATCGATTCGTGTGAATACCGATAGTGGTCGGAACGCGGTCAGATCGGAATAATCGAATACAATTCAACAATGCGATATTTGATATACTGAAGAGTAAAAATTTTGGATTCAATTAACTGTCACCCGCCTGTGGTAGTAGTGTTCAGTGAACATTGTAGGACCGCCACAGTATAAAAATAATAGCAACAATGTTGTATATCTCTGTGAGGGTTGTTCCACATTCAACCTTCATAAAATCATCCTATTTATAGATTATCTATTTGTATAACCTAACCTAACTCTCATCTTGTTTCATCGTATAAAAATGTATATGTTTTCTTAATTCGAATCTGCACTTCTTTTATTCTACGATAAGTAACAATCAATGTTGTTGTTATAGTGTCGTATAAAATACTATTTATGCTTGTATAACTATATCTGAACAGTCTTCAATACTAACATAATAGGTAATTTATTCTGATTTTATTTAGCACTGCCATTTGAATCTTCGAGCTTCCTAATAATAATAATTATTTATCATTAGAAATAAATTAGTTAAAACCTTCTTTATATTTGCCAGTCTCCTAATTAAATTCATGAAGTAACAAAAGCGACACACTAATTAACATTAACTACATCCCTATTGTGCACTTTATATTCAAAATCCCAACCCAGTATCATGCATAAACCGCTCTACGTAGTGACCCGTCCAGTTCACCGATAATCTAAATTAAACCGTGTTTTAAAGAACAAAAGGTGTGTTTTCTTTCGGTTGGATGGGCTACCTACGTCAACTCTTATTAGGTTTGCCTGGTAAGCTTCTTATCAAGCAGTGTATGGCAAAGATAAAGCGGACCACTGATGCCCCGCTGTCTGCCAACATGCATTTGGTATAGTCGTGCACAAGAGTGATTCCATTTGGACTTTGTTTAATCTATTTTTAGGTCACCTTTTGACGGTTAGTCGTGGACTGCGACTACAAGACTTGTTTCCACAAATTTATACGATATAGCCATATTCGGCCGTCGAAACTCTCCCGTCAAAATCTATGGCGATACCAAAACCAACTCTAGTATACTATTACAGCCCTTTTTAACATCCTACTGCCACCTTTCTAGCCTCCCCTCAATGCGAGGGGGATTCAGGCCATAGTCCATAGTTCGTTGAAGAATGTATTTTTTCTCTGAGTCATTACAGTTCGTTTTGTTATTGTCAACACTTCGACACGTTATTTTTAAGGCCCCACTGTATGCGGGGTTAAAATAGTATTATTAACATGGCTGTCAATTAATAAAAATACTCAACTATAGTATTATACTCATAAAGACGTACACTACGATTTGTTGAAACGTTTATACACATTTTTTCTGTGTAAATTGTTTAACGAATTGTGTGGTCAACTGTACCTGTCTAAGCTACGAGGTTGAAGACCATTCCTGACGCTTTAGTGCATGAAATTTGACAGCAACCACCCTCTCCCCGCACTTCCTCCCTCCCGCCCTCGCCGTCACATCTCGCCCTATATTATTAAGCCAGCTTTTATCGCGCCCACCTCGGTCTCGCAAATTAATAGAGGCAATTGTGGCAGTACGTTTTTAAATGAGTAAAACTGTTGGGAACATTCAATTATTCGCTACGCTTATTTAACATGGAAATAAGGGGAATGTAGTGGTAAAGAAAGTTTTATTTCACTTAAAATTAGTTAGCGTGTGTCTGGAGGCTTATAAAACTAATGTCTCTTGTTCAGTTTGGTATTTATGGCTGCACTATACGCATTAATTTAACCCGTGTAATGTACTCATTAATTTCAACTTTGAGTACCATTTCAGTGTAGTTTGATTGCGCTACTATATATTTTTCATTGACCAGCTTAATTTTTAACCGACTTCAAAAAAAGAGAGAGTTCTCAATTCAATAAGTATACTTTTTTGAGTCTTTAATAATGTCAGGAAAGAACAGCAATCAGGTTTTATAAAAAAAAAATACATTTATTATATTATCATCTCCGAACATCGTCGAAATGTACAAAAAATTTATATGAGATCACTAAGATATATTGACAATTATTGATAAAGCGTGATTGTAATATATTTAAAAAGGTTTTGTGGTAGGTCACTGCAGAATAATTAAAATAGTTCGTGGTTAAAAGTTAATGATGGAAGATGGTTTACAGCCATTTAAAGTGTAAAGAAAATACAATAAAATACTTGTAAGAACATATTTTATTTATTTTAATTTTATTTTAAGTTTAGTTTATAATAATACCTTAAGTTCCTATTATATTTTATTTTAGCTTCTGTATTCAAGTTGTCTGCTTATTATGAATGTTGTGCATATTTGTAATTGGCGTAGCACATGCCCTATGTTTAGGAAAGCAATATGTAATGTTTGTGTTCACTCTGTAAATATGCCTTAAATAAATAAATAAATAAAAACATTAAAAACAAATTTGCTGGCTACGGTACAAGAAAAAACTTAAAAAAAAACCATTTATTTATAATAGGGAAAGGAAAGCCAAAAGATAGACATCATACTAAGCTCCATGTAACCCTATACAGCTTCTTTAGAACTCTACTTTGCTTTTCATGTACAGAGCTTACTATAAGATAATACCCGGAACGCAAAGATAAGACAGCAACTTAGTAGGAGAATTACTCACTCCAGAGTAACCTGACGCTAATTAATTATATTCTCTCAAACGTGATTACTTGGTTTGAATATTCATAAAATCTCTCAAACATTCTTCAGTACACTTGAAGTTTAAACTGATTAAATCGACGTAGGAGCATAGTAATTGACTTAAACAATAAAATTACCTGAGTAATTTTGTAATTAAGTAAATCTGTTATGTAATTTAGTTCGTATGCCTTTACAAACACGTACCCATTTTCATTGCAACGGCAAATTAAAAGCATTTTACTTCATGCGTAGATATGCAATAATAATTCAAATATAGGTCTTGAAAAGAAGGCATCCAGCCTGCCAAAGAAACTTATTATATATGTGAAAGGGAAATAAACGCGGAAATGAAAATTAACATCTACGTTTATGCGGTTTTCAGGAACTTCTTCGGTATAAATAACGGAATACTCTACGATACTCTACGAAAGTTTTATAGGGTTACAGTACAAAGGTTTAAAAAACTTGATACAAAATTTAGATACAATGTAAATTAAACTTTTTTTCGTATGTTCAATCCCGGCTAAGCCATAAACTCGGTGGAAATTCTAAAGGGAAACATTCGGAATCAGCACAAAGGCAACTCGATAATAACGCGCCAACTCCATTCTCTGTACTGTAATCATCTCCCATTCCCAATTTCGGAAACTTTTTTCATCTTTGTTCACATCTGTTTGGCTTTTGATTTCCCATTTTCGATTTTAATGCCTCACCGTGTATAAAGTATGGATTTCCATTAAGAAGCTACGAGTGCTACGGCGTAGTAGACAACGTTACGGCGTATAATCGTAGCGATGTCTACTACGGCGTAGCAATAGTAATAACCTGTAGATTTATTTTAGTTTGAACTGGAGCTACGTGCTACGAAATAAATATAAAAATATTGTATCACTACATAGTACGCACTATGTAACTAAGTAGCTCCTGAACCGTTATCTACCTATCTTACAGATGAAAATCGTTAAAAGTTTAATATCAGGGATTCTTTAACGTATTCCCTCCTCAAACACAGTCGGTGATTGGTCGAACAGGGCTGCAAGTGTCTACCTACGTGATTTGAAAGCAAATGGCGCTAGGAACGGGGCTACACTCAGGTACTTGAATTTAAAGTAATGTTGCCAGTTATAATGCGGAACAATTTGAGACTTAGGACCTGAGGTAATAATATAATTCAAATATTGTTTCATTTAAGGGTAGACATCAAAGTAAAAGTAGAGAGTCCTAAATCTGAGTTGTATTTCACTTCAAGACAAATTAATTTTCAAGTGTTTTGTATTACCATTGTACATTACTTAATACATAACTGTGTATAATATTAGGGAGAGAATACACTTACTTTTTCTTCTTCTACTATCACACACATTTATTTAATAAACAACTGATTTATTTATACGTCGGTTTTAATTTTGCTCGCACACATCTAAACAAAGTTTATTGTCCTTCTCATCGTGAAGCCCTGACCCCAAAGGGGCCTCAAGACCCACGCGTCACATTTTGCCAAACTAAAACCACCCCTATTGCAATCAATATAAAGACTGAATTTCTGTGGTAAGAGCCACGCAACTACACGTCATAATTCGCTCGCGGTGTCAATGTTATTCCGTTGGAGAATGAACTTTTTCTATAAATCAATACATTTCGTTTTGGTTATAGCAAAATTGACGCGTGACTTTTGACATACCTGTGGATAGGCTTAGTGCTCATTAGTAGGATAACAATATATTGAGTGCTATTCATTTTGACGAAATGTAGGCAATTATCTTTTTTTTTTCCTAACCGTTTGTGCCCCAATGCTGTGCAAAGGTCTCCCACCCTCATCCCGCTTCTTCGCTCTTTCACACTATCCGTCCAATTAAGCGTTGAGGTCATCGAGGTAGTTAGCTATTTATTAAAATCTTCTGTAAAATAAAAACGTTAAAAATTTACTGGACGTAATTTTTGGAGTTTCTTGCCCATTCTTCTCCATAGGAAATGCATTCCGAATGGGTGGTAGAGATACAATTTTTACTATTTATTGACGATTCATAAGTGCCTGTATTGGTTTATATGAATAAAAAATATTCTGATTCTTAAACCTTTGTTTACTTAGAAATCCAATCTCGATGTCCTAAGAAACCAGCGACGTCTGGCAACTCCAAAGTAAATTTTACGTCAGACTTTACTACTGCAACGTGATTGATACGGCGTGGAAGTACTCGGAGAGTTACTTTTATAGCTCGTGTTCTTGTGAATAACAATAGACCTTGTTTCGAATTTTGTAGCGATATTGTGTTGGTTGATCTTTGCGATACGTTTTGTATTACTTAAGTAAATGATGAAAAAATATCAATAGTCCATTAATATGAAGGAATTCTTCTACTTCCATTTATTTCAATTTAATAACAACGTCATAAAATAATAAAAACAAAAAATAAAAAAATGCCTCTACATAGATGTCAACACCAATACGTTCGTGCTTATTCAGTCGACATAATACATTTATTTATTTCTACACAAAATTCCTTATAAAATAAAAATAAAAATCATTTTTTTTTTATTCGTGTAGGCCAAAAAGCACTAACAAATAGTCAGATTCTACCACCGGTTCGGAATGCTGCTTCCACTGAGAAGAGCCGGTAAGAAACTCAATGGTTACTCTTTTCAAAATGATAATTGCGAGTAATACATTCTCAGGAGCAGCAATGCCTTGAGAGCAGACAGCACCTTTGCCACAATACTAGAGAAGAATTATACTCACGGCAGTCTAAATATAGTCTTTACGCCTAGGAAGCTAGTACAGTAAGGTGCGTCTACTCCCATTTACAATGAAGGGAATATTCTAAACCACAGATGGTTATAGAAATAATTGCTTTGGTATGATGCCTTCATTGCAGTATGGGAGAGAAGATAGTAAGTCATTAAGAGGAAAATGGTTGGACCAGATAAATTAATTTCTGTTCCTAGGTAGTTTATAAAATATATTTAATACATGCAAACTTTAGCCTATCAACAAAAATACATATTTTATACCTAGATCTCAACTACATAGTTTAGTGGCATAATTAGAATATTCTAGTTGTAATATAACACAATTACGTAGTTTTTAGTACATATTATGTACAGACGTATACGCACAGTATTATTAGTATAACGCAGTGTATTTACCCAGCGAATAACGTATACATGCGAAGTATGTACCAACGTACACCACGGGCGATGTATTATTGTACCTACTATCAATACTAGCGGCCAGGAACAAGCAACCCGAGCGTGCGGCGTGTCTACACGGATTGTGTGCCCGGCGCACTTCTGGTATTGTCCGACCACCGTGTGAGCGTGCCGTTCACATTTAAGGCTTAGCAACACAGTCATGTACCCGGCAAAATTTAATACTGTGTATTCTGAGAGCGATTTGGGAGCGTTCTGTCTCCCTATAGATTGATTTATCGGCGCCTCGGGCCGCCGACGCATTCCTCCGTCCCGGTTAATGGAAATCGTAACGGGTTGTCCTTTTCATTTTCAACAAATGATGCTCGCTGTTTTAAAAAGTTTTGTGTTTTTTTTGGTTAGGATCATTTTCCTGTATGTTTATTATTTGTCTGTTACTTTCAGATTTATATAAAAAATGTATAGTGCCCTTAGCAATGCATACGTGAAACAAATTTATTAGATTTGCATCAGTAACAGTAAGGATATTCTTGGTTTTCATAATTAAGGCAACCGTACCTACAATTTGCAGTTAATGAACTATTCATTCGAATTAATTATAACACCATTGTACCTAATTACTAATATTGAAACGCCCTTATTGAGACATAAGGATGACTCCAACGTCATGTGACTAATAGCGGGCGATACTCATAAAATTTTACTTTTTTACAATGTTTAGTTTATCATCACGCCTGTATTCCCTGAAGAGATAGGTAGAGGCATAATGCAGTGCATCCACATTTCACCGATGTATTTTGGTCCCAATGTAATAGGGGGCGAGCCTATTGCCATTGTACCCGACTTATTCCCCCTCAATATAAGAGAGATTTCGGCCGTAGTCCACCATACTGACTCAGTGCACCTTACTATAGACATGCAGGTTTCCTCACGATCTTTTCTTCACCGTTCAGCAAGTGATTATCATTATTAATTATTAAATGAGGGTTCATATTTAAACAAGCAAATTTATGCTTACATTATAGTTTACATAATAATGGTAACTCGTACCAATATAATAAGGGATCAAATTGTTAACAAACGCTTACGGGTAAATTGTTCGCCTCTATTGCTTGTTCTACGAAAATTACATAATGACGTGAAATGATGATTAAGTGGTATCAGTTGTACCTTGAAGAGTAGGATGGTGCCTCGTATAATATAAGCTCGTATATTTCATTTAATGTTCAGTATTCATATCGGTTAAATGGCGAATTGACTCAAGCGCCATTTTGGTATCTTTGCACGAAACCCAGCTCAAAAGACGGAGAATAAATCACTGTTTCCAACGATATATACAGTGTGTATCAGAAGTCCGAAATAATACTTTGGGTACATTTACGCTTGCTCATATGTGGATGCTTAGTGAAGACAGTTTATAGCTAACTATCATAGTTTCTGAGTTATATCCCTTTGAATATTTGTCACAGGTATCGTGTTGTGTCCATTGGGTACATCCATAACCGTATTCAGCAGTGTAAACTACACGTATAAGGGGCAATATTCACAAAACAGAACATGAAAATTTTACATTGGACTTGAGATATTATGAGTTATAGATATTGAAGACGAAAAAAAGTTGGAAAATCATAGTTGAATTTCGATTATTTATTTATACCATTCAGTTGTTTAAAAGATACTGATGCAAACGTCAAAGTATTATTTCAGACTTCTGAAACACCCTGTATAACTTAATATCGCCCAACATGGCGCTTGAGTCCCTTTGCGTTTTAGTCGTCGATATAATATTTGTTATCTCGAGAGTTTACATAAATTCAAAGTAAAAAGTCAGTTAGACTTGTGTTAGCACTTTTAAAATTCACTAGCAGTGTATGCAACCTTAAGAAATTTTTTGCTTTACCATATTACGTATAAAAAAGTCAAGCACAATACTAGAGTAACCAAACAGATTCCTTGTGAATGATGTATTGGAGACCGCTTCTATTGTGGCGCGCATCTCTCGCGCGAGCTAAATATCAATGGCAGTAAGAAAGATTTATTATGTATTGCGAGAATACCCGGATCTAGTTTCCTTGCAGTTTGCTAAGCGATAACTTTTGACTGGGAGTGTTTACAGCATTCGCCGTTTTCACTTACCCTGGAGATCCTTAACGTGTTGCCTAAATATGAAGCAGTCGCCATGGGTTTGTGTGATTGGTCTACAGGTTTACATATGATAAATAACAAAAAGTAAAGTTGGTTTAAAGTTTGTCAGTTATTTTCTAAGGTTAATTCACAGTTGTAACGCTAACCAAATTTACTTCTATTGTAATTGAAGTTTGTCATTTTTTAAGGTTAACTCATAGTGAGATCTGCTAAAAATAAAGCTGGACTACTTTAAATTAGTTAAAGCCCATGAGTTATAAAGCTAACCAAACTTATTTATATTGTAAAATTGGCATTTCACATAAGTTCTACAATTTAAGCCCTGGGGCCTTGAAGCCCTCGAGAGCCCAGGGCTTAAGCTTAGCTTTATACTCATAGGTTTTAACTAATTAAAATAGTCTAGCTTTATTTTTACGTCAGCTTTAAACTTTTTGCTAATACCAAAACAAACTGTGTCAATATGAATAAAGACTGAATTTCTGGAGTAGAAGCCACGCATTTATGCCTCAAAATTCTCGATTCTCTACCGATTAATGCTCTATTTTTAAGAGTCAATACAGTTTGTAAACGTGTTAGCATAAAATTTGTCGAGCGAATTTTGACGATTCTGGGGGCTCAAAGCTTTGATGGTTGTTATAAAAAACTTCAGAATTTGTTGGGCTTAATCTATTTTTAAAGTTTAATTGAACATTCTCATAACAACAAAATCAGTGCAGACAAAAGTTTGTCCCTTACATAAAATTTGTCCTCGACATAGATTTGTATGTTGGATGAATAGCCGACGACAGTACTTACAAGGAAAATAGTTTAATGAACATAATTCGCCGCTTAAAGATGTGGGGCTACCAAAAGGCAGTAAGCAATTATCGTAAAAGGGAACTTCTCGGGAAGTACCCACTCTATTATTGTGCCTATTGTGTCCTTTCATAGGTCAAATGCTTCAGTCAAGTGAATTGGGGTGAATTGAATGTAGTCAAAGCACCTGAAAATATACTTAAGCCATTATTTGTATATCAATCTACTTAGATTTAACAAATAACTCATCAATTATAAGAATTACATATATCTCTAGCTCATTCTAATAAAATAAAATTTATCCTAAACATCATAAAACTTGATCAAATTTTATTTTATTTTAATGAATGTCATGCTGATTCAAATTGTGTACCTAATTAGACCTTTGTAATTTTGTGTTTGTAATTAACCTTTAACCTTTTAATCATAATAGGACCCAAATCGTATGTTTCTTTAGACGAAACTTTAATTTTAAAACATTACGTAGGGAATAATAAATATTTTTAAGACAACATTGGTTAATGTCATATTCAACACTGCTTGGTACTACGTAATCCACTTGTCTTATTGCACCGGGTGGATGCGGGTTCGATTTCCGTCAGCGGAAAATTTCAGAAATGACCTTGTCGGAACTTGTTCTGGTATTGGTACAACTGGGTTCACCCCCAGTCTATTGTACAGTACCCATAGTACAAGCTTTGCTTAGTTTATAATTATACAATGAGTGTTTTTATAGCCTTTCTATGTCCCACTCCCACCCCCAAAGGGGAGGCTTTTGCCCAGGGGCTTTTTCCCTTTTGCCTAAGGGATGACATATATTTTAAAAAATCTTAATTTTTTGGACACACATAACAACTCCTAAGTGAATGATAAGACCAAATAAATATTCAAAAATTCTCGATACTAAGGCCTCATAACTACGAGTATAATGATTTATCCTATTTAGTCTTTAACATGTTAACATGATGTTAGCATTGTTTTCAATAATCCTTCTAATTTTGAATTGAAAATTCTAAAACCCGTCTGCCGCATTACAAAGGGGTCGTTTACTAAAGGAGAAAATGCGATTAAATTAAATTTCCGGCAGTAGGAACTCTCAAAGGGGTTTCCGATAGCTGCAATATCTTAAGCCGTCGTCGCTGTAAAGCATGCTTCACACGGCTTACGATTATTTTTTTTAGCTCACCTTCCTTATTATCACATTACTAATAGCAATCCCATTCAACCACACTAAATGCTTGTATTGGGGGTCAGTTCACATCAATAGTTTTAAGTTCGGGTTGGGAATTGAACCTGGAACCTTTCACCTGCAAAGGCGAGCTAAGCCACAGGGCGTTTGACTATATAGTTATTACTACTTTTTTTTTAAGAACTTTGTACATTCTTTATTTCTGAACGTAAATGGAAAAAAAGTGTTTTGCAAAGCTTTTGTAACTGGATAAAAAACTGTACTATACAACAGTCAGGAAATCGTATTTCACTCGTTTTTTATGAAGCCTCATCTTCAAGTAATACGGTTTGGCCTAGTTTTTCGAGCGTAGGCCGCTCGGCACACTGCATGCGGCTGGTTGGGGGTTCGATACCCGCCAGCGACAAATTTCGTTGAGGCCATTTTTGGGACTGATCCTGCACTCTTACCAAGACCGTGTAGACATAAGTTTTATCTCTTTCTAATGTCAGATTTGTCGACAAAATTACGTCACTTGAAGCTTTTTGTTCTGCACATGGCTCAGTGTGTCGTCATTTTCTCTACCAATTTGACAGTTGAAAGAGATAAAACTTATGTCTACGCGGTCATGCTACTGGGCCAGGTCTGGTGTAACTGGAAATCGTCCTTATTCTTCTGTATGGTACCTATAGGTCTGCTTAGTTTGGGAGCATGCAATGTGTACCTATGTGTTGGCTGGCGATATTTATTTGATTTAGTGCTCAAGTGGTATTTAAGTTGGTATTAGTCATTAGATATAACAACTTAAGTTTATAAAGCCGACTTCCTAGCTTTTTTTTTTTAGTAGCACCGTAGTGTTATCAAACTACCACCAGCCGTGTAAAGCTAGCTTTGATGTCCAGCGATCTCGCTCTTTCAACGCATGGTGAGCCTTTTTGTGTACGTAATGGCTTTGGGGTGCGTTTACGCGAAGAATTACATATTTTTATTGATATACCAAGAAAAATATACAAAAATATTGCGTGTGTCCCACGAAACATGTCAAATAAACAGAGAGAACTTTTTAATATTTGAATTGTGTCAAAAACTTACCAAACTTAAAGATATTGTAACCTATCTACAAAGACATTGCTCAGTACAAATGTACATTACAACGCCGCTGTAAATTACTTTCTACAAGTTATTTTAGTGACATCATCTTGAATTCGAGATGATGTATGTATGATGCTGTCCATTTACGTTCTTCCGACAATGTGTTTGGACCACAGTTGGTTTTTAGACGGTATACGGCATTCGGTTGAGAGTCCAACATATCTCCTTCGACTCCCCCGAGTTGGAAACCTAACGCGATTTCCCACGTAAATAAAAAAGAAGAAAAAACGATACAATGTAATCTGTCTATTTTTTTTCAACCAATAGCGAGACATCAGCCATCGTTATTTCGTTCCGGATGAACTGTCGTACAATCTGTAAAGAAACGCAACGCGATAAAATAAAATTGCCATCGCCTCTAATCTATATACATAAAGAGTTACGGTTATTTCGGTAGTGTCGTTATTTCTCGCCACAGGAAAACTACTGTCGTTGCATGCATAATGGTTGTACCTATAGGGAAGAACTATAGCGGGTGGCCTGATATTAATCTATGAATTCAATAAACACCAGTCTAATACCATAGGGTGTTAAATAAGTCCGAAATAATACTTTCACATATCCATGAATACGAAACAATGCAGTACAAGACAGAATAAAATAAAAAAAAACTACTTTTTCTTGGCGCAGGTTTGAAAACTTGTTTAATGTAATGTTGCCTGCAAAATACTCATGAATGTACTGTTCAGAATATGATTAGTAGTCAGCTCTTGGGAATGTTATGTGAACTCTAAAACTATGATGGTTAGGTATACTCTGCATATAATACACATTAAAACGTAAATGTTAAAAAAACTTTGTCAAAACAAGCTTTTATTTAATTGCCCTTAGTTTTCGTGTTCTCCTCGGCAAGCCCTTTCATTTGATACCCATACCGTGGTAGTGCAGAAAAAATAACTAATCTGCCATCTTGGGAAGATCCGCCATATTGGAATTAAAATGACGTCACATAGCTAAGCATGCATTGTCATCCAAAATAAGCGTGTATACCAAATTTCAATTCAATCAGTCAAAGATAACTGATTTAAAATTCAGTTGCAAGATTCCACCCGGACATACATTGCAAGTTAATATAAGGCTTGTAATAAAATAAAGTATTTCGGACTTCTGATACATCCTTCATAGTAAATAATCTAACTCCGCTACTGTTCAACCAGTCAGTCGGTTACGCTACATGATTCCTGTCGTGGAAGTCTCCTGTGTTTACGACCAGCTTGCTCCCATTAAGCCTCGCGTACACTGGGCGTCATGAATCGCGCGTCACAATGTTTGCATTAATCTGTATACAGTATTATTTTAAATGGTTTATAGATGGATTGAAATGGCTTTAAATATGAAGGTTAATTGATAACAAAAATAAATAGGGTTTAAAATTACCAGTGAATTGCGTTTCACTATTGAAAAAGTATAGTATATGTGAACGAAAGACTTCGTACATCCAAAACTACCAGGTTTAAACAAGAATTTATTTTTCTCCGTTAAAGTTTCCGAGGCTCCAGATCTAAGATATCCTGTCGTATCCATTTGTCCGTAGTCTATGTAAGGAGCCTCGGAATTGGTCCGTAAGTGCGACGCAGGAAGAATGATCGCTAGCTAATGCTCGCCCCGAAATGGTGAATGGCCGGACGACCATGCAGTTTTATTGCAGCCTTTCAACGGAATCGACCGGCGGCTTGTCTCTTCAGAAACTATCGGTCCTTTAGATCAAACTGGGCTCAAACAAACACTTCGATGTCGAGAAACGGACGCCGTAAACTTTAGACAGGATAAACCTAATTTGTGCTTTATATTCTCACGAGGAAGGTAGGTAGTCCATCCGCTCGCGCGCAGGATGTCCTGAAGGGTTTGTCAATCTGCAGATAAAACAAAGTTTCACCAAAAATATGCGCATCACAGAGACACGGCCGTATCTTAATGAAAAAACTTTTGTACATTTCAATTAGTATCCTTTCAAAGACTGTAATTTTCCGACGTTAACGAGTTAAATTTTATCGAAAATTAATTGCGACATCTTCATTGAAAACTTTTCACTCAACTTTGATACCTACCCAAATTTTCCATCGGGGAAACTTTGACAATACAGAGTGTATCCACCGTGAAACTCGAGAAGGAGGGTGACTGAGTGGCTGTTACGTAGAAGTAAATCTTAAACAAATTTTCTCTTCGATCACCCGTTCTACTGGATCCCGAAAACATTATTAAGAAAGTTGCCGGTTTCGTTTGGCGCAAGTTTAATTACACCAAATCAATAAAGACGCAAAAGGCTTACTATATCAAGGGGTGTAAGGCTATTTAACTTAAGCGACATTTTTTTAAACTTTACAAGAGAGCTTACTCATGCGACGCAGAAAAATTTGCTGATTCCAAATATGTATATAAGTCATTAAAAAAAATACATCATCACGCCTGTATTCCCCGAAGGGGTAGGCAGAGGTGCACTGCAGTGCGCCCACACGTCGCCGATGTATTTTGGTCCCAATGTAATAGAGGGCAAGCCTATTGCCATTATACCGGGCACACAGGTTTCCTCACGATGTTTTCCGTCACCGTTTCTTAGCAAGTGATAATCTCAGATGAAAATGAGATTCGCACATGGAACCCAGAGGTGCGAGCCGGGGATAGAACCTGCGCACTTTGATTGCAAAGCGTGCGTTCGATCACTCGGCTACCACTGCTTTTATATAAGTCAATATCCCAAAAGTGTATCTTAAGTCAAATGGCCTTTCACACCTCGATAATATTCGCCTATGTCACGGCATAGATATTATTCAATATGGTTTTTTATAAATATAGGGTAACCATTCCCACTGTCGGCATTCCCCCACTTATTGGCACCCATGACTTTATGTTAAAATAACAAGTAAACCATGACATAAACCCCTGATTTTATGTCAAAAATTGAAAGATTTTTTAATCTAAAACCCTTAACTTTAACCTCAAACTCAGACTTAATTAGTACAAACTTTAAGTTTGTTTAGGAAATACACTAAAAAGCCCTTTTTACGCATTTTCTTAAGGACCGGTAATTGGGCCAGTAATCGGGTTATCGGAAAAATTTCGAAAAAATGTGAAAAACATGTTTCTAATTTTATTTTTTTTCTAAAATCCCGAAAAAAATATGAACGAGTGGATTTTATATAATCTGATATCCTTTTTGGCAAAATAATGGGTCATAGAGCGTTTTGGTGACTGATTTTCCCCGAGTAGGCGCTTAAGGTGCTAATAGCTGGGAGTTTTACCCTAGTTAGCGTGGAAACCTATATTTTTTACAGGCATCTCTACGTATTCTATCGCGTCAACGAGCTGTCGGCTAACTGTAATCCCGTAATCCACCAGCTTGTATAAATACCTCCAAACATAATGTTCTGCCACCTCACAAAGCCGCGGGTAGACTGGAGCGACAAGACACGCACTGGATTTTTTTCCCAATACCAAAACGAACTGTATTCAATTATAGAGTTCATTTTTCAACGAAATGTCTATGGCAAGCGTCGGCTTGCCAATTATGGAGCGTGGACGCGTGGTTTTTTTAACATACCAATTCAATTAGACACAGAGTTCGTTTTCGTAATAATAAAAAAAAACAGCGCGTGACTTGACATCCCAGTGTACTCGGGGCTTCAAATCGTCACACGGTTGTCCCGTGTGAACAAAGCCTTGAAGTGGATTTACAATGCCTGTCGTTGAAGCAATCAACAATGGAGGTTAAAAATAGTAACATGAATAGATTGCCGTAGAAATAATATAAGACTTTAATCGCCCTTTACAGCGCTTCCAATTAACTGTCTGTCGATTCACAAATCGATGGAAGTTCTATCGATTTATATGCCATGTATCTAATTACAACATGCAATTGTTTTTGAATGTATAAAGCTTTACTTGTAATTACAAAATACAACTCAGGCCAGCGGTTCTCTAAAAAAAAACCATGTGTGAGTGTGTGAGTGCCAATAATTTTATAATAACACGATACATTTGTTACTATTTTATTACAAACCAAACCGCTAGTATTCAAATTATCGTTAGGGATTACAAGTTTAAATCGGTTCCATGTGTATGAGGACGAGAACTTGTGCGTCGATGGGCGCTCTTGTGTGAGTAAATCACCATTACTGTGTACATCATTTACAAGCCCAAAAATGCTACCTTCCCGCTTCCTCTCGCGGGCCTCTTGTAATCCGTGAGGTGGTGTGCGTGAGCCGCCCTGTACCGATAGGTGCTCGAGCTCGATGTAGATGTGTAGGTGCACGGTCCGGGCCCGCGTAGCCCCCGCCAGTGACGAGCCGGCCGTAGCGAGACTACGACGCACTACGCCGTAGCGATCGCGGCCGCATATCGAACCCCCTACCCACATCATCGGACAATAGAACCGGCGACGATTCGTGGCGTTTTGTATTTTTTTTTGTTGGATGTGAATAAAAGCGACTCTTTGTGATATTCACTCGTAAAAACCGGAGACAGTATGCTGTAGGGACACCCTTTGTCCTTTAAAGAGACGGTTATTAGGGCGGCACTATGTAATTTTTGAACATTAATTTGTCATAATGATAGCTAACAAATTGGGACAGTTTAGTCGTGTTGCGGCAGCTTGAACGGGATATAGAAGCCACAACTTACGACGTTGTGTATTAATAATTGAGGTCCCAAAATGCCAGCTCTGGCGTAATATCGTAATCCATGTGACGCTTTAGTGTTGGTGTAAAGTAATTAATAACAGACTACTGTACGAGTGTTCTAATGGAGTTTGTGTACTTACGCATACACAAATAAGCATAAGGTAAATAATTTATTATTATTTTGTGTACTGTAACAAGTGTATTTGTTATCGAACACAATATTACCTATATTTGTAATTTATTTAATAAGTATTTTGTTAAGTTATTTGGGTTTCACTTAGCCATAAAATGTTTTTACAATAACTAAACATAGGTATTAAGTTGTTATAGAGGCAAGAATATTTATCAGATCTATGAACCGTCAGTATCAAATTTATCAGGGCTGTTTAAAATGACCGAAAATTGTCATTTATTTCAATACGACAAAAACTTCTTCCCACCACTTTTGCGATTGACAGTTTTTTTTTGGGTCGTTCATGTAATTTTGAATGGTCAATTTGACTCAATAATTATGATACTGATTGTACTATTATTGCAGGCAAGTATAAACAATATGACTCAACTACATGCAGTACCTAGATATTATGGGTATTCTACGTAAATGCCTGACCTATATTAGTTTTATAAGTGCAGGCACAATACTAATTCCCAAATTAGTAGAAGGGTATATATTTATAATGAAATAGTATATATTTTTAGTAATACATCTCTCATGGAGTATTATTATAGAATATCATTAGTATCTATTGGAGAAAACATTGGGTGCGTCATAAATAAGTACTGCTGATTTGTCTTGTTGAAACCCTGGAACCTGTTAGAGCAAAACGGGATTTTTACCCACAGTAAATGGGCCATATCATTCTATTAATTTAGAAGTAAACGGCTACCCACATGCACGCGTTGCTAAAAATGTTGAATCAATATTAGAATACTACACAATTATTCTTAGACCACGCAAATAGACAGATTGACAGTATCAATATCGAACTTCGCCTTACAATAGATACAACCGAAACCTACCTTTAAGGCCAGTACACACCTGCAACAATTCCCCGTTGTTGCTGCCAGCGTTTGTTTGCGGAGGCGGCGGCGATACCGCGATTGACTGACTTCATTGTTTGAAGCGGCAAGCATAACTCCATTGTGGAAGTGAATGTCATACCTCATGTTCGGCAGTCTATGCTCGGTCTATACCATTTGAAAAGACATGTATTTTTTTGTCAAATGGCTCTGCAAATCATGTCGTATTTTTGTTTGGAAATTTGCAGGGGGACTACAATGGTGTTTCAGCAATTCCTCTTGTTTTCTAGAAGAGTAGCGATCCGCTATCGGGAATTTGCACATTTTACGAGTAGATTCGTATCAGAGAATTCATATTTAATATCATACTTTAATGGCTATCTTAGACTTCCAGGTAGGGGAAAGGACTTTGTGCGATTGGAAGTTATCATAGAATATTGATGATAACCACCTGTCTAGCATAAAATGAGGAAACATTACATTCGCGGGAAAGGGAGTTTATTTGCTTTACGTACACAATTGTAGGTACACTACTTACTAGCGTATTATGACTACTCAATGATTCTGTATATACATATAAAATCACAGATGATAATTATTGCAGATAAGTTAATTCAAGATTGATGTTATCAATAAAAACACTGATTCGAAGCCAATTTCTTATTGGTATAACTTAGTTCGACCGAGTACCCACAGTTCCTTATTCCACTCATATACTTAAATAAACAAAAATATAGGAGTACGCCGCGGGAGGCAGAAATCAAAATAAGACGTTATAGGTCCTCGGAATAATATTTATATAATATAGATATGCGATAATCTCATACCGTGGAGAAAAATATTTATGTTCCACTAGATACACGTACATACCTACTCGTTATAATGCTTTGGGGCTTCACTGAAATCTTTAGATATCATGAGTCAGGATATGTCTAAGATTGTTAGTTACTACTATTGCATAGGTAAAGAATTATCTTTAAAAAAATACAGATTACTACGTATCACGTTGTCACGTCGTACGAATAAAACCACAAAGGTGGACAAATCGTGCTAATACCTGGACGGCCGAATAAATAACAAATATAAATAATAAATATCAACTTAAAAAATATTAAAGAAACATTATTTGTCACCGTGTCCATAGTAATAGAGAAGATGGCTATCTTAAGTTTATTGATATATTTAATTTTAATGTAATTTTACAGTTCTAAAGCCATAATCTGTATTGATATACCTCTAAGACCGTATATTTAGATTAAATATTAGCACTTAAGTAATGAAAAATGTAAAACGGATACACGAGAACTGCTGCCGACAAACTGTTATGCAGTTTGGCAGACTTTTTTGATTGTTATAAATTTATTTTATTGAGAACAAATAAAAAAAAATAAAAAAAGTTGCTAGCGCCGTGGCTGACCAAGACGAAGATGATGATTTGGTCGCTTCTGCGGGTAAAACGCAGCCAGGGTAGGAACGTGTAGAGGCAAGGAGGAATGACTAGCATTGTGAGGCTATCATGCTACTACAATTCACATTAGCCTCTCGAACTAAGCTAATTCTTGTACTAGTAGTGGACTCACGTCAATCGAACGAGAATCGAATTCGGAACCCCTCGGTTACGAGGGCATCCCTTTTAACCACTAGGCTATTGCGGTTTTATTGGTATTTTTTTTATAATTCGCCCATGTTTTTTATCTGTTAGTTAAATGAGAGCAAACGAAACCGCTATGAAGACAACTAGTCTGTACTTTAATTTATTGTAATTATCTATCTATATAAAATTGGACTTATATATAACGCTACCTATATTATAACTGTTAAAAGACATTTTTAGGAAATTCACTCCATCTAAAAATGAAATATTTAAATTAAAATATTTTGTCAAATATTTTAAACCCAGTGGGCCGAACCTCGGCAAATTTGTTCGATCTGAACGCCAGTGTTTGCAAAGTGGCCTATTTTATGCTCCACAGTTGACCGGGCGATTGCTTTACAATCGTGAATGAATACAGGCAGTTTTTATCAATATTTTTAAATTGATTTTCAACTTTGAAACTTATTCTGCTCTTAGTTAAATACCTATTGCGTTACTATCGTACGATAATAATAGCATTATTTTAACACAGTGTCAAAACCTCTAGTCTTCCAATAACCAAAATCATACCTGCCATCTCGATTCCGCACAGTGGTCAGTGAGGAGCCTTTTACGTGTAACATTTCAGAGAATGCGATAGTCGGCGAATGTCACCTCGAACTGCTTCCTGCAGCGCACTGTAGAACGGGTAAATTGAATTGAGTCTCTAGTACCTATACCACTTTTGAAAATATATTTTGTAAGATATACGAAATTCTTACTTGTTTTATCAATAAACTGAACTTCAAAGGGAGAGTTGACTCGAATATCTCGCAAGGTGCGCTCGTTGCAAATTGGATTGTATTGTAAAAATAATAATCGACAATCGTGCTTTTATCGTTGAGTTGTTTAAAAAAAAACGCTTATTATAAAGCACGTTTCGTTATTTAAAAAACCCCAACAATTTTGTTACAAAAGCGGGCAAAGTCCCAGATAGACCAGATGTGTTTGGCCCTTATTCGCTAGGTAGCTGACTACGTACAACCGCACAAATAATCCTATCAAACAAATAAGCCGCCTAATAAAATTACCGGTGTAGGGAAACGGGCACAGTTATTAATAAAGATATAATTTTCCTCCCTGTTATGAGTACGAATGGCCATCCGTTACGCAATTAAACCACACGAAATGGTCCCGTGTCCATTGAGATTTGCATACAGATATGTGATTATATCCAAAACGGCTTTGTGTTATGGATATAACGAGGAGAAAAAAAATACTGTTTCAAATAGGTGTATGGAATTTTATTGCTATGAAATCCGAAGCGATCCGGACAAAAGGGTACGATAATGTGTCTCGTAGATCCAAGCGAGCTATTTTTAACAATACTTGTAAATGTTTATGATACGGAATTTTGAAATGAATTTACTCCGCAATTAGACTTAAAATGATTAATAATATACGTTTAAGAATTGTACTAGTCTAGTTATTTTTTTATTGGATCCATTAACAGAAAGCTTATGATGAAAAGAGAGGCTTTTTAAAATGTATTCACATAATATACACATTATGACTCTAAACTTTCTTTATTAGCCTTTCGACCTTGAGTAAAATAGTCGGAATTTTCCGCCAAAGGAGAAAACTTATATCGCTGGGCTAAGGAAATGTCCATATCTAAGTAATATGCCAAAATATTCCACTTGACCGTTTCTAACCGAGATATTGGATAATTTTTATATAGGTGTATCAAATGTTAGAAGTTGTATTGTTGGTACGCAAACGGTAGCTGATATTAGATATTTTTAGGGTTCCGTACCCAAAGGGTAAAACGGGAACCCTATTACTGAGACTTCGCTGTCCGTCCGTCCGTCCGAACCGTGATAGCTAGAGAGTTGAAATTTTCACAGATGATGTATTTCTGTTGCTACTATAACAACAAATACTAAAATACAGAATATTTAAGGGCTCCCATACAACAAACATGATTTTTTGCCCGTTTTTATAGATAATGGTACGGAACCCTTTGTGCGCGAGTCCGACTCGCACTTGGCCGGTTTTTATAGATAATGGTACGGAACCCTTCGTGCACGAGTCCGACTCGCACTTGGCCGGTTTTTTAATACTTAGACAGCCTTTAGTCTGATATTATAGTAAGTATTAACGTATACGATAATTTCCGAGGTAAGTGCCTTCACACATTCGTTACAGCTTTCGTGCTGTTGCATTAGAACTCTAAATATCTAAACACATTGTTAACTTCTTTTAAGTCGATAGAAAACTAAACGAGTATTTGACATAGTATCGGAGATTTAACATTTTTTTTAATTTAGCGGTAAATTACTTTATACGTTCAAATTATGACAATTCTGGTTTTCATGTCACATATGATAAGAATGAATATTTTTGTAGACTTGCGTAAGGTTTTTCACGAATATTATTTACTTCTATTGATACGTTAATTTTGATAAACTTTAGCTGCTTACTATATGTAACTGTATCTAGATGGAATTTATCTCGAACAATTGAGTCTGGAATGCTCAGGTACCTAAACTGTCCAGTCGGATTCCTTCCGTGGCATCACTGAAATCTAAAACAGCTTGCTTGACGGCATTTGCTGTAGACAGCAAATGCCGTCAAGCGGGATTGATCCCGTGTTGACCTATAAACTGACTAAGAGATCGATCTGTGCAACCCGCTTTATGAAATTTGTTTCTTATAACTTTACGAGTACCTACTATAGAGGCATATAATAGCATATGTACTTCCTAAAATGTGATTTAATATGGTAAGTAGATGCACAGAAGTATCTTTTTTTTAATATTTCATACAATATATTTACACACGCCTTACGTTTGCATATCTATACAATATTATAAAGCTGAAGAGTTTGTTTGTTTGGTTGAACACATTAAGCTATGTAACCACCAGTCCAATAAAAAATTTTTTTGCTGTGTATAGCCTATTTATTGAGGAAGATTATATACTTTATAACATCACGCTACGACATAGCAACCATAAACGTGGGTAAAACCGCGGGCACAGCTAGTTTAGGATATAAATGTTTCACAATACGTGTTAAATTGTTATAATTATATTAAAAGCGATTAAATGAAAAAAACTAGATTAACAGAACATGAAATAAACAGATTAAATATTTTGTTTGTCTATTGTACGGTTTTCCAACGTATAAATATATAGATGGGTACAAAATTTCATTAAATTAATATAGTTTGATTAAGTAGTTTAAAAATTATTGAATAAACTGAACGTATTTCAAGGATTGTCGAGAGTCAGGGTCCTAAGATCCAATAATATGTTAAAGAGGTCGCCGCTACAAAACAATACGGAGCTGTAATTTTTCATATTTAGACGTGAACACATAATAGTTATGGGATACATAGGGTTACTATAGAATGAAACTTATGGTTCTAAATTAAAAATATTGTATAGAACATCTTCGCTGATTGTATCGTTATATATTCGAATGCGTAACAATTTACTCGAACCTATTTACGATAATCGATTCAGCTTAAACAAGAATCTGTTTCAATGTATTTACAGAACGATTATTTCCTACAATAAAGGCCTACAATGCTAGCATTTCCAGGTATCATTACGGAAGCCAATATAACGAGTGATTTCATGGAAACGATTTTTTCAAAACCATTTTATTAAATGTAAGCTTGGTATTTTCATTATGTAGGTAACTTTCTGATCGTTTTATATAGTAAACTCGATAACTGTTGGTAGCTTAATAGTAATACTATTAATGTTTCTTGATTTAGGAAGTGACTTGTAGTTAGGTCCTTAAACTAGCTTTGTTTAACTATATTAGTGTCCCATTGCTGGGAAAAGATCTCCTAAACTAACTTATCAAATTATATTTTAGAATTATAGTAATTTCCATCGATTAACGGTGCAAACAATTTTTTTACTACACGTGTTTTCCATATTAAATTTAGTAGGTCATACCTATGTATAATAATATGATTATCTCTAATCACACACTATTATACATTGGTTCTCACCAATCCCGGTTTAAGGACCGGGGTTGCGGTGTACAATCGAGCTTTCGGAATGTTTCGCACAAAGTCCGTAGGTTATTAGTTTTTAGGGTTCCGTACCTAAAAATCAAAAAAAGGATCCCTGCGATGTCCGTCTGTCTGTCTATCAAAACCATTCTTCTCAGGAACGCGTAGAGGTATCAAAGTGAAACTAATAACAAAGACTCGATCTCTCATGCCGCACTCATTCATTTGGCAATTTCATAGTTCATGTACGGTGCGCGAGTCCGACTCGCACTTGGCCAGTTTTTATGGAATAATACAGTGTGCAAAGCAACGTTGCGACGCCTCGGAGAAGGCCCATTTTATGTGAACAATAACATCAAAAGCAGAAGGTGCACGGTCCATACTTTCTCGCAGTAACCGTATGGGGTTCGTTGATTTTCGAAAAAGTAAAAGCAAAACCCTGCGTTGTTTACTCAGTAATTAAAACGCTGGGTGGTCTTTACGACCACAGCAACCGGCAGAATGTTCTATTATATTCAGACGCGCCATTCAGAATTCAAAGAAAAAGTATATTTTTATGTTTTCGTGAGCTTTTCAAGTAAATGTCGCTTTATGAATAATGTATATCTTTAAAGTGGGGATAAAGAAGTTAGGTCGCATGATAATAATTAAATAGGTGCATTTATTAGGATTCTCGAGTATGTTATTGTTTAATTTCTTATAAATCAGATAGAAACTTATAGTACGAGATAGTAATTAAATTATGAGTGACATAAGATTCATATATTTAGTATATGTGCTTAATTTGAAATTAACATTAACAGGATTATCTTTGCTGCTGGAAAAAATAATGCAACGAATAAAGTGGGAATGACACGTTCGTTAATTACCTATTATTATTTTGGGTGTAGAAATTACATATTTCGCGTTTAAATGTTAAATTTTTAGTTATAAGACACTCTGAATAGAAATCGTTTTAATTTGCACAACAGAATCTGTTCCATGCAAAGCCGAACATTATTAAGAAACCGAACGAAAAGAAGAACCCATTAGCAAAAGATTCGAGTGATGGCATGAGTGTAATTTTTCATACCACTTAAATTAGCTTTGATCATAAATAATAAATACATAAATACACAAAAAACTGTGGAAAGGGCCCTGAGGCGATCGCTATCGATCAACTGACCGTGTTAGGACCCCTCGGAGGGCCGAGTCGGCCGCCCCTTGTAATCAAAACAGTAATCAAACGCTATGAATTGGTCGAACGAGAGTTGAAATTTGAATTTTAAATAGACTCACTACATGTGAATGGAAGGGCCCCAAAGATAACGTATTGATTTTTAGTTAAACTAGGGATTCATGGCAAGGGGACGCTTTGTTCGACTATTCGTAAAATTAATCCTATTTTTATTTGAATTCAGAATGAATTTTCTAGCCAACTGTTGTTTGATTAGAATAGGCGATGGAAATGAGATCCTAAATACAATCGCGACATTTTATTCATTTAAAGTTATTAAAAGATTTTTTGGTAACATTTTAGAATTCTTAATTCAATATTTTTTTGTGACAAATAACTTGAGCACAGACGAATATAAATATGAATAAAAAGAAGTAACATTACTGTGAATTTTATAATTTATTTATAACTACTATTGACAAAACAATTCAAAATAAAATTAATTTAATAAGTTGAAATTAAAATAAGATAAAAGTAATACATGACTTTTAAATTTTAATATTCTATAAACACTAAAAGTGCTAAGGGAGCAAAGCGTAAATTGAACGACATATACTGTAATTACTACTTATAAGCAAAATCTGTTCTCATGTAAGTGGCTATTTTGTCTTTTATGAGAATAAATATCTATAAACTGACATGACTTTTATATTACAATTTTATTAATTTACTAAAATCTCACAATTACTAAAGGAAAACATAATAAAAATGTATTTTATGTAACCGGTAAAAAGCTTAACATTGCACTTGGTATACGGAATGCATTACAACAAAAGATGAACAAATAAAGTTATTAAAGTAAATTCTTATATTAAAAATAGTTTTCGCGCTGCGTTTCGCGACTGGCCTTAATCTGGCGACCCGTTCCCTCGCCAAGCAATTATCTACGTGAAATAGTGTCTGTATTAGGAGCACTCACTTTGTACCGGATTAGACCGGATTACGTTAACTGTAAGTAGCCTTCTGTGCTGGTATTCAGTCGGAAATAACATATAACGTAGATATTAGACGAGCAATCATTTGGCGGCTGGTCTGGTCTAAGTTTGTACTTAAGTTATTTCAATTGACATTCAGACCAAATTGCCCTGAACAAGGTGGTATTCTTGTGGTCTATTGTTATTGCCGACTTATTTTATTGGTACTTAATTGGTGACTTGGCTACGGCTGTGTTGTGGTCGTTAATAAGCCGACGCTTCGTATTAAATTGCTATAATAGCCACTATATCTGGTAGAAAAGTATTTCATTAGTGAATAATGTCAGTCTTGTTTTTTTCCTTTTGGCGGCACAGTTTACAAACACGCCGTATATCCCAGTGCCTATTGCACTATACAATTCTCAAGTACATATTAAGTAGTTAATATATGACGATGATGTTGGTTATAAAGATTCCATACAAAGCAATTTATTTATTGAAAAATGTTTGGTCATCTTGAAGAAATAGAAAGTAAGATTTGCCGCTTTTGTTTTAATTATTTACAATGACACCTATTTATAATTAATACCTACATGATAATAATAATATTTATTTACTTAAATAAAACATTACTAAGTATGCAAAAAAACTCGACACCCAAACCCAACACCAATGCGTAAGACTAGATAATCCAATCTAAAATTGGACGCAACCTTAGCTCCGGTGAAAAATACGCCTTAATACCATATCCTATAAATCGCGTTTCGGGAAAAATACACCCTGAGTGGGTTACGTAACGTTACCCATATTATGGCCTGTTTGTGGGACAGAAATCTCAACGTAATGGTTCCCACACGGGTCTTTATTTTAAGGATACACGCTATATACCAAAATGTTTTCGTAAAATGGTTCGCCCATTTCACAGTATTGACATAGATAATGTACTCTCGAGGTATGGAGACGGGGCCGGGAGCGGCGGCGAGCCCAAGGGAGGTTTTCTAAAACAAAGCCTTGAAAGCAAGGGAAGATTAGAAGCGATATACTCTCACCGAGGCGTGGTGTACGCTGGAAAATATCTTAACGGACGTCCCTTCGAAACTTGGATAGCCGTCTGGGCGAGATAGCAAGGGCGGGAGAAAATATTGCACACTCTTGATAAGAAAAACCTGAATAATGACCTACACCCCATTTTTGAGAACTAAACGATTCATTTACTATTAAGGCATTGTAAAATACTTGTGCACTGAAAGAAGGCATAGAATCCACCTGCTAGGCGATTAAGCCATTCTTATTACTATTGATTTTCGTTAGAAACCAAACAACATAGCGGATTTTATATACATTTTACATGAGATGAATGAAATACATTTATAATATAATTACGTTATCATCCTGTTCGTAGATAGATTTAAATTTGTGTCAATTTTGAGGCGAGTTTTTAACTTCGTAGACTCCGCTTTGCATCCCGCGTATATCTTTATTTGTATGTGGTTCTTACAACTCTATACGAAAAAAAAAAACAAAATGCATAATAATTAATAATAGAAGGCCCACTCTGTATTGCTAGTTAATTTTACCACCACCAACACCTCTGATATACATACATTATCTTTATTTGTCGTGTACTCAAAATGTAGATGTGACCGTTTATCTACTTATCCTCCCTTTCGGCTGCATGTTTTGTTTAAAAGCCCTCTGCACCATGTGGCGTCGTAAAAACACACCGAGTCGGTCCGGCCCCTAATCCTGACCACGCAACCGTTCGGAGTACCCTTCACTCATTTGCATAAGTCCTGTCCATCATAAGATGGGTTGTAAAACTTTAATAAGACTTTTTGATGGCATCCCTTGCAGATTTAATAGGAATATAGGGGATTATAATGATTGAATATGATAGGAACATGTAGCGAATGTGATAATAAAAAGGGATATTGTGTTTCATGAATGGTTGAACACTGGTTGTTACATGCCCCATTGTCTTAAGCTAACACGGGTAGTGTAGGCCTGTTTATGTATCGGAGAACATAACTACGAAGGAGTAATTATTAATCAGTTTCTTACATTGTGCAAGAGATGTATCTCTCTATTTTTTTTTTTTTTTTTTATGAGATACGGAGGCAAACGAGCAGACGTTTCACCTGATGGTAAGTGATCAACGCCGCCCATGGACACCTGCAACACCAGGGGCATCGCAAGTGCGTTGCCGGTCTTTAAGGAATGAGTAGGCTCGTTTCTAGAAGATACCTTTGTCGCATCGGTCCGGGAACCCCGGAAGGAAGTTCATTCCACAGTTTGGTGGTGCAATTTCATTTTGAAGTATAAGGTGGACGCGTTTTGCGGTCATATCCCACTGTGTTCTTTTATTTTACGGCAAAGTATAATGTAATATTTAGCTTTGTATTTAATATGTTGATATAATTTTATATTATAGGGTTTTATATTTACTGTTTCTGTCGTAATATTAGCCTAATAATATTCATACATCAATTTTATTTACCAAAAATAAGTACGGTCACAAACAGTCCAGTCCAGCTATCTATTTACACAGCCGGGATACCAAAACGTAACGTTGTATACGACATATCATAATATTGTTATGTGTAATACTCGTTGGTAATAAAACGTGGCCAGTTTATTCGTCAAAAAGTAAGAGTAGAATGTTTTTTGGTGTGCCAAAGGTGAAAGAAACAAATCTAACACTCGTGATCACTCCAATACCTACGATGTATTGCTTCCGAGTCAAAAAAAAATACGTATAAATATGTAAGATCGATAATAACGGCACTGCACCAATTATTAACTTTTCATGCACTTATGAGCGTATGCCTATAGTATGAACGCAGTCGTTTGAAGTTGAAACAAGGATAATAAAAATACTGAAGCGATTTTATAACAGGATCGGAATTGCCATCGAAACTTTTATTACCCTCTATACATCTAACTCCGCGGAGTAGATACAAAAATGGCTACAATTGGCTAAAAAGCGGCATCACGCCACAAGTTCATCCAATAAATATTCCTAACTGCCGTTTCGTAAGGATACAAATGCTCGAAAACACAATGATGGCCGCCGACAAAATACAATACTGCTCAGAACAAGTGAAGCGTGGCCAACATATTCTGTTTGTTGGGAAAAATTGTGGGAATCGTGTTTTTCTCGTATCTTACTTTTGAATGTTGTTTGTTCGGTAATCGTCGTAATCGCTATTCTACTGTTTTGTTTGGATTTTAACTGACCGGAAAGTCTGAGGCATATGAAGGCTTTTATTTATTTGTAGTATGAAGATTTGTGTGTACTTGAGTCACGATCCAAGTAAACAAGGTGTATGGAAAACCCGATGTAATATGTTAGGCACAACTCTAGTTGTTATTATGTTGTTTCTTAGTGAAGTACTATGCGCAACTATCATACTTTCTGAGTTACCGGCCTTTGAACATTTGTCACAACCATAGGCTAGGGCCTATGGTTGTGATGTGTGCCCTAGGGGGCACTCCCTAAGTCCAGTCAAAAAGTCTAAACTGCATTTCTGAATGGCGGAAAATCAAGTCACAAATAAATATTTGGTCTTCAAATAATATACCAATAAATAAATATTTTATGTAATATTTTATTACATGGAAATTAAACAGAGCCCGAGATGTTTCAAGTTTATGAAAATTGCTGCATATTATTTGTAGGTATATCCAATTTTCATGCGAGATAGTATTATTTTGGCCTTCTGAAACACCCTGTGGAAAAACAAGGGAAGTGCCCATAAAATTAATGTACCTATTATTTGGATGGAATTTCTGTGTAGTTTCGATAAAACCAATTGAATTGAAATGATATGAGTACCTAACTGTTACGATAACAGGTATCATACAAAGTTTTATTTTGTTCGTTTTGTCATCAACAGTGCCAAGTTTGGTTATAACATCAATATACAGCATGTATCATTATTAATGTTCTATGCCAAGAAGTTGCGATACTAACTTCCTGACAAGGTTATTTTCCTCCGAAAAAATTAGACGTACGAAATATATCTCCCAGGCATTGATAAAGCGCTCTTCGGCTATCCATAATTTTGTGAGAAAATTATTCCCAACCGAGTTATTCTCACGGTATTAATTCCTGTAAGTTTCCAAGGAGGCTTTTTCGATTTTCTGCACACTGTCAAAGTTAACTAAGTATATTTGGAATAAGGAAAATGTTTCTGTAGGATTCCATACAAAATATTTTCTTCGTAAGTTTTATCTTCACAAGTATAATGTCAGCGTAGCGACGGTCAGCGAAGTGTGCGAAACGGAACGGCGTTATCTTTATAGGCTGTACCTACGCCTATTATTTTGCTATCTCACATCCTTGGGGGTTTAGTGGGTACGATACGACCACTAGGTAGAAGATGCAATATATCTTATATCAGCTTTAATAAAGAGGACGTGTCTACGGAACTCAGTTGAGCCCCAGAAATATTGGAGCGTCAAGACGCTTGCGTAACTTTTATTCCAATACTAAAACGAACTGTCTTGGCGTAGTATCATTGGTAGCGTGCGAGAATTTTGACGTGTGGTCACGTGGGTTTTACCACAGAAATTTAATCTTTAAGTGTATTGATACAGAATTCGTTTTGGATTTGGTGAAAATTCAGACGCGCGTGTGTTGACGTCATAGTGTGCCTGGGGCTTAAAGAAAGTTGGTCGATGAAAAATGTAGATCTATTTTTCCCCGTCGTCTGTGTAATTTGGATCATGTGGCTGAATGCGCGATGGCGCACCGAAGAGATTATAATAAAGTTAGATCCGTCTGAAGGGTCATTAATTTCATACAATGTTGTATAGAGTTTGATGGGTAGTATCTACTAAGGGATGGTTGGCAAATGTTGAAGTTTGGCGAGGGTAGAGGTAAAGTTCAAATCTGTAGTTTTATCTTGATTACGTTGTCAGTTGTCTAGGAGTCACTAGTTGTAAGAGTGTTCATCAAGTGATTTATACGCAATGCGCTGAACAATTTACTATCCACATATTTTACGCAGGTGTTATTGAATAGCAAGCGTAAATCGCGTAAAACTAATAGTGGATCTACTGGTAGGAACACAATAAAATGTACTCTCAAATTTATAGAAATTCTAACCCCTCTGCAAACAATCTCCAATAAAATTTTCAGTACTAAAGTGTTTTTAATGTTGATTTGCATAATCTTTCTATGTTTAGTATAACTTATTTAACAATTTATTGCTGGTTTAAAATTTCGCATTAAAGTATCATTCGCAAAAGTTACATAGTGCTGCCAATATTTTCATTCAAAATGAAGAAAATGGGTCCGAAAGACGCTTGCCTACTTTGCCTAACATGCCGTAGAGAATTGGGAATAACAGTTTAGAGGGAACTCTTCGTTACGGTGAAAATGTGAGTCCAAACGATCTCTGACAAGATCACGAAATTAAGTTTTGTAAAGAAAATCTATTTTCATTTCAGTAAAGGTATTTTGTGAGTTTGCAGTATACCAGAAGTAGATTTAAGTGTATAGCAGAATGGTTTATTGCTAATTATATTTGTGAAAATGGTTACATACATAGTAACGTTTATTATTTTGCAAAAAGCATTCCAGTATTGCACTAATTTTGCCAAATAGAACCATATTCATTCACAGTTTCTACATAAATTGTACGTTTATACGAAATGGAGATACGGATTCTCCTTTTTTCATCTTAGCAGGTATTTCCATATAGATTTGCGGAAAGGCCGGCCCGCATCTGATATAGATGTAGTTTGTTCTCGGGCCAGAAACTCGGAGGCATTTAGTGAATTTGCATACCGATGCCATCGGATGCGAATCTAACGAACTAACTTTCGGACCGGGAAAATGTTTTCGTACTTAATGTAGATAATTATTTATTGCTTGGGGAATTATGGCTCGTTCTACTGAATGGGAAAATGGGCATGACTTCTTGAAGAATATTGAAATAAGAAAACGTGGCGCCCAGGATTGGGACTGGTGGTGGAAGAGAGGAGAGTCCTTTGCTCAGGAGTGAGATATAAAGTAAGCTATTCAAGAACAATTTAGGACACCAGTGAAAAGTTACACGTCCATGGGATAACGTAAATGTAAACAGAAGAGTTAATTAAAATAATTCATGATTTCTATTTGTACAGCTCAAACAAAGAGCTTTGCCTAAATTAATATACACTTCGTTGAAACTTGTAAAATGTTTACATGTTTGCCTACAGACTATACTATGCTATCTAATTTGTTCGAATAATTATATAATCAATCTTGTGGTTACAGGTAAGTAGTTTATTTATCTTTTATGAAATGAGATAACATTTATGTCTCGTATTTATGGCTATAGGCCTTATTACTTTGGGACCAAAATACATCGTCGAAGTGAGGGATTACTGCAGTGTACCTCTGCCTACTCCTTAAGGGAGTACGGATTTTGTGGTCACAATTAATTTAAATGAATTTTGTCACGACCAGAATAAATCCTGCCAAGTTTGATAGCAATATTCGATAACACAAGTAGCAATATTCAAGCACAGACATTGTAAGGGGTTATCAATAAAGGCAGAACTGGTTCGACGGCTTACATATAAAGTTTCCAGTGTATCAACAAAGGTTTGGGAAGTAAAATAAAGACGCCCTCAGACCTTCAACCGATGTATGTACTTTACGAAAGCCTTTGTGCTGTTTGTAGTACCCTCGGCCTCATTTAGTATACATGCGATATTAAACACATCATAGGTACAACATGAAGAACTTTCTGATAAAAAAAGTTGTAAGAATTGTTCGGCTGTCTATATAGAGACAGCCTCGCCAGTGCTCTCCTGTTAAGTACTTTAACTGTCGCAACATTTACAATAATATATTCCCACACAGAGTAAAAAGAAACTGAATATCGAGGGGTGAAAGGCTATTTGACTTAAGTGTTCCTTTTTCAAAACCTTATACAGGTTTTTCCTCCAAAACAACATCAGAATTTAAGCTATCGCCAAATCTGTATTCTGTCTGTTTACTATTAATTTAATACTATGTTACTGTTTATCTTCATTCTGTTAAGCAAATATTTTTTTTTTTTTTTTAATCACATTTGTTCCGTTCTCCAACTATAACTGCCTTGTTACTACTAACAATATAGTTATCATAAATATTTTATTTATTTCTCCATGTTTTGTTATATGTATTTTCGTGTTTGTGATGTTCAACACATTTTATATTATGTTTTCTCAACTGTAAATAGTCGCCTCAAAATTTTATATCTTATTGTTTTGTCAAGTCTCACCCATCCACCGACCAAGTGTTTTTACATACTCTGTTGTTGGCAAAATCATCGACTAAATACGATGGAGGCCATATCTTTTTAAAAAGTGAAGTGAAGTGACTTAAGTGACACTGGGCAATATTGACTTATATACATATTTGGAATCAGCGATTTTTTCTGCGTCGAATTAGTATGCTCTCCTGTTAAGTAAAAAAAAATCGCTTAAGTCTAATAGCGTTATTTCACCCCTCGATATATATAACTTTAAGAATTTCAAAATTCAACGCTCACAATGTATATCAATTAATGATTATTAAGTAGCTAGCCAATTAGCATCAATTACAAAACATAAAACACTAAATTGTATAAAATTCCAGTTTGAGAACAAATGTTTTCTACAATGCTACATGGATCTAAAACTTCCACAAATTAGTGGTTAAATGTACCGGTGCTTCGAAGCAACGACATTAAATTAACAAGGAAACAACAATTTATTTTCGGCTAAAGTTAGTTGAACGAATTCAACACTACAAAATAAACGACATCTGCGAAAGTCAAGCATTCAAGTCGACTCTCTTTTAACGAGGCGAAATGAATATATTTCAAGAATGTTTCAAGTCCCAGCCGAGTCTCATCTGTGGGCGCCTCTGAATAATGGACTACATTAATAAACAGGAACATTCCCGCAAAGTTGAAGTAACCGTATAAGAGGATATAATTAATTATGGCGTATACGTAGGTATACGACGGTGGGTGTGACAGGAACTATCACTTAGGATTGAGTAGGATTGTGACAGACATAAGGTGCTCACACTGAATTTATCGTTCACATGCGTTGGGCTAGTCCAACTCATGCGTACCTAAGCCGTATGATTATAAATTAAGTAGTCCAAGTTTCGGCTTGTTTCGCCATTTTAGCACTTACGCACACCTACGACTACCTCTATATCTACCTCTATAATGTATATATATGTAATATATCACGGAACTTGACGATTTTATATTTTTCTCTGCTATTAGAAAGTTATTGTCCGATTTGGCGCGATATAACCCGTGTCATGAGTATGATGTTGGCTGAGGGTTACCCACCCAGGGCTAACGCCCTGTTTGTACAGCCAAGTGCTGCATGCGAAAATCACATTTAATCGTATGAGTTATATTAGTGCATGATCTATGGTAATTTTAGTTTGGTATTTTAGAGCATTTATATTATTCTGTATACTGCATCCATCAAATTAAATTCCCGGACCCTCGTTTAAAATAGAAAAAGGTGTAAACCAGGGTGACCTGCTCTCCCCAAAACTTTTCACCAACATACTTGAAGAAATATTTCGTAACTTGGCAGCTTCATGGGCGACAAGAGGCATTGTCGTCGGGAAAAAGAGACTCACAAACCTTCGCTTTGCCGACGACATTGTCCTTTTCGCCTCCACAGCTCACGAACTCGAACAAATGCTTGAAGAACTGAGTATGACTTGTCTTGAGGTTGGACTTATGATGAATCCGTCCAAAACACAGCTTATGACAAATAGTGACAAAACGCAAAGTTAAGGTAGGTCTTGGAATATGTCGATGAGTATGTGTACTTGGGCCAGCTAGTTTCCTTCGAAAACAGGCAAGACAAAGAAATCGATTGCCGCATCGGTAACGCCTGGAAGAGCTACTGGTCCATGAAGGAGCTAATGAAGGGCGACTTTCCTTTGTCACTCAAACGCAAACTCATTGACATGTGCATCCTGCCCGTACTTACTTACGGCGCTCAGACATGGTCACTGACCGAGTCTCAAAAGTTCAAGCTCAAGATCTGTCAGTGAGCCATGGAGCGCAGTATTGTGGGTTTCAAACGGATTGACCGTGTGAGAAACACTTTACTGCGCTCGATGACTCGCATTGCGGATGTAGGTAACAAGACTGCTCTGCTGAAGTGGGGATGGGCGGGACATCTAAGGCGAATGGATGACACCCGGTGGGCAAAACTATGCACCAACTGGATCCCAGATGATAGACACCGCCGCCGTGGTCGACCCAGGAAACGGTGGTGCGATGACCTTGACCGTTATCTGGAGACATGGACTGATCTGGCAGGAGATAGAGATGCGTGGCGGAGAATGGGGGAGACCTTTGCCCGGCAGTGGAACAATGTAGGTTAAAATAATATATAATTCTAACCATCCTGACTAAACTAAGTAAAGTTTGTTGTGAAGTGTATCATTATCGAAAATGTAAGTGGTCTAGAATAAAATTTATTTACATTTTTATTGTATTTTCTGATAGAAGCACTCTCCAAATTATCATATTTTGAATATACCTAATGCTTCGGAAGACCGACCTTAATTTTAAACATAATTTAGGAATAAATGTATGGTATACAAACGGTAGAGCTTTAAATACTTATAAAATGAATGAAGATAACATGTGCGGTCCGTTTTTGTTTTTAATACCGCCTAGCTTTGAGCTCGTGCCAAAAAAGTTGGGCCGTTTTTCGTCGCCAACCGCTTACGTCCAGCGGTAGTGACCTAAGTAATTCATAGGCCCCAATATGCTACTTTGAAACTTCAATTTATGCAAATGATAGAAAAGTTCGCCCCAAAAGACCAATGATGATACTTTTCTAAGGGATCGTGTTAAGAATCGGTAATGCTGGAAAACCGCATTACTGATTAGAACCTGGTAAGGTTGTTTATTACCCTCTTTATAGTTCGATAATCCTTTGTCGTTCTTATACCAAGGTACACTAGAAGCTATGAGAGATTTGTCTCATATTCATATTCCTGGATATGTACCTGAGTAGTTACCTACTTGGAAAAATATAAAAAAGTTAACGTAACGTGCAAAAGGTACTTTAAAAACTGCATTAGCGTGATTATGCGCAGTGCAAAGCGACAATCACGAAACGCTTCAGTTGAACAATTTAAAAAATATTTTTATTCCAGTAGTTGCTTGAAAATATTCTTATAACGGTGTCGCATTGCTGCCAATGCATACCTAGATTATATAAGATTCATAACTGTTTAGTAAATATTAGTGTACTATACACTTCAAGCTTTCTAATTTTAAATTTCTTTTTTTGGTGATAGTTGTTGATACCAACCACGAAAACATATTTTTTGTCCAGAGTTTACTCAACAACAGACCTTTTGTTAATTATATAAAAGTTGGTGCAATGAGCTAGATCAATACCTGGAAGGTTGGTGGAGGATAATGGTACCATTGGCCTTTGCTAAGCAGTGGGATAAATAGTACAAAACAGACATTGTCTTGGAACCCGCACGAACTTATAATAAAATGCTATTTATATTTTCTTACCAATGAAAACGGTAGGAAAACAATAATCTTTTACCGAAAATACATCAACAGTGTTGATGTATCTGGATGTGGCGAGGGGTACTCTCATTACTACTAACAATAGCTACCAGTGTAAACTATAAATGGATCTTGGAAGTAAATAGGTTGCCTCAAGCGGAATTCTCCTAGCTTCTTCTAAAAATATAAATAGAAACGGTCTATTTGTTTAGCTTTGCAGCGAGGTGCTATTTAAATGGTGCAATTATTTTTTTCCTCCTTGGACGGTGAGCATTCATTTGTCACAGTGAGCCGTAGACAGGGCTCTGTGGCCCCACTTTTTGCTTTCGATCATTATCAACGCTTATTTAGTCATTAATTTATCACTGTCCGCCAAATTATCTCCTCTTAGGGGGATCAATGACCCAATTTGCGTGTGTTTTATAGTAGATAACATTGTTTTAATTTTGGTTTAAGGGCAGTTTTCATTTGATTAATTGAGTTTAGATTGGAAGTAAATTACTAATATTTTATAAGAATTTCATGTTCCTTAATACTTCTTAGAATGAAATTAATTTACTAATGTGATTACCTTTTGCAGAACAGGCCTAGCCTAGTGAAAACGTTTTTAGTATTTCACAATTAGAGGTTTCAAAACGCTCGCGTCGATTTTTTTCCCAATACCAATATAGACTAGAGATGAAACGGATATCCGGTAACTATCCGGTACCCGGCTTATCCGGCCTTGTTTTCACTATCCGACCGGATACCGAATAGTAAAATTCAAAAGATTCTCATTATTTTACACAAGGCAAATCATACCGCAATAGGACAAGGACACCGTTTATTTTTATAATCGCAAGTCAAAAACGTTGTTTTATTTATTAGTTTAGTACTCAAAATTAACAACTGGTAAATTGTGGTGAATGAATACCAAGTTTACGCATTTGGTAAGAGGCGACTCCGTTTGGCTTCGTATACCAGACCAGCTTCTGAAAACAGCCTTCCGCTGTAAACGTTACTGCCAGGTGCTGAAAGATAAATTCTAGCAAACCTTGACAACTGCGGGTACTGATACAAATTAACTGACCACCATATGTATGGATCGTGATTGCGATCGATTCAATATGTCTTTAAGAAGCGTCATGTAACGCGATAAAAGGCCGGATATCCGGTTGCCGCATATCCGGCACTCCGGCCTGGTAGCTTGCCGAATATCCAGTATCCGGTATCCGGTATCTGGTATCCGGCCAAACCACTATCTGCTTCATCACTAGTATAAGATCTCTAGAAAAAGTTTATTCTCCAACGAAATTACATTGACAGCGCTAGCGAATTCAAACGGGGCGAGCTTCTAGAACAGTTATTAAATGTTTATGTATCATCATCATTTGCCTTACCTTGTCCCGTTATTTGGGGTTGGCGCAGTATGTCTTTTTCTTCCATTCATCTCGCTTTTCCGTCATACTGACATCCACTCCGATCTCATTCATATCACCCTTTATACAATCCATCCATCTTTTCTTGGGTCTTCCTCTCGCTCTATATCCGTCCACATTTATACTCATCACTCTTATGTATATTGGCACAGAATTTGTTTTGGTATTGGCAAACATTTTGACGCTCGATTTTTGACGCCCCAGTATGCGAAGGGATTTATGGAAAAGCAATATCTGAATTTGAATTTTCTAAAACCTACCTTTGTCAGAAAACGACTCTAAGTCACATACTGCCATTCTGACTGAACAAATACCATTATTAAATTAAGTACATCTACAATAATTACATATGAATTGGCACGTTATCAACCCACTCACATACTCTACAGTCGGAGTATTGAATCGGTTTTACATTTCAACGTATTATCTGCATCGCTTTTATAATAGAATTGCAAATTTAAACCCTTTATAAGCGCTCTGCACCGGGGAACACAAATTCGCTTTTAAGTTCATTTGCATTGCTGGCAGTTTTGGTGGCATCTGAAACGAATAGTTTTGCGTACTGCAATACGTGAAATATTGAAATAGATGTTAATGCTTATCTACATTTTTACATGATGGAAAAACTTTAGTAGTAGGTATTGGACTTCTCATGCAAAGTTACCAAAATGGCGCTTGAGTGAATTCGCCTCTTCATCGTCGGTATACCTCCTATTTGTCAGTTTTTGAGGTCATACAAAATATAAACAATACTGTCTTAAGAGGTGGTTGCAGGGCAATCGTGCTTCCTTCAAGCCAACTTCATTAATAAGTATGTTTTCAACAAAATCCACTCCGAGATTAAAACCGCGATTTGAATTCCTGATTTTGCTAAAGGATTGAAATGAAGGAATTTAAGAAAATTTACATTTGAACGCCGAAGGGAGCCAAGGATTACAAGCGCTTATGAAAATTTGTGTTCGACTTACGACGGCGTAGAATATAAAATTGGTAACACAGAGTCCTACTCGCAGATGGATTATGTTATTGAGACTCCGACGAAATACTCAGAAAACCGGAATGAAATCTTGAAAAGAAATGACGTCATTCAACTTGGTAATAAACACGAAGTAGATTTGAGCCGGGGGTCATGAGCTTATAAGGAAAAACAAAAGAAAAAACAATAGACGACAGATGTTTTAAATTACAATATAAAAACCACGCTTATTTGCACTTGTTGGTATAAATTCGGAAGGTATTCAATTACCGATCGAATGTAACTCACACTTCCGCAAGGGGTGCTGTTGTTTATTTATGGAAAAAATCAATCACTCATTTATCGTCGAGACGATTTATCCCGATTCCGATTAGGTGTTAAATCGAGTCACTTATCTACCACACTGTTTCATCCAAACAGATACAAAGTCGTTCTACGTTCTGGGTTCCGTGTAAAGTTTGCTTTTAACGCGAGTGCTACGAATGAAACTATTCTTAAAGAACGAGGAATGCTCTTTGTCTGTTGTCACAAAATTCTGATACGATTCCCAGTGAAGTGGGGACGAAGAACAAATCATATCACACAACGTACGCTGAGAGTGCGAGCACGATCGACCCCAGTAAGTGGGGCAATACATTCCGCCACCCTCCCAACATGTGCTGAGACCATAAATAACATCCCGCACCTGTAAGTGCTAGATCGTGCCTAGATAAAGTAATTTAAATACGTGAATTTTTGCCATACCAATTACCTACCTATGTGTATAGAAATACCGTGCACCCAACGATACTGTTGCTATGTTAAACTATTTCCATCCATAAATTATAGAAACTTCATCTCTTCTTAACCTGTCTATTCAATTTGTGCAGGTTCTAAGAAAAATGGGCGTCCCCGGAATACTTATTAAATTAAAAGTACGCTAATAATTACTACACGCGTAGGTATCTTTTTATTAACAAACTAAAAAGCTAAATAAATGAAGCATAGCTGTGCCTGCAATTTAAAAATATAATAGGATTAAATGGAAACATGTGTCCGCGTAATAGGATTAGTGATTGAAGCGTTTTGTTATCGGATTATGAAATGCGGAGGGCTCAAATCCTTATTACTATTGTAGATACGGCAATTTTTGCTAGGGTTTTAAAATAGCTCTCTGTTCTAATAAAAAAGTTTAGATAAACATCACTAAATAACATTTTAATCTATAAAATAGAGTTAAGGCTAATAAATACATACCTACATAATGATATAAGCAAAATTACTTATTAGTAATGAAGATTATACTTCGATTATACTTGACTTAATTCAGTAACGACTGAATTAAGACCACTAAATTCAATGAAGTGTAATAAGCACTTATGGACCGATTACTTAAGTGATCGATAGACTTTTATTCGACAAATGTATCGATTTGACAGTATTTAAAATTTGACATATTTGCCTTATATCACTAAAATACATACAAATTTGAAATTAGCCATGCAGTTTTGTAAATTTGTCTAGGCACCTGTTTAGAAATTTTCCTCGGCGTTTACGCAGTCACGCAGAGTAGCAAGCAATAATACATTCGGTACCTATCCTATGTATTGGGTATCACTTGTTCAAAGCAATGACATCAAGGGCTGTGTTCGTTCGTAACGTTCGAATCTCATTCAACTCACTGAGCTGCGAGCCGTATACATTATTAGTGTAATAAAATGGTCATATTGTAGGTACTCGTGTGAAATCATACTTTGGTGGATCATCTTCAGGTTATAAAATTTGAAGTTCAAAGTGTGTATGGGTGTGTTTTTGATTCAGGGAGATCTATCTATCTATCCTAAAATGGCTGGAATTAACTGAAGATCGGGTTCAGTTGTTAAGTGTAAAAGAATAGACCGTACGTGAATTTATGCAATATTGAACTTTTTACGAATATTATTTATTACCATTCCCTTATTTTTATTGTTACCATTTTATTTTTATTGATGTAAGACATTACAAAACTAATTACACGCAAATAATTAGTAAAGCAGTGGTAGCCTCGTGGGCAAGAACGCCCGCCTTGAACGTTAGGGGTGCAAGTTCAAATCCCGGGCCCGCACCTCTGAGATAATTTCATGTGCGAATGTCAATTTCAACAATGATTACCACTTGCTGAACGGTAAGGAAACTTGCACGTCTATACTAGAAAGGCGTGTGAAGTTCAACCTGCTTGGTGGACTATGGCCCAAATCTCCCTCGTATTGAGGGGGAATGTGCCCGGTATAATGGCAATAGGCTCGCCCCCTATTACATTGGGACCAAAAATACATCGGCGAAGTGTGGGCGCGCTACAGTGCACCTGTGCCTACCCCTTCGGGGAATACAGGCGTGATGATGTATTTTTTTATTATTAATTATTGAAGTTATTTCAATGCTTTTGCCCAAGAGTGGGACATTGAAATGCTATAAAAATATTAATTACGTACAATTATTAAATTGTTCAATTAAACATGGAACAATTCGATCGGGTGAATTACAGGGATTACCTTTTTAATGATTACAGTGGTAGCCGAGTGGTCGAACGCACGCTTTGCAATCAAAGTGCGCAGGTTCTATCCCCGGCTCGCACCTCTGGGTTCCATGTGCGAATCTCATTTTCATCTGAGATTATCACTTGCTAAGAAACGGTGACGGAAAACATCGTGAGGAAACCTTAGTGCCCGGTATAATGGCAATAGGCTCGCCCCCTATTACATTGGGACCAAAATACATCGGCAAAGTGTGGGCGCACTGCAGTGCACCTCTGCCTACCCCTTCTGGGAATACAGGCGTGATGATGTATATGATGTACCTTTTTAATGAGTATTCAGCTGCACATTGATATGTTAATGGCTCTCAATTAGTTTTTAATAACTTTTTATCGTAGCCAGCTAATTATACCATTTGGATGTATTTATTTTAACGATTTCATGCCACTCTATAGGTAGGGTGCTGAAAATATACACTTAGGGACATGTGGAGACGAAAGGGGGAGGCCTTTGCCCAGCAGTGGGACATATACTAGGCTAAAAAAAAAGCACTACGGTAAACCAAATCATGGTTATTCGAATATGCGATGCCATTATATCCAGTCTGCTAGCATGCAAGTGAAGTTTGGTACTATTTCGACAGTTTGTGTATGAAAAAATATTACGGGATAAGCCATTCCATTGTAAATATTTCATAATTTCAAGAAGTAATTTAAAAACGATTCGTCTGTTGAATCATTTTAATGTCTATTTTGCAGGCAATGAATAAGTTAATTTAAAAATTAATTTAATGAATTCCTCAAATAATCATTAAACCAAAACCTACCAAACCTATTTTGATTTGTTACAGATACACAGCGCAGTAACGAGCCAACAAAATGTTGTGACGAAGACCGTGTTCAACATACAAATAAGCGGAGTAACAAAAATGTGTCGCCCAAAGAATATCCACGATGCGACCAATAGAACTTTTCTCTTCATAATAGTGCTTCTTTCATTAAAACTGTGCAGTCCTCAGGGTTTGAACGAGGAATTTGTAAACGAGGATAGTATAGAAACGGATTTGAGTGTGGTGGCGCCGGGTAAAGTCAAAGTTACTAGGAACGTTGGTGTGTCTGCATCTTGTAGGATGAGCGAGTTGTTATGTGATACGGGGCAGTGTATATCGCTGGACAAGTATTGTAATGGTGAGGACGACTGCGGAGATAAGAGCGACGAGCCCAAGGCGTGCACACGTGAGTATTATGTTGCTTTTATTATTATGATAATGGAATTCTAGGTCTAAAATTGAAGTAACAAGTAGGTCCACTGTTCCTAATTTGATTTCTGCGGTGATTTGACATTTTATATTCAATTTTTTTGCGATATTAAGATTACTAATACTGAAGCCAGCACACTGAAAATTTATTTGCATAACACGTAAATTAAACTATGCAGTTAAACCTATTGCTTACCAAAAATATTTAACTATTCACAGATAATACAGGATTTTAAGTGTATGTCACAAACTCTGTCGCCATAGACGTACTACGTGTTTATAAATAGGTCTAAAATGAAATTTAAAACCTCATTTTTTTTTTCGAAATCGGTCGACAGACGCCGGAGATATGCGGTAACATACATAAAAAAATACATCGAATTGAGAACCTCCTCCTTTTTGAAGTCGGTTAAAAATATTATCGCGTCTTTTCTATGCAACTCAAAGTTTTTAAAACCTGTGAATTAATAGGTGGTATTTTCGAGCGATTGACAGATAATAGAGATATGTCGAAACAAAACGTCAATTTGGTCGTATTTTTTTCTTTTGTTTCGACATATCTCTAATAGAGATTGATGTCTATCAAACGTAAATCGAGCTCCTAGTGGGTCACTTTTTTAAGTTAATTAAATTCTGAGTTAAGTTTTACAACTTCCAAACCTGGATTATAACCCACCAAAGAGCAAAGTTCATCAACTCCTTACAACAAAAAAATGCGAACGTATAAAATTTTCGAAAGTAATTTCGGTCATTCAAACGCATTTTTAATATGTCGCCCCTTCTCGGTTTGCTGACATCTGTCACAAAAGAAAAGGTAGAAAGGAGGTTGAGGATCTGGGGCTTCAAAATAAGCGACTTGCAAGAACTCATCCATGAATCCGCCGCCATCTTTATCACTGCCATTATCCATTTTTATTTATAATGTGTATTTATTGAATTTGTCCTTGCTATAATTACTCGACATTGCCATAAATACCGCATATCGCAGGTGCAGGCATTCCTCATCTTATTCCATCAAAATATCATCATTTCACTCATTTCGTAAAAAAAGAAGAAGAACTCATCCATATTATGAAGCCTATTGAGGAAAGATTTGACTAAAAGATTTTAAAAATCTTTAGAGATTTAAATAATTTTGTACTCAGAACGCTGTTCCTTGAAAGAAAAAGGCAGAAAACAAAATTCAACTGAAATATGTACTATACCTACATACTCGTATAACATAAAACCTTATAACTAGTGAGTGGAACTAGAACCATATTAGTCCCATTGTATTAAACTTAAACAATACCTTATTGCCTTAGCTACCTACTTATGCTTAATCAAATACATATTATAAACTCGAAACGAGTTATATTTAAGTTTTCTTTTAACAGCGGTCTTAACGATTTCGTGACGATAATTATTTTGTTTGTATTTAGGTCAGTTGATAAGTTTATTAGGCGTTACGAAGTCGTATGTTCAGAGCTTTTCGTGTGTTTAAGTTAATAAAACAAATTCTTTTTTATTGTTTTAGTAAGTAACTGCAATGTTACTAACGTTAATTTATGTCAATTTGAAAATCTACCTAATTAACACTCATACTGGGTCGATTTTACTACTGGGTAGATACACTTTGGATATATTTGTAATGATTCGCTACTAATTAATTGGTAGATACTAATACATTTGCATTCCAACGGTTTAACTATATTCGGTTTTATTGGATTTCAATAAAGCTATCATATGTACGTTCGCTGCGTAAGGATTTTTAGTGTACTTTGAGCTGATGTGTCATGAGGTTATATTGAAGTACTAATTTCGTGAGCGTTGCACATTGGATGAACTTCGTCATGAGCCAATATGACCTCACATCGCAGCAACCGTGTTAATTTTTTTCAATTACAGCTATATCTACTTTTTTTTCAATTTCAGTCCTCCGATATTTTAAAAGCAACCATTGAGATAATCGCTGGTTTATGGTTTAATTCTAGCCGTAAACACGATAACGCACTGTTATGAAACTCTCCAATTCCATGGCTCTACCTGCCACGTCGCATGGCAGTCGAGTGGCTGTGTCAGCGATAGACTTGGCTCCCTTCGCCTTTTATGTAATATTCAGCTCGGCGAGTTATACGCGGACATCGCCAAAACATATTATACACGATGTTTACGGATATGTCATATCGCTCAGTTTGGGACCAAGGATGCATCGTAATGTTTACGGTCTGAGTATAGATCAGCCCCCCTAGTATAAACTTTGTGGCAGTATTATTTTAGTACTACTATAATTTTTGACTAGTTTTGTAACATAAAAAGTATCAAGAAATTTTAAGCAATAATTAAAATTTCGAATGTAATTTTCGATAATGATTACCACTTGCTGTAGGGTAAATGCAAATATTGTCTCTATAAAAGGTAAAGGTAAAGGTAAACCCACACTGGGCTAGGTGGACAATGACCAAATGTTCTTCGCTTTGTGTTGGAAAAATCCTGGTATAATGGCAATAGCCTCGCTGCCCTCTTCAATAATAGATCTATATTTTGTATACATCTGTCTATACAATAATATACACTATAACAACTACTTACAAATATATTTAGTCAAGAAAATTCTTTGAACATAGATAACTTGCTGATGCAAGAGCCATGATAGAAGCATTCCTTTTATATATATCGGAAGCTATGCCAAGACTTTGCCAAAGCATTATTACACAAATATGTCGATTTACGTATAGTTTCCTCAAAGATGGAGCTTATCGGTTTCGTATTAATAGTATATACTTATTATAGTTATTAATAGCTCTGCATATGACTACATTGAGGTGGAATTTTATATTTAAAAAATTCTTAATTTCAATAACGCTTTTTTTTCTAAGGCTCCTAATTTTAAGTAACTAGAACATCCCGTCAGAGTTGGACCAGGCGTTTTAGAGATTAGCCGGAATAACAAAAACTAGAAAATCCTTATAAGTACCGTATGTAGTTACTTTATAATGCATCTAGTAAAAAACTGTAATAAATGTAAAACTAAAATTTTATTTATTTTTGTAGATTTTATATGATAAAAAATGTATGGTTATCATAATTTTGTTAATAAAATGAACATGTAGGACAGTCACAAAAATATCAATGTGAGAATTATAAATTGAAGAAACAAATTGAACTGCGTAAATTTAAATAATATTTGTGAAAAATATACGACTATGTTCAAAACTAACTAAGCAGGAGGTAAATTCTCAGACCAAAGCCAGCATATCATAATCTACCCAAGTTTTTCTTTAAATTGTTCTAGCGTTTGCCTCGTAAAGTTCGTTTCGCCTTGAAAACGTTCGGGACGATAATTGTCTTACACAATAGATCCCCCAGATGTACTCACTCACAAAGGGAATTGAAAGAACTACATTACAATGAGTTTCCAGTTCCCTCCCTCCAGGGAGGTCAGTGCAAGTCGGACAGAGACCGCAGACGTAACGAGGTTACGGATTACATTTTTATCAAGAAAAATGAATATCTTGGGAATTTTGAGGGGCAATGTAGGGAAATAGATCGAGGATTTTTTTTTATTCGCTCATAATATATACCGAGATTAGCGATGAAGAACGTTTGAAAGTATTTGCCAATACGAAACTGTATTTTGGTATAAAATAAGTTTCATCACAGAAATGTCATTGATGACGCCTGCGAATTTATTCGCGTGGTCTTTCAATGGCCATACATTTTTTATATGTATGTGTTTTTAAAGCAGTGGTAGCCTTGCGGGCAAGGACGCTCGCCTTGCACGTAAGGGGTGCAAGTTCAAATCCCAGGCCCGCACCTCTGAGATAATTTTCATGTGCGAATGTCATTTTCAACAATGATTACCACTTGCTGAACGGTGTAGGAAAACATCGTGAGCAAACCTGCATGTCTATAGAAAGGCGTGTGAAGTTCACCAACCCGCACTGGGCCAGCGTGGTGGACTATGGCTCAAATCTCCCTCGTATTGAGGGGGAATGTGCCCGGTATAATGGCAATAGGCTCGCCCCCTATTACATTGGGTCCAAAATACATCGGCGAAGTGTGGGCGCACTACAGTGCACCTCTGCCTACCCCTTCGGGGAATACAGGCGTGATGATGTATTTGTATTTTTATGTAATCTTAAAGTTAAGTTAATTCTATAGATAGTAATTATAATTAAGGTGATAACATTATTTAATTGGATATTAATTAGTACTGCTGTACTATATACTATACTATATACTTGCTTTAAGTTGCAAAACTGCTCTAAAATGCCAAAAAAATATGAGCAACATACTACATTCACAATATTTTATCGGAAAAAACCTCTCGCAAGTAAAATTAGGCGTACTTTCGAAAGGAATGTACACAATACAATTCCACGCTATTACGCAAAAGTGCGGCAGCGTAAAAAAAATCTTAATTAGCCCCTGGTAATATTCATACATCGCAAAATTCTAAATGGCGACCGCTCAAAGAATGAGGAGAACAATAAACCTTCTTTAATTATGGCGGCCGTTGGGAACGAGCTTTCGCTTTTATCGTTCCAGCGTAGGTGGTCATTAAGCCAAAATATAGCTACAATTAACAAAAAAACCCACGTTCCATTTAATAAGGTGTTAAGTTTACCGCGGTGGTGTTTACAAAATGGACTATCATTAGTCACGGAACCTGCCGAGATACTCTGGTGTTTGTTGCTACCTATGTGTTAGAATATTCATATACCAGTTATGTGGAGTGAAAATTAACTTTTATTATCGTTTTGGGGGTTTTTAAATCCATTAATTTACACTCCTAATATTTTATTGTTCGATATTTAGTTATTTTTTTCTGATAAATTAAAGGTCTTCGATATATATATGTAGTTGTTTTAACGAAATTGTTAAAACCAAACCGTCATACATTAAAACATGTTTATCTTTGCACCTACCTATACAGGTTGTATCAGAAATCGAATATAATATTGTAACATTTTTATGAGTAATGGGTAAACAACTGAATGGTATAAATTTTTAATCTAAATTCAAACATAAATTTTAATTTTATTTTCACCGCCAATTTCATAAACTTTAATTTTCAATTTCTGTGTTGTAATTATTCGTAGCCACCTTTTGTAGATATAGTTAACACTTTTAAAATATGGGTATGATTATACTATTAGTTATATGGGTACGATTTAAGGAAAGAACACGATACTTTAATAACAAATTCTCAAAGTTCTGTAACTGAGAAACTATGATAGTTAGGTATAGTCTGCCGTCACTAGGTTTATACACGGTAGCTTATATGTATGCATAATACTTATTAGCTACCGTGTATGAACCTAAAATATTATTTCGGACTTTTGATACACCATGTATATTAAAAATAACAATGTATGTTTGCGATCAATAAAAAGTTAGTAAACAATTCCTTAGCCATATTGTCGAAAAAAATGTCAAACGAGGTCGACTCGAGAGAAACCTAGAAAAACATCCGATCATGCGAAACAGGACGAAGCTTTAAGAATCTGGTTCAGTGAGGTAAATGGGGTCGCGAGCACTCGAACCCACCACATTTTGTGAACATATTGATATTGAATAGAAATGAGTTTGACTACTGCGAGGGTTTAACATTTAAATATACAGTTGCTACTTATTTTAATAACAAAGCTGTTTCTGTACTGTTAAGAAGGAAATAGTAAATATATTTACACTAAAAACTAGTCCAAAAATGATGTTTATCTATACCTATACTCTATACATACATACATACATACAAATAAATAAAATTGGAGTGTCTGTTTGTAATATCAAAATAACACTTTTTTACCAAATGCGAATGAAAGTATATACGATACCTATAACGAAAACGCAATTTACAATTTTTTTGTCTGTCTGTCTGTCTGTTTGTTTGAGGTAAACTTCTAAACGGCTGAACCGATTTCCATGGGACTTTCACTGACAGATAGCTGACGTTCCAAGGCGTAACTTAGGCTACTTTAATTTTAGAAAAAGCATTAGGGTTCCGCGGGAAAAACATAATACCCATATTTCCGGGTAATCTCCCTAAAGTCCACGCGGGCGAAGTCGCGGGCACAGCTAGTATAATATAAACCAGCACGCTTATCTTCCCGAAGGAGTGGACAGCGGTGAAAAACAATGCATACCTCCACGCCGATGTATTTTGTCTCAATCAATAGATGGCGAGCCTATAACCGTGAATATGTTTATGAATCGAATAAATAAGTGATCCCGGCATTTTCACATTCATCGCCCGTTTTATTTATTATGTACTTTAAACCCACATGACATCAATGTAAATTTATTCCAAAAACTTTTGTCACAGAGCTGCTTAGCAACAAAAATAATTATCCCGTCACAGAACACGGTTTCGTGCTTGCTTAATTCCCAAAGAATAATTACCCGTGGAACTAATGTTCGCTGCGTCACATAGAGACAAGTTTGCACATAATTAGTGCACACACGTGTCTGTTTGGTACCATTCTGGGATGGAATAACTACGTATTCACATTTCACACTAACGTAGTTTATATTTAAGTTTCGGGTACATTGTGGTGACAAAACTCATGTTTGCTAATAACAAAACGAACTGTATTGACTCAGAAAAAAAGTTCATTGTTCAACGAAATGACATTGACAACACGAAAATGACATTGACATTTTGACGTGTGGCTTTTACAATAGACATTCAATCTTTATAAATCAAGCCAAAAAATCACGTTTGTTGTATGGGAGCCCTCTTAAATATTTATTTTATTATGTATTTTAGTATTTGTTGTTATAGCGGCAACAAAAATACATCATCTGTGAAAATTTCAACTCTCTAGCTATTACGGTTCATGAGATACAGCCTGGTGACAGACGGACGGACGGACGGACGAACGGATGGACGGACGGACGGACGGACGGACGGACGGACGGACAGCGAAGTCTCAGTAATAGGGTTCCCGCTTTACCCTTTGGGTACGGAACCCTAAAATTGCCGCTCGAATTTAGACAACCCAGTGGGGCTTTACAGTCCGAAGTTGAATTTAGACAACCCAGTTTAACAGGTATTTTACGCTTCAAGCGGTTACCTGAATTACTAATAATTTGCTTTGAAAATATTTCACGAATGCTTATCTTTTATTAGGTACAGTCACAGGTAGAGTGGGAAGTGTAGGAAAATCTTTATTTAGACTCAAATAACTTGGCTATGTGTTGCAGTGTAATTTTTCCATATAATATAAAAATATATTATCAAAATAATTATAATAAGAGTTATGATGTTTATTTATTAGGGCAGCCAACAATTGTTGCATTATTATATAAAAACTTTTTAAAAACAAGCTTTTATTTTTAATTGCCCTTAGTTTTCGTGTTCTCCTCAGCAAGCCCTTTCATTTGATACCCATACTGTGGTTGAACAGAAAAAACAACTATTCCGCCATCTTGGATGATTCGCCATATTGGAATTAAAATGACGTCACAGAGCTAAGCATGCATTGTCATCCAAAAGAAGCGTGTATTCCAAGTTTAAGCTCAATCGCTTGAAGATAACTGATGTAAAATTCAGTTGCAAGATTCCACCCGGACATATATTGCAAGCTATTATAAAGCTTGTAATAATAAAAATATAGCATACAATTAAGGTAACACTAAATGCACAATTAATAAAAGTGTCACTACATGCATGTGTCTATGGAATACTGTTTACTTACTATCATTAATTACGCAGAACGACAAAGCGAAACAAAGTTGGTGATTTATTTTAATAGGGTAGAGTTTCAGATTTTTGTCACATCTAGATCACCATCGCGAACCGTTAGTAGTTTGACTATCCTACGCTACTGCTTGAGCGCCGAGTGTGTTTTCCAAGAACAATTACGTTCACATTCAAAGAAAACTTGCCGGAATACAGCTTTCCCACTAAAATGTCTCCATTATGTTTACCGGGAAAACACTTCTGTTCGTGTCATTCTTGTTTAGTCCTTTCCGAATTCAGTATTTACGTATTTTGAATAGGCTAAAATACAATTAAACGCTTTAGTCAGCGCCACCTATTGATGTAAAGTGGACTTGAAGCGGTTGGGAAATTAACGGAGAGCATAAACGGAGTGCCTGAATGACTATTACAAGATAGAAACGTAACTAGGTCACTCTGCAATGTCTCGGCTATATTCGTAGCCTCGATATTTATTTAAAAAAACCGACCAAGTGCGAGTCCGACTCGCGCACGAAGGGTTCCGTACCATTATCTATAAAAACGGCGAAAAAATGACGTTTGTATAGCGGCAACAGAAATACATCATCTGTGGAAATTTCAACTCTAACTATCACGGTTCATGAGATACAGCCTGGTGACAGACGGACGGACGGACGGATGGACAGCGAAGTCTCAGTAATAGGGTTCCCGTTTTACCCTTTGGGTACGAAACCCTAAAAACCAAGGTAAATACATAGTTATCACCTAGGTGATAAATCTGTTGCCTACAAAACATTCAGTTACACTTATAATTGTGCTGGCAATACGTTCATTCTCCCTCTTTCTCTCTCTGCGTCAACTGAATGGGTCGGACACTAATTTCCTCTAATGTATTAATAATATAATTATATAAGTTAAATAAATAAGCATAATAGTGTATGTATGTACGTATGTATGTATGTGTTTAACATGCCACGAATAGAAATTCATATTATGTTTATAATTCCTCAACAAATTGATGAACTGAAATTTTAATGAAGCCAAATAATTATTTAACTTCAGAAAGAACAGATAGAAAACCGTTTACCTCTTCACTTTCTTTGTGTTGATTAATTATTTTACTACTAGAACAAAAACATCGTTACAGTTTTGACGGATCGTCTTTCACTTGAAACTTTCCGAAAACAATCTAAGTTTGCTTAAGGTTTAGTTACATTCTAAGGAATAAAGCGGCCGAATAAAGTAATCTCATTTTACTTAAATGCTGAAGTTATTTCTATATTTCATGTTTTCCTGCAAAAACAAAGGGCACATTATGAGAACAATGATGTTCAGGGGCGAAGTGAACACTTGTCTTATGCTACGTAATGCGCTGTCAGGACAGACAAAAGGTATTTTTTTAAAAAGATCGTAAAAATATGGCCGCACTCCATTGTGAGCGGCATTGTTCACGATCTTTTTCCTTCTCATTTCCCTATTTTTGTGTTGAAAGGATTAACAATAGTACAGGTACGGCACGGTATATTTTATAATGACTTGTGTTTCTGGGCCATACATAATTTATTTAAAGGGGTTCTCGATTTAAAATTAACTTGCGTTTTTGAACGTATCTCCAATGTTTTTGTTACAATATTTATTTTATACCTCCTATCTTCCAATAACCTTTTTAAATATAATAAAATACTCAACTCAATCAAAATATTTTCCATCGTAACGTTTTCTTTGAATAAGGGATCGCTTAGCGTAGCGAGCTTCGATGTATACATAGATGCTGGCCTCACTACATTACTGTAGCTACTGGCAGTTTAAAAACTAAACTTAACTATAAAAACCTGCCTTTGTTTGCTTCACGACAACAGCAACAGTTCCTAAATATAGAACATTGGACAATAGCTTTTACAATATAGTAGTTTTAACTCAGTGTCTATTTAAAACCCTACATTTTTAGGTTAACTTATGTAATAATATTTAAATAAATAAATAAATTATGGGATATTATCCATCAATGAAAGATCCTACAACAAGATCGATAACTAGAACATAGAGCCCCGCAAGAGACGTTAACATTTGAACATCAATTGTTTTAATGATGCCCAGCTTGATAGGTTAATGTAGTTCATACCCTAAAATAATATTGTAATTATGCGTATAAAAATTGCGAGCAACTAGCAGCCAAAGTTATTGATGAATACGTAACTTTGTTTTATAAGTTTCTAAAAAGGAGCCCCTCGATCACCATCTCCTCACTTGTTCGGTCCGTTTGCGGAAAATCAACTGTATTATAGAGGAAGCACGTTTTCAACGAAATGTGATCGCCGACACCCGAGCGAATTCGTTCGCGTGAGTTTTGCTAGAGACATTCAATCTTTAAGTGCATTGGGACAGAGTATATTTTGCAATAAGTCAAGCTGATTAGCTCGCGTCTGTAAATTCGAGTCATCGTGCTATCACTGTTATTACTATTTATTAACTTTGTGCTATGAGCAGGACGCTTACAAATTTCTTTATTCCTGTAGCATGCAACAGAACTTACATGGGCGACGTCGGCCGTACATACGAATTAGAAGTCCGGAGGCCCCGAGAAGAGCATCTGCCATTCGTATGTCATCTCAACTTCACAGCGGCCGGAGGGAACTACGGGGACATTATACAGGTATTTAGAGATAGATACGTGATTGCAATTTATGATACGAACCTTTGTCACGATCGGTGTTTTGAATTATGTATAGGATTGTATTTCTGATAGGGGATGATTTTTTTTGTTTTTTTTTTTGTATCAAAACGGAACAGTATTATAGTAAAGTATACTTATTGAAGGCAGCGCAAGAACAAAATACAATATTAGAGACAGTAGAAAATAGAAAAGAAAAGTTGATAGGCCATCTTATGCGGCATAACAACTTCTCACGAAAATCTTAAAAGGTGAGATAGATGGAAAAAGTGGGAGGGTAAGAAGACATATAAGATTTTTGTCACTAACGACATTCACAATTCCATCAAATATTAAAAGATACGAATATTGGTATATTTGATTATTTTCATTTGGCTTAATTTGCCGAATGAGTTTCTGATTTGTTCCGTAATATAAATTGATATCGAACGTTTATTTATAGGCAAGAATTGAAAGGAAAATGTGTCGACAAACAGGCTCATTAAAAACCTAGGCTCTATTGGTTTCAGTGCCTTATTTCAGCACAAAGGTTTAAACTATTGATATTTACAGTTATATCAACGTGCCCGATATCCAAGATTGTATTTTTAAAGATCTTTGGGCAATGATAATGTTATACTCTTGTCTACTTGACAACAATTTGAGTACCTATTAAATCTGTGGTTTTAACAATATATCATTACATCCGTATGCTTAGAAGGAGTAGACAGGGGTGCACTATTGTGCACTCGATATACTTTTGGTCCTAGTATAATGAAGTAGGTGATGATGTTGCTATTATACTGGTTACGTTGCCTTTATTACGTGGGAGATCTGTGATTTGATAAACTAGGTAAACTAGGTGGAATTTTATGGAAACAGATGTATGAATATATGAACGCGGACTTTAAACTCTACATTTTTGATTGTTCGTTATATGTACAGTCTCTTATGATTTTGTGTTTTTGTTGCAGTTGACATTCGATACATTCACAGTGGGTAAATTCGTATCGTTCACATCGGACGGATGTCCGGATGGTCATATGACTATTGTGGAGAGCAGCCCCTCGCCGCCCACAGGGCAGTGGTGTGGATCTGCGTGGGGTTACACGGTGTATTTCAGCGAGTCAGATTCCATCAATATGACCTTAAGATTGGATAGACTGAGTCAGCAGGTAAGCTGTTATAATATTCTTCGTTAACCTTAGAATATATAGAACGGAGTTGGTAACGCGATCAATCCGCAATGTATGTTGTGTCATCTGTAATGCAGGCGTGAGGTACGCACTGCATGCTGTCATACGAATCTTGTTCTATGAACGCACACTGCAATAAAAACCGCACATCGTATATAATTCTGTATATCAAGCCAGTTACGGAGTAATGCTTGCTATTCATGTATTTTGGTTAACACGTTAGTTGCGGCGAAAAAATCGTAAACTTTCATCTGGTGCGGTGGCCGTCCGCACCAGCAGTAGGCATCGTATCGGGCCTATTATGTGTGAACCGCAGAGAACGTGTTAATCCACCACCGGGTACCAAGGGGAATCACAACGCGCGCTGAAAAATGTTTGCCAATACTAAAACTAACTGTACTGACTCATAGAAAAGTCTCATTCTTCAACCATATGTCATCGATGATGCGAAATAATTTCGCAGCGTGGTCGCGTGGTGTTTACCACAGAAAGTTAATCTTTAAGTACATTGACACAGAGTTATTTTTGGTATTGCCAAATTGTTGATATCCTTATGTGCCTGGGACATAATAATCTAGAGAAATATAAATCGTTTCGTACCTACATTTCGTCATTAGCTTTAAGGTGATTAAGAACATCACAGCCGTGCCTTGCTGGCTCTATATTAATTAAACAGTTCTCGATTTCAATTCGATAATCCTTTTTATTCTAACGTTCGATGTTCTTTGTTAACTTATTCTCTTTAGCTAAATCCAATATCCTCAGCTGTAGGGAACTTGTTAAGATACTTTGAAGAAGACGAGAGAGTAATGTTATAGGTACTAGACTAACAAGTTTGATAGCATTGCAAGTTAGTTGTAAGTTTTTCATTTTGTTCAAATTCAATTTCATCTATTGATTGGCTTAAATTAAAGTAAAGTATTGATATAAAAATACAAAACACACGTTTTCACACTGAAGAATACAATCAAACCAGTTTTCAGCAGAGTTCGGAAAAGTACAGTTTTTATTGTTTATTCCTCACGGAATTATTTAATAAATAAGTCTTTATTGTTACTGTACATATACGATAAAAAAAATAAGTGTTACAATGGGTGGCCTTATCACTAAATGTGCTCTCTACCAGGAAACCTTTATAACTAAATACCTATATGACTTCATGCCAAGTATTCTCATATCAATAGGTACCTACTATAAAAGTTGAATAAAATACACATGTCACATAGGTAGGTACACATTTATATTACAAATTAAAATGTTTTTTCAATATTTTTGGAAAATTTGTTACCTTATAATTACATATAGGATTGACGAACAAGTTGTTAACACAACCGACTGACGCTTTTAATTAGAGTTTTTGCTCTCAGCAAAGTTAATCCGTATAAATGAACAACAGTATTTATCTTCATTAAGAGTCACTTACTAAGCATCCCTTTGTGTTTTACTGACGTCACGTAACTAACTACATGTTTTCGCCTCTGACTCGACTAATATTTCACATCACCCCGCTTTTAACGGTTCACTGCCTGCCTTTATCTCCGGCCACCAGCCGTATTATGTGCACCGAGGGTTGAACTTCGATCAATTAATTAGACGACGATTACGGACACCCTCTCGGGACCGCAGGATAAGGATACCCCGCTATTACAATAATGTTATTGGGTACCGCCTTAATTCTTTAATTTAATAATGGGAATTCCGACGCGCTTGATACATTCCCAAATGGTGCCCTAAATAAATGCGTTTCGCTTTTATCTTCCTAAGTATATTTCTCTATTGATCTGAATGTAATTGCGGTTCTAATTGATTGATGGTTTTATCCATTTCAATTTTCATTTTGTCTCACGCCGTTGAGTCAACTTAATCCCACTATAAATTGCGTAGTTTGAAGATGGAAAAAACTTCATCATTGGTAGCCACCTGTACCATCTGACAGGCTGGCATCATATAGGTAATTGTGTTCATAACAGCGTTCGTAACATTATTTTATCAATTTGGTTGCGAGAAAAGTTTGTGCCCTTAATTATTACGCAGGAACCTATTTACGTAGCCAAGGCAGCAAGGGACCTGTTTTTATTGACTAATACGGATAAGCTAAGCTAAGCGATAAAGTGAGAAATGAAGACGTCAGGAAAATTACCAAGGTAAAAGACATGGCAAAAACCATAATGACCCAAAAATCGAAATGGGCTGGGCATGTCCAGGGAACAAATGGTCCAGAATTGTCACTAATTGGTACCCTATTCACAAGAAAAGACGGAAAGGAAGGCCATTCAAAAGGTGGAGTGATGACATAGTTGCCACGGTGGGAAATACCTGGAGCAGACTGGCAAGAAACAGAGCGAAATGGAAGGAAATTGAGGAGGCTTTCACCGCAAGAGCGGTCCTTACAACAAATCGCGCTATTGCCGTTTAATAAAATATACTAACAAACTAGAATAAGTATAATACTAACACTACAAATAATGTTTAGAATTAATGTAAACTATGTGTAAGGAATAAATAAAGCTTTATTATTACATTATTATTAATACGGATAAAATGTGTAGATAATAGAACCGCATATCAAAGGTCTTGTCAAAGTTTGAAATTAAGAGCATATTGAGACGGCTTGACCATTCTAATCTTATTTATGAAGTTTATTAATTGAATTAAATTTTTATATTAATTACTTGACATTAGCAAAATACCTGATAATTCGGGTATTTCAGCGTCAACGCTCTCGCGTAAATTTTTTGCCAATAACAAAACTAACTCCCGTTCAATATATGTACATAAAGCATAAATTTCTGTACTAAAAGCCCAAGCCCTGTCAGTGTCACTCCGTTCTAGAATGAACTTTTTTCTATGTGTCAATATAGATCCTTTTAGTATTGGCAAAAAAAATAAGTCCGAGTTTCGACGCCCCAGTGTACGGGAAGCACTAATTGTATAGTACAAAACGATCGTGTACATTTCTATGTAAAAGTAATTGGTTTTTTATGTGATGTGAATTAAATCTTATTACTAAAGGAAAATAACCCATAAATAACCTGAACAACATCTCATTAGTTAGTATAAGTTGACATGTCTATTTATACTTTAGGGTGTGGGCTACAATTTCGACTTCAAGTTGGCGTACAAGTTTCTGAGGCGTAGTGAGGCGCGGCTGAGATACGGGAACGCTACCGTGGGCGCGTGGCGCGGGGAGCGAGTCCCCGGAACCTACTGCGACAGAATACTGAGCGACTGTGACCTTAGAGAGTGTCGCATACAGTCACCTAATTTCCCCGGCGTGTATCCGCGAAACGCCACTTGTACATACCGCATTGAGCATACAAAGGTAAATATAATTATAGAATAATAATTCCATCACTTGGGTGATTATGTTGTTTGTATTCGTGTCCTTTTGGCAAAAGAGACTTAATAAAATTTCGGTTTTTCAGTACATTTTGATGTTAGTATTGATGGAAAGCGATTGAAATAAGCTTTTCATTAAATTATATAATCACCCGGGTATGAAATATCATAAATGACAAAAATTAAAACAGCGCCATTTAATGTTTAATAGTACGGAACCCTTCGTGCGCGAGTCCGACTCGTACTTGGCCAGTTTTTTATTTATAATATGTACTCGTGTGTATTGACTTTACTCTTCCTATTAATTACTTGACAATGTTAAATATACCCGCTAATCGCAGGCAAAGCCATTCTGAGGACTGAAATTTAATGGACCAAGATGAGTCGTGGTCCATTAAATTTCATCAATTCATTCATATATAAAAATCAAGAAGTTGTTTAAATTGGAGTTATTTATGATTTTGTTTGCAACATAAATCACAAACAGGAGATGTGTGATATGGGCTTTGTGTGGGCGGATTGTTTTAATAATTAATATAAAATTCACACCAAACTGCGGAACAGTTACACCTGGAATGTACATAAAAAATGTACGTTATGTAAAACTTTAATCGCGTGTAAAGCGAAAATGTGCTATAAGTTACATAGTTTAAGGTACATTTTGTAATACTTCATTTTTTTGCAGATACCAGCCGATAAACATGTGTTACTAGTAGTAAGACAAACGAACAGTCATAAAATACATATCAAAGATCAAATAGTGAAGTACGATAGAAGTCAGAGAGTTTTAAAGTAAGTATACTACGCTAGAAAAACTATCATTTATTCTGTTAAAGGTATTCATTTAAAAGCTGTGGTAGCCGAGTGGTCAAACGCACGCCTTGCAATCTAAGTGTGCAGGTTCAAACCCCGACTCACACCTCTGGAATTTATGTGCGAATCTCATTTCAATCCGAGATTATCACTTGCTATGAAACGGTAAAGGAAAACATCGTGAGGAAACCTGCACGTCTCCTCAGACTTGGCTAGTTTTCGATAGATGTGTGAAGTCTGCCAACCCGCACTAGGCCAGCGTGGTGGACTATAGCCCGAATCTCCCTCGCATTGAGGGGAGGCCCATGCCCAGAAGTGGGAAGTTAAAAGGCCTGTAGTAGTAGTAGTATTTATTTAAAAGCCCAAAATAATCGAAGTATAATTTAGCCAATTATTTTAACATTATTTTGGGTCTATTAGCTTTATTATTCTTATATTCTACATCGATAAGTATTCACGTGTATCATTATTCACGTCGAATAACCGAAATTACAATTGTAACGCGGACGAGAACTAATGGATTAGAAGTTTTCGCCGCAGTTGTTTAGGTAGATAGATACGTGAAATTAATGGAATAATAAATGAAAGTATTTTGTTCTTCCAACGACAAATTTCGGCGTCTTAGATAGAAATGGGGTTGTGTTTACGCGGAAAGAGAATGGACGAGATAATTTGTGGGCACACTTACCTACCTATGAAATATTGGGTGTGTCCCGTGAAAGATGCCACTTTATTTCCTCGCGGCAACACTGTTTAGGGATATAAAATATTTACAACTTTTCTATTAATAAGGGAATTTCATATCTGGCATTTTATACATATTTTATAAGGATAATGTACAGATATGAAAATTAACTAAAAGAGATACAAAATTAGATTATTGTCTAAGTGTTTATCTCTAAACTGATTTGACGTGTAACATATGCACACGTCAAATCAGTTTAGAGATAAACACTTAGACTTATTATGAACATAATGTTTCAAACAAGAATAACTTTAAAATGAACTTAATTATCATAGCTTAATCACCGCCGCAACGTGGGGCAAATCAACCCTTAAATTTAAATTACAATATTACCAGAAAACTTCTCAATGCCCCATCTCCCTTTCCCAGCCTTGTATTTTAAAACCTTATTTGTAATATTTTCTAAATATATCTATCCAGAATTTGGGACCAGTGCAATGTGGTGCAAGACTACCTGACCGTTTGGGACGGTCCTACTCACGACTCCCCAGTTTTGGTGCGGCTTTGCGGAGGGGATGCGGTCCCAGATATCATTAGCCGAGGCCCTAATATGCTATTGGAGTTTCACACGTCGCCGTACGATAATCCTTTCCACCCTGTGCCATTGAGTTACCTGCCTGGATTTGAACTTGAAGTGCAGGTAAGAGACCTCTTCAATGTCGATAAAAGTATATTATTCCCGATTGTAGTTGTAAAATTTAAGAAGTGTATTCGAAAGTATGATTCCTTTTCTTGATAATTATTCAAACTTGCATATTTGTAAATTGTTTTAAATAGTGTTTATATAAATGAAGCTGCAGTCATTTGTTAAAAAATAAAACTTTGATCGATATCTTATTATTACAAATTATAAAAATATGTTTTATGGTTTTATCTTCGTATATATGCCTACTAAGGTAACTAACTAAAAAAATAAAAATGTCACACATTAGCAACTAAAAGCTTTGTAGTAACTTTTATCAAATTGCATAAGAATCAGCATCAGATTTTTTTATGCATGTAAACTATTTCAGGGTATTCATTAATTGCCAAAACACTTATAGGACTTATAGGAAAAAAAAGCAGGGCCAGCGTGGTGAACTATAGCCCAAAAATCTCCCTCGTAATGAGGGAGAATGTGCCCGGTATAATGGCAATTAGCTCGCCCCCTATTACATTGGGACCAAAAATACATCGGCAAAGTGTGGGCGCACTGCAGTGCACCTCTGCCTACCCCTTCGGGGAATACAGGCGTGATGATGTATGATTATATTTACTTATAGGACTCTACCTACCATTCGGAATGCATTTCCTAAGGAAGAGAAGACAGAAGACTTTTTTTATTCATAACATAATCCAGTACAATCCGATTTTAGAGTCAAGTGAATTCAACAAAGCGTAGTCAATACTCCAAGTGAATATATTTCCCCTATATAGGTGCTGTACGTGGACAAAGATTCACATTCGTACGTGCGTTCCGATGGCCGGTGTCGTTTTGTACTGCGCTCCTCAGACAAGACAAGCGGGGTTTTACGAAATCCAAGGCACTCGCTTCCACCGAACACGTCCTGCGTCTACTATTTTCAGGTTCGTTTATTTAAGTATGCCTTTCTTATTCCTAGATTATGTAAATCTTCATTGACGTGAGTTTTAGGCTTAGCTTAGTTGGTGGATCTAACGCGATTACTTACTAGTAACGTGTAGTGTGCTTGTAATAATCTAATAATGGAATATGATTAGAAGTAATCTTGTCATCCTGTTTTGTATAGTCTCAATCAGAGCACTCCTTCTACAGTAATCTGAACAAATGTATGTCGGTATGCTTAGTTTATGACAGGACAAGATCAATTGTTTCAATCATGAGGCGCACGACAGGAGGAAACTAACGTAATGTTACATTATAGGTGACTGGCTATTTGACTTATGCGATATTTTTAGGGTTCCGTACCCAAAGGGTAAAACGGGAACCCTATTACTGAGATTTCGTTGTCCGTCCGTCCGTCCGTCCGTCCGTCTGCCACCAGGCTGTATCTCATGAACCGTGATAGCTAGAGACTTGAAATTTTCATAGATGATGTATTTCTGTTGCCACTATAACAATAAATAGTAAAAAACAGAATAAAATAAATATTTAAGGGGACTCCCATACAATAAACGTGATTTTTTTTGCCGTTTTTTAGGGTTCCGTACCCAAAGGGTAAAATCGGAACCCTATTACTAAGACTTCGCTGTCCGTCCGTCCGTCCATCCGTCCGTCCGTCCGTCCGTCCGTCCGTCCGTCCGTCTGCCACCAGGCTGTATCTCATGAACCGTAATAGTTAGAGAGTTGAAATTTTCACACATAATGTATTTATGTTGCCACTATAACAACAGATAATAAAAAACAGAATAAAATAAATATTTAAGGGGGCTCCCATACAACAAACGTGATTTATTTTGCCGGTTTTATAGAGAATGGTACGGAACCCTTCGTGCACGAGTCTGACTCGCACTTGGCCGGTTTTTATAGATAATGGTACGGAACCCTTCGTGCGCGAGTCCGACTCGCACTTGGCCGGTTTTTAACTTTACAGGACAGCATACTCATTCGACGCAGAACAATTCGCTGATTCCAAATATGTATATAAGTCAATATCGCTCACAAGTGTCGCTTAAGTCAAATAGCCATCATTTCATCCATCGATAACATTTGGAGAATTCAGCAAATCTATATGTAATAGCGCACTAATAATAAAATACGGTTTTTCTTTTTTCTCTACTTTCTGACTAAATGACTTACCTATTATTAATTGGACTCCTCTCCATAAATCTAAGTCCGTTCGGTGATATTACATCATTAATAGATGTTCCATCCATCAAAAGATTAACATGTCTCAACAAATGAAGCGTATCTTTATTTATTACTATTCTTATACAGATGGTAGACTTCGATTTGGATCAAGAAATAAAGGCTCCTTATTTTCTATCTAATACATTATGTACTCTATATATGTCGGAGGAAGCTATGAGTTGAAATTAATTTGTTTACTTTTAGAAATTCCTTATTTAATTTCTTACATTTTTCTTTAGATTAAAAACCTTGCCAATGTAATGGAAGTTGTTAATCTTGTTATTTACGTAACGACCAATCAAAGCAGAGCACGTGTCTCGAGTTGGGTCGAGGCGCCATATTTACTTTAGAGAGGCTAGGAGTATTTGCGTCACATTTGATTGCGAGTTCCCGATCGAGTTGGATCATTGCGAGGAGTGTATCTGGTGGTAAAAGGGAGATCGGTCTCTTGAAAGGGTATCTAGTGGTTAAAGGGAGATCGGTGCCTTGAACTCGCTGCTCGGTCCTAATTATTCATTTTTGAAATTATTGTAAAGTAACGAAATATTGTTTAAATGTAAATTAAAATAATGTGAAACTGTGATCTTTGTGTTTTACTCGACATATATATCATTGTCATCAGAGACTTGTTGTAGGAATGTGTGGCAGGCTTAGTGTCCTGCGACCATAGTTTTTTGAACTGTCAAGGTACAAATTAAAAGTTCGAAACATCTGGAAGTTATATGTTTATTCCTTATCTTCTTAATGAACTAAGCCAGTACCTAGTAGCAATTAAGTACAGTATATACTTTCAAATACAGACTTTTTTTGGGTCATCCCCCAAAGCAGAGCCGACTCTTCGCATACCCAACTATGTCGCATAAAACGTCTAAACTGCCGTAACTGGTAGTTAAAACGATTTACGATTTCTAGGGTCGAGCCAACGAGATTGTGTGGGTATCGTTCGTGAAGTACCACTCGGCCGGGACCGAGCCTGCTGGCTTCGATCAGCAGAAGGACTGTTCATCACAATTGACGATATGGGACGGCGCGGCGCCTGACGCTGATTTGGATAGAAAGGTATAAATATAAACATTTTTTAATAGAATTACTTGAATAAATACTTATATTCGTCGGGATCTAAGGGGCCCGTTTTGAAAGCTAGTTACGTCAATAGAATATAACTTAACATATAATCACTTTTAAAATTTCTGGATTCCAAAGTTTATTTATTTTTCGTGCGTAAAATGTTACGTGAAAACACATTTAAAGTAATTTCTTTTTCACAAAATAAATCTTTATCACTGTCATCATCTTTGTTTATTTATAATGTGTAGGTACCTATTTATTGAATTTGTCCTTGCTATTTTTTTATTACTTGACATTGCCATAAATACCGCTAATTGCAGGTGCAGCAATAAGACGAGGTATGCACCTCGTCTTATTCATTTCGTTAAAAAAAGAAAGCAAAATGACCGGTGACAAAATAGGCCTCTTTTGTTTTAACGATGACTGAAGTACAATATTGCTTCTTTAAAACGACTATAAAATAGTCGGCAATACGGTTCGTTTAGTTTGTGTCATGAAATAATTTACCAGATACAACATTGATATCCAAGCAAAAAATATTTTCCAGATTATTCTGATGTTCCAGTGGAACTGTGTCTTACATTATTTGTATGAAAACCGACTTATAAAGCTTTGGCAAAAGCTATTTTTGGCGCTCTTGTAAATTTAGAGGTATAATATTTTAGGTCGCTAATGGAACAATTTCAGGATATTTCCGAGCCTGTTTGGTCTTTTCCCCTTAATGAGTGGAATATTTATCTTCTAAATGAGCATCGCGGGCTTGGATTTATAATCAAGATTAATTTGAAATATTAGTAACGCGCAGATTATGAGCGTGGCTATCTTTCACAGTGACATAAATCTTTGTGGATCTCTGTTCGTTTTGACGTTAAAAGAAAAATTACTTCTCTGATCCTATACTACAAATATATTTAATTTATAAGTGTCTGTTTGTAATGTCTAATTTTCAGCCTTTTACTAAATTCATTTGAAAGTGTATACGATACCTATAACGAAAATATTTTTTTTTTCTGTCTGTCTGTTTCTATGAGGTAAACTCCCAAACGGCTGGTCCGATTTTGACAGAAATTTCACTGGCAGATAGCGTAATGTTAGAAGGAGTAACTTAGGTTACTTTTATTTTAGATTAATGATTAGAGTTTCGCGGTTTTCCGGGTAATCAGGGTTCATGAATTCCGCGCGTACCAATTCCCGGTCCCGGCTATTAAACAATATAGGTAACTAACATTTAAATAACAACCAGATTATAAAAGTTCGTAAGAAGTAGGTAAAAGTACATGTCGGTAGGTATTGTGTTTAAACTCATGTATATTTCGATGTGCTACATAAGAACAGTAAATCTCGAAGTGGAACTGTTATTGTCTAACTTCTTTACTTATCGGGAACAGTTCTCGGCGCCGCCGCAATAAAAATAAAATATTTAAATTGTTATCGCGTACCGAATTATAATACCGGTACTTGCGTATAAATTTGTATAGTGTACGAATTTCAATGGTAAAAAGTCAGGAGCCAATGTATCAAACTAACCTTTTGGGAGCGTACGAAATACGCTACACAAAGCTTGTCTAAATTAAAAACAGAACAGAGTAATAGGCCGCACAGTTATGGTTTTTACTAAAGCTTGTGATGTTGGTATTTTGAACTGCAGGGTACGTAAATTGCAAACTAATTTCAATCAATTCCTGTCAAAACAGTTGTCAAAATGTATTGAAAATCTGCCATGTTTGGTTTCTAACGAAAATAGATAGCAATCGCCTAGAAGCAGTGCGATTGCACTTAGCTTGCCATCATTTGATAATTTCAAATATAGAACTGTGTTTTTTCCTATAGGTTTATTGAGATAACTGTTACAATATCAGATTATTGAAACAGGTTTGCAGCAGAAATACGTAAAATCGCCGGTAATGTGTAGCGAAAGAAACTTTCGCAGTGCGCATGAGTGATGTGACGATACAAGTAGTAAGCGATATGGAATTGGGCGTTCTCACTGCCTTTATTCGTGCCATTTCACTTTGCCAACCACCTCAACCTCCCCACTTGACGTCGGCAGCCGAACATTAATTTTCTTTAATGTGTCTGAGCACTTTTACCGAGTTCTCGACCAACTGCAGTGCGGTGTTTCGTTTCATTCATCCGGGAATCCGCGGTTTGCATTAAGAATGGATAAGCGGTCGAGTTCAGTTTATTTTTTGTTGGCACTTTAATCAGAAAACTTTTACCGTTCGCTCGCAGACAGATAAACTATGTAAATAGTGTGCCTGAGTTGAATACATAATTTATTGTTGACTGTCCAGTTTTATATGTACAATTTTTCATAGTGAAATATATATCTACTTATTATTCTATGAAACCACATGTCACAATGACACCTAAATAATTGTAGTTAAACTTTATAGCTCCCTATATAATAACAATGGTAGTTTTGAGCACAGGCCATATTCCACTGTAATCTAACATATAATCTGAACAAAAACAAAATTTCAAGAATCCTTCTTGTAGAAATGCACGCCTGTAATGTGTAAGCAAGACAACAATATTTTTGTTTTGTAACAGCTGGACATGAGCGACAAGAAGTCCCTTCTCGGTTCGTTCTGTCGAGAAGAGTCCCCGCGGTTGTGCGACCATGCGCTTCTATCGAACGCGACCAGGGCGACCAGACCTTGTGCGCCCTCGGAGAGCTACATCACTACTGGATCCGCTCTTACTATATTACAGGTAGGTAATTTAATTTCGTTTCAGATACTTTACCAATGATTATCATGCTAACTAGCCTGAATCTTTGGACCCATGGCAAGTATCACTATAGTATATATTATTGTGGGGGTAAAGGCTACTGACTTACGCGCCGCTTTTGGGTGATATTGACTTTTATACATATATGGAATCAGCTATTTTTCTGCTTCTCATGAGTCTGCACTCCTGTATAGTTAAATAATCGCTTAAATCAAATATCCGCCGATATAATTCACAATTATTGATCCTTGTGTTCCTAATTAAAGTCGCAAAAAACAATTGTTCATATTACCTATATGGCTCCAAAAGAAAAGTTTCGAAAAATATGAACAGAAATGAGGTTATGTCATGTTGAGTCAGATATGCAATTGTCATATAATAGGCATTTGCATCGGCAATTTAAGTAAATTGAGTTAACTATGTGCGAAATAAACAAATTAATTGTAACAGATAAATAAATAAAACGTGTAACTAGAGCGCCTAACGGGTGCTGCAAACAATCAAACTGCCAAAGCCCACCTAATTACTGCAGCAAATATTTATCTTCCCATTCGGGGATCTACTCGCGTGTGCAAACCCGTGTGACATAGCCGCTGTGACATTTTTAAACAAAATATAAGGTTGAGCGCGCATGCGGCAGATACAAGTGCAAAAGATCTACCATTAAAGATACGTCAAGTCTGTGGTGCCATCTATTTGTATGAATTGTACTTATTGTTGAGAAGATAATTGGTTGACTACTCTGTATTTTTGTCGTTTATCTCTCTGGAGTGAAGATATTCTGTATTAAATCATAAAAAAAAGGTACTACGACGCAAAAATGTGTGTCTATTCAACATGAAACAAAATTATTGGCATTAAACCATTTACGGATAAGAAGACACAATGCTTGATAGTCGCAAGCATTTGCGTATTGTATATCTGGGGAAAAATGTAATAATATTAATGTTGTAATATTATTTTCAAACAAATAAGTATGTTACGCGGACTTATGGTAGAACTTCTAGCCTCACTCACGCAATCTACACGCAGCTTATCCACGCAATGTGACGTGTGATAAATAATGTTTCTATCTAAATCATCTATTTTCATATAAAATGGATTTCCCACATTTAATAAATAACATGAGGCACGAATGTTGCGTACGTGGGCGAATCCGATCGATAACATGTGAAAAAATAACGATTTATCTACTTATGACGGTTTATGGTGCAAGTTTTGACATCCCGCGGAAATAGAGCTCCTTACCAGCCAGTTTGTAATTTTACGTAAAGTTAAATAATAGCCATTGGTTTTTGAAAAAAATATTAAATTTTAAACTTCAAACTCACTCTGGCGAATTTTAAATTTTCAAGCAACTATTGACAGATTCTCTACTATTTAATGTCTTTGACAATTAGCCTAGTATGTAAATGCGCCATATTAATCGTTGACGTGTGCATAACCTTTGCTACATGGCTGCCACTCTATCCAAAAGCGAGTCGCTGGAATTTCACGAATGTCTTAGCATTCACGTTGAAACATTTACTGTAGGTTCGTAAATTCCTTTCCTAGTTGTTATCGAATTTTGATGTCGGAACAAATCCTAACTGTTTCTTAAAAAATCGTAACATGATTTATTATGTAATTATTATTTTCTATGTCCCACTACTGGGCAAAGGCACATCGTTCAATTCATACCGGTTTGTCACTCTCTTGTACCATCCAAAAAAGCATTGATGTCATCTTGTCACAGCTTCTTGGGCCTACAACCTATTTTGTAACATGTTTGATAAATTAAAATCAATTTCCATACTCGGTTATAAGTAAAGTTCAGTGACATGTAACATAGATCGCTAGAGATGATACGGATACGTAAGATATCAGTCGAATAAAATAGACTAGCAGAATTATAATATACACAGAACGAAGATTATATTCCTAAATTTTCCCAAACTAATCTTTTCGTATAAACTCCAACAAAAAAGTTCTGAGAAACGAACTGAAAGATACATGAAATAATAATAATAGTCCCTTCCAACTTGTCGATGCAGAGTGCTTTGACATTCAAAACAGCCATCCTTGTGGGATTACGCCAGTGAGTATCTTTTGTTTCTTTTCTTACCTCGCCACTGCCCTTTCAGTTCTATTCCCTTGGCGGTAACTGTTCTGTCCCATATAACATTCATAAAAAGTGTTGCCAACGCCAAAAATCAAGATAAAATCTTTGTACTTTTTGTGTGGTCAATATAAAAGGAATTAAATATTTCTTCCACTATAGATAGCTGAGTTATTCTTAACCAATTCAATAACTTACTGATTTGTATTGAAAAACAAATTTGTCCTACAATTTATTTTACATCGACACGGTTACTACGTTATTTATAAATTCCCGTTAAAAGAAACTTGACATCATTTTATTAAAAAAAAGCACCGTGTGGAATGATAGGTACTCAAAATGTAAACTGGCAACACTGTTCGCACCGGGAAAGATAAGTCACGCGCTCCCAGCGTTCCGTTGCATTTGCCATGGTGAATAATGCAAGTGGCACGTGCTACTTCGCTCCACTCCCGTGATGGTACGCCCAGAGTTGCTGCGTTATTGCCAAGTGTTGCTCAAGAGCGGGATAAAATACGTACGTAGGAACTGTGACTTATTTATAATGTCTAACGTTTCTTGTGAGACTGCAGTAACCCATATGCTACCTTCATGTGATTTTAAACATTAAGCGAATAGGAAAAAAAGGAGCAACCTTTATTGAACTTGGTTTAGTTATCCTTGAAAGAATAAAATAGGGATAAAAAAATAACACTAAAAGAAAACAGTTTATTTTCCTAGTGTATATAATTTGTCCATAGGCGCCCTCTATGTTGATAAGCATCATAAAAAAACTGAGCATTGTTTACTAAAATTAATTATAATTATGTAGTTATTTGTAGTAGGTAGTGGTCCTAATAATTACAAAAACTTGCTCGTTGGCATTTAATATTCCACGCAACTGCCGAGCTAGTAAAGCCCTAGTTAATATAGGAAACCTGGTCTTGGGCGAGTTGTTAAAGTCACTAGTTGAGAACTGCTTTATTATTCAATATTAAATTCAACAGAGGCAGGACGAAGCAAGTTTATAACTAAATATTCAAGTTTTACTACACTACACAGTCTTGTTCATGGTACACTATTAGGGATTTAACTCTACTAACATTAAAAGTGTTTTGACCACTATTGTTAGCATTGGTTTCACACAATGCGTCATCACTTTATAACTTTTAGTAAGTGTCAGTTCTTATAAAAGTTTTTGTTCCAGGAACTACGACAAGGATCAGCACTTTATCCCGTATCTTTTCTTCTTCGCTATGAGTTTGTAGACGTCAGCGAGCAAGGACAACCTTTAGTTGATTCCCAGTCGGCTTGCGATCGAGTTTTTAAGTCCGCTCAAACTTACTCTGGAAGGTTTCAAGCACCTCGCGCCATATTCTACTACGGACGAGGCGGAGCCCAAAATCTTACCTGTATTTTAAGGTAAGACCAATTTTTCAGAATAATTGATAATACTTTTGGGTTTCGCGATATTTGATTTATACGGTGCCTATTTCAGATTTGAAGCCAAACAAGGAGAAAGAATACAATTGACTTTCACAAGCACTTATTTTGGAAATAAATATTGCAATACGCACAAAGATTCACGAACTAGCCGTTGGAAATGCGATAGGCCTGCGAAAAGGACCATTGGGGGCGAGGGTCTCGCACAGATCATTATAACAGAATATCCTTGGGATGGAGTACCGATACAACGAGACTGTATTTGTACTAATAGATCCGAACCATTGAATATACACACATTGACAGCACCAGTTGTAGAAATAAATTTTACTGTAACAATGATGAATATTACTGAAGATTATGATGATTTCAATTTTGAAGGAGAGTATAAATTTGTACCAACTGGACCTGGCGATGAAACTGTATGTTCTTCAGGTTGGGGAGAAAGACGTTTGAGAGGTAGCAGCGGTGAAATAAGACTTTTCGATAAGAGACAAGTGCTGATTACACCAGAAATAGTTGGAGATAGGCATGTCATATCGGAAAGTGTAAGGGCTGAAGTTGCCTGTGTGCATAGGCCTTGGCTTATTGAGCCTGGAGGTGACGATGCTACTCCAGTGCAAGGAAGATTTTTATACGTCAAGATACCGGGGTATGAATTAACACTATCGTCTCCTTTTTGTGGTACACCAAACAGATTGTATATTTACGAGGCCCGTGATACATCGCGGCTAAGAGAAGTTTGTCCCGATGGCACGAATTTCATTGAACTATTCTCTCCTGGATGGAAATCATCTCATGCAACATTAGAAACTTCTCTCAAGCCTCACGCTAGAAGCTACGTTATCGACTTCCTGCAGCATGAACAGGCTGATTATTCAATTAAATGGATCGAGCTTATCAAGAAACCGAATTTCGAACATGATCCTGAATCAAATGTCATACCCGCTCCTGTTGCTACTGAATGTGTTCACAAGTGAGTATTGTTTTGAGCCTCAAGAGTCAGTAAGAAAACATTATAGATACTTTTAGTTACAATTTCTAAAATATCTTCTTTTAAAAAGGCTCTAAAAAGTAAACTAAATGGCAGCGTTTTAGATAATCTTGATTTTGTATACTAAATCATTTGTGTTTTATTGTACAGTTGCCCGGAGTTAAATGCTTGCATTCCCAACGCTCTGTGGTGTGATGGAAGTCCACATTGCCCATCGGGTTACGATGAAGACGATTCCAATTGCTCGTTCAAGATATCATTACCTCCACCATACGTCGCAGCCGCCGCCGGAGCTGGTCTCCTTCTTTGCGCCATTGTTGTCGCTCTTTGCGCGTGTCGCCGACGCAGAAGAAAAGACAAAGAATTTAAAGCAAGACTAGATGGGGCTTTGCCACCTGAAGAAAGACCGTTTGATCGTGCTAAAACAAACGGAGTTCCCGAAGCGGCGCGACAATACGCCACTGTCCAGAAGTACGCCACTATAGACAAGTACAGTTTAAGCCAGAAGTACAGTGCGGGGTTGAACGATGCTCGGTACTATGATGAAGTGGCGCAAAGGGACAAGCTTGCGGATACAAGGTACGCTAGTTTAGGTCGAGCCGGGCGCGGCACACGAGTTGAGAACTCGAGAGGCAACGGTTCCAGAAGAGCCATGCCTGATCTTGGTTATCCTGACCTAAAAGATGGTTTCTGTTGACCCTACCCGGACGTCATAGAGACAACCGTTTAGCTGTAAAAGGATGTTGAATACCCGATTAACTTTCACAAAAGTATTAGATTGAAGACTGAATTAGGCGAAAGTGCCTCCCTTTATTTGAAGAAAAAAAATCAGGTTCATAATTTATGCTTTTATAACTACAGATATTAAAATGCTATTGTTAGGTCATTTGTTTTAATTTGAGGTAAGAAGTTACTTTGACTATGTACAATATAAAATGTAAATATATTATCTAAGTTGTACAATTAAGTAAGAAAACGGTGAAGGAGCCGTGTTTGTACATTTAATAGTTATGAGAATATTATGATAATATCGAGGCGAGAAATGCATTTAGTAGATTTTCAATATGTCCGTTTGTCTATGTACCGGCGCATCACAGATAACTACGAGTGCCCGATTCCTATTTTCAAGAAACTCACCGTTTCGCTAACGGACCGTAAATCTGTAACGAGGCGTTGGTCAAAACATTTAAGTATGCGTAATATCTTAAGCACGGTTAGGGAATAAGTTAGAATAATATCGGTAAATACATTATATTCTTTGCATCAAAACTCACGGTAATTTTATTCTCATCAAATAACATATCTAAATGTACATAAACGCTTGACAATACAATTTTAAGGTACAAAATACAATCATTTTAAAGTGTCGTGTGGTGGCGAGAGGTTCATATTTCTGATTGAAAACACATTTTTCACAAAAATATGTAACCAGGTGTATTGTTCGCGGTTACTAAAGAAACCGAAATACAGTAGCTAAATGTATGCAGGTCCTTTAAAATAATACCTCTTAAATTTATAGAAATCGTACTCCATCTACAAAAATACCTAAAATTGCATTTTCTGGATTTGACTATAATGTCGTTCGCTGTATAAATATGTAAAATTTTCCGAGTATTTCTATAATGAGTAGATGTTGATTGATTTGAATGTAGAAGATTTTATTGAAAAGGTGTTCATCAATATTTATTATTTAACAGAGTCATCAGTAGTAATGATAAGGCTCTGTACACACAGTAAAGCTAGCTGCTGGATAATTACGCGAATAACGGGAACGGATGGGAAGTAGCAAAATTCTGTATTGCAGCGTTCATACATGCTGTCAGTATAAAGCCTCCCACTGGGGTGTTAATGCTCGTGTATCAAATGTATTGCCATATCAAAACCAACTATACTGACATATAGAAAATGTTTACTCTACAACGTAATAATACGGGGAGTAAGAGCGAATTTCGATGCGTGGGGTTGTCGGTTACGTCAGAAATTAAATCTTTATGCATATTGACATAGAGTTTCGTTTTGGTATTGACAATCATTTTGAGGCGCGATGTTTAACGCCTCAGTGTGCAGTGTGATCTGGCAGCTCTTGTGAACGTTTCCATACAAAATAATCTGCTAATGCACATTCGTACCCGTTAATCTGTTATGATCGGGTAACCGACTTTACCATGTGAATGAAGCCGTACTATACATTGCTGACATGTATTTAAACTAGTCTTAAAATGAAAATGTGATATAGGTTGTAAAAAAGTAGGTAAGCGTTCACAAAAATGTATAACTTAATTAGTGATGTCATTTCCCTTGCGTGTAAAAAAATAATTAAGATTGTAATTAGATAGATACTGATTGTACATAAATTATAGAATAAGATTTTTAAAGTCTGTAATTATTTCCAGGTAAAGGGAAAATTAAAGTCATTTCTAAAAATTAAACGTGCTTCTTTTATTTATTAAATACAAACTTCGCGGGTAGAAGTCCATCCGCGCAGACGTCGATTATTCAAATCGTTGTAGTTATAGCTTACTAGCTGACCGGGCGAACTTCATACCGCCTTAGAATGAGTGAAATACGAAAGCTGCGCCACCTACCGGGTCCAATAGTGAATCTAAATCATCCAGGGTGCCACCCAAACGCATACAAAAAAAATCATTCGAATCGGTCCAGCCGTTTAGGAGGAGTTAGCGGAGGAGTTAGCTTACAACGAAAAGTGGGATGGATTTTTAAAAATAAAAATACATCATCACGCCTGTATTGCCCGAAGGGGTTGGCAGAGGTGCACTGTAGTGCGCCTACACTTCGCCGATGTATTTTGGTCCCAATGTAATAGGGAGCGAGCCTATTGCCATTATATCGGGCACATTCCCCCTCAATACGAGGGAGATTTGGGCCATAGTCCACCACGCTGGCCCAGTGCGGGTTGGTGAACTTCACACGCCTTTCTATAGACGTGCAGGTTTCCTCACGATGTTTTCCTTCACCGTTCAGCAAGTGGTAATCATTGTTGAAAATGACATGCGCACATGAAAATTATCTCAGAGGTGCGGGCCCGGGATTTGAACTTGCACCCCTTACGTTCAAGGCGGGCGTTCTTGCCCACGAGGCTACTACTGCTTTTTAGATAGGTTAGGTTTAGGTGATAGGTTTTTAAATATAGAATAACTATATTCAGGGGCTTTACCACCATCTCTTAAAATATTGTTGTTTCAATTGTAACTGTCAATTTTAACAGATTCTGTACTGAGTTAACTGTCAAAAACTGAAAGTAATATTTAAAAAAATGCTGCAAGACATGTGGTGGTAAGGGAGCTGGATGTAAAAACAATAATACTGTAAAGTTTCATCAAAATCCGTACAGTAGTTTTTGCGTGAAAGAGTAACAAATATCACTCCATCCATCCCCACAAACTTCCACATTTATATTAGTAGGATTGGTAGGATACTTAATAATTCATCAACCTTGAAAAAAACATTTTCGTTTTTTTCACAACACACAAAAATCCTCATAACGACCCGAAACCCCGTACTAAGACAATAATGGACACCCGTTTCATAACAAAAAAAATAAGACAAATGCGAAAAGACAATTTTTCGTGCGATGAAATATTTTTATTTAGTACACAAAAAATGAGGAACATTTCGCTTCATTGGGGTCGCACGACGTAAAGGTGGGGGTCCCTACATTCTTATTTCTCTCGTGTTATAATAATTCTTTTGTAAATTATAGCTTTGTATAAATTACTCCGCGTAATGGCGTCACGGCATAATGGATGGCGTTGTTTGATGTTGCTTTGATCGTGACAAAAACGATCCCGGGCTGACGTGACTTTTGATCATCGGGAATATCTTTTAAAGTGTTTGAATACTGGAGCCCAATTCTCGCAAAATCGACATCATCAGCTCTAATTCGACATACGTCGAAACAAAACGTTAAATTGGTCGCAATTTTCATTTTGTTTCGACATATGTTGAAACAAAACGTTAAATTGGTCGCAATTTTCATTTTGTTTGACATATGTTGAAACAAAACGTTAAACTGGTCGCAATTTTCATTTTGTTCCGACATATGTTGAAACAAAACGTTAAATTGGTCGTAATTTTCGTTTTGTTTGACATATGTTGAGTTAGAGATGATGTCGATTATGCGAGAATTGCCTCCCTGTTATAAGAGATAACGATGGTACCCTATATAGGTAGACATACACTAAATCAATAAGGATTAAAACTTAGTAAATTTGCACTGTCTTGTGTGTATGTACGACATTGTACATATGTACGACAAGATTGTCTGTTCAAGAAAGATTGTCTGTTCATCTAAGATTTTTAGTGATAAGGCCACCTATCCTAACACTTTCGGTCTTATTACAAAAAGCGGTTTAACTAAAAACCCAGGTTTAACTTCTATAAACTACGGTTTAAACAAAAATGATATTACAAAACGTGGTTTTTCGAAAAACCATAGCCCATATCATGGTTTAACGCTAAACCTCGGCGGCCCCTAGTTTAAGCGATCAAACCATGGTCCAAATCGTATCTGTCAGTTTTATTTTAGGTTATAAGATAGCATCTTTTTCATTGTGTTGTTGTTTTTACCCGAAAATGGATATTAATATGGTCAAATTAATTGATATTGAAGCCGCTGAGTTGTTGGGAACGCCACGCCGACACAACATAAATCGAGTTCGAATCAATCCCTTCATGGAATTATCCGATGGAGATTTCAGGCAAAGTATAGGTTTACTAAACGTTATGCAATGAAAATAGTGGAATTAATAAGGGATGATTTGACTAGAAATGCTCGAGGATGCCCTGTCTCCCGAAATACAAGTGGTTTGCGCATTAGGAAGCTGGGCTCAACATGAAGTAAGTAGATTCAAAGCTTATGTTGCATTTATCAAAACATTGGCAGCAATTTATGCTAAATTATGGCATAAGTTCCAAACTAAAATCTTGTTATTGTTTTAATAGATCCAAGATGACACAGCCGATTTGCATGGAGCACTCACAACCTTTTATAAGCCAGATATACAAAAAAATTGCAGAAGTCATAGCCCGAATATCACTTAAATTTATAAAAATGCCTGCTACATTGACAGAACAAGAGGAAGCAATGCAAAATTTTCGCAGAATCACAAATTTGCCTGAAGTAATTGCTGCAATTGACTGTAGTTAAGTGAAGATGGTGGTCAACTGTATATTAACCGCATAGGATTTCCATCAATTAATGTCCAGGTATTATTTGACATGTATATTTTTCTTCTTAAATAAAGGAACAGTAACTTGTCCACAGCCACAACCCTGATAAGGCGTTGATTATAGTGTTGAAATGTAATCTAACCTACTACAGGGTTCAGGGTATCCATGTGTAGTGTGATTAATAAACAATAAATAATAACAACCTGCTCTGGTTTTGCATAGAATCTGGATGTAGTGGAATTAGGATGTTTTATGCATACAAAACTTCAATAAAAAATATTTAAATAACAATGAAAATCATTTTAATATCTAGTGGTTTAGAAGCAGTGAGCGGACAAAAAGACAGAAGTAGACAGTGAATTTGTTCTATTAGATAATATGTAGTGATAGTGAATAGTCATGCTTATTTGTAAGAGATACTAAAATATTTAACTATTGTTCCAGGTAGTTTGCGATGCAAATTTAAAAATCCTGGACATTGTTACTGAGTGGCGTGGGAGTGTTCATGACTCACGAATATTTAGTGAAAGTCGTTTGAAGCAGCGATTTGAAGCTGGTGCATTCTCAGGCATATTCCTAGGAGACAGTGGCTATGCTTGCACTCACTATTTGTTTACTCCATTACTGAATACTACAACACCTCAAGAGCAGCAATTGAATACCTGTTGGTATTATGTATAATAGTTTTGGATAAGATTTGTATGATAATATAAAATAGTAATTATATAAATAAGAATAAGATAAAAATATTATTGTAAATAAAGTTTATTTCTCTCTGATTTTAATCTATAAGTATATTTTATTGGAGTAGAAAGTTTCCACCAATTCTCAGATCGTTTTTTCTTTTGTTGGTCCATCACAATATAATATTAAAATTAATAAAGAAGGTAATATCTACTGTTAACAAGGAGCCAATTGTTCTAATATAGACCTCAGTAACTTAAAAATTTTAAAGCTAAATAAACTTTGTTCAACTTGGTATGGTTTTTATGTTTGTTCAACTTTTGTCCTCGATTATGTGGCGCGATTGTGCAATCATCTCGCGTAGTATATCCTAAAACATTTAAAATGTGGATTAGCATAGAATCAATAAATTAAAGACAGATTTCAAGTTCATCGAAGTCATTTATGTTTTACTTACTTTTTCCTCGGTACTCCAATTCTCAGATCGTTTTTTCTTTTGTTGGTCTATCACAATTAAAATTAATAATGTTGACTAGGACTAATTTAATGGAATACTTGAGTATGCAGTTTCAAATAGTATTATAATAATTAAGTACAATCAATTATTATGCTCAACCAGTACATGTGTCAACGTTCAAAATGCGACTGCTTAGCCTTCGCTTAACATGGGTCATAACGATGTCTTGTTTACACTTCAACTCTGGCCAACTTCGCCTATGTCAAGTGTTTAGGATCAATGGTCCGATTCAGCGCCGCCGCGATGATGACATCCATCGTAGCGATCGCCAACAATAAGATGTAATATCTACTATTAACAAAGAGGCAATTGTTCTATTAAAGACCTCAATAACTTAAAAATTCCAAAGCCAAATAAACTTTGCTCAACTTGGTACTTGGTATAGTTTCATTTTACGCGCCAGAATATTAAGTACGTTTCGTTACACGTACTTAGATGTATTATTAATAATTAACATGACATTAAGTAATGTGCATACACCTAAACAAAACTGCAATCGATGAAATAACCATTGTCCCATGCAAAATAACAGTCTCAATATTTTTAACACACTTATACATATCATATCATATCATAATAATCATTAGCGTATTAACAAAAAGTTTTCTTTTCTGAGCATACGGAACGTTGCAATTGAATGATATCATGGTGAACGAATAATATTTGTATTAATCTGTGGTTGATTATAGACAACGGTTCAAATGACGGTACTAAGAAGTCCACGGTTTATTAAAGGTTTGTAATACGGACAAATTTAGACCGTGGTTCTGCAGATAAGCCTGGACTTGATAGTACAGGTTTAAAACAAGGTTTATTTCGTTTTTTGTAATAAGACGGTTTAAGTTAGAATTACTTTAAGAGGTGGAACATAAAACAGTTATCAATCTAACTTCCTACGATCAAGTGTTATCACCAATTTTTCATCTTTATAGGCTTACATTTCCATAAAACGTTAACGATTACTATAAATTCTCAATTCGCACGGTAAATCCCGCTGCTCGATGATTACGAGTTCAACGGAAACTGAATGGAAGCGTGCACACGAGCTGTCGGATAACATGACTTACGTGACTACGGAATGCAGGATTTAAGGGAAATTAACAGCTAGTTGCAACGCTTTCACACATAATGTTCTGTCATTGCACATGCGTTTCCGTGAGGCTCGTGATTATAAGGCAGTCGCCTCTACCGTGTGAATACAGCCTAAGTGGCAACGCTTAAGGTACTTGAGGTACTTAATTAGGTCGTAAAGATTTGTGAATCTCGGCAAGGCGGACAGGTACCCCTCGTCACTAATTTGTATTTGTCTCGTCTGCTAATTAGATTATAGGCTCAGGCTGCATTAGCCTGTCCACTCCGTTAGCGTAACGAGCGTAAACTGAATTATCTGATGAACTAATTACGAGTTCAGGTGGGTACAGTACTACAACAACAAGTGAGATTCCAGTACGCTAAGCATGACTGTGTAGACATAAGTTTTATCTCTTTCAACTGTCTGATTTGTCGAGAAAATGACGTCACTTCGAGATTTTCGTACTGCACCCTTAGCATGACCGTGTAGACATAAATTTTGTCTCTTTCAACTGTCAGATTTGTCGAGAAAATTACGTCACTTTGAGCTTTTTGTACTGAACATGTCTCGGTGTAACGTCATTTTCTCGACAAATCTGACAGTTGAAAGAGACAAAACGTATGTCTACACGCTCATGCTACAGGGCCTGGACATGGATCGGTGTGACGTAATTTTCTCGACAAATCTGACAGTTGAAAGAGACAAAACGTATGTCTACACGCTCATGCTACAGGGCCTGGACATGGATCGGTGTGACGTCATTTTCTCGACAATTCTGACAGTTAAAAGAGATAAAACTTATGTCTACGCGGTCATGCTACATGGCCTGGGATTGACGATGGCGTGTTTGCAACAACATTGACATATTACAAATAATAAATTATTAGATTCGTTATATACATAATGATTTCCAAAACTGATTGATTTTATTTATTTTGGCGTCGATTGACGGGCTGTATTAAAATGTTGTTAAATAATAAAAAAAAAAATCAGTAAGTATACTAAATAAATCATTAAATATAAATATGTAAATAGTTGATAGCTTTGCCTTAATTACTACTACTACTACAGCCCTTTTAACGTCCCACTGCTGGGCACGGGCCTCCCCTCAATGTGAGGAGGATTTCAGGCCATAGTCCACCACGCTGGCCCAGTGCGGGTTGGCAGACTTCACACATCTATCGAGAACTAGTCAAGTTCCCTCAGACGTGCAGGTTTCCTCACGATGTTTTCCTTCACCGTTTCATAGCAAGTGGTAATCTCGGATGTAAATGAGATTCGCACATGAAACCCAGAGGTGCGAGCCGGGGTTTGAACCTGCACACTTTGATTTGCAAGGCGTGCGTTCGACCACTCGGCTACCACTGCTGCAGCTTTGCCTTAATTGTGTACAAATAACTCCTTCAAACAAATAATATAATATAACGCTATCATTAAATAAATATATCGTGCAATGCAAATATCTCTTTCATGTAACTACAAGTTAATATACCTATTTACTTTCACTATTCAAATATTTACACAGAACAAATACGTATTTACCTTTTCTACTAAATTAACAAAAGTTATTAGTTTACGTACCCTACCTACTCAGTTTTATCTTCTACAAGACTGTAAAGATATTTTTTTGTATTATTTTCTACTGTAACGGGATAGAAGTATGTTGCTCTACTAAACTAAGATAAATGAAAATACTTGGCGTAAGTTTCCCGAGGTCGGGCCTTCCCGCGCCCGTCCAGTTATCCACAAGCTTAACCAGTTATTCAAGGAATTTGAAATTTAAGGAATGTTTCGAATTTACGTTCTAGGCGCTCGCTAAATACGGCTTTTTGGGAATTCAAAACCAAAGGGGTAACCGCAGGAGGGGATAGTGCAACTACGATTAATAATGGGAAATGATCATACTTAATTTATCAACATGTTTTCTTTGGATTGGGGGTTCCTCCTACTCTCTTATTGCATTTTTGTATTGGGTTTTCCTCTTATTGCAGTATTTTGATGTAGGTTTGTGTGGCAGTTAGTTTTTTTACTAAATTAATTATCAAAATATACTGCATCGTAGAGTGCCGAGTGGTGTGAGACCGTGGCAGTAGGGGGAGAGATTTCATAAATAATAAGCCAGAATCCTTAAATGTTGACTAAATAGTTATATTAATTATAGGTGACATAAGATCCTAATGATATTTGAAAGTTCAGATACCAAAATGTGTCAAAAAACGTTTGAAAACAAATTGGACTGTAATTGGTCTCATTGAAGCCAGGGTCAACAAATTGAACTCGTTAAACTGTCAAATGATAGGAAAAGCTCCATCTTTGATATAATAACTAGTTGTAAAATCCATTGGTTTTGCTGATTTTAGGACTAGCCGGGACTTGTAGCCTTTTGCAAATGAGACTAAATTTTGAACAAAGACTTAGTGCTAACTATGTGTGTAAGTAGGTAAGTATACCGGCGTGTGCCGTGTAGCAAGGTAATGCATTAATTGCTTATTACGCGTGCCGGGATTAGCATAATAAACCTGATTGCTTCATCTTGTATAGCTAAAAGCCTAGTCATGGGTATACTTGTGTATGTTAATCCTATATAAAGTACATAGTGTACTGAAACCAAAGCCAAATTGGTCGTGTTATTTCGTTTTGTTTTGACATAATTAAGTTGAATTAGAGATGGTGTCGATCTTGCAAAAAGTGGGTCTCTGGTCAATGTCAACGCTCTGTGGCGAAGACGCGATGGAGATTGATTTTAGTTTTTTTTGTTTTAAGGCCTCTTTCCATCGAATAAACGCGTTATTATATTAAAGATGGAGAATTTTTTAATATTTGACAGTTTCGCGTGTAAAATTTTGTACGTGACTTTGACTTTTACATATGTGAAATTGTCTATGTCAAGACGTATAAGACTCGACGGCCGTGGGACTGATAAAAATAATTTTGGTCCGAATGTTAAATGGCGTCTTTTAGAGACATTTAGTTATCCATACTTGCCAACATTATCGTTAAAAAGTTATTCCTATAAAGGAAGTCTTCTATAATGGATTTTTTTTTCTCTGTGGTCGTTTGAATCCATAGTAAACTGTAAAAAATAAAGACATTGACATCATTATCCGAACTTCGATGTTGGAAACCTGAGGGTGGTAGTACTGCAATAAAAAAATATTTCTTAATAAAACAAAACTACCCGCGAAAAAATGCGTTTATAAATTTGCGGCATAATCGTGCGGGTAATGCAATATGTGAGTGTTAACATTGCACCCGACGCAATTAATAATGTTTCATTACTTAAAACGCAGAATATACCGCCATAACTCACAGCCATGCGTTGCTATTAATAGCAAAAATTCGCGAGCGAACACATTGTCGTCTGAATATTTTTCAGTAACGAGGCTTGGCGCGGTGTCATACACGCTGTTGAAATTTCCATATCTAAATGGAAAACGGCCCTATACAATCAATTTTGTTCCCACATTCCATTTGAAAAGTGCACCTGTGCTGAGAATATGGATTGTTTATTTTAGTTTGAATTGAGAATTGAATTGTGGGTAGTGAGTGTTTGTTTTTGTCCGCACTTTTAACACTTATGTGACGTAGGTATCACTGCCATTACGTGTAAGTAGTTATGTGATCTTTTTTAACTTTTTCTACAAGTTTTACAAGCTTTATATTAACTTGCAATGTATGTCCGGGTGGAATCTTGCAACTGAATTTTAAACCAGTTATATTTAACCGATTGAGCTGAAATTTGGTGTACTCTTATTTTGGATGACAATGCAGGCTTAGCTATGTGACGTCATTCTAATTCCAATATGGTGGATCATCCAAGATGGCAGAATAGTTATTTTTTCTGCACTAACACAGTATGGGTATCAAATGAAAGGGCTTGCTGAGAAGAATACAAAAACTAAGGGCAATGAAATAAAAGTTGTGGTAAAAAAGTTTTTTTTTTTGTGATGTGATGTGCTTATGTGCGATAATCTTCTTCGTGATCACCGAGAGAGTGAGCTGCATTACTACGCTTATTTCCTGCAGGGTAAGTACTTTTTTCACTTATCGTATATCTATGAATTTGACTGAGTATCTTGTATATGCCATTTTTTTTATTTACAGCAAGCAATATATGCGTGTATTATCGAGTATACTTAAAAAAGAGTATAGATTTGAAGTTAGTCTAAATTTCGGCAAGCTAGCTAGCTAGCTTTTGGTTTCATTTTCGCTACTATCGAATCAAATGGTTGTTAGCATTGCGACGCTAAGAAGAATAAATTGAATTCTGTTGATAATTATTTATTTACAAAGATACATAAGCCGTCAAAATAAAATCAGGGCCAAATTGAGTTACAAAGAATATTAGATCAGAACTTTCTACTTGATTGGCATTGTTGGTTTCGTAGAAAGGCATCCACTTCAATACAATTTTTTTTCAAATTTTATAAGTTGATTGAAGCCATAGGAATAGGATTGAACACCAATCAGCTGAGTGCTTTTTGTAATTTCATTATTTATTGATTGACAAAACTGGATCGGACAAAAAAACCATGTTCATCGCTTCGAAACAAAAATAGGTACAAATTTATGTTTCCAAACGAATTGGGCTTCAGAACTTCAATAAATAATACAAAGTATTTATCTTAACTTCGTTGAAAACGGGAATGAGTACTGTTATGATACTTTTGCAAAGTTATCGTAGGACTGATAGAAAACAAAAGGTGTCGTAAATTTTTAACAACGCCTCGCCATTATTTACTCTGTATTTTACGTAACTTTGGGAGCTTCCTTAATTTTTTTGATTATGAAGTTTAGAACACAAAATAAAGAGAAACAATGAAATTATTAAGAGTCGTTCTTTCTCTAAAGCTGCCTAATTAATTTTTATTTTAACTTGTCAAAATTTAATAAAGAATTTTGTGCTGTGCCGGCCTCGTACTTCATTCGAAATGTTTTGTGAATAATAAAATTGGGGTACTAAGTGGTATTTTCCGCTTTTAATAAAAGTCGGGTCGAGAATTGTGTTTAATTAGCAATTATATTTTCTCAATTCGAGCACTTGTCCGAATGTTCAGACATAGAATGTAAAATGATTCGAACTTATCTTTTCTGACAAATAGGTGATATCTGTTTATGCAATATATAAACCTTCCAATTTAATAACCATATCAAATGGAACCAAAGATTTCGCTTCAGCGTACAGCATAATTGACCAATTTAAGGTTTAGGAATTAATCTATAATAAAGTGTTTTTAACCGACTTTTTGAAATCCTATAGGCTAATGTAGCAGTGGTAGCCGAGTGGTCGAAAGCACGTCTTGCAAATCAAAGTGAGCGGGTTCAAACCCCGGCTCGCACCTCTGGGATTTATGTGCGAATCTCATTTTCATCTGAGATTATCACTTGCTATGAAACGGTGAAGGAAAACATCGTGAGGAAACCTGCATGTCTGAGGGAACTTGTCTAGTTCATGATAGATGTGTGAAGTCTGCCAACCCGCACTGGGCCAGCGTGGTGGACTATGGCCTGAATCTCCCTCGCATTGAGGGGAGGCCCGTGCCCAGCAGTGGGACGTTAAAAGGGCTGTAGTAGTAGGCTAAAGTATGTACTTACAACAATCAGATTCTACAACCGGTGAATGAATGTTACTTCTACTGAAAACAGTAATCAAAAACATAATTGGTTACTTTTTAAAATGGAAGTAAGGTTGTTTTAACTATGAATTTTCAGGAATTGTAACGCAATCCTCATTATACTCGATAGTTTGCAGATAAATCGTATTTGTCTTCTGTTAACAGCATTATTAAAGGACATAATTTAATACATTGCGTGATCGACTCAATCAGATAATATATTACTAATATGTAATGTTGCATATACCTACAATTAATTATCTACTAATATTTCGACACTAATGTTTTTTTGGACAGAGATAAGCGATAATTATTGAACCGGTAGTGTAGTATTACAAGTTTTGATGAATAACCAGAATGTCAGTATCATCAAAATAATATTAGGACGATTGCTCTGCCAGCCCTATCCTTGGTAAAAGGTAAAGTCACATGCATGATGGGACGCAAAAATAAAGAAAATATGCACTTTTGCCCTAGTAAAGCAAATCCACGCTTCCACTGGAATACTATTGATGTTTTTGGTCGTCAGGTTTACTGTGGTCCGTTAATTAACTTGTCGTATACATCAAAGAATGATGACGACTTTTTATTTTATGTAATTAAAAGGTTTTTACTTATCACTTCGGTAATACGGAGCACGTTCTTCTTCTTCTTCTTTAATAACTGCTACACAGTTCGTTTCTAGGTATTAGACTAATATACTTTGTACGGTATATAGTTCTCCGATAAACAGATAATCCGGTCAACTGGACGTTACACTTTGACGTTGCAATTAAATGCATACGCTATAATGTTGCGAAGCGGCGTATTCGGGTAATTGCGTGCATTACGTAATAGTACGCGGTTTGATCACCATCTAGATAGTGTCTGATCATCCATGTTTGGAATACATGAATAAACTAGGGTATAACTATTACATAACACTATTATAACATAACTATTGTATGATACCAAAATTTAAAAATTCCTCGCTATGCTAACAGACCAACATATTTTCTAGGAAACTTTATCTTGAAGTGTTTTAAAAAAAGTTTGGTATTATTTACTCGTTCTTTAAAAATAGAATGACCTCAACTGACAATTAGGAGACAGAGAAACCAACTATTGGATAATTTATTTAAGTAACGTAACTTTAGAAAAAAAATACGGAAATTTATCAAATAAAATAATATTAAAATGATTTTTGATTCTGTTAAAACCCTCTGCATACGCCGACAGCATACATTTTACATTATGTACGGTATGTCATGCGTTCCCCAACCAATCCATCTGTTGTGCATTTTCTCTTTGACGTTGCAGATAAAATGTAGGCGACAGGCGTACTACGAATAATTTCAACGCGGCGTATTGTTCCGTTAATTACACGCATTATGGAATGCAACGCGGTCTGTTTATTTCCGTTTATATCATACTGCTATGGTATTGCGCTCGTATCTATATTATAGTTTGACATATTCGCTGAACGATAATCTGAGTACTATAAAAACACTTCGTCTTATAACCAAATTAAAAACCGGCCAAGTGCGAGTCGGACTCGCGCACGAAGGGTTCCGTACCATTATCTATAAAATCGGCAAAAAATCACGTTTGTTGTATGGGAGCCCCCTTAAATATTTATTTTATTCTGTTTTTTAGTATTTGTTGTTATAGTGGCCACAGAAATACATCATCTGTGAATATTTCAACTCTCTAGCTATCACGGTTCATGAGATACAGTCTGGTGACAGACGGACGGACAGTGAAGTCTCAGTAATAGGGTTCCCGTTTTACCCTTTGGGTACGGAACCCTAAAAACTATATACATACATAATATTATATTAATTAAGCCTTATACGCATATTGACGGGCGGATGGTTGCCGGTAAAGTCTTGTTATTGTTTTTAACAAATATAGAGCAATACCTTGTATCGCAAAATTGGACGAAGACTCAAGCAAATTTTGACACGTGGTCGCTTGGCTTTTGCCACAGTAGTTCAATCTTTATGTATGTAGACACTAAGTTCGTTTTGGTATTGACAGAAAATTTTACGTGCCCATGAGGCCGATGGAATCATCAGAAAAAAAAATGAGCGCCAATGGTTCAACTACTTAAAATATAAAATTCATGCTGATAGTATTATACCTGCTCGTAGGTGACACTATTGATCGTAGGTTTCTTACTAAGAAAATCAAGTGTAACTATCTGCGCTGAGACTCAAGGACGTTGACGTTGCTAGTGTTTTTGTGTTCCCCAAACTGAACCCTTCCTAAACGAGAAGTTATTCGGGCGTAACATGAACTTTCGAGTAAATGTACCATGTGTTTAACCACAGCCATAATTTTGACGTAACGACCTCCTACGTGAGAGAGATAAGACGAAGTTTTCGCCAGGGAAGGTATACCAACTGGGTTTATCGCACGCACGTTGTAAGAAATTCTAATGAATGTCCTATAGTTTATGGATGGTTATCTAATATCGATTTATAATATCGACATTAAAATTAAAAATTAATACCCAAGTTAAAGCAGTCTTATAAATCGATTAATAGTAATTGTATTGGAAAAGAGTAACCATGGAGTTAGTCTTCTGCTTAGTTATATTATTAGTTTTATTGTTATTGACGGTTTATAAGTATTACAGGTACTTATAAATCGTCATCTAGGTTGGTTCACATTAACAGTACTGTTAAATATATAAAAATAATGTACCTAGTTTCCGATTGTCTTTGACATTGATAGATGTCATATTTTCCCGCGACTAATATCTATGTTTTTGTGCTCTGAAAAAAAGACTCTCGATGTTTCTAAAACTGCAAATAATGTGTACCTATCTAAGAAAATAAAACCATGTTTAATGAACAAAAGAGTGAAAGCCGTTTCATTAATTAAAGTGACCAGAACCAGCCAAATAATGTACAAGAAGATAGACAAGTACCTAATTAAAATATTGTGAAAATATCACTATGCTACTATTTTAAAGATATCCTGGTGAGTAATCCTTTTACTAATATTAGTACCCCTATAGGTAGTTGTCAAGAATGGTTATAGGCCTGAATACAGCATTGCGTGATTCAACGAATTGGAGTCCACTGATTTATAAATGTCGGCTAATAGCATCGTTATGTCTTTATATTTTTAATGATTTTTGATTGTGTCATTTCCGATAGGGCAGGCTAGGGGTCAATGTTAAATGGGCCGTGGAGTTATTGACATGTAACATTAGGAACGAAATGACCTGTAGAAATCAAGTTGATCGGTCGTTATACTTTGTAAGTAGAACAAATCGTTCAACATGCTACCACTGAGGTTGTTACTTGCTTATAATACTTTAGATATCTCTACAGACCACTCACCATCACCTGTCTTGCAGCGATGTTTTAGTATTACTTTCAGTTAACAGTTAACTCAGTTAACAGTTAACTCAGTTAACTATCAAAAATTCACAGCTACTATTGAACCAACATTAATTTAAGGGGTGGTGTTAAAATTTAAGGCCTAGGGGTGAGATTTTCGTGCGATAGACATCCATCTCGATTCGAGATATCTCGAAACGAAACGTCAAATCGTACGTATTTTTAACCGACTTCATTTTCATTTGTTTCGACATATCTCGACTCGAGATAAATGTCGATCGCACGAAAATCGGATCCCTGATCTTCTGCTAATGATTTATGTTATGTTCTTTAAATTAGCGGTAAATGTGGATATTTTTTAGGGTTCCGTAACCAAAGGGTAAAACGGGAACCCTATTACTGAGACTTCACTGTCCGTCCGTCTGTCACCAGGCTCTATCTCATGAACCGTGATAGCTAGAGAGTTGAAATTTTCACAGATGGTATTTCTGTTGCCGCTATAACAACATGCCGCTATAAAATACAGAATAAAATAAATATTTAAAGGGGCTCCCATAAAACAAACGTGACTTTTTTGCCGTTTTTATAGATAATGGTACGGAATCCTTTGTGCGCGAGTCCGACTCGCACTTGGCTGGTTTTTCTGTCTCAATTCATAATAACGTGGAAAATATTTTTTAGAAATTAACCAAGTGTAGCGTTGTAAAGTCATTTTAAATGGATTAAGAATCTCTATAAATATTTGGGATAGTTTATAAAAAATGGTGAACTTCTTGCATTAATTAATTCATCAGTTCATGCACTTTGAAATGTACCTACACACAATATTTATTTTACCATATCGAGGGGTGAATGGCTATTTGATAGGCAACAAGCTACAACATTAAACATCTGTCCCTTTAACTCAAAGAGCGCAATAAAACAATTTTTATTCGCATTTCAACATGAAAATACTGAAATCCACACTATAATACCTTGCTCTAAATAAGAGGGTGGCTGTAGTAAATTCACCTGGTTCCGCAATTTCAATTACGCATTAACATTAACTCCTCAACGTTGAGGGGATAGAACCCCAAAAGGGAATTATAATTATCTATTCCATCCCCAATCGGTTCTTCCCGAACCTTTCAATCCTAATTTTCGTAATGCCTACTGTACTAATTGTATTATAAACCCTTTAAACCTTTTCAAATTCCTTATCTTGTATTTAAAATCCGTTTGTTTTTTTTTAACTTGCCTGTTTTTATGATAGTGAACGGTTTTTAGAGTTTTCAATAACTACCTTTACCTTACTTACACGTGACTTATTGTTAAATAAAAAAATCATGAGAAAAAAAAATAGGACTGATAATATATGATATATGACTGATCCTATGATATATTTGGTGAAGGAAGAAGACTTTATGCATCATTTATATGAATAAGAGACTTCTTGTCGCTAATTTCCTTACCTACTTATCAATGTTATAAAGATACGATTTTGAACTCTATGCATTATAGTGAATGCCATACGTGTCAGCTGTCAGCAGTCAAAACAAATGTAATATCTCTCTGAAGTTACCCTGTCCACATAACCAAGTCATAAAATATATAGCCCCAGTAGTTACTATCTAGGCAAATCAGTTTGTTACCACTTTGCACCTTTAGAATTACAGTTCAATGTAATTGCAACTTACCTATTTGGACAAAAGGTCGTTCTAGGTCAATTTATGATTTAAAATCGAAATCCAAAAATTTCAAAAGCGACCCTATAATTCTAAAGGTGCGACTTGATCTGATTTGGTTTGCAATCGTACGTAGAATAATCGCGCAACCCAAAGATTATCACTTAAGATACCTGCCTTCTTAATATGTTCACAAGCGTTCTCAATTGCAAGAAATTCGTTTCACGTCCCCCAACGAAATGTCAAACGCGTAGAGAGGTTCTCAAATACTATAAGAGGGTCCCTTCGGCCCCTTGACAGCTCTAACCAGTAATCCGTTGAAACCGAAGGGTCACTTTCCAATTACATAATTGTCTACTCGAGCGCAATATACGCTATTCCAAATGTCATGACAATGTCACTGATTGTATGTAAAAGCTTCTTAAATGTAGATATAGATAACTCTTTATACACAATTTATACAGAGTGTCACAATAGACGGCCTTATCTTAGGATGTATATGGGTCCTTAGTATGTATATTGGTCTTTTTAAAATACTCCAAAGAGTCATGTATTAGGTAACTTATCAACATACATAATTAAGGCTAAGGCTAGAAAGCAATTTACAAATTTGTCTCTTCTGTTTTATTCTTGCTGATGTTATTTTACTAATTACGAAGGCTGCGGCCGGAGGACTCAAAAAAAACCGATTAATTATAAAATAAAATTTATTACAAATGAAATTACAATTAGAGAGCTTAAGATATTGACCCGATCGATGTATGTATCTAAGTGACGTGGAGCGGTCACGCAGGCAGGTCCGTGGAGCCTCGTGGTTGGAGTCAGCACATTTCCCCACCTTGCTGTTTCTATGTGGCGATGCGCACGCGTCGGGCGCATGGTCCGCGTCAGCACTTTACTTAATAGCGCTCGGTATAACATCTCCACCCACAGATCAGCGACTATTTCAGATTTTGAGATGAAATATCGCTGAAGGCTTCTTTTGATCTTGGGACGATGGTTGACCTTCTTGCTTCGTGGATGATTTAGGTTCGGCGTATGTATGCTCGGCGTTATCTGTCGTTGAAGCTTGGTTGCGGCGGCGTATGCATATTCGACACAGCAATATTAAACTGAGTACGAGTGCACCGAATAGTATACCATAAAATGGGATGGTTGTATGGTATAAGGTCGAATTTTCCACTGCTTGAACTGGGGTCTGTGAGTTTATTCTGTCTTGAATATCATGCAGCTTCCTCAGGTTGATTGAATTAATTTCGAGTGGTAGTGACGTTGGTTCTTCTGTGATTTTGTCTGGTAAGCCGATTATCTTCATGGGTTGTCCTCGAAGTTGGTCATTCACGTTGACGATAGTAAATTCATCTGTTCGTAGTTTGCAGTTCTGCGGGATGGTAGCTAGAAAACTCCCGGATACCGAAATAGATTCTTCTCGTTCGCATGTGAGTTGTGTTGGTGTCGGGTTCGGGAACACGACGACGTAGCGGCGGTCATCTAGTTTTTCCATGGCTGCTTTCTTAAGGTCGATGGTCATGGTGCTACAGGAGTTATTCGATGTTCGGCCTCCAATGATGTTGCAGATGCAGTCCGGTTGAGATCTCATCTGGTGGTTGAATTTTTCTTCGCAGATGTACCGCTTGTTGACCTTCGGGCATTCTGCCTCTATATACACGTGAATATTTCCAGTGATTGCAAGGAGCGGGAAGGGGGGAATGATAGCTTGCTTAATTTTGTTAGGTACTATAATTAGTCTGTATAGCGCAAATATATGAGGAGATACTATTGGAAATCTAAAAGCAAAGACTATTTGATTACCGCTGTAATAGGATGCTGGCTTAATAACGTCGTAATACTCTCTTAGATCAATTTCTAATAGTTGCTCTTTACTATAAAATGTTTTAAGTTTACTTAGCATATTGTACAATATATTTGTACTTAACATAGAATGATGAGTGCGCGATTCACTACAAAGTGCTATCGCATTTTCTAACCTACTTAATTCGCCTAGTAAGCTGTCCGTATTGTCGCCAATTATTCCAAGTATTTGTGCGAATTTTGCAAATTTTATAAGGCCATGTTGTTTATACTTATCGGTGTCAAATAAAAAATGCAGAGATTGATTTAATTGAATTTGATTCTCTACAAGTTTCGCAATGATTTTCGTGTGTTCATCCATTAGTTCTTTGCTAAGACTAATGTGGTGATTTTGCTCCATAGCTATCTGATGCTGGTTATCTGTTAGGGCCTTAAGGGCGTTGTCATACTTTATGGCATCCGCGTAATCTAGGTTACCAGTAATACTCTTGATTATTGACCCAATACCGTCTATTAAACCTCTCTTAAAACGATTAGGTTCCAAACTTTAGGCGGTTTAACTATAGGCGGTACTATGTTAAATTTAGGTCTAATAGGGTTTCTATCGTATTTCGCTTGCCCACATATAGTACAGTCATTTATGAATTTAGTTATTTGATCTCTCATCTTAGGCCAGAAATACCTCGCAGATAAGGCTAAATAGCATTCGTTGATGCCACGGTGGTTGGTTTTTCCTTCGTGGTAATGACGAATTATATCTTGCTGTCTGAGATATTCTTTAACGTTTTCGAGCTCTTTTTTCGCTAATACTAAACTCATAGATGAACTTCTAAAATATTTTTGAATAATGGGAACTATGTCATACATAGCGAGAGGTGGATTTATAAGGAGGGCCGTCTTAATCTTCGGGTTGACATATTCTTTTATCGCGTTTATTAGATCTTCTTCTAAGTTAGATGCTGATAACTGAACAGATGTTCGGGTATGGGTGTCAAAAGGTTTTGTCGCTGTCGTACGTTTTTTAATGTCACCTACAACGGTCAAACATAACTGCCGATGGAATTTATTAAGTGGGTCGTCAGTTATGGGGACTTCGAAGATTGGGTTTTCGTCAGCGGTATGTGCGGTCATAGTCTCCGAGTTTGCTAAAGATGGTGGTCTGTCGGTCGCGTTAGCAATCATCGAACTAACTTCCTCGTTGCAGATCTCTACACGGGAGAGGGCGTCGGCGTTAGTGTTGTTTTTGCCCTTTTTATAGATAACTTTATAATCATACTCGCTTAATTTTAGCCGCCATCTAGTTAATCTCGAGTTTGGATCTTTTAAACTCATTATCCACTCAAGCGGTCTATGATCCGTGACGATTTTAAATTTCCTCCCAAAGAGATACGGTCGAAAATACTTCATCGCCCACACAATTGCTAGGAGCTCCTTTTCGATGGTACTGTAGTTGACCTCACTCTCGTTTAACGTACGTGAAGCGTACGCTATGGGCTTATCCGATCCAATGGTGCCTTGTGAGAGAACTGCACCGATTGCAAAGTTAGACGCGTCAGTGGTTAAAATGAATTCTCTCTCAAAGTCGGGGTAACTCAGAATGGGGTCATTGGTTAACAAGGTTTTACATTTCTCAAAGCAGTTAACATAGTCCGAGTCAAACGTAATTCTCTTTCCTTTCTTTAGGCATTGTGTCATGGGCTTAGTAATTCGGGCGAAATCTGGGATGAATTTTCGGTAATAACCGAGGAGTCCAAGAAATTGTTTTATTTGTTTAGGGGTTTCAGGTATAGGATATTTCTGGATGGCTGTGATTTTATCTGGATTTGGTTTAATACCTTCATTGCTGATAACATGTCCTAGGTACGCGGTCTCGAGTTTCAGGAACTCCGATTTATCTAACTGGATTTTAAAGTTAGATTCACGCAGTCTTTGAAACACTTTCTCTAGGTTAATCATATGCTCTTGGAGAGAGGTGCTGAAGACAATGATATCATCCAGATAAACGAGACAAATCACATTTTGGAGTCCCCTCAGAACATTATCCATCACACGCTGGAATGTGGACGGAGAATTTTTTAATCCCATGGGCATTCTCAAAAATTCGAAGTGCCCGTGTTCGACATTAAATGCAGTTTTGGGGATGTCACTGGGGTTCATCTCCACTTGGTAGAAGCCTGATGCAAGGTCGAGGGTTGTGAAGTACTGACACTTGCCTAATTTGTCTAAAACGTCTGTAATGTTAGGTATCGGGTATTTGTCGTCGATAGTCTTTTCATTAAGTTTACGGAAGTCAACTACCAAACGCCACTTTTGTTTTCCCGAGGCATCGACCTTTTTTGGGACCACCCAAATAGGCGAGCTCCAAGCAGACTCGGATGGTCTAATAATCCCTTGTTCTAACATTTTGCCTATTTGATCGCTAACTTCTTGACGATGAACGAACGGGTACCGATAGCTTTTTGTATAGGTTGGAACTTCATCGGTTGTTTTAATACTATGTTTTACTCTATTAGTGAAAGTTAACGCTTCGCCTTCTATGTAAAAAACGTCGGCGTATTTTGAACATAGTGCTAACAAATTGGCCTTCTCCTCTTCGTTGAGATGGTCGGTTCGTAGGCGCGGTATGACCTCTTTAGCTCGCGGCGATATACGTTCGGTGCTTATGCACTCAACATTGAACGCGGCCGCCTGCGTGGCATGATCTAATGAGAATATTAAGTCATTATTTGTCGGATTAACGACTTCTACTATGCCACGGCTGTTATGAACAGTAGTAATGCATTCGATCACTATGCAGTTACAAATTATTTGTTCTTCAATTAAAATTTCGCCATCCGGGGCGTTAATAGGCAGTCTAACTAGTTTAGAACTATTAGCTGGTATAATGTCCTCATATAGGTTTAAATTTCGAGAATTATAAATTCGAATAGGGTTCGACGCAAACTTAGTAATTAGGGTAAGCTCTTTAAGATCTAATTTGGCTTCCCATTTTGTGAGCAAATCCATACCTATCAATCCGTCAAAATGATCGTGAAATTTATATATAAATAGTTTAATATTATCAGAGTCCTTGAATTCCTTGAAGCAGGGGAGATTGATAGAATAATCGTTCCTGCTTGTGGCATGAACGTTAGTGACCTCGAAGGGGTCGTAGTTTAGAGGGATATCTCCGAAATAATTTTGGACTGCTTCCGGACTAATGAAAGACTGATTCGCGCCTGTGTCTATAAGAAAGTTAAGCGCGGGGTTATGGATTCGAATGTATGGTAATTGCCTTTGAGTTTGCATATTCAGTTCTATCCTAATTTGTTTAACTTCGGTCCCTTGGGAAAATCCTGGCTAGTGGACGCCGGCGGTTGCGCCTGCTCGTCAATAGCTGGCACGCTATATTCCTGTACCAAGTCTGTCTGTCCAGGGGCGTCGTATTCATAGGGATAGGCAGAGTTATAATAAGAACATTCATTATTATAGTCATCGTAATTGTTAGAGTCCGAGTAGTAATAGTCAAACGAGTCTGGGTGGTAATAATAGTCGTCATAAGTCGAACATTCGTTCATGTTAACATCGCGGGACTTGAAATAGTTGGTAGGTGGTGGGTTCCCTTGCTTTGCCCAGTTCCAGTTGGAGGCTGGCATTAGGGGTTTAGAAATAAAGTGACTAACGCCGCTCATTGGCTTAGGGCCGTTGTTCCAGGATTGGGATTGATTCCTTGGCGGTGTAGGCATTCTGAATGCGGGGCCGCTTTGGTTGTAACCCGGTGGCGGCGCGCTTAACATTTGTTGCGTGCGCGTTGGGCCACGTGAATGCATAGGCATCCCAAATTGGTGCTGTGCCGGCATGGGGCGTGGCATGAATTGTGGTCTGAAAGGACCAGGCCTGTTGCTGCCGGTATTTGTATTAAATGGTGGTGCGTGCACAATGTTAGGTGGGCTAGGCATCTTAAAATTGTAAGCGTATTCAACTCGATTCGATAACGGCTGAGAGGTGGGCCTCCTTTCAGATAACCCATCGTTCCTACTCTGCAAATGCATGGTGTTAGTTTCCTCGTGTACGAATTCAAGTGCCTTTTCAATAGTTTCCGGGCGCATACATCTAATTCGGGACCCTAAGGGGTCCTTTAAACCGCGGAGATAGGACTTCAGTGCAAGTTTACGGTATAGATCGCGTTTAGCGTTAACGACTGATGATTCACTGTCATGCAATGCGACATACGTCATTACAGTACTAAAAAGGTTTAGACAGCGCTCATAAAATTCCTGCGGTGTACTGGAACCTTGTGTAAGAAGAGCCAAATCGTTATAAAGAGCGGTCTCGTCTCTCTGGTCGGCAAAGTTATTAATAAGAGCACTACGGATACCCTTCCAATCATTAGGTGTGCCACTGGTGTTAATCAAACGGGCGGCGGGCCCTGTAACCTTATTTAAAATGCCGTTCAATAGCGCTAACTGATTTATCTCCGGTTGTCCTTGCCCGTACTGCACAACTAGCTGGTCGCATAGTTGGATAAATCTTATAAGGACATTCGGGTTTCCGTCAAAGTCCGGAACCAAACGGAGTGCTTTAATGATATTATCGATGTTAGACATTACGGTAGTTGTATCCGAGTTCATGTTACGTCTAGAATCTATACTATTTTCCCTACGGCTAATTACCCTAGGTGTCCTTGATTCTCTCGGATAGAAAATCTTGGTATATAACTATTTCTTACTATATAAAAAAAATTACGCACGAAAGGAAAGTAAGCAACCACTAGAAAATTCAGTGTACTTACATGAACATATCGATTTTCGCTGAGCGGTATCGAAGTCTGGATCTCCGGCGCGGCTTCGTGGTTCAGGATCTCCCGGTGCAACGTTGAAAGTTTATCGATAGCAAACACGGTGCGATTACCGAACTATCGCAATACGACCCGGGTATCCTACCGACTGCGCCAATTACGAAGGCTGCGGCCGGAGGACTCAAAAAAAACCGATTAATTATAAAATAAAATTTATTACAAATGAAATTACAATTAGAGAGCTTAAGATATTGACCCGATCGATGTATGTATCTAAGTGACGTGGAGCGGTCACGCAGGCAGGTCCGTGGAGCCTCGTGGTTGGAGTCAGCACATTTCCCCACCTTGCTGTTTCTATGTGGCGATGCGCACGCGTCGGGCGCATGGTCCGCGTCAGCACTTTACTTAATAGCGCTCGGTATAACATACTGATCTCGATACAATTAATCTATACAAATAAATAAAATTGGAGTGTCTGTTTGTAATATCAAAATAACACTTTTTTACCAAATGCGCATGAAAGTATATACGATACCTATAACGAAAACGCAATTTTAATTTTTTTTGTCTGTCTGTCTGTTTGTTTGAGGTAAACTTCTAAACGGCGGAACCGATTTCAATGAGACTTTCACTGACAGATAGCTGACGTTCCAAGGCGTAACTTAGGCTACTTTAATTTTAGAAAAAGCATTAGGGTTCCGCGGGAGAAACATAATACCCATATTTACGGGTAATCTCCCTAAAGTCCACGCGGGTTAAGTCGCGGGCACAGCTAGTACAAGATAAAACAAGAATACTGTGGGTACATACACTTTTTTGTGGAACTTTGTTAATATTTATACCAGCATGTTGGATGAATCCATGTCATTTAAACGGAAAGCCCGTGTTAATTGTGCCCATTTAAAAAACAGTACTTTTAGAAGGCACTGGGACACTGCTAGTAGCTATTAGTTAATGCTCTAGTGTTATCTACTGGGTATTTATGTATCTTACTATGATTATAAATGTGAAAGTTTGTGAGGATGGATGGATGGTTGTTACTCTTTCTTGCAAAAGCTACTGAACGGATTTAGCTGAAGCTTGGCAGTATTGTTGTTTATACATCAGAATAACATACAGGCTATAATATTGAATAATCGAAGTCTCCGCGGACGCAGTCGCGGGAAGAAGCTAGTTTACACTATAGTAAGTAACATGGCCCACATCATGTTTAATAAAAAACATTTTCCAAATTGTTCCCATACAAAGTTACACGCTAACCACGCGTAGCGCTCGAGGGCAATCTGGAAGTTTGAATTTCATGGTACATTTCGTATCTATTATAAGTTTTATCATCAACTACTTAAGTACTTTTTACTAGAACTTTAAAGTAGCAAGACTAATTTGCGTTAGTTGTACTCAACATTTTAAACCGATAATTCTTGCAGTCTTCTCGATTATATTTTAAACTTACCTTACTTTACCAAAGCTAAGGTAGTTAACATCTAAAACCATCGCAGTAACTCTCCCTCTCCGTAGCACGGTTGAAATATCGATGAGGGAGCTCTGAAATATTGAATCCGTTAAAAGCAAAGAAACGTTTTTACTATACTCGTTTGGAAGTGGAGCAACACCTTGATTTATTGGCCTTGAATTTCCCGTCGCGGCGTCTGACTAACTTTACTAATTAAGAGAAAGATTAATTTCCCTTTTCCCTTAAACAATTTCCCCTAAAAGTTATAACACTTGGGTAACTCTTTTTTTGGTTATTAAAAATAATCTGATGCTTCCTTAAAGCCGCGGTAAAAAGTTTAGTGGGAATTTTCCGCGAAATAAATCTGCCAAACATGAAAATAATTAAATTTTATTATTAAAAAAACAGTTATAATTTGAAACGGGGTACGTTATAGATTAGTTTCAGTGTTGGAGAGACCTAAAAGAATATTACGTTTCGTACATATGATAATCTAGTTATTGGTGTACTGGATTAAAATCTCACTAATATTATAAAATGTGAAAGTGTGTGAGGATGTATGAATGGATGTTTGTTTGGTTACTCTTTTACGCATAACCTACTAAACGGATTTTGATGAAACTTTACAGTATTATTTGTATATCCGAAACGCGATAAAATCCGTAAAATAGTTTAATTTCAATGTATAGTATTTGCGTAAATATAAGAAAACAATCTACAGTTTGATAAAACGTTCATATAACATAACGTTACGAACATAGTAAAGTTTAACAAAAAGGGCCGTGACGTTGCGTGAACCCGTCGACCCGCACAAAGCTTACATTATAATAACACTAACTACTTTTACCGTTACTTATACAAACATTTTAACGTGAAAACCCAGTCTTTGATCCATAATGATACAATGGAGGTAGACTAGCACGCCATAAACTCATTTACTTGTGACTCCCTAATCTTGCCTTTCAGTGTATTTAGTTTCTCATTAGGCGTGTACTGATATAACGCGCCGCGGACACAGGTCGGTTGGGACAGTCTTGGTTTAGATACTATCATACCACTGAGATTATACAGGTAAGGAACATCATAAAAAACATGCTTCACTGGGATGAGCGAGTTGTTGTTGAAAGTCAAGTTGACTTTTTTTGAAAATGGTACTCTGTAATAATGTGTATAAAGATTGAATTTGTGCAGTAAATGCTATTTCGACCAGGCTTTTAAATTTGTTCGCGTCCACGATCATATTTTATTGAAAAATGCACTGTGTGTATGTGTTAATAAAGTCCGTTTTGGCGTCTTGACTCGCATATAGGTGCGGAGCATTAATCGGACGTAATGCGATCAATCCGCTTAAATAATTTTCTGCCATTTGTAGTAAAGGGTATGTACGCACAGCACACCAAAGAAAACTTGCGTCAAACGATTCCTGGGTTAATCCACCACTCAATCCTGTCGGGAATAAGCCACAGGTTAAGCAAGCAATAGTCCATTGGAAAACAGGCAGATTTAACTTGGGGGTAGTGTTTATAAAGTAGCTCTAGTTTATTTTGTCCATGGGCAGCGGGAACGTTTGCCTCGTACTAATCGTGACTGTTTAAAAGCAGCCACGAAAGGCGGCTCAGTTAGTCAGTACGCGCCTAATTGTGAACTGACGCTAGCGTGTAACTAGCGTCGTACATTATTACTAATATAGGTTCGGTGTAATGAACCACAAAGCTCACGCTTCACGTGTATTCTGCACCCTATTGTGTTATTTGGAACTATCTTGCGTTAATGATAGTACTTTGAAAATATGTTTTGGGTTTCATTAGATACCTTTTATTAATGATAAGGGACAATATTTGTGATACCAAGTAAATGTTGCTATGATGGTATTGAACGTTTTCTTATATTTTGGTAAAAGGATGGTTTACTTGTAACAATTAGTTAGACGGGACGGTACCGGGTTCCATCCTCACCCTGGCCATTAAACTATTGACGTGAGGCTACTCTTAACACGAGCATTTAGCTTAGTTTGAGGGGCTAATGGGACTGCTAGTAAATGTGACAACTTCATATTGCAATATAATTAAAAAAAAAAAACAAACGAATATATTTTTGAGATTTGATTATCCTATATCTGCGCGTATTTTATTTTAAGCATTTTATAAAATATTATTTTCTTTAAAGTTTGAAGCTCCTTGTCTATAAAAGTGCACCAAGTGTTGGTATAACATCCATCCATAACAGCATGCAACTTTAAAGGCGTTTCATTTCACTGTCCCTGTGAGCCATATTCGTGGCAACAACGTGTAATAAATGTGCTCATTTTTCTGACGTGCGCCTTTTTATGGATATTGTTTCAAGTGCTGCTGTGATATTATGCACACAATCCTTAGCTTTGTTCCCCTAAGCAGAACATAAAACTGCTTTCAGACGAATAATCTGTTCCAACAAGTTTTAAAGAAATACCTATATAAAATCTATCTCTAACTGTATTACCTAAGAGGAGCATAATATATTTTAAGGAAATGTCATCGATAACGCGGGTGAATTTTGATGTGGGCAGGTGGCCTTTACAACAGAAATTCGATCTTTATGTGTATTGATACTCAGTTCATTTTCAATAAATGTCAATTAAATCCTCTCACCCCAGTATGCCCTGGGCTAATTTCGTAAGTACAATATAGTTCACGTAATGATTTCACGGAAAATAGAGTTATTTGGCACGATATTACGGTGTTCCTTGTATTACTTTTTTTATAGCCTATTGTATGTCCCACTGCTGGGCAAAAGCCTCCCCCTCTCGTCTCCACATGCCCCTATCCTGGGCTTGTTATAGCCACGTTTCTCCCGCAAAAGTGACCAAATCGTCGCACCATCTTCTCCTTGGTCTGCCCCGGTCTGTATTACTTTAACCAGCAAAATTTAAAGACAAGTTACATTACAATTTTAAATTATAAAACTCGCTGAAGCTAATCAAATATTTGTTATAAGGAAAATACGAGCGAATATACACCGAATACGGATCTTTTTGGTCTTGGAACCACTTGTCTCTTATAAACTTTCCCTTTACTAAAATAATGTACCTATTAAAGGCTGTAATTTTAAGAGATAAGCGGGTCTGAGATCTTTATTTTACCCTTTGCTTGTAAAAGACCGCTCGAGTTATTGTAGTTCGTCCATGATTCTATAAAAAAAGGCTTCAGCCAACAAGTCAGGTATGGCGTTGAGCAACTTCTGAGACGGGTGTTTTTATTTTTTAGAAATTTTCATTGACGCGCTGTACCCTCGGGATTTCTGTGAACTTTCTTGTTTCAATGCCTTTGCAGCGATAAATTGATAGTAGTTTGATTAACTAAACCCGTCATTTTGTTAGAGGTTCACCACCACAAGCTTCTTACGTTTGATTTAAAATTACCAATTAAAGTAGAATTTATGTGCATTGAAATATTTCAATTTTAATGATTTTTCTTCATTACGCTGAGCTTATCTTGCTATAAAAAGTAATAAAGACCTCTTATGGGTCCTTTCTTTAAATTAATTTGTATCCACGAACCTTACCTACAAGTTTGTGGGGGGGGGGGGGGGCCTTACCTAATCAATGCTAGTTCTTAACGATGTTAAAACTCTTTAGAATTTTGGCGCAAACCAATTTGTTCATTTGCATAATGAAATAAACTGGACCGATAGACCTGAAATCTAGTACGCATTAATTGCAAACTGAATTGTTAATAAAATTTCAAAGAGAAAACACAAAATACTACATGAAAAAAATATTTATACAATCAGCAGTAAAACAACGAATTTAAGTAAAAATTTACAACCCATATATTTGTTAAAAGTTATTGTTGGCTTATGGCTTATTAAAATATTTCGAGTAACGGCCAGGAAATACTGTTTTTATCGTCATCATCACGCCTGTATTTCCTAAAGGGGTAGGTGGAGGTACACTGATCTACACCTAACTGTCATTACCTACAACCAGATGTCTCCAATCTATAGGTGAGGCTTTTTAGCATCTATCTCATAATTTTATCCATCCAAAAATGTATTGCGATAACGTAGTTTCTATCAAAGTGGGACGCTCACCCGAGGATAATGAGTGAAGTGCCCTAGGAAGCAATAACGTCTGTAGTCCCGCAGTTGTATCGAGTTCAACGAGAACGCTCCTGTTGTATTTACACAACAATTCGACGAAGCTAGGGGAGGGCACTAACTAACTAACATTCAAACGATACGATGCCTTTTGTGATGATATTGGCAAACCTTTTCAACTCTGTGTAACTATTTTGAAATTGGAATTTGTTGAGGTGTTTGAAATAATGACGTCAATTCTGTTGGCCAAACTAAACTACTCAGAACTAAGCAAAGAGCCGCATTGTACGAGCTAGGTGCAATATTTATTTATTTACTACATAAATCTTCTTGCTTTACGGACAGAGTGTAGTGATGAAATTTAATGGAATAAGATGAGAAATGGCATCATCATCACGCCTGTATTCCCCGAAGGGGTAGGCAGAGGTGCACTGCAGTGCGCCCACACTTCGTCGATGTATTTTGGTCCCAATGTAATAGGGGGCGAGCCTATTGCCATTATACCGGGCACACAGGTTTCCTCACGATGTTTTCCGTCACCGTTTCTTAGCAAGTGATAATCTCAGATGAAAATGAGATTCGCACATGGAACCCAGAGGTGCGAGCCGGGGATAGAACCTGCGCACTTTGATTGCAAAGCGTGCGTTCGACCACTCGGCTACCACTACCTTTACTTTACTACCACTAGAAATGGCAATTAGCAGTATTTATGCCAATGTGGAGTAATTAATAGAAATTACACATTCAACAAATACACATCATACATAATAAATACTTGGCCACAAGTGCGTGTCAGAATCGCTCACGAAGGTGTCCTTACCATTATATATAAAACGACAAAACATCATGTCTGTTGTATGGGAGCCCCCTTAAATATTTATTTTAATTAATTATTTATTTTTAAAGTGTTTATATAACTAAATATTGGGTGAATATTTCAAGCGTCTTCCTGTTGCTGTTATCAATATCGAGCAAAAAATTATGTTTGTTGTATGGGAGCCCCCTTAACTATTTATTTTATTCAGTTTTTTTAGTATTTGTTGTTATAGCGGCAACAGAAATACATCATCTGTGAAAGTTTCAACCGTCTAACAATCACGGTTCATGAGATATAGCCTGGTGTCAGACGGACAGACTGATAGCGGAGTCTTAGTAATAGGGTCCCGTTTTACTCTTTGGATACGGAACCCTAAAAATCGGTGGTGACAGTGATAAAGATGGCGGGTGACCTCACTACTTAAATCGATCATTGGTATATCATGTCAGCAGGAACATCAGTGAAAACAATGTAACTGATAATAGCACCCGGCTTCACCATATTGAATACAGCCTTAGTGTACATTAACACATACTTCCACCAAAATGTATCTACAGGATGTTTCAGAAGTCCGAAATAATAATTTGACGTATGCATCAGTATCGGGTATACAAGTGAATGGTATAAAAAAATTATCGAAATTCGACCATGATTTTCCAACTTTTTCTTCGTCGCCGATTTCTCTAACTCGTAATATCTCGAGACCTATTTAAAAATTTCATGTGTTGTTTTGTGAATATTGGTAGTCGCCCTTCATAGGTCTAGTTTACACTGCTGAATAGGGTTATGGATGTACCCAAAGGTACCCAGAACACAATACCAGTGATAAATATTCAAAGGTCCGTAACTCAGAAAATATGATAGTTAGGTATAAACTGTCTTCAATAAGCATCCACCTATTAGCCACCGTATATGAACCCAAAGTATTATTTCGGACTTCTGATAGACCCATGATGTATAACCTACTGATAAGACTTGAAACTACATTGTACGATTTTCAGATTTACTCCATCACGCATTTTGCAACAAAGAATAAAATAGATACAAATAACATATTGTATAGCTATGGGAGTATTTGGATTACGCACAGAGCACGCATATCGAATTCAGATCAACCGCGATCCGTTCACTTGATGGAGTTTTGATGTTATCTGTAGCGGACACTGTTCCTAACCATATACGTCCTATTGTTTCTCCCCCTTTTGATATAACGCAGTAAACGTTTTTCTAAAGCCTTGTATCTCTAAAATAATAGGTTATAAATGAAAACCTATTTAAACAATTGCAGGATACTTGATTGTAAAATTACGAAATTTGGTTGTAGGTTTCATTAGCTTCTGTTACTTATTACTCCCAAATTAATTTAAGATTGAATAATAAATAGGTAAATATAGACCGATTTCAAATGGCAACTTAAGATAATATTTAGTTTTCTTTGTTTTAATTATGCCTCAGGTGCCAAAGTTTTGCAAAGCATTCTCTTTCAACTGACTTTCATAACTCGTGTAGAATGATAAGAATTTAAATAAAAGAACATCATTAATTATGACAGCTATAAAGCTATGAACTATAAATTAAATTAAACGCAATCTAATTTAAACATATTTAAAGAATACGAGTATTGTCAAATGAAAAATATAATTACTTTTCGTACCGCAAATACATTATCTTTGGTATAATTAAATTAACACACATCTACAGGTGTTTTCGAAGGCATTTTTAAAGTATATTGACAGAATTAAAAAGTGGATAGCCAATCACCATTGCCAACCACGTTTGGAGATCGCTTCGTTAAGATATTCAAATCTGGGCAAACAAACAAGTTAGGACAGAGCAAGTTGAACCAAATTTTGTATCAACACTTCTTTGTTATCGGTATTCTTCAAGAACGAGGCCTAAACTCAAACGGACACTTCGAAGTTGAGATAATGGAATTATAATTTACACTTTGAAACTAAGTAGATATCGTTCAAGAGTCAACTGAAGCATAAAGTAGAAACAAGCTGTAAGGAAGTTTTGAGATTATTATTAGTAACTCGTCGTCAATATTCCTGTAATATTTACATATTTTGCCAATTTAGGTTTTTTTTGCTTGTACTTTAATTTTAATAGAAGACCTTGCTGGTGCAAGGATAGTGGTGAAATGAAATAAGAAAATCTGCATTTTAGGTTTTTTATAAAACCAGTACACAGTCGCGTTGAGAGCAAAATAGCCGAGACCAACCAACACACATTGTAACTGAAATTTCGGGCCCATAAATCTGCAGGCTGGGTGTCCCGAAGTTACCGTATGCAGTGGACACAAATCTTCTGTAGGAATTGGGGCCAGAAGAGCATAACTAACTAAAAAATGTTGTTAAACTGGAGCATAGCTAAACTATAAGGTAATTCTTCAATTTAAAAATCTCATAGCTTTATAGGGCCTTGTCGTAATATCAATATTATGACACATGATAACACGTGTATGGCGATATTGTAAATTGATTGTAGACATTCCTCTGGTAAAGCTGTAAAGGCCACCTAACGGCCAACAGCGTAGTCCTTTCAAAAAAAAAAATTGTAGACATCCATATCATAGGAGTTGTCAACAAAATATTGATGTTGTGTGAAATATAAAAAAAAATAAAAGAATAGTTTCTTAAGTAACTTTAGTTTCTTTTGCATTTCAATTATGCATACAATTGATTTTATTTTATAAAATCTTCAAGTTGAATTGCTTTGTATTTCGAGCGCAGGCCACTTGGCTTATTGACCTGGGTAGTTGCAGGTTGAAAAATAAATCCTAGTCTGGATGCAATTGGGATCACCACCAGTCCATTGTAAAATGTTGTTCAATTTGGAACCGTGTGATAAATGAGTGTACAATAAATTTGTAGGTAAGCACATAGTTAGTATTAATATGTGCTGCTCCAACTTGGTTAAAAATGTTGTTTTTAAAGCATAATTTTCCGATGAGGCAACTTTGCAAGCGTGCGGGCTTATATTCGCTGCCAATGGCTATAGAATGTCTTTCTAAACGCCACTCCACTCCGCTCTAATGAGGCCGTTCCATCCATTAAGCTATTTAGTAATTAGGTGCGAGCAGAACCGGCGCAGTTGCGAATGGACCACAAAGGGTAGAACAACCGGTTTATTCACGTTACATAAACCTCACTCAACCCATTTTTATATTATTTTACCATATTACGGTTAATTAATTTGTTACATCAATTTTTTTTCCGCAAAATAAATTTCAGCTCTAGATACGAAATTGTGAGATTCAAAGGTTATGTAATCGATCAAAAATTTATTACAAACGTACATTCAATATCACCGGTGGAGTACTCCCCGAAGGGGTACGCAGTGGTGAACTGCAGTGCGCCCACACTTCGCCGATATATTTTGGTCGCAATGTAATAGGGGGCGAACCCATTGCCATTATACCGGGCGCTTTCCCGCTGATTCTGTGCGGTTTTGTAAACTACACGTTTTTCTATAGACGTTCAGTACTTGTAGCATGAGCGCCAAGATTAGACGTATTTCACGAAATATCTTGATGTTGCCTCTTTCACTCGTATGCAATTAGACAGAGAGCGACCAAGCCAATCCGTGACAGAGGTCTTGTCTTGATTTAACCGTTCTTATTTAAATCTTATTGTATACAAATTCTTAAAGTGCAAAGTATTCATTCTGAGGAAAAAAAAATGTTTCAAAATTTACAAATGTCGAACTAATTTCCATATCATAACAACAGGAAAGTCGATGAAATGAAGGTATTCATTTCTTCAAAACGTTATCGAGGCGCACAATACTTACTTATTGTGTTCTCGACACAATAGGTCTCGAAAATTTGGTTTCTGTCGTTAATAATTAAATTCTAATAGAATTTGAATTGACAACGAATGCCGTTCAGTGGCACCTCTAGCTGTCTGTCAAACGTAATTGTTTTTCCCTATAATACGTTTTCATTCATATAATGTTATTTGTTTATAGGCTGTCGTGAATTTAGATTAAAAAAGCGTCTTGTCTGCGGACCGCATTATTTGGATTGTGAAGTGGCTCCGGGGACTGAATAAATTGGAGTGTACTTGATTAAATTCATTCAAAGTTAAATTGTAAAATATTTTTTAAATGACTTTTGCTTTGTCTCGCTGCCCTGTCCTCAAGTTTTCTAACAAAATAGGTGTAGAATGATATTGGCTTTACATTACAAACTAATTTTCCCATTTGGGACGACCCATTCCTGCAGTTTTGTTTGGCTGATTTTTTTAAATTATTTTATATGTCTTTCTTATTGTGTATATTTTGTAAAAAAATAAACTAACAATAAAAAAAACATCATCACATCATTATCACGCCTGTTCTACGAAGGGGTAGGCAGAGGTGAGTGCACCTCTGCCTACCCCTTCGTAGAACACTGCAGTGGCAGTGCGCCCACACTTCGCCGATGTATTTCGGTCCCAATATAATAGGGGGCGAGCCTATTGCCATTATATCGAGCACTTTCCCCCTTAATACGAAGGAGATTATTGGGCCATAGTCCACCATGCTGGTCCAGTGCGCATTAGTAAACTTCACACGCCTGTCTATAAACGTGCAGGTTTCCTCACGATGTTTTTCTTCACCCTTCAACAAGTGGTAATCATTGTCGAAAATTACATTCGCACAAGAAAATTTACTCAGAGGTGTGGGCCCGGGATTTGAACTTGCACCTCTTACATTCAAGGAGGAGCGTTCTTGCCCACGGGGCTACCACTGCTTCAATGACAAAAACAATTCAATGATTGTTAGAATATGACCAGTGTAGGCATTAGATATTATCACATTGAAGGCATTCGATGAGTCACAGTTAACAATTGTCTTACAAAATTAAGTCATAGTTATTGTACACCAAACGCATCAGTAGACCAGTGGGGCAATCCCTCTTTACAAAAGTATGACCAATTTTGTCGTTTTGTCTTAGAGATAATGTCAATCATGCGAGAATTGCCCCCCTAGGGTTTCGTGAAATCTACTCATTATACATCTCTCCTATCAGTGGATTAGTTTGTGCAGAAAAATGGTTTTATAAACCTAACCAACCTAACCTAACTCACAAGGAGTCTAATGATACCACAATATTGAAAGTTCTACAAATTATTGTTCCCGATTCGGGCTTTCTAAACATCGCAGTGTAGCAGTTTTGTATATTTACATCAAAGGGTTCGCGACACTCGTTTGTTATGCAAATAGAAGGTTGTTACGGCTGAACGGCTGGCCGCTTTGTTCGGTATCTTGTACTTAGTAGTAAGAGTTTTTATTGACCGGAGTAAATAAAATACAAAAAAAAATGTTTTTGGAATGAGATGTGACACTGTCGTCATCATGGAGTCATTTTCGCATTTGCTTGATGGATTATTTCCTTAGCAGGCCCAGTTAAATACGTTTGAAAATTAGCACTTCGCTTATAGCACGTAGGTACACAAGCTAGTTTGACTCAGCTTGACTACTTCGGTTCTTCATCTGGCCGTTTTTCAGCAACTTGTGCAGGTCAAAGACTTCTATCAATAGCACTGCTCCCACACATACGTCAAAATAGTACGTTCCTCAATAGTACGACAAAATGCGCATTTTTTTTTTTTGCCAATACCAAAACGGACTGTAATTCATAGAAGGAGCACATTTTTCAACGATAAAGCAACCGAACTTATGCGTATGGCTTCTACTACAGGAAATAAAACTTTATTCTCATTGATTCAGAGTACAATTTCAGCAAAAGTAAAGTTCATTTGCTCGCCCCAGTGAGTGCAGGGTGTAATACGTATAGGATGACATTTACATTGGTCATGACGAGAATAGGTACACCGATAATGTATTAAATTTGGTGCGTACTAATTTCGCTTCATACCGTCTTCAGATCGATATCCAAAGACCAAATTGGCGACATTTATGCCAACATACAGCCAAAATTTGATACAAATCTTTATATTGATTTAAATAACCCCTATTGTTACAACGGGAAGTGTCATTTAAATTCAAATTGTCCAATATATCAGCTGAATTGCAGAGTTTATGCGACTTCACGGAGTATTGTGCCAGAGTCTACGTTTGTTATGTTTATTTAATAACGTCTAAGGGTGTTTATTAATGGTTATTTGAGTGCTTAGTCTTGTTTAATATTTCTTGGCCAGTAAAATGTGCGTTATTTACAGACTCTGACGGGTGAGGGTTTTTTATTAAATTTCCCGCTCTCCTTCGGAATGAACTTTCATTTTGCAGCGGCGGTCTGCCATGCTAATATTTCTCAGCCCATCATTCTTATAATTACCTGTGAAGTAAGGCTTGTGCTATAGAGTTTAGTAATATTATTGCGAAGATATTTCAACTCATAATTAACTAGTTATACTGCCGATTTAATAAAATTGCCTTCTTTAATAACCGTAAGTGCATTTATTATTAGGTATTTAAAAGGATATATTTTAGAAAGCGTTTTGAAACATGTAAGTAGGTAGATATTTATATTTACCAATAATTTTCTTCTTGCAGCTACTAAGCAGTGGTAGCCTCGTGGGCCTTGAACGTAGAGGTGCAAGTTCAAATCCCGGGCGCGCACCTCTGAGATAATTTTCATGTGTGAATGTCATTTTCAACAATGATTACGACTTGCTGAATGGTGAAGGAAAATATCGTGAGGAAATCTCTAAGTAGAAGGGCATGTGAAGTTCACCAACCCGCATTGGGCCTGGGTGCTGGATTATGGCCCAAATTTCCCTCGTATTGAGGGGGAATGTGCCCGGTTTAATGGCTATTACGTTGGTCCCAAAATACATGGGTGAAGAGTGAGCGCACTGCAGTGCACCTCTGCCTACCCCTTCTGGGAATACAGGCGTGATGGTGTAAGTATTTTTATACCGCTACTAATTACATTAATTTAAATTATTTTCACATTACATTTTTTAAACATGTTTGTCATATTTTTCCTCCTACATATAAAAGTAAAATAAACCCACATACGGCTTTGTGAGCAATAAGTTTTCATGTAAAATCCAGGTAGTTTAATTAAAAGAGCACGCATTCGCGAAATTAGCGTACCTTGTTTACACGAACGCACTCAGCTGGGTTTCTATGAACCGGTAAACTTTACTCTGTACATACATAGACGAGTGCTTTTTATTTAAGTTGCAGTTGGCATAAACGAACAGACGATTCCAAATAAAATAATTTTGCCATTACATACACGGGTATGTAATGGCAAAATTATTTTACGGGAACGGTCCCGTTCAACCTGTAATTATTGGACAGCAGGCTTCACCGTGTGAATTAAATCCTTAATGTCAACCTGCACTATTGCTTTATGCTTTCGTAACTAATAAAGTGCGAAGCTTCCATGGATTTACAGCCTATAGCGTACGAGTACAGTAGGGTTGTTGTAGAGTTGTCTTTTGTAGAGTGGGCGCATAGTGGGTGATAGAGTATATGTACAGACAATACCCGCGTTAGCTAGCTACGAAGCATGACGTGGATATCGACTCTGTCACTCGCTATCACGCATTGGACATTTGCTTATGGAGATCTAAAAAAATAACCGAGTTTAGAGCACCACAAAATAATTAAAGAATATTCAATCTCTGTGCAGGTAAAGCCACAACTATAAAAATAATATCCTAAATGTTACTGTAAAGTAACTTGTCATCATTGTTACCGTATTACCTACAGTGAAATTAAAAGTGGCAATTTAGTTAATAGGGACGTTTTAGTCCATTTCACAGATGGAAACCTAACTCGAGATCACGTAACGTTTTCATACTGCTGGAAAATTTCAAATATATTAACGTGACCGTTGCATTGTTGAGGATAGGAATGCGGTAGAGCCTCTACCTATTCTTTAATTAAATTATTTACAAAAACAAACTTAGACTTTTTTACAAACTGAACTTTCCTATGACTTCATGGCTGATACCGCACTAATTGCAACCCTGCAAACAAGGCGGGTCACTAGCATTCTAGGAAATAAAGCTATTTAGTCTAAAAAAAAACATTATGGTGCCTATAACTTAAACACCAAGTTGCACAAAAAACTAAATGAAAAGTAGTTTTATAAAGTGCAATGAATTCTGTTTTTTTTTCTAACAAATATCTTATTTTGTTTTATAGTATAGTCCATATGGATACTTGACCTTACCACTATCTTATAATATAGTAATATTGTTTCTATATTAATTTGACAGATTTTGTAGTACAAATCTGAGTAATGTAACAGAGAACTGGTAAAGGGGTTTACTTACGGCTTCAAGAACAGTCGCATCCATAGCATTATAAGGCTGCGTCAGACTGGCACACGTGTGTCGCCGCAAAATTTCCTCGCTGCAGTTACCTCTGATGACGCGACCGCCATTACTTCCCGCCACCGAGACCGCCCCCCACAATTTTATATCTTGTAGCAATATAACGTTTGCCCGCCGCGTGATAGATTATCACGTAGAATGATACTCACATTTTCGAGATTAAAAAGTTTCCAACTTCATTTTTGAAGTAGCTTTCAAAAGATTTGGTTGGGGTGATTAATTATTTTGTGATATGAATACCTTTCATGTGCGAATGATTTATCATATGCATAATGAAAGAGAACAATATTAGTTGACAATATGCAACTCATGGTGATATAAATCTGGTTGCAATTATTTTTTGACTAATTTATAAAAATAAACATTTAAGTCAGTGCGAGTCACCTCGGCTTCGCAAAATATAAATAACAACTAACCGGAGGACCGTACCTACACAGTTTTTATCTTTTTTAACGTTCCAAATTCATACCAAATTCTTTTTACCTATGCGATCAGAGCGGTCCCCAATCTGGAACGGCCATAACTCATTCCCCACGTTCTGTTTTATCGAATTTACACGTTTCAAAAATCCAATCGTGTACTGTTGAACGAAAAATGTCACTGCAAAATAGGACTTCATAATACAAGTGGAACGTGGCCCGGGCAATATGCTGACGGTATGGCGCGGAACACTTGCAACTCGATTTTCACCGTTTCAATAGAATTGCGAAATTTATAAGCAGTATGATTTAGGTTAGTTTATACTGACTGCTGGGTATATTAGTATTAGTGTTAGTCTTAAACAATACTGTAGACTGAATATTGAACGGTTTTTGGTTTTGACTCTATTTCTAGTTGGGGTTAGTCGAAATTTATACAAAACAAATGTGGATCAAAATTAAGTAACTGAACCAGCAGTTAGTTTTGGCATCAGCTGAGTAGATACCGTGACTAATGTCATGACAATAGATTTGATGGATTATTTATGTTTTTATAGTATTTTTAAACTTTATACCCTCTAAATACTATGGTATTTGGTGACGACTTATATTTAATTAAAGAAGAGGAATTGATTATGACGTAGGACACTTGTAACCACACGTCTATCTACGTCTGTTAATTAATTGAGTGTAACAGAAAAGATTATTATTTTTAGATTATTGAACGGAGACCGGTAGGCTTGGCATAACCGTGTAGACATGAGTTTTATCTCTTACAACTGTCAGATTTGCCGAGAAAATTACGTTTCTTCGACCTTTTTGTACTGGACATGGCTCAGTGTGACGTGATTTTCTCGAGAAATCTGACAGTTGAAACAGATAAAACTTATGTCATGGTAAACCTACAGGTATTTAATATCCGCTTTATTACGGGACAAGATAAACATCAGCATTTTTTCCTGATGCCAATTGATTTTGTACCTTATTTGCATAGAGATAACAACCGATTGTATGATATCGGTCATTGTTGTGCAGTACCATAAATATCCCATCCGGAAACATGGCAAACAATTGTGGCGCGGACAAAAAAACACAGATACAATGGCAGGCTCCGCCACACTAGATACTTCAAGCAAGTTTATGTACAGCCTATGAATTTATATTCACAGAGAAAAAAAAAGCATGTATCATCCCTCACGTATTGTTCGGTCGACTATACCGAATGTTTTATAAGTCCGAAATAATACTTTAACATTTGCATGAAAATTGGGCTTATAACTGAATGATAAATGTGTATATTTTACTGAAATCAAACATGTCTTTTAATTATTTTTTCGCTGTGATTTTCAAAACGTCTTGTTAATACTGATAAATACATTTAAAGATGTTCTAATGCGAGCAACGAATACAAAAAAATATTCAAAGAACAGCCCCTAACCACCACCTGTCTTGCAGCTACACCAACATATTGCTTTCAGTTTTCTCAGTACAAAATTTGCCAAATATTGACAGTTATTATTGAAACCACAATGCTTTAGAGCTTGTCCAGAAGGGGCGAATTCGCCGCGATTCTCTCGTGCGTATCACGCGCGACTGTTGCGCCCAGAAGGAGTTTACCAACGCGCGAGCATTTGAGGACGAATTTGCAAAAATTAATAAAGTTCGCGCGTTAAACGGGACGCAAAAAGGTGTCCCTAGGACCTTGACTCGCGCGAGTCGAGGGTCTGGCGTAGTGCACGCGATTTACGCGCGTATTTTGAATTCGCCCGATGCTTGTGGATGCGATGTATTGGTGCCTAGTATCTCAATAACGCGCGAATGAATTCGCGCGAAACGTTCCGCGGCGAATTCGCCCCTTCTGGACAAGGTCTTAAGAGGTGGTGGTAAGGCCCCTGTAATTCAGACACTATGATATTTAGTTATTTACTAAGCATCTACATACTAGCTTCTGTATATCTACCTAAAATATTATTTCGGCACTTTGATACACTCTATATAGCATTTAACGTTTAAATTGATGACCAATCAATTCACGATACGTCTCTCAATGCTCTGTAATGGGCGCTGTGTGTTCACAGCCGAAGCCGAGACAGGCCCACCGGTGGGCCATGACACGACATGTCGGAACGTGCTCGGCGTTCGATCCCGTTGATTGCATTTATTCTATGACGCGGCGCCATCTAGGGACGCGTCTGGAACGGTCAGCGTAATGATGAAACGCCCGGGGCGTTGGGATCAGAAATCCCCTTGTTAATAGATTTCGAGTAGTCGAATCGTGTCAATTAGGCAAGTTCGGGGTGCGTTTGTAAAGGATTTTGAAATAATTAAAGTGAGTATCCCTTTGTCACAAAATACAATTTGATTCAAAATGGGTAAACTAACTCTTATAATATATGGGGATCAGATTATTCTAAATGATTATATCGAGGGGTGAAAAGCTATTTGTCTTAAGTGACATTTTTTAACTTTACAGGAGAGCATACAGATTCGACGCAGAAAAAATAGCCGATTCCAAATATGTATACAGTGTGTATCAGAAGTCCGAAATAATACTTTGAGTACATATACGGTACTTCATATGTGGATGCTCAGTGAAGACAGTTTATACCTAACTATCATAGTTTGTGAGTTATAGACCTTTGAATATTTGTCACAGGTATCGTGTTCTGGCCTTTGGATACATCCATAACCCTATTCAGCAGGGGAAACTACACTTATGAGAGACGACTACAAATATTCACAAAACAGAACATGCAAATTTTACATAGGACTCGAGATATTTCGAGTTATAGAAATTTGTGACGAAAAAAAGTAGGAAAAACATGGTCGAATTTCGATCAAATTTTTATACCATTCAGTTGTATAACAAATACTGATGCAAACGTCAAAGTATTATTTCGGACTTCTGAAACATCCTGTATCAGTAAATATCGCCCAAAAGTGTCGCTTAAGTCAAATAGCCTTTCACCCCTCCATAATACAAAGTCAGAAATATGTTATTGTCGTGTTTATAGAATTTTGGACGATGTACGTTTTTCTTTCAAACTCGGTGCGACACAGTTGTGTCAATAAGTTCTGCTTGATCTAAAGATTAACATATCAGAAGGCACTAGAAACCTAACTGATAGTCAGTCTAACCTTGTCAAAGTATAGAACCCTATTTGTATCAAAAATAAATAGTAAAACTCTACTCTCTACATTTATCTATATTTCACACATAGAGCAAGTACCTACGTAAAGGCAATACCAATTTGCGCATGTATATAGCGCTATTACCGGGCTTTATTTTATTTATTCGCTTCAAAGCCTCAAACACTCGCTATAAAGTGTGGGAATTACTTAACGGTGCGTTTCGTGTAGAGTGAAGATAAATAATAGAGAGCCGCGTCTATCTACGGCCCGCAAAACGCGGATAAGTCGAATAAATTAAAGAATTTTGTTCTATGTATGTCATGTAGAGTACTTTAGATTTTTAGGAGAATGTTTTTTTATTACAAGCTTTATATTAGCTTGCAACGTATGTCCGGGTGGAATCTTGCAACTGAATTTTAAATCAGTTATCTTTAACCGATTGAGCTGAAATTTGGTATACACGCTTGTTTTGGATGACAATGCATGCTTAGCTATGTGACGTCATTCTAATTCCAATATGACGGATCATCCAAGATGGCGGAATAGTTATTTTTTCTGCACTACCACAGTATGGGTATCAAATGAAAGGGCTTGCTAAGGAGAACGCGAAAATTAAGGCGAAAATTATCAATTAAATAAAAGCTTTTTAAAAAGTATCTTTTTACCATTATTTTTTTATTTTAAACTACTTAAAAGAAAACTTGATTTATGTAACGCTGGCCCTGGCATTTAGTAGATACTTACACCTGTAACCCAAGTCCCTTTTCTCATAGAAAAGAGGTCAACCCGCATGGTATAATGACAATGACTCGCTCAATATTATAAAATTTGACATAAAACATGAATGGGGTTTAGAGCATCTCTGCATAATAACGATTTCTTTGACCTTGTGAATGAGATAATTTTACTTTTTTTATTACTATTGTATATGTAACAATGATATCGATTCTGTTGCACAGAAATCATAATTAAACTATATTACTATACTAACAGCACTATAATTTTTTTTTTACGAAATGAGCTATATGATGATATTTAATGGAATAAGATGAGGAATGGCATCACCTGCGACTAGCGCGAGTATTTCGCCAATGTCAAGTAATTAATAGCAAGGACAAATTCAATAAATACACATTATAAATAAAAATGGATAATGACAGTGATAAAGATGGCGGATGACTCTCAAAAGAAAATAAATATTGGTCATGCATTACAGTCATATGACAGACGTCAATACGCCTACAATCGACACCATCGTGTACCTAATTTGGGCATGAAGTTTAAAAAAAAAAATTAAACGGTAATGCTATTAAATAGTTACAGTTAAAAATGTGACCATACTCCCAGTAAAATGTTTGAGACTTACGAAACGGTAAGTATTGTGAAGAACGGTCGTAAATAAGAGGGAACCAGCCGGGTTTCTATCTACCGCGCACAAGCCCCGCGGATATATCGAATAAATTAAAAAATATGACTTGATTTCACGCTTCGTAAGTATAAAATATTCCGTACGATATTAATATTGCTTACTTTTAATTCGTTGATTTAAAAGCAGAATGAAAAAGCGTACATAACGTACATTAAGTATTTGTAAAATGGATTTCTATATTTTATTCATATTTCTGATTAAATAATTTTGCATTTAACTAGTTTATCGGAGCCCAACATAAAACCAATGTTATCTGTTTATATAAAGCAGCTATACTGACTATTATGCGCCTTGGCATTGTAATCCGAATTGGAAAGTATCAGCTCGCGACAGCTGATATTCCGTATGACTGGCTACAGGGGAATGGCATAATAGACCAGTGCAGATGCCTTTGAAAATGGTAAAAATAAAAATAAAATAATAGTAGGATGAAACCCGTTGAAAAAGGAAGAGAATAAAACAAAAAAAATAGGAAAAATAATTTACGGCCAATCTGAGGTCGGGAAGTGGATGGGTGTGCGGTTTTAAGGGTAAAAAATGGTTTATCTCGATTTCCGGCAAAACTACAAGTCCTATGGAAAAAAAAGTCAAAGTTGCGGTTGCACACCCATCCACTTCCCGACCTCAGATCGCCCGTAAATTATTTTTCCTATTTTTTTTTGTAATAGTAACAAGTTTCTAGTTGATTCACATTTCAAAATTATATTACCATTACCAAAAGAAAATATAAAACCTACCTACCTTAAGAGAAAATGTTCATTTTCTTAAGCTTAATACTACTTAATGCAGAACAAAAAAATAATCGGAGAAATCCGCTCGCGGTCTCTACCTACTTAATAAGCAAAATAAAATAAACACTTGCTGTTTGGAACTGTACATAAAAAATCCATTCCACTTTGCCAAGTTCAGAGAAGTTAAATTTAAAATCAACTGCCTCCACTGAAATCAAATTATATTTGCCACCGTGAAAAATGGGAAAACATTTTTCATCTCCTTTTGATCTTAAGAAACATTGCCCTCAAATATTTTCAGTAAACATCAATTTAGCGTAATGATCTGTTTCGTGTATAATTTTGTCTAATGATTTAAATAGCGTTCACAGAAACGTTAACATTCTAATCGAGAATGCCATACACTGTTTTATCATCCGTACAACACGTCCGGCTATTACACGATTTTCGCTCTAAGAAACAGTATATTTAGACAATATGCAAACTACCAATAAAAATTCATCATCACGCCTGTATTCCCCGAAGGGGTAGGCAGAGGTGCACTGTAGTGCGCCCAAACTTCGCCGATGTATTTTGGTCCCAATGTAATAGGGGGCGAGCCTATTGCCATTATACCGGGCACATTCCCGCTCAATACGAGGGAGATTTCGGCCATAGTCCACCACACTGGCCCAGTACGGTTTGGTGAACTTCACACGCCGTTCTATAGACGTGCAGGTTTCCTAACGACGTTTTCCTTCACCGTTCAGCAAACTACCATTGGTAATATTTTGTTCCAGGATATCTTTATCCAAGGTTAAATATTTTCGTCATTACGAGTCTAACCCGCATAGCACTAAAATATACAGGTATTCGGAATATTTGGCATATACTCGAAAGTCGGTTTTATTTCCTTTGCGCCATTTATATATATTATGTGCTTATATGTATGCGCTTATGCTACCTCTACCGTGAATTTTATACAAATTGTATGCTCATCTGGCGCGTTTATGTCAAACTTCAAATGAGGTCTGGTGCTCACCTTGAAATTTACCACTTGCCATACAAAACATCAATTTTACATACCCAAAGCCTAGTGGCCAAAGCCTAGCCATAGTGGAACGGTGAAGGAAAACATTGTGAAGACACCTGCACGTTTGAGGGAACTAGTTCTCGATAGATGTGTGAACTCTGCCAACCCGCACTGGGCCAGTGTGGTGGACTATGGCCTGAATCCCCCTCGCATTGAGGGGAGGCCCGTACCCAGCAGTGGGACATTAAAAGGGGCTCTAGTAAAAAGCCAGTGGACATAAAAGTCATGATACAGCTACTGTTTATATTGTTATGCTTGAATATGATTTCAAAATCTTGATAAAAAAATTACTGTGTACCTAAAGATTTAAGGAATTTGTTGAATCGTGTTTGAGACTCATTAGTTACATTTTGGCGTACAAATACTCGGTCCACAATGGACTTCACACGCTATTGAGCATGACGAGAGATCGTATTACCTGCCGTTCAATTATATGAAATAACTATTTGGTTACATGACTATATGAATACATACTCAAATCAATGGGCCGAGCGAAATAACTTAATTGTTTTTTGTATAATATAAAATGTTTTGTAAAATGTACTCTGTATCAACATGCATACCGATTAAATTTCTGCGGCAAAAAGTATGTGACTACACGTGACAGTTCGCATGCGTCAACGATGAAGTTTCATTGCAAAATAAGTTTTGTGTACTAGTTAATACAGTTCATTTTGGTATTGGCAAAGCATTGGGAGGAGTTAACGGCATCACGTTTCCGACAATATTACTCGTATTTCATAATTGAATATGCTTACATAATTTATAGAAGTATTATACTGATGTGTATACTTGTTTGTAAAAGTAGTACTACACTTTATTTTCTGACTATAAAGAAGATTAGTTTTCTTATGTGTACAAGAGAATCGGTTTTCTAGCCTATAAAAAATCTAGTTTTGTGGCTTAGCGTAGAATAAAGTTGAAGACGCAATAAAACAACAAAAGATAGTCTCGCTTCGTGTGTTGAATATCAGAAATCTGATATCTTATTACAATATTCGATCTTGGAGTTCGTATTTCTAAAATAAATAGAACGAAACGTACTTCCATCGTATTATATTCAACGTTAAAAAATAAATACATATATAAAAAATCGCCAGGCAACAAAAGTAAATATTTTTTATTTATGAATAACTACTCCTAGCAGTGGTAGCCTCGCGGGCAAGAACGCCCCGCCCGCCTTGAACGTAAGGGGTACACGTTCAAATCCCAGGCCCGCACCTCTGAGATAATTTTCATGTGCGAATGTCATTTTCAACAATGATTACCACTTGCTGAACGGTGAAGGAAAACATCGTGAGGAAACCTGCACGTCTATAGAAAGGCGTGTGAGGTTCACCAACTCGCACTGGGCCAGCGTGATTGACTATGGCCCAAATCTCCCTTGTATTGAGGGTGAATGTGCCCGGTATAATGGCAATAGGCTCGCCCCCTATTACATTGGGACCAAAATACATCGGCGAAGTGTGGGCGCACTACAGTGCACCTCTGCCTACCCCTTCGGGGAATACAGGCGTGATGATGTATGATGATACTACTCCTCTAGTTCTCAATAAAGTTGGCTCCCTAATTAGGGGGCTATAGATACAGCAATTGTGACTTACCTGTTTTTATTATCAGTTTTTATAAAGTTGATAAATACATACCTGTAATAATTAGATATTATAGAAAAATAATTGAAATTAATTGAAATTGAATTAAATTAAGTAACCATCCCCAATCCCCTCAATATTCCCTCAATTGAACAAGAAAGCAATTCGTCAATTAAATAGTATTGGTTTATTACGGTTAGGCAGCAGGCCTGAGATCACACAACGAGAGAACATAGAGTAGTTTGAAAAGTTTAGATTGTGCCCCAGATTCCCGTTGTGCTGAGCGGCGCGGTGGGTAGCCGTTTTATTTTCCAGGTCGTAGGCAGCACGCGAGCGTGGTTATATTTGCATACTCGTAATAAAGCAATAAAATGTTTTTCGCCCCGCGCAGAGAGCTCATTTCATAGAGCCAGTCCCAAGAGGTAGGCATTAAGGAGACGCTTGTGTGGGAATAGAAATAAGGATTACTTTTCCACTTCACATACAAGGTGTATCAAAAATCCGTAATAATATTTTGGGTACATATGTCAATGCTAAGTGAAGACAGATTATACTTTATTATAATAGTTTCTGCGTTATAGACCTTTGAATATGTATCACAGGTATCGTGTTTTGGCCTTTAGGTACATCCATAACCCTATTCAGCAATATTACCACGCAAATTTAGTTTAGGACTCGTGATATTACAAGTTATAGACATTGACGTGGAAGAAAATGGTCGAATTTCGATGAATTTTTTAGACCATTCGGTTGTATATCCGATACTGATACAAACGTCAAATAATTATTTCGGACTTCTGAAACACCCTGTCTAATTCAATAAATAGGTATTTGCTATCTCTTTTACTGTTTGGCAAGCGACTATGTATCTTGTACTGCTGTTATTTTGGGATGGAAAGCATAAGCGTTTTTTTAAACACGTTGGCAACAAATTACATAATCGCCCGGTTGATTTGTCATATTTACTTTCGTTTATTGAAATTATTTCTGCTTGATGAGTTCCTCTTTTTCTATTTTCTTTTTTTTTTGATATTTCTATTTCAAATTCCGTGTTGTATGGTATCTGATATTTCATGATTAAATAACTAATATCTCAATTAGAATAAGTCCCAGCACGGTATACCAACGTTAGTCCATTAACTTAGTTACTTAAAATTATTAAAAGTCAACCAGCGCTGGAACCGGAGTTGTTTACTTAAAATGTTTCAAATATACACAGTAACGACCTCATTTATTCAAGTTTATAAAGTGTAAACAACCCATAAATAATAATGAAAGGCTTGTAAAAGCTTGCTTAGAATACCTGCTTCAGATGCCTAGTAATATACATTCTACTAAAATATAATTTCCACTGCTATGCTATAATGGCGCTATACACATAAAGAACTCCAATGTATTTTCACGTCAAAACAATCTCATCCCTATGAGACAAACACACGTACATTAAAAAAATTCAAACACAAACAAAAACCGCCCACAGGTAAAGCAAATTAATGGCCAAATACTATATAAGAACTGCCATAAATTTGACACAGAGATAGATCTGTAAATCGAATGATGGACGTACGAAAACTAGAACAATAAAAAAATGGGTTGAAAAACTAATTAAGTATAAAAAAATCACGGCAAATCCAGTTTATACACTCATTGAGTAAAAGTAATAAATACATAATTAAATTGTAGCCAGAAAACGCCAAGGTACTTGTCGTATGATCACAAATTAAGCGCGGCCTACAATCGAACCATGCGGTCGACAGACTTGATTGTCAGTTTTTTTAACAGGGCCATTTCGGCACCGCCCGCGTACTAAACTCTGATGGGGTCAGAGTCCTTGATTGTCAGTTAGTCCAAGGAGAGTTTTCTTGAAAATATTACAAGTATAGACTGGCATGTAGCTACAGCACCACCTTTACACTTCAGACAGGCGGTTACGGGCGTAGACAAAGACACGGTAAATATGTGGCGTGCTCGGCTGAATAATGAATATCTCTGGATGTCGCCCCCGGTCCACGCTTTTGTTTAGACGCTCAAGTGCAATGTGGACTATGTATCCACCCGCTGGGGTAGCTGATTATCTACACGATGCTTTTGCTTAGCTAAGCCGTGGAGGATAGGGTTTTAGTATTATAATTATGTTCCACTGTCTATACTCAACAAAAGAAAACGTTTTCTTTTTCATTATACTCAGTAATTTTATATTATTCTAATAAAAATAGCTGAAAAAAAAATTAAACAAAAATTAATAATTGAATGTAATTTTAAACTAGAAACTGGGCCCAGCTGAAACTTTTCAGCGATCAATCCAATCAAATTGAATCTGGAATAGTTTAGAACAATTCATAATTGATTAAATTCACTTCACGGGTGTAAGACACGGTTTGTCGATGTAGTCATTTGTATTCACGCCTCGTAGCGCCTCGTAGCTCGTAGCTTGTCGTAGCTTGCGACTACGACGTCAGTACTGTCGCCTCGGGCGTTACGTACATAACATCAATTTCTGCGAATATCGAACTTTTCAGTATTTACCTTAACTATGTACTTCCGTTATTGTAATAAACGATATAGTAAATTATATAAAAGTATATTTGACATTATTTATTTTGTCTATTTTACGTGTGGTTTAAAATTTTAGTATTACAATTTCTCTACGGTTTCTATGTTTTAAATAGAAATAATTTTAGTGGAAGTAAATGTATATTTCTGATTTATTGACACCGTATCAGGTATTATAAGTGGAATTCCGTAGCTAAATATCTTCCCTCCAATTACCGATACCCAAAAGGCATTAACTCTACAGTGGCAAAATTTGTGCTTACTCTCAAATCCAAATCCTAAACTCCCCAATCAGCAGTCAGACGGGATAATCCAAATTGGGCAAACAAAATCGTCAGAGTGGCTGTTTCACTAGCAATAATTTCACGTCTAGAGGCCGTGGAGTATTCGCTTACGTGGCAACATTTATCTCTGGTTTGGGACGTATACATAACTAGTAATCCACGTATTTCTTCTAAAAGACTCGACCCATTGTTTCAATAGGCTTTATAGTATATTTTGAACTATTTAACTTTCTGAGAGCTAAAGTACCTCCTCTTCAGCAGTGTTCTTTTAAAATTACTCTGATATTTGTGTCCGTTTATGTTTAACAAAACTCTTGAAAAATCAAACTATTAGTAAGATAAGTCCAGTATATATGAATCAATGGAAGTAGTTAGGTAAGTTGCTGGGCAGATATACAAAATCAGTTAAAGTATATACATGAAACAAATTGTAGATATTTCAAGAGCCGCACCCCATAGGTGTCGGTCGGATCATAAAATTTACAATTCTGGGAATTAATAATTTTGCTTTCGGGTTGGCTACAATAGAATTACCTTTATTTCTTATCTTTCTTATAAATTACATTTTTAAATATATAAATATAAAATACATTTAAAAATATAAAAAACAGTTCCCAACCGGCATCTGGAACAGGGTCCTAGTTACCAGTGGTTAGGGCTCCAGAGAGAGGAACTTCCTCACAATGTGCGCCGTCTCCACAAGTACTGCCTTCTGAATGAATTACCTTTATTATTATTTTCTAAATGTAGTGGATTTTCGATTTATTTTACACACATACTATATCCTAGAGATGGAAAAAGGAAAAGAGGTAGACCACACAAAAGGTGGGACGACGACATCAGACAAGTGGCAGGAGTGACGTGGAATAGAGTGGCTCAAGAGAGACATGAATGGAAAAGGTTGGAGGAGGCCTTTGCCGACTGGCAAACAGATCTGCAAAAAACAAGCAAAATTCAAATAATAGACTAAGTCTCAGTACCTAAATGTAAATAGCATGATTACTAAGTAGATCTGAATAAAAGGCTATATTATTATTACACACATACAATATTGGTTGGAATTTAAGTGACATAACTTATGTAACACTAGTAATAAGTAGCAGTAACTTTACAAAATAACGTAAATGGTTTCAAATATGTTGTACTCATTCTAGGACTAAATTAAATTTAACAGTACTAAAAATATTCCCGTCTCGCTTTTACATCACGGCCGTAAGAAGGATGGCTATACACTTAGTTAAGTGTACCTTATTTTGGTGGTAACAGATTCAGCACTAATATCGATGTCATCAGTTAACATTATATATATGCTAAGTTAACATTATATATATGCTAAGTCCTCCCACACACTGCGGCGTCAATGCACGCGTCAATTTTTTTTGACATAGAAAAACGAACTGTATTGATACATAGAAAAAGTTCTATCTGCAACGAAATGATTCGCGCGCGAACTTTGACGCTTTTATGACAGCAATTTAATCTTTATGCATATTGACACAGAGGCAAGTTTATAAAAAAAATACTGTGACATGATATAATTTGGTGTAGGTGGTGCCTCGTGACTGCGTAACCTCAAAAAACGTAGGTTTCTTTTGGCTTTAAGGTCATTTTTATCCTAAGAATTTTATGTTTGAGAAGACGCGAGGGAGTATCGCAGAAATGTCTATTGTGATTTGAAAATCATATTTCATTCACCGGTAGAAGGCTTCGGATTTTTTCCATTCATTACAATTTTCTGCTTATTGATTACTTTTAGAAGAGGCTTTTCATCGAATCAGAATCACTCAACCGATTTATATATAAACATAAAACAAGACCCTGAGGAAATACGTGAACAAAACACTCAGAGTACCTGTAGATGAATACTTAAAAGTTGAGTTGATTTTAGTATGAGAGTGAGTTGTATATATGGCACTTAACTTCACATTTTGCTGCAACTCTCGGTTTCCCTAGCAAACCATAAAAATATATTTATAGCTTCCAGAAGCAATTTATAATTATAATTTGTCTATTTTTATTAATTCACCCAGACAGGAGCTAAATCGGTACAGAGTGCCAAGCGGCAAACTCATAAAAAATATCATCAAAATATAATTTCATATTTTTATTAAGACAAAAAACGTAGGTTTGTTCATAATAATCTCATATCTGGGGTAGTAAATTAAAACTTGAATGGAAATGCTTCAAACACTATAAACGCTTAGAATAATATAACTTGTAGGTAACACACAACATTCTGATTTAAATTCAAACGAGATAATAATCTACTTCTAAATGAAGAACTATTTGAACGATTTTCCAACCCGAAAACGTACCTATCTACGAAACAAATCTCTATTATACATTATCTATGCAGATTAAATGTGTTCAGCTCTTTAAAAGGTTTCCTTAACCGAATCTTGTCCTAAAATAAATTCAAGGAAATTGTCTTTCAACACGAGAACACAACGAAATGCAAATTGGGAGACGGACCGCTGTATGATCTACTTGGAAATTAATGTGCCATGAAATTACGTATTTACCTACTTACCTAGTCAGTGGGAAAATTGGTTTCTACATCCCGCTTGTCCATTGGTTGCAGGAACGATTGGCGTGTGACAGCCAAGACTTTTCCACTTCAGAATACAACGTGAATATATCCGATTATTCTAAATCGTTTGATATCTTCCCTTAATAAAGGTTTTAGTATAAATCTTGGGATTATTCTTATATCTCTTTATACTTTGTTATATTTCTTTTGTTTATTCTCGTTTTTTTTTTCATGTATTCAGTTAATTTTCTATGATTACAACATGGAATGGTCTAGTCTGATGTGTATTTCAGTGGAGATAATGCGTTTGTGTAGGTATCGATGGGTAAAAGGCATTGTGTCTCAGGTTCGTGTTTGTGCAATATTGAGTTACCTATATAAATCGATAGGATCAGCAAATATTTCTCCGCCTTTCGAGCTGGATTTCGTACAAAGTTACCAAAATGGCACTCGATTCGGTTCTCCGTTGATATAGTATTGCGAAGTATAATAGGAAGTAGCTCTCGCATATGAGATATACTTCCTATCTTTTCAGTTACATACAACTGTAATTTACTTCAATAGGTTTTATTATCGCCAGCACTGCTATTATCATCGATTTTTGTGGGCGTCATCAATCACGGCACCCTACATAAAATCCTGCACAATTAATAATTTATACCTCGTCGGCGAAGTGAGTAAAGAAACTTCTTGGCTGTCAATTTTTTCGGTTGGTACCGCTGAAAAATTAGTAGTCATCAAAGGTTCAGAGAGGGGATCATAAATTTTGGGGTGGTACTTTCGTGATTTCATTCGCATTCCCCTTAGAACACGGGGCCAATGCGATAAATTATGCCCATCAATAATACCCAGCCAGCGCTGTGTCAACAACATGCTATGCTGATGATATTTGTAGCTATTTATTTAGGTACACCCTTGGCAGTTGCGGTGTGACATCATAACTTGCCGCGTCTCCGGGTGGATTGTTTTATGCATAATAAATGGTTTAACGGGTCGGGATATCAATGGGGCAGTTAAATATTAAAGCTGCTTCAAACTCTAGGACGGAGACGGGCTCAGGACCTATTAATTCAAAAGGTTTCGTAAATAACCAAAAAATATTATGAAATTTCTTAAAACATAATTTACCAGTACTATGATTTCTCTCCATCCAAAGATTGGCTAGTAGAAATCACTTTCAGAATAAGGCCGCCCATAGAAATCCTGTAAATTTATATCGACGTAGACGATTTATGTACGATTCCTATGCCGATGTTATGACGATTTATTATTATTTACCTATTTATTTATTACTTATTTATTTTACGTAGACGGTAGGTATTACTTTAAGAGGTGGAACACCAGAGAGAGTTATCTATCTATCATATTTACAGCATGCCTCAAAATCTGTCTGAGCAGCGACAAAAGGTATAAGCGTAACTGGTTTAACGAAAAGTAAACATTGTTCCTTTTTCAGCAGACGAGAGAACACTGTTTATTACTTCACCCAAAATTAGTTTTCTTTTTTATTATACACCGTCATAAATAAAGCCCGCGGTAGCTAAAAATCCAGTTCTTTTATAAAGAAATAAGTCTTTTACCCTCGGGCCGTATATGTTTAACGAGAAAACTGTTCGATCGGTTAGAAATTTCAAGTGTACCCCTTTCAGGGTTCAATCGGAATAACCACAGAACATTCCGATCCTATTTCCGATTCTCGTCACACAGCCGAAGCGCTGAGAGGTTCGGAGGATCGGCCAGAGGTTTCAATACGTATTCCAAAAACGTACATGTACAGGTTTGCGTATTGGGGTCGGTATGATTTCGATTTTAGCAATCGGATTTACGTTTGAATGTAATTATTGGAAGGTTGGATAGGTATTTGGTTATTGATTTCTTTGTTGGATATTAGGATATATGTGTAAATACAGATTTTGCAATTCTGTTTGACTTCTACTACTACTTTATGAGTTACCATTATTTGATGACAGCAGTGTGATGCTCAGCTCACTGGACCTACTCATAGTTGTTTCAATTGCCGTTAGTGGCAATTTTTGGATTTGCAAAATTTGCCGTGACTTAGTGGAGCTAAAATCGTTCGCAGTCCATTACGTGGCTTCATAGTATGAGAGTTGCTTCGTTTGGGAGCATACGATGAGTGTATGTCATCTGGTTATCTGGTGTAATTAATTTATGAGATTAGAGTTTTTCACGACCATAAGTTAATAACTAAAACTACGACAACTTATTTGGAAGTAATTTATTTTGTTCTTGTCTTTTTCAAAAGTTATTACAGATAATGTTTGAAATTTTGTATCCGGATGCACAATATACGAGACATTTCTATTTTAGTTAAACTACGCGTTCAAAACGTACATCACGTCCAATATTCTTCATTCCAAGTTTACGACCTTCTATACTTGAAGTTTGGATTAACGTTATAAGTAACGGCTTATTTTTACTGTCGTACGTGAAACACCTAGCCTTCGAACTTTAGAAAAATGTTCGCGTAAATTAAAGACAAAATCCTTTATCGTTAGCGTGATACAGCGGGATACAGTTTTAGATAAACGGTATGACCTTTGAATGATACTTAAAGTTATTAATCTATAAAAGATAGTGGATAGCGGCTTTTTGATGTATGCCACAAGGCTGTTTTGGAACAACTGTGTATCTGATAGATATCATCTAATCCGTGACATAAGTCTTGTCTTGAGGCACGTGCTGACCGCAAATTAGGTACAAGCTTAGTACGAGTCCTTAAAACCTTATAGCACTATTAGATTTCAGGCTTAAGAATTCACAGTTAAAGATGTAGATATGTGATGGGCAAAGTCCTTTTTAAATACTTTTAACAATATTCATTTTCATAATGGTGCGTATTCTTATTGATGTTATTATCACTCATGATTACTGTGAAGAACTTGGTGTATTTTTGTTACAAAGATTTTTTCTCAATATCTAAAGGTTAAGTGGGTGTCGGGTAGGCGTGATTAAACGATATCACGCGTAACATTGGAAGTATTGGAGCTCAGTCTAGGATTTATTTAGTTTATGTGGAAATATTGGCTATCTTATAGGAGCATCTATCCAAAAAGTGTCGTAAGGAGTTGACTTATATAAAGGGCAAAGTGCTACATTTGGTCAATTCTACTTTACAATTTTTGTTACTTTAACTATGCAGTTTACTTTTTTATACAATTTGTTACAGTTATGTTACTAAGTCTTAACTAATTTTATTCTGTTGTCGCAATATATTTCATTCTTTATAATAAATAGAAAATAATATTATCGTAAGAACTTGAAGAATTTTATAGTAGACCGAACGATCTTTGAGGGTTGTCGCAATTACGATGCTTCGATGTCGATTTTAAGGCTCAAATATAAACTATGTAAGTTGGCTGATACTTCATGTCAAGTATTAATGATGCCGAGGGGACAAACACACAGACATACATCACACTGACTTCTCCGGAAGAATCCCCTCTTCCACTCCTAGGTGCAAAGACGCACCTAGGAGTGTAGTTTGTTCACCTTCTCTTACGGCAACTGCCCAAGCCGAAGTCATAATCTCGATGGCGCCTTCGAGCTAATTGTCCCCCTTCCGCTCTTATGGCTATGGCTCGAGTGCACTCTGTATTCGCCCCTCCACCGGTAAACTGTTAAGGCCACTGTCGGCCAACAGCGTAGTCATTATAAAAAAAAAAGACAGGTATTAAATAGATTGATCTGGTCACCGTAGAACCCCTCCTCATTCTTACAGCCAAGTTTGAAGCGGAATCAATACAGATGCTTTTCGTATTCCGTATCACGTACAATCAATTTAAGAACTCCTGCGGCGGGTCAACGGATATTTATGAAGATAACTTCGATTTATCGAGATTGCTTTGCGTTCTTTACACTGCCAAGTAGAGTTATGGCAGTCGTCTAGGTTTACGTGCGCAAGATGTAGATGCTTTCAAGTTTTTATAGCGAACTTTTTGGTTTATTGAGTAGCTATTTTATTTTCTGGTTGTATTGATAAATTTTAGATAACTGTATATAACAGGGTGTTATAGAAGTCCGAAATAATACTTAACCGTTTGCATGAGTATCGGATATACAACGGAATGGTATCAAACATTCATCGTAATTCAATCATGATTTTCAAAAAAAAAAAATGCTGATAATTTTAAAATATCCTGAGTCCCAAGCGAAAATTTGAAGTTCTGTTTTGTGAATATTAGCTATCGCCTTTAGTTTGCACTGTTAATTAGGGTTACGGATGTACATCCGTACGTTTGGGTACCCAAAGCTACGATACCTGTGACAAATATTCATAGGTCTGTAACTTAGAAACTATGATAGTTAGGTATGAGCTACCTTCACTATGCATCTAAAATATTATTTCGGACTTCTGATACACCCTATATATTTATTATTTCAGTACCTACCACCTTCTATGAAAGTTACATGAAGCGATCGTTATGCTCATATATTTAAGGACTTTGGTTGTGATCGCCAAATGTAAGTGTTATTAGTGCTACGTATCTTATTATCCCAACTATTATCACTCGCTAAGCAGTCATCAGTATTTTTGGATACTTTGATGAACATTTAAGTTTTTGAACCTTCGGCCAAATGTATTCAATGTCGTGTTATTCGACTTAAGGTGATTTAATTACATAGAATACTCCCAACGAAAATACCTATGTGTGGAGTTAGTCAAATAAATATGATTATTTCACCATGGACCGAAATCCCTTTGCATTAATGGATAATCAGAATAAGAATATTTTTTATTCATATAAACCAATACAGGCACTTATGAATCGTCAATAAATAATCGAAACAGTAGCTCTACCACCGATTATTATTACTTAGCTCCCGGCCTTTTTAACATTTGGACCCAAAATCTTTTGAATAGAATGTCCAAATAGAATGTCCTAGAATAGAATGTCCAAAACACTGTCTGCTTTTCTACAGGTATATGGTGTTCGTTTTCTATTCATAAGGTTACATGATATAACACGAGAAGTTGTTAAAACCCCTAAGTATCCTTTGGAGATCCAGCCACAGACACTAAAACAAATTGCTTGAAGGGAAGCGCGTTACGCGTGTAATTTATGAACTGCTGCATCTAATCCCACCTTGACTCGTAAAACCGATACGACCTATTTCAGCTGTTGGTCTTCGTGTATTTTTCACATGTTAAACGTTGTTTACAAATACGTCATATAGAACCTCTTTACATTCTCCAAGTGTCTACAGGGTGTATCAAAAGTCCGAAATAATACTTTGGGTACATATACGGTAACTCATATGGGGGTGCTTAGTGAAGACAGACTATACCTAACTATCATAGTTTCAGTGTTATGGATTTCTAAATATTTGTCATAGGTATCGTGTTCTGTCCCATAGGTTCATCCATAACCGTATTCAGCAGCGTAAAGTACACTTATGAGGGGCGACAACCAATATTCACAAAACAAAACATGCAAATTTTACGTAGGACTCGAGATATTACGATAGAAATTGACGACGAAAATAAACTTGAAAATACATGTTCGAATTTTGATTTTTTTTTATACCATTCAGTTGTATACCCGATACTTAGCCAAACCTCGAAATATTATTTCAGACTTCTGAAACACCCAGTTTACTTGCGTTATAAAAAGCTATACTTGTGTTATGTACCATATAAAAATAAATTTCATCTTAAAATATACCGTTAAAATATTGGGTCCTATTGCTATAGCAATATTATCATAAGATAGTATTGTACATAATATGCCTGAGTAAGCTTCAATTACTCAAATTGAACAATTTACACTCGGCAGCGATCTCATAAATATTACATAAAATTTCTAAAACGTCTACTACTGTATAAGAGGGCATGGCACTTGAATAAAGTCCCCCTCAATAGTCCCGTGTGCAGATTTAATAATGCATGTTTCGACAGATTTTCTTGCTCGCGTAATGCACTTGGTGACGTCACTTTTCCCGACGTTTTCCTCCCCTCTGTATTTCGGGAAGTGCTAAATGTATTAGTTCTGCATCGAAACACTATTGCTATGTTCCATAAATAACACTTTGCTAGAGGGGTGTCAGTGTATTAGTAAGGGAATGTCCAGATGTTCCGCGATAATAATGTATACGCCCCAGTGTGAAGCAATTTGTTTGAGTACAATCATTGCGGATGGAATGCAAGTGGTCGTTAAAAGATTACATGAGTAAAATCCATGCAAACTTGCTGTGACATACGGTATCGTGCATCTGACATTATATATGGAAGTATATAACCTACGATACTTAGGATAATGTTGGACTTTTCTCATTGTAATAATTATCAGGAGTAATCCCAGATAGTATCACCCTAAAAACTCACAATCAGACTAATAAGTTATTATGGATATATTATTATTTACTGTACATTAGTGAGTTCACATTTTTTTAGCCACTAGAAACAAGGATACTTACGAGCTTACTACTTATCTTTACCTTATTCATAATATTAGGACAGACTAGGTGTATTAGTAAATCCGTTTGCGTGACCATCTGAAGACCTTAAGTCATATTCTTTCCTGAAGACCTTGGGTGGCAGTAGGGCAATAATGAGTTTCACACGCACGAGAAAGCTATAATTTATTTAAAGGCAAAAACATGAATAGAGTCAGGACTATTTACATTAAGCATAACATTATGAATAATACTTAACACGTAATTACATGTAAAAATAGTTGAACTATTCAGATCTTTGTAGTGATGTACTCATCGTCACAAAAAGACTAACGTCATAACAAAATCCGCGAACAATACATTTCATATTTCGAGTTAGTCCCTCACAAGTACTCCCGACACCCCGATGAACAATTGTTACGCCCGCAAATGCAAAACTAAACACCTGATCCATTGTCGACGCGACACCCAACAATAGGGACAAGTGAACGCCATTACTTATACTCCATCCGAAAATATTCCTATGCTCAAATTTGGGAGGGAACAAATGCTCTTAGCAATGTGGTGTGGTAATGTTCGTCAGCCCCTTGAATTTTTCATTCCCTTGTGGCTCGACAACTAAGCATTACCAAAATTGCGTCATATTTCTTTTCCCAACATACCAGTGGCGGGAAATAGTTTGGTGAAATTGCTACTTTAGTGTACGTCTCGGCTGTTAGCGCGGTAATTATTTTTACGATTGTTGAATACGGTTTCTACTAATGATGACGAATTTGTACTGGTCATTTGTGTCATGATATTATTTAATTCAACTTTTATTACACAACGGCACTACTACAAGTATACTTACGTATGATTATACCTTCGCTTATCGCTAGCATCTACGTAACACATTTGAACGGCAAATTCTTAATTCTCAAATAGTCACGTAGTATAATAACTGGCCCGAATCCCCCTCGCATTGAGGGGAGGCCCGTGCCCAGCAGTGGGACGTTAAAAGGGCTGTAGTAGTAGTAGTAGTATAATAACTGGAATTAAACAATCCATATCTATCTATCTATTGATCTATCTATCTACAATGTGTCGTAATCTATGTAAACTTATCGTCAAGCGAAGTTGAAAAGTTCGTTAAACTCATGGGCTATTGTGTGCAAACACAAATATGAAAATCATTGAAAATCAATGGAAATTAAAGGGCTTTTAGCTTTGTTATATTTCTTACTCTTAGTAAAAAAAACATATTCGTTATTATTATACCTACAAGAAAATGATTACATATCCTTGAAAACTGTGTGAAGTTGAGCATAAACAAAAGTATTTCCGTATCAACTCATAAGTAAAGTTCATTCACATTCTACGTCTCCGGGAGTGAGCTGCCTAATAAATAAGGGCTCATCAATATGAGAGTTGCTCGGTTTCTTCGGCAACAGTCCACATTCATCAATATACATGTACCTACATGCATACCAATGCGGTCGTTTCTCACACGCGTGCCTATTTGTTTATTTATAGCATTACAATTAGGGTACACCTTTGCTTCTATTTTCTGGGCTTAGGATGGTTTGCGAGTAGCAAAATATTATACATGTTGGTGTTTTAAGATGAATTTTAAACGGCTACAAAACGGTACTACAAAATGATTGCTGTTGCAATCTTTTTTTACAATAACAGTTATTTCTTACCCGACTATGGCCAAGCCAAAAGGAAGGGTTGTCATTTTAACCGATTTAGGCCATAGTCCACCACGCTGGCCCAGTGCCGGTTGGTCATCTTCACAGGCCTTCTATAGTTGTGCTGGTTCCTCGCGATGATTTCCTTCACCGTTCAGCAAGTGGGAATCATTATTGGAAATTCGCATTCGCACATGAAAATCATGTCAAAGGTGCAGGCCCGGGATTTGTACTTGCACTCTTTACGTTCAAGGCGGGCGTTCTACCGACGAGGCTACCACTGCTACGACGAGGTTACCACTGCCTTACGAAGCTGCCACTGCCTGTATATATTAATAATGTGTTCTAATAATAAAATTTCGCTTAAAATTCAGATAAATGACGATCATCAGTAGAACCTTTATGAAATTTGTTTTAAACTATAAAATATAGTCTTAATTTAAATAAGATGAATTAGAAAAGTTCCAAGCCATTATTTTAACGTTGCTAACCTTACTGCAGGTGTAAGTGATTTGGTTTCACAAAACTATGTTTCTAATTAAAACTTTGTGATATTAGAATTAAATTTAGATAATTTAAATTGAATTTCAAAAGCTCCAATTAATGTACTACGCTATATTATTAAGGGCATTTTTTAAACTCCCCAGATAAAATATTATATAAGTACTTAAGGTATAAAGCTTTTTCAATCGGTATATAAACGTACTTAGGTACCTACTCGAGTTATTCGTTCTATAAAGTTTTCGATTAAAAAATAGATATTGTTTGCTATTTGTTGATTAAACACTGTTCGTTAACATATCTGAACATTCAAAAATCGACCTTTACTTTAATTAAATTCTCTTTATGAAAGTTTCGTTCATTTTGTATTTCGGAAATTAACATAAATAAATCATGTTATAAATTTTATTATCGTTTTCATTTCACTCGATCCACAAAAGATATAATAACATTTATAATTATTGTTATATTATTTATACCACAAAATGTATTTATTTGTTCACAAAACAACAATGAAATATCTCGAAAGACAGGCAATTGCCATTGGCCTCGGAATAAATTACAAATTCACTTAATTTTGCTGTTGTTTGTAATCCCCACAATAATTTCTTTCAAGGCCTTTATCTCAATCTGGGGGAACTCAGTAGCATTGAGGATTACCGATGATTTACGGGACTAACGGTATTATAAAGAAATACTATGCATTATGAATAAAGCCTTGTAATTTCGCCTTAATACGCCATAAAATTAGACCTAGCATTTGATTGAATTTATTTTTGACTTCTTCTTCAAACTATCTAAACATTTAACATAACAACATATCTAACTAATAACATGATATTTTTTTATGAATATTCTAAAACCTTATTTCGTAAAATGTTTCAAGTTTATTTTAGACTTTCAGAATCAGAATCAGAATATTTTTTATTCATAAAAACCAATACAAAACAGCAGTGGTAGCCGAGTGGTCGAACACACGCTTTGCAATCAAAGTGCGCAGGTTCTATCCCCGGCTCGCACCTCTGGGTTCCATGTGCGAATCTCATTTTCATCTGAGATTATCACTTGCTAAGAAACGGTGACGGAAAACATCGTGAGGAAACCTGTGTGCCCGGTATAATGGCAATAGGCTCGCCCCCTATTACATTGGGACCAAAATACATCGGCGAAGTGTGGGCGCACTGCAGTGCACCTCTGCCTACCCCTTCGGGGAATACAGGCGTGATGATGATGATGATGTAAAAACCAATACAGGCACTTATGAATCGTCAATAAATAATAATAATAGTATCTCTACCACCCATTCGAAATGCATTTCCTATGGGCAAGAAACTCCATGGTTGTTTTTTTCCAATAAGGATTTATATTTTTGTGTTTTTCTTAATTAACAATTTTATTAGCTGTACCACCGTTATCTTTGTGCATTTTAATATTGCGTTATCGTTTCTAATATATAACTAGCGCCTGATAAACACTTAAGGTTGATCACTCTTGATAACCTATTTTGTCTAATTCTATTGTGATATCTTATATCTCTATATTCTACACTTTTGACAAAGCCATGCGCCAAATTTATAGGACACTAAATCTATCTATAAACAATCGACATTGATTTTAATAACCACCTAAGTGCTTTGCAAAACCACTGTAAATGCATCATTACTTTGCATAGCAATCTTTATGAATATAGGTAAGTGGCTACAATGGCTTGTTTAAACTACAGTTAATACGCTAACAAGTCGTAATAAAGTATGTATGTGGAGGGTAAAGTTTGCAAAGTTCTTAGTGCGAGCCGCAAATCAACTTAACTAGCGCACACTACTTTAAACTACGTTGCGCGATCGATTCGAAACTAACTTGGGCGGTTCTAAGCCCGGTCTGTGTACAAATATTGAGATAATGTTCCGGGCGAAACGCTCGATGGAAGGAATTCGCACAAAGAGAAATTTCGAAAGGATTACGAGCGCACCAACGGTTTTTATAGTTGTGCTATAACAAACAGGGGGTAGAGACAGTTAGTACGAGTTTTCGCAGTTACAAAAACTAAGTTGAATACATTTTCCAGTAACGTCACATGTCGCTGTGGAAAATGTGCGAACAATTTCATAATAATTTCTCGTTTTTGTGACTATCTATATATCATTCTATCAGTACCATTGAATATATAAACTGAAATCGGCTTCTAGTACCTTTCTACTCTGTCTAGTTTCTAATAGCAATTTACTAAAAGCGTGTACACGAGTATTTGTCGCAATCACGTATTGTGCGTTCATAGACATGATTCGTTTGACTTGAGATACGTTGGTGAGCTATGCATGACCTCTTCACTACACCAGTTATGAGACAGAAAAAGGTTTACGGATGGACAGCGTTACGAACACAATTCTATCTCCTCCAAGTACAGTGCCTCTATCATACAACCATTGTTAAGTTCTAAATTAATTATTAACTTTTTTCATTCACGCCACCCATCCGAACTTAAATAACAAAGCACACATTCACATAAATTAATCAAAATTAACATTAACACACAAATAGATAACACGATCGAACAACAGTGTGGTAACCACGTACAGTCAGCAAACGAAGTACGGACTGCTAATTGAGTAATTCCTTTAAGGCATTCGTTATGATTATCAACTAAGACAGACTCCCGCGGGGTGTAACTTTGCGAAGTACTTAGCACTTCTCTTCTGAATACGTGTGATATGTAGGTGCCTACGCTGCGGTATAGCGGGTGGCGTACAATGATGTATGAAGAATTTGGGAGATGACAATATGTATTACTGTTATTTAAAGGTTCTATGGTCCATGAAAAGAGTTTCTGCATCTAATTAAACTACGAAACTCGTAATTTGCAGAAATTTTAAGCCATTTACAAGCCTTTATAACCCCTTACATAACTTTATACTTAATAAACCGAACAAAGAGTTTTGATTTTTTTTTCGGAAAAATAAATAACACTTTTTTAATTTATTTCCATTGTATCTACAATACTATATACTTACTATAGTAAGGCGTAAGAGACTCTTAAACTTCTCATCTTTATAATAGTTAAGACTATTTATATCAAACACCTAAAAACATAATATGACAAATTTGGCAACTTGTAAATCATTTCAGCAGTTGTACGGCTAAGTAAGCTTTCAAAAAAAAGGACAAGTAAAACATGTAACTTTTGACAACGGTTTTTTGTGCGTAAAAAGTTATATATAGCCGCTTTTTCAACTGAAAATATGTAACTACTAATTACATATGTAATGTTTTTTGTTGATGTACTTATAAATTATTACTAAACTCTCAACTTTCAACGTTCATATATTAATTTAACCTCCATTTTCTGTATTCAGGCTCGGAGGAACAAAGTTATTTCCTAACTTCAGATTCGCCAACACAATGACATAAGGGAGCTTTGAAGCCACTTCCGTTTTCTGCGTAACTGTTATTAGACAGACGTTTCTCACAATTTCTATGCCATTTTACAGGGTGGTGGGGTGTTAGGATCGCTACACACGATAAATCCGGCTGCCTGATAATTACGGATTTAACGGGAACGAATATGCTGTGGCGAAGCATTAACCTGCAAAATTATATATTTTTACATTTTTGCCAATAACAAAAGGAACTCAATTGGCTCAGAAAAAGTAAATTCTTCAACGAAATTACATTGACAGCGCTAGCGAAGTTTGACCACAGAAATTAAATCTTTATTAAATCTATAGGTATTGATACAAAGTTTGTTTTGGAATTGATAAACTTTCTGACCTAGTATTTATGTTTGTTAGATGGGACGCATTGAAACATTAAACTCTCGGTTTACAGGACTTCAGTAAACTGGCAGCTCGTAATAATGTCTTGCCACTGCACATCCGTTTCCGTTTAATTGATTGAGTAGCCGGCTTCACCGTGTGAATAGACACTTACAGTTTCTAGATATTAATTCCTCCCCACTCTGCGACATGAAAGCGTTTTCGGAGCTCGTTACTTTGGCGTTTTGCTGATGCCTTCAATTATGACGAAAGGCTGGGGCGTATATAAAATACTTAATTGTATTTTTAACCTGCTGATAATTACAATTATCTACCTACTATGTTTTTACTATTAAAGCAGTGGTAGCCGAGTGGTCGAACTCACGCTTTGCAAATCAAAGTGTACAGGTTCAAACCCCGGATCGCACCTCTGGGATTTATGTGCGAATCTCATTTTCATCCGAGATTATCACTTGCTATGAAACGGTGAAGGAAAACATCGTGAGGAAACCTGCAAGTCTGAGGGAACTTGTCTAGTTATCGATAGATGTGTGAAGAAAAAAATCCTCCTCACATTGAGGGGAGGCCCAGCAGTGGGACGTTAAAAGGGCTGTAGTAGTAGTACCTACTATGTTACTCACGAAATAAAAAGCATTAAGGATTATGATCTAAGAATAAAAATGGCTTCTACAACAAACAAATCCATGATGAACGAGCAAACATTTTGAACAAATTAGGCCTCCCGCACACTAAAGTATCTTGTCAATACCAAAACGTACTGTATTGACACACAAAAAAATTAATTGTACAAGAGAATGACACTGACAACGTGAGTTTTACGGCAGTAATACAATCTTTATGCATATTGACATAGAGTTCATGTTGATATTGGCAAACATTTTGACGTTTGAGGTTCGACTTTATACGAATAAGTAACGTATTTTGGCGTAAGGCTCTTATGAAAAATGTACCTATAAAAATAAATATATAGACTAACCCGGATTTTTTAGGGTTCCATACCCAAAGGGTAAAACGGGAACCCTATTACTGAGACTGCGCTGTCCGTCCGTCCGTCCGTCTGTCACCAGGCTATATCTCATGAACCGTGATAGTTAGAGAGTTGAAATTTTCATAGATGATGCATTTCTGTTGCCGCTATAACAACAAATACTAAAAAACAAAATAAAATAAATATTTAAGGGGGCTCCCATACAACAAACGTGAATTGTTTGCCGTTCTTATAGATAATGGTACGGAACCCTTCGTGCGCGAGTCCGACTCGCACTTGGCCGGTTTTTATGACTAAAGTAGGTCTCTCCATATTTCAGTAGTGATCTAAAAATTTCTAATAATTTTTTTATACGACACACTAAATAAATCTAACTCGTAAAGCCTCCTTAAGACGTGAGACTATTTTCATAACCATAAAAGCAAGAAACTGAGTAAATAAATCTTGCACTATAGCTGTTGGAATAGCGATAGTCACGATGGTGTTGTTAGGTATAAGCACGTCGCGGTATTATGATGAGACTACACTAGCTTTGATGCAAGACGACTTAAAACTACACACATAAGCAAGAAGATACATTTATGATAGTTACGAATGAGGCATGTAGTACAATGTTAAAATTATTTAGCAAAAATAACTATTTCAAAAATCTATGTGTATTAAGGTGTTGGTAAAACGGACAAGAAAAACATCGTGAGGCAACCTGCACGTCTATAGAAAGGCGTGTGAAGTTCACTAACCAGAACTGGGCCAGCATGGTGAACTATGACCCAAAATCTTCCTCGTATCGAGGGGGAATACCCCGGTATATTGGAAATAGGCTCGCGCCTTATTACATTGGGACCAAAATACATCGATGAAATATGGGCGCACTGCAGTGCACCCCTTCCTACCTCTTCAGGGAATACAGGCGTGATGATAATGATGATGTTGTGTACTAAATGATAGGAATAACATAATAATTTATTTAATTTGAAATACATGTCAATCTACCTTGACAATACATCAGGACTAGCTACACACTTGAATTGCCATCAACTAAAGCAAAGCAAATGATGGTAATCTGTACTTCTCGCATGTGATTTTATATGCACCATTATATTTATCACAATGATACGTTATACCCATTTGTAGTGGCATTAAAGTGACACCTTACGTTATGAAAATTTTAATTGTAAACGGATTGAAATATCTATAAATTTGGATGGTAAGATTTAAAAGCTGATTTCACGTCGTATCGTATCAGCATCTCTTGCATGTGTAGCCGACGTCTGGCATGCGCAAGCAATGGAGCTTTGCTTTACATTTGGCAATCGGCCGAGGCGGGTGTGGCCTCGCGCGGCGCCACTTGTCGCGCCACGGCACATGGCGCGAGACGGCTGCATCGCCACTCTTGAGATCATTAGAGTTGTGATGTCCTAATGTTTAATTTTATCGATTGCTTTAGTCAAACACCTTAAATTTGTAATCGTCACCAATCTAAACAAATAAATAAAATTGGAGTATCAGTTTTTGATATCAAAATTGTAGTTTTTTTTACTAAATGCATGAATTTATGAAAGTGTACAAGCTACTCATAGCAAAATCGCAATTTTAAAAAAAATCTGAGTGTGTGTGTCTCCCAAACATATAGACCGATTTTGGTGGAGCTTTCACTGACAGATACCTGAAGATACATGAAGTAACGTAGGCTTATTTAATTTTGGGAAATTAAGAAGGGTTCCTTTATCCCGCGCGGACTCAGCAAGTTTTTTAAATATATTGTTTTGTTATATTTACGCGAATACATTGAAATAAAACTATTTTACGGATTTTATCTTGGATCGGATTCTGCGTGGATCGGACCGCAAACAACTAAATATGACCGATACCCAGTTATTAACTATGACATCAGGACGTCTAACACCTCAGTCCCCCCGTGACCATGGTTGCTGTAAAGCCGCCGAAACGTCGGGAAAATAAAATAGTAAATAAACGCCATAAAATCCGTACAATAGTTTTATTTAAAAGTTTTTTTAATTAAATAAATAGATTGCTATCATGAGTATTATACGTTTGCTAAAACTTGCTAACGTAACGTCATTTGCTTGACAAATCGTTTTTGACTCCCAATACGCTGTGCATACAATTTGCCAAACAATATACTATGCGACTAGCAAGCGTAGTGCATTTGTAAAACTCATGGTTGTTAGCTGACGAGTTAATATACATCTGACGCTTAAATAATCCCCATACCTCAAATTGATAGATTTAATCGTAAAAATAAACATCGATAAAACTGTAGACGCCGATAGGAGATCACTAGTGTAGATCCCTAGCGGTAATGCGACTGTATCCAATTCGTTATCGGTTCCGAGTAGGATTTGTCGACGTCTCGCGAGCACACAACAGTAAATTTCCAATGCTTTTCAACCACCGGCACGGAATTGCTTCCGGTTTTCTCCCCGTAACAATAATTATTTTTATTCCTGTACTGGACTACTATCAATCTCTGGAAACGTATTGAAAAATCTGCAGAAGTAAATAACAGTTATTTATGTATAAGTATTTTCTGCATCGCGCAAATATGCCATGCATCAAGCAATCAGCATGATTTGTGTTAGAGTCCTCCAATTTGTGTTTTCCAAATATTTTATTTGTTGAGCTAAAATATACATGGCATTCACGCACCCTCGTTTTAAAGTCATCTTGTTTTAAAATCCATCAAAGGGTTTAGACTATACCCAATGTCAAAGACATAGATATTCATGCACACAAAAAACATAGATTATCAATCTGGTAAGTTCTCCCTAAAAAAAAAAATTCTGAAACATTTCAGTCATAAGCGAAAGCATCGCCCACTAGTGTTTCATTGTGATATAATTGTTTCATCGTAATTATTTTTAATATCCGACTACATTTTGGAACACGATTAAAGCTGGATTTGTTAAAATTAACATCGCAAATACTGTACATCAATTTCATTAGCATACAGCATTAATCTCAGCTACGATGTGTAATAACTGCGTTATATTTACTGTGCAATTGCCTTCGGGCGCGCGTTTAATTAAACAGATAGTTTGTTTACACTTGCAGCATTATCGATTCGCTTATGGTGCGATTACGACTCGGTTGTTATAATAGCAATAAGGTAGGCTTATAATCGATTAGTTGAGATAACCCTATAAAAAACAACGAATAACAGTCTTTTTTTTAAAGCAGGAATTATTTATTTTAAAAAATTAACCGTTACCTGTTATCAATCAATACCTGAAACAAGATATACATTATTATGAAAAAAAAAATTAAGAAAAATACACAAAAATGTAAAACCTTAAAGGAAAAGAGCAACCATGGAGTTTCTTGGTCATTCTTCTCTATAGGAAATGCATTCCGAATGGGTGATAGAGATATAATATTATTATTTTTTTGTTTATAAACAATTCATAAGTATCTGTATTGGTTTATATGAATAAAAAAAATATAATACTGATTCATTTGTAAAATTCCTATGTAATTACTAAAAGCAGCGTATAAACACAGCTGTAAAATAATTCCACAGACGAATCGTGTAATTTCTTTAAAACAAAGCGCCCTTATCACAATGGTTAACAAAAGACGACGAAAACGGTGCTTTCCTAATGGCCCAGATTTTGTGATTAATTTTTTTTCATGTGACCGCGAGATAAAAGTTTCCGTAGCAATAACAAAAGCTGTACCTTTACCGTAAAAGGTAAAAAAAAAGATGTAACGAATTATCTAAGGTTGCATAAGTACTTAGCTACTTCGTCCCAAATTGATGCGGAAGAGAAAAAAAGGTGCTTCTTAACGAGACATTGAAGTTAGTAAATTTTTGATAAAGGTACACTTGGGTTCTATTCACACGATATAGCCCGCTGACTTGAGTAACTTGACATGTACTTTAAAAATTTACTCTATGTTGATACACATACAGATTTAATTTCTGTGATAAAAACCAGACGACCCCTCGTCATTTCGTTAAAAAATGAGCTTTTTATATGAATTAATAAAGTTCATTTTGGTATTGACAGAAATTTGTGAGAAAACGTTTTAACTCACCCGTAGACGCAAAGATGCAGTGGCACATAATTCAAGAAAGGGTTCACGCGAGTGTTCAGTTTGCGTAATAACACGTTTACGCACAAAGTTCTCTACCACAGCCAAACCAGTAATTATAGGATGGCTGGCCTTACCGTGGGAATTGATACTTAGAGTTTCAGAAAGTTTCGGTCTCTGGCAGTATAGCTTTACGACTAGCGGCAAAGGTTCGGCTGAAATTGTAAAAGTAAACGCGGTGAATATCAATAAAATCAGTTTTATGTCGTCCACAGGAGGACCGGAGACTTTTTTCAATCATGTTATCAAATCGGATTGTGTGTGGAAAGCGTTTATGTACCACTTAATGTAAGTTCTATGTTCATATATGTATAGTTCATTTCGAGTAGTATTATAATAACCTGACAGTAAAATAATATTACGGAACTTCGTAATATTAACAAAAATAATGTAAATAGTAAATAAATGCATGTTGGGGTAGTTGTTTAATAACTTTACTTTTAATCATACCTATGTCTTAAAATTATGTTTTACTGTAAAATTGTTTGCTGTCCTCAATAAATAAAAATAAAATATATGAATAAAAACTTTGATACGAAACGAAAAAGTAAAGTCTGGAGCTTTTGATGATAATCCAAAAATCCTATTTTCTTACAATATAATCTTTTGGATTAGATGTAGATAAGAAATATTTTTCAAGATAAGCCAGCGGATGCTCTACAAACAGTTCTGTGGCGATGGGTAGCGTTGGTAGCGTGGGTAGCGCTCAAACATACAAAGCAAAGTTATACGAAAGATTTCAGACTCGTTACATAGATAAACCAAATTTGATATCAGATCGTAAATATAGAGTCGGTGCGTATAAAGCTATTTCGATTTCAAAAGTTTCGATCATCATTATTACTTGTTGAACGGTGAAGGTAACCATGGTGAGGAAACCTGCACGTCAATAGAAAGATGTGTGAAGTTAATCAACCCACACAAATCTCCTTCACATTGAGTGGGAAGACTCGCTCCTCATAACATTGGGACCAAAAGTACGAAGGTGACATGTTCGTGTATTTCAGAGCATCCTACCTAACCTTTCTAGGCACACAGGTGTGATGATGTAGCCGTAATCTTTTCGGACTGGTCCAACCATTTTCCTCTTAATGACTTATTATCTACTCTCCCATACTGCGTTGAAGGCATCATACCAAAGCAATTATTTCTATAACCATCTGTGGTTTAGAATAATCCCTTCATTGTATATGGGAGTAGACGCACCTTACTGGCCTAGCTTCCTAAGCGTAAAGATTTGTATTTAATATTAGTCTGCCGTGAGTATAATTCTTCTCTAGTATTGTGGCAAAGGTGCTGTCTGCTCTCATGGTTACTGCTCCTGAGAATGTATTACTCGCAATTATCATTTTGAAAAGAGTAACCATTGAGTTTCTTACCGGTTCTTCTCAGTGGAAGCAGCATTCCGAACCGGTGGTAGAATCTGAATATTTGTAAGTGCTTTTTGGCCTTCACGAATAAAACATTTTTGATTTTGATTTCGGACTCACAAATTTCAAATCTTTTAAAGACTGTTTTAATTGGTTGACTGGTGACTGGTTTTCTCAGTATTGTAATTAATTATTGACGACAGCTTGCACTAGTAATTTGAGCGCAGGCCACTCGTTTCACTGAACCGGGTGGTTGCGGGTTCGACTGCCACCAGTAACAAATTTCAAAAATGTTTTTGTCGGATATTACGTTGGTCTGTATGTATGGTACCCATAGTACAAGCTTTGCTTGGTTTGATATCATACGATGAGTATTTGTTGTCTATAATGGCAATAGGCTCGCCCCCCATTACATTGGGACCAAAATACATCGTCGAAGTGTGGGCACACTAAGTGCACCTCTGCCTACCCCCTCGGAGAATACAGGCGTGATGATGTATTTATTTATTTATGATGTATTTGTCCGTAAGTACCATAGTATATACCATAGTTTGTCACAACACATCGCCCTTAATTCATGCATGTTATCCCACCAATCTGATAGAAACTTTGCATACACCCTTACCTCCGGTTACCTATGTTTACCTCAACCCGACCGATGAGCGCCGCAAGTGGCGTCAGGTAGAGTAATTTAGGGGAACTATGATACTATTAATCCCAGGAGACAATGTAGTTAACGGCGACCCACTTTATCTATATTTCTTGGGCCACGAGCTCCCAGCACGATTAGAGAGGGTAGATATTGAACAGGATATTAGATTTTGGTTCTGCTGTTATCTGTGCTTGTGTCGTTAATAAAATGGTGCGGCATTGGTTTATTGGACGAAAAGGTAGGGTGTTGGACGTGAGTGAAGTTAATCGTATGTGGAGATACGTAATAAGTTCACAACGGAAAATTAGGAGGAGATAATAAGCTTTACATACAGGGTGTATCAGAAGACCAAAATAATACTTTAACGTAAGCACGAGTATCGGGTATACAACCAAATGGTATATAATAAATAATAATTAATATTTTGTAAATATGTTCATTTTATTTTGATCTGTTTAATTTATTATTTTGTTTCCATTCAATTGTAAATATTATTAAATAGTAGCCTCGTGGGCAAGAACACCCGCCTTGAACGTAAGGGGTGCAAGATCAAATCCCAGGCCCGCACCTCTGAGATAATTTTCATGTGCGAATGTCATTTTCAACAATGATTACTACTTGCTGAACGGTGAAGGAAAACATCGTGAGGAAACCTGCACGTCTATAGAAAGGCGTGTGAAGTTCACCAACCCGCACTGGGCCAGCGTGGTGGACTATAGCCCAAATCTCTCTCGTATTGAGGGAGAATGTGCCCGGTATAATGGCAATAGGCTATTACATTGGGACCAAAACACATCGGCGAAGTGTGGGCGCACTACAGTGCACCTCTGCCTACCCCTTCGGGGAATACAGGCGTGATGATGTATTTTATTTTTTTATTTTTTTTTGTTGTGATTTTAAGGATAATTACTTTTATAAATAAAATAAAATTATATAAATTTAATTGAAATTTGTACTTTTATTTCAACTTTTTTTTGTGAAAGAGAACATCCATCCATCCTTACAAACGTTCACATTTATAATATTAGTAGGATTAGTAGAATGTCGGTGTGTAGTGCTTTTCCATAATTTTCATATCGGCATTAACTTAAATTAGTTGATTACTGTTATTTGTACGAGGTTTTACTAACACGATAAATACGGCTGTCAGATAAATACGGATTAACAAGAACAGATGAGAACTCGCAGAGGATTCTATATGAAAGAGTTCACAAGAGCTGTCGGAATACAACACTCCCAGACTCCAGCAGCTCGGATAAAAGATAATATTCTCCCATTTCACATCCACCCATAATTATTGCCTAAATTTATTATGTAGGCCATGATCACAGCCGACTTTATCGTGTGAATCGACCCCAAGTGAACATAGAGTATACGACCAAATTACGTAATAAACATCTATGACGCCATTTTCTGCTTCCACGAAGCGAAATTACAACAATTCGCCGTTCTTGATTGGAATACCTATTGGAAATTCAAAATTACGCAGTCTTCGGAAGTTGTTTGGGCGCTACGATGAATAATTATGGTCTCACCTCACCACCCCGGCTTACATTGTAAATCTGCCACGTTGTGTAAACACAAACGTTATAATTAACATTTTAGTAGGCGAGTGTATTATTATCGTATTATCAGTTAATTAGGTTGTCTACAATTTATTTACGGCGTTTTATGACTTGTTGATTCATAGTAATTAAGATGTAGGATTGTGAAGACATGGTAACGTTTTAATTTACGACACCTTGGTCCAGGGGGGCAATTCTAGTTTGAACAAAATCAATTTTTTTTCTTTGTGTAGGCCAAAAAGCACTTACAAATAGTCAGATTCTACCACCGGTTCGGAATGCTGCGTCCACTGAGAAGAGCCGAAGTAAGAAACTCAATGGTTACTCTTTTCAAAATGATAATTATTGCGAGTAATACATTCTCAGGAGCAACAATGCCTTGAGAGCAGACAGCACATTTACCACAATACTAGAGAAGAATTATAGTCACGGCAGTCTAATATTAAATATAAATATAGTCTTTACGCTTAGGAAGCTAGTACTGTAAGGTGCGTCTACTCCCATTTACAATAAAGGGATTATTCTAAACCACAGATGGTTATAGAAATAATTGCTTTGGTATGATGCCTTCAACGCAGTATGGGAGAGAAGATGGTAAGTCATTAAGAGGAAAATGGTTGGACCAGTTTGATCAACATTATCTCTAATTCAACATTATGTCGTATTGGGTAGTTGTAAAAATGCAAAAAATATTTATTTGTTTCACTTGAAACTCGGTATCCGTAGTCTTACAACATAAAGAAACATATATATCAGGATCTTCAAAACGAAAAAATACATCTAACCAAATACGTAATATCTTGTCCAACTGTACCTAACCAATAGTACATTCAGAAAAAGCTTCCAAACAAGTTCATCGCACCTTCATTTATGTTACAATAGCAGCCGTTTTACCTTCGTTCCAGAACAATCGATAACCTGTTAAGGTCCAGTCGTTTGATCTTCGATTTAAAGGTGAATTACCTCATACAAAAGCCATCTAATTTATTTTTGAAAAGAAAATAATTTCGATTTCTCTCTATTTTCGCTTAAAACTGACAGTCTCGCTGCGATGAAACTGAAAAACTATTTCCCGTACATTACCTCCTAGTTTTCACACTTAAAGTTCTATAAAGGAAAGATTTATTAACGGCGGGTTACGCTACAGGTATACCCTAAGAAATAAAAATAAAACACGTTTTAAGTGCGGTAAAGATGTAATAAATAACTGATGTTAAATTGACTGCGAAGAGCTTATGGGCCGAAACAAGAAACAAAAAGGGAAATTGGGTGGCGGTTTTGATACTGGTTTTCAGCGAGGATAAGGAGAGAAAATATAAGATTGAAATATGACCCTAACCTACGGAGGTTCGTTACATAGCATTAAATATTCACTTTTCAGGCAAAAGAAAATAGCCTCTTCATTCATGGATTTCATTTGTATTTTAGGCATATGTAGGGTTGGGCATACGATATTATACACATATTTTATTTTTTAAGTACCCATACTTACAGACATAATATTTTGGAGTAGGTATTTACTTGGGAACTACATTTGTTTTGCTTCGACTAAAATTGAAGGAATAAGCCTCTAGGGGCTTTACTGAATTAAATATTATACAGTCTTGGCTCAGACTGGGATTTGAAATAACATTAAACATATTGCCACTAAAAAAGAAGCGAAGCAGGTCAGCTATATTCGACGTTATTTCGTCAAAGAAACGTAGATCCAAATAAAAATTAGTCACAAAAATGGCCCCTTTTATCAAATTAATATCGTATGAGTGATTCCTTTGTGGGACTCGATCGTTTGCCGAGGTTTATATGTTATATGTATTCATTCAGAATCTAATAATGTGATGGCGAAAGGGTCACGTTTCCCTGAATGGCGGGCCTCTTGTGGCCAGCGGATGTAAACGCTATGTCTTATTACGATCACAGGACATGGCGTACAATAACCGAACATAAATAAATTTGTGACGGCTGTATTTCTTTTATGGACGCGTCGAAACGAAATTGTTGTGGGTCTTTTATCTGGCTTGAGCTATTATGGTATTAAGTTTTACCTCCTAGTTTTGTCCGTCATTGTTCTTATTTTATTTGAGTATTTTAGTTGTTTTAATAATATTATTTACAGAAGAATTATAGTGCTATCGGTCTCACATTTAAAAAATACAAATTCATTGTCCATATCGTATAAACGAGTCTATCTCTGGTATTGAAGTTTTCAGTCAACCCGAGACCAGAAATCCTCCAACATTCCTCAGGATTATAGTAGAGTCCGGAGAAAAGCGCTTGGTTAAAATGCCAGTAACGGTCACTAAGATTTGAACACCTCGGGTGCTTCCGTATAAAATAATGAAACATGCCTTAACTCGTTTCCGTGTATTGATTTGTATGCTTTGTTGAAGTGTCGTAGTTAATTGTTGTTTTTTTTTTGTAAATAGTACTAATTATCTTTTCCATTATATGGGCCATATCTGGGGGCACGGCAGTGCCCCCGCCAAATCGAGCAAAAAAGCCGCACAGCCGTACCATTCCTATTTTAAAATTATTTGATGTTGAAAACGAATTATTATTAACAAGACCGGTGCCTACTACTCTACAAAAAATAAATTGCAAAGACTGGAAATCATCTAAAAAAATCCGAGGTCGCTCAGCGTGATTTGTTGAAAGAAAAGGTAAAATCGAAGATTTTCGTACACAATCCAGGAAATTTCCATATCTAAATGGAAAACCGACCCCGAACAATCAATTTATCCTCCAATATCCTCCAGCGGTTTATACCACCTGTACAATAAATATTTATACTTCTCTCCCCCGGTCTGTATCGCGCCGTGAAATTCTTGAAACGGAAAACTTTTTCGCAAACAACAATTAGGAATTGATGGCGGATCATGAAGCTTGAGCACATCCATATAATTGTGGTCAACCGTTTCTTAAAAAAACATATTTTTTTTTAATAAATTGGTTTAACTTTGTTGAATGTAACACTTTAAAGACGCTAGCCTTTGTAATTAAGAAACAATATATTTTTTTAAATTTATTATCATTTTATTTTACTATTTACTACAGATTATATGTTTACAGACTTCGGGCTCTGATAACTATTTTTCAGTTAGGTACTTTATTTATTTATTTAATTTTTTTAACTAGAACGATACAATTACAATTACACTAGTTAAGAATACAATTTCTATGCACCTTGCTCGCATAATCTCATACATACTGACAAAATCTTCACTCATCCGCCAACAAATCCAACCCAAGGTGAGAACTGTACTGTTTCATCCTCCCTTGTAAAGGAAATTGAAGATTGAAATTGTACCTCTAACTCAGTCCACGCCTCGCTTCAAACTTTCAAAGTTATGATATCGTATTACTCAGCGATTCAGATATTGGTTTCTCAATAAAAATATATTATTTCATATTTTATTAAAAAGTTTTTTGCTGAAATAAACTTTTTTATTTCAAGTTTATTATACTTCAATGATAGTTTTAAACTTAGGAGTAAGCACAATGGAGGTTCTTAAAGTGGAAAGATAAAAAGCATTGAAAAGTTTTTTTATTAACCACAGTTTTTTCTTGTGACTTTAAAATAAAGTGTATTAGGTACGTTATTTTAAAGTATTAAATGTTGTAATAAATTTGTTACGCATATTTTATGAATATTAGTCAATTAGTACATCATTGTTAGGTGTGCTAATAGCGGTCAAACATAAATGTACCTAACAATCATATTCCGGCTGAACTGTCCCAAAGAAACCAGAAATAGCCCAAAACTAAATTGAAACGAATGGCCCCAAGTTATAGACTAATTAGACTCCAACGAACTTTATACGTACAGCACGTCTCCTTAGAGTGTCGAAATAGGAGTTAAACTAAACTTGTTTACCTTTCCACAGAGCTGTTTATGTGAAACTTTGCAAATACGCCACCTCGGGGAAGTAAAATTTTGTTAAAAGTCCCATGCACAAAGTTAGCTTGGTTCCACTCATGCTTGACTGTAAGTAATTTGTCTAAAATTGTTTCACTTACGTCGAACATAGCTTTTTATTTATACACTAGTGTCAATAAAGTTATAGTTAGTAATTCATATAATAACTCAATAAAATAAATTGAATAAAATAGGTAGGTATGAATGGGTTTCCGAAATTAAATGGTTTCTTTTTTTCTGAAAGATTCCATGGGTTTACTTGCTAAACTGACCCCTATCAATAACATGTATAGAAGTATTATTTTTGCAAGTTTGTGCTAATAGCAAACTCTGAGTGGGAGTTTTCAGACCCCACGAAGCGCTCTGTTGCAGCCTTACGACAAAAATAGCTGGTTTCGACAACTTAACGTGCCCTACAAAGCACTCAGTGTCAGTGCTACTAGCGGTCACCCATCCAACCATTGACTGCCGAGCACTTCCATGTTTCCATACATAGTTTTTCAATAAAATAAATAAATTTGGATTAGCAACCATGAACTTTAGATCGCTAGGCATCCGCCACCGCGGCTTTACATTTTGCCTTCGTAACAAAATATTCAAGTTTATTTACTCCGAGTAAGAAATATTACCGCGCTTTGTCAAGCCGAGTTATTACTTTACCTTATTATTTCACAAAGTAGAACTTAACTGTATACTAACTGGTTGGTTTTACGACGTCAGCTCTACGTGTCTGCGACTATGTCATGTTTATCTCCTTCCTTTACGTGCTTGTAAAGAATATCTTACATTTAAAGGAGATGGAATAGTCCATCTCCATAGTCCATTAATAGTATAGCGGTACATCTAACCGTCGTCTCGGATCGGAAAGATATCAAGTTTGATACCCACACTCACATCTCTTAACACAAACATTTATCTTAGCACCAAGGCCTTAAAGTACTATGACCATTGTGACAAATTGACAGTGCTTATAATATTTTAAAATATCAATGAATTTTAGTAAATTAGATAGTCCATTGAAATAATATGAGAAATACAAATGTAACCTACTTATCGAATTCGATGGTATAAAGCCCTGCACAAATAGGCGCGCTTAATACGAAAGCAAAAAAGCGCTTAATACGTTATAAGAGTCATGCGCTATTAGAAATTCAACTTTATGTGTATTGATACGGAGAACATTGTCAAAAAAAAGTTAAGTGAATTCACTCCCCCCAGTAGGTTCAGGATGGTAAACCGCAGCTATTGCACTATAATTTTATACAATAACTACTCTTAGTTGCATGTTATAGAAATATTTTTTATTTGTCTGCAATAATATAACAGCTTTCGTTACTTGGCGACCCCGCGCAATATGATTGGGCACCCAATTTGCGCAACAAAGTAAAATGCACCTTTGCATCTACAAAAAATGTAGTCCAGTTCTGTAACCAGTCAGTTCTAATGTCCATAAGAAATAAAACGTGCCAAGTGCGAGTCGGACACAAAGTCGCGGAGTCGACGGAGTCGCGCACAAAGGGTTCCGTACCATTATTTATTAAAACGGCAAAAAAATCACGTTTGTTGTATGGGAGCACCCTCAAATATTTAATTTATTCTGTATTTAATTTTGGTGTTATAGCGGCAACCGAAATACATCATCTGTGAAAATTTCAACTCTCTTACTATCACGGTTCATGAGATACAGCCTGGTGACAGACGGAAGGACGGACGGACAGCCAAGTCTCAGCAATAGGGTTCCCGTTTTACCTTTTGGGTACGGAACCCTAAAAAAGATTGTCATAATCGTATCCTACCATCGTGACTTTGTAACGAAAAATAAACCACATAACATAGCGTTATGAATCGGTTACGTGACGTCTATGATATTTCCTTTAGAAATTTCCGCCTTACCCCAACTACAGTGACTATGTCACAGGAAAAAAAATCTTGACAAAAATTGTGATTCTCACATTTTGTTCGATTCTATTCTCGTACAATTTTCAAAGTATTATGTTAACTTCATTTGACAACAACCGACATTTTATTGTTACATCTACGGAATAGGTGTAACTGTAACAAAATGTATTGTAATTATTACGATTATTTTTTAAATGACCAAACGTGTCTTACAGATTTGTATAAAAATCTGAATCGTGCAAGAACAAAATAATCTACATAACATTGTAACAAAAGCTACTACCTACTTACATTTTACGATAAAAAAACATTAACATCTCCCTTAAATAAAGTCGCGTGCTTAAACCAAACATTGAAGCCTACTCGAGTATTGAATTATAGATGAGTTCCGAAGAAAAATAATTACTTAGGAGGGAGTACGTTTAATTATTTCCGAACAATTCAGTCGACAGGCTCGAAATGCCGCCCAGCCAAAGGAACCTTTCAACGGGAACCAATTAGTAAAAGTAGGTGCCTACAATGCGTCCGAGTAGATCAATAAATTATTAACTGAAAGACTACAAAGGACACGTCTGACTGATGGAAATAAATTATGGTTCCTACGTTAATATCAACTTAACTTTTTATGTAAAGTATCAGCGCGTCGCTGTCTTAATAAGGGGAATGGAGAATTTATATTTATTTCTTGGGTAGATATTTTGGATTTTAAGACTTGTTATTATTTTTTCGGTGAAGGAAAACATCGTAAGGAAACCTGCACGTCTATAGAAAGGCGTGTGAAGTTCACCCACTAAACCGCACTGGGTCAGCATGGTGAATTAAGGCCCAAGTCTCCCTCGTATTGAGGGGGAATGTGCCAAATGATAGATGCCAATGCCAATGCCCAATGATAGATAGATAGGTAGATAGATAGAGTACTCTTTATTGCACACACCAAACAAAGAAAATAATACAACATTCTTAGTTATAAATACAGTAGCTATGTACAATTTGGCGGTCTTATCGCTAAAAGCAATTTCTTCCAGGCAACCAGTTAATATACCAGCAATGATAATGTATTATTAAAAATAAAACAAAGTTTTTTATAGCAGTGGTAGCCGAGTGGTCGAACGCACGCTTTGCAATCAAAGTGCGCAGGTTCTATCCCCGGCTCGCACCTCTGGGTTCCATGTGCGAATCTCATTTTCATCTGAGATTATCACTTGCTAAGAAACGGTGACGGAAAACATCGTGAGGAAACCTGTGTGCCCGGTATAATGGCAATAGGCTCGCCCCCTATTACATTGGGACCAAAATACATCGGCGAAGTGTGGGCGCACTGCAGTGCACCTCTGCCTACCCCTTCGGGGAATACAGGCGTGATGATGTATATTAAAACAAAGTTTACTGATTGGTCAGTGACCTAAGTATGTCATAGATTATAATTATGTTGGTCGACTAATGCAAAATGTGTGCAGGAATTAATAATCAATCGTATTACATAAATATAAGATTCAATTTCAATTTTACTACTCTTATATTTATGGCAGTGTTTTTATCAGATAAACACGATTCGTTGTTCCAAACTCTCCTGTCACCGTGAAGATTTTATCATCCGGAAATATATTACCAAAACTCATGGATGACTTTTCGTAACTTGTTTGTTCAGATATTTCAACATTTGATTATTTAAAATAATACCAGTGTTTTCATATTACTTAAACCAGTTACTACCCTGGCTTGCAAATTGGATTTAAAACACAGAATGCATTTACACACCTGTGTGATCTAAGAATCTTGACTTTTTTAAAGTGTACACGGTGTTAAGAAAACATAAAGATTGAATAGGAATTCAAATTCAATAGCAAAAGACCCGCGTCCAAGCGTCAAAATTCGTTTACGTTATCGATGACATATCGTTGAAAACATCAGAATACTTGTTACCTACCCTAACTGAAACAAAAACATAGTTCCTAAATGTAACGAGATTTGTATAGTAGCATGAACAAAACGTGAGATTTGTCTACTTGTCCGTGTGTCAATATCACTAACGATAGAAATTTGATTGAAACGGATTGTTGAACAAAATAAAAATCTTGCATATAGCAACCTGCCAAATAACACAGGTACCTAGGCATCACGCAATATTTTTCCAAGAATAAGTCTCGTTTGCTCGTTGTTCGAGTCTCGTTAGCGATGCCAGTCAGACGGTGAAAAATGTCAGCTAGAGCTGCCTAGAAATTGTTAGTTTCATAGTTAAAATGAATATTTCAAGAAAATATTACAAGAATAAACTGCATAGTACTGCGAATATTGAAAAGAAATTGTTTACAGTTGGTTCTTTTATGCATACTTATTTATATTTAAACAACAATTGGAGTTTCTTCCCCATAGGAAACGTATTCCGAATGAGTGGTAGAGATACTGTTATCATTTTTTGTTATTGACGATGCATGTGGTTTGTATGAATAAAAAAAAATTAGATTCTGATTTAGATTCTAAATTTATATTTATTCAATCAACTATGTAGTACAGTAGATGTATCATGTGCTTATACTGATAGAACTCGCAAGTTGTAACTGACAGACTCCAGTAAACCGGCACTTCGTGTGGACGCTTCAATAAATCATGTTCCGCTACTGCACATCCGTTCTGTTTAAACTAGTAATGATCGGCTAGCCCGCGACATCGTGTGAATTGAACCCAAGCAGTAGGGAATAACTCACGGTGTTGGTATTTTTTAAGTATTTTCCGGAGACTTATAACTTTTTTCCGGAGATCTCATTGCGTACTCATAATGTACAGTTAATTACAAATAGCCATGCATTTCCCTATGTAAAGAATTCATAATTTGTGTATGCATATTTTATGTGATTTAAATGCAAAAACCTGCATTTAATTACGAAGTCTCAAAGCGTCATAGTTCAGGTACAACGCAAATATTCTCGCTTTTAGTTCGTCTGTGCCGTACGCTGAAATTGTACTTGTTTACCGAACAATCCCAGAAGTACGGATACAATGTTCCGGGTAGACGGCTCTTAATTTAATTATGTGAAGCGTACCTGATAAAATATAAGTGGAATGTTGCCTTTATACGCCCTTAAGTTGAAAGAATCCGATGAGTACTACCCTTTTTACACCGATGTGAGTTATCAAAGGGTGAACCTGGTAAAATGTTGGAAATATATTGTATAATAATTTTAACAATAAACCTTTACTCTCTGCCATAGGTACATAAAAGAAGCAAATTTTATACTCCCCCCATATTTCAAGAAAGTTATCATTCCATGTAAAACTGACCAAATGCTGTTTTGTAGAAAAATATTGATTAAATTGGCTATACATTTTTCTAACTTTATATTTTGATCATCCCTTTAACAAAGGATATATTTAGTAGTAGTAACCTAAAGAGTCAGGTTAGACTTTAAAGAGTGCTGAAAAAAAAAGATCGATATCGGAATTAAAGACAAAGCCCGAAAACATTGTGATATTTTCATAGCGTGAAATGAGGTGAAAGAATGAATTTTATAATTAGCCGAGCGGCACCCACCCCCGAGCGGCTCCGCGCCAATGTGAAATTAATTTCTGTGTGCACACCCCTAGGAAATTATATTGGTTATTTTGGTGTACATACAAGCACGCTACAGATAATGTATCGGGGATTAACCACGTGTACAAAATGATTATATTTGAGCTTCTAAGGGTGGATTAGCTTTGAAGCAAGCGAGCTGTCAGTAATTGTCTGAGTTTTTAATTTTCACAATCTTACATTTCCATACCCAAATTGTAATTCTTCTTATTGTCAAAAAAGGAGCATGTTAGTGGTAGGTTTTGAACCTAATATTCTATGTTCCGACATTTTAAAGCTGGAACACATCGGTCTACGAAAGAATACAAGTGTTAAGCATACGATTACAATTCTGAACACGTAATCAGCTTTTAGAACCAAACTCCGTAGTGATAAATTAGGTTTAAACCTATTTTGTGTGTGTAAAAATTAGATTTCTATGTCGATGAAACATAGGTGGAATGCAAAAACTCAAGGTCTTTTTTGAAATAATTTAAAAACTGGCCAAGTGCGAGTCGGACTCGCGCACGAAGAGTTCCGTACCATTATCTTTAAAATCGGCAAAAAAAACACGTTTGTTGTATGGGAGCCTCCTTAAATATTTATTTTATTCTGTTTTTTAGTATTTGTTGTTAAATTGTTAACTGTGCATTTAGTTTTCCCTTATTTATATTTTATATTAATGTGTTATTAATGCTACAGTTTTGGATGTCCTGTTAAATAAATAAATAAATAGCGGCAACAGAAATACATCATCTGTGAAAATTTCAACTATCTAACTATCATGGTTCATGAGATACAGCCTGGTGACAGACGAACGGACGGATGGACGGACAGCGAAGTCTTAGTAATAGGGTTCCCGTTTTACCCTTTGGGTACCGAACCCTAAAAATTGCTTTTCAAAATTAATAACCCTTAACATTGTGTGAAAAACGATAAATCACAACAAGTATTCATCAAACACACAGATTCAAAGCTAGGTGGGCATGAAGTGTGTGCAAAAGTTATCTCAGGAAACATGTGGAGTGTTACGGCACCCCTAAATAAATCATATGTAATACCGCATTGAGGGGGCGCGCCTGACGCCTCTCTCATTCCTGCGGCGGCCAAATTTTCCATACATCAATACGGGACCATAAAATTGTAATGGAAGAAGGAGGGAATAGGTTAGGTGATGCTAATAAAAAACAGTTTAAAATAGTATTAATAGCTGTTTTTTTTTGCTTTTTTAGGGTTGTGTAATATTCTCAGCGATTATTGACATTAAAAAGCGTGGAAAAAATATTTTTTAACAAAAACAAAAACCGACTGCAAACCGACCTAGGTGCACTAAAAATCTAAAAATAACCTTATAATTTACATTACATTACATTTGGAGTCGGTGCCAATTCATGTTTGTATTTGCCTAGTCTGACTTAGATTGGCACCTACTCCTAATGTAATTAATTATAAGGTTATTTTTAGCTTTGTAGTGCACCTGGGTTTTGGATTTTTTTTGTTAAAAATTATTTTTTTGTATTATGCAGTTTCCGAAACATCAATATTTTAATGACTAGTAAAGAAATCGAACCTGAAACCTCTCGGTTGCAGACCATCTGTTTCATCACAATTGGCATTTTTTTTATTGGCACTTTTTTACGACAATTAAAGTTTAACGGAAAAATAGTTTCTTGATGGCATTTCGTTTACGTTTCTGGTACTGTCTCGCAGAGTCAGGAGTGTTTGGTTACTGTACTCGTTCCTCAATAATCCGGCCCCCACGTGCCGTGTCTCCGGCTCAGATTTCATTACCATCTGATATGTAGATATAAGAATTATTCCAAGAGGTGTTTTGTATCGGCTGCCTTTGATGTGCATAAGGATTTTGTGACTTTATTGATTCTCCTACGTTCCGCTCGTTTTCCTCAACGTTTTCCGATTCGGTAATGAGGTCTGTGTCGGGCGACGTGGAATATATGTGGAATCATAATTCATTTCGGGGGAAATTATTGATGCGTCTCTTTTATTTTAGCGTTATCTTACTTCGGGATCTAATAATTATAAGTACTAATTAGCAAGCATTATGTAGGTACATGCCTACTCTCGAGTTTATAGAAAGTTAAGATCCGTTGGCAGTTGCATTGTAAAATATTCTAGTCCCACAAAAATGTATTGTAATCGATAGAAACTTTAATTTAATAGAAATCAAATAATTAGGAGTTAAGTTATCATTCAACTTTTACAAAAGTTACCAAACCATCCAAATACACAGCATTTAAAAGCATAAGTATTCAACGTACAAAATCTACTGCTGTATTTATTGTCTACAATGCTTATATTTCCTTCCCTATTCTAATAACTAAACTAATAAAGTTTCACAGAACACACCAGTCCATTTAAACGGCTAGTGTATATAGACACTTTCAACGAACAGATTAAAGGCATACACACCAATAAAACGCTAAAAGGTTAAAGCCAAACGTGGGTACGAGCACAATAAACGAGTCTAGAATATCCCGCTCTGCATACTGCAGTTGGAATGCGTTCAGTACAGCGAATGGTTGGGAATTAGAACATACTTTGTTGTAAATTTTGCATGCCTAACAAGCTTTGCGCTGTGTATTACGGGGTTTTTATTCGATTCCAATTAACTTCTGAATTCGAATTACCTAGTTGTGTACGGCTAATATGTTTATTTCATGTTTTATTATTACATATTTAGTACGAGTAGAATACCTAAAACATTATTATGAGGTTTCATGATGTTGTAATTAATTGGAGCAGAAATTTCAGTTGTGTAAGTTTACCCTTATGTAAGGCTGAAGTGGGAGTGGGCCGGTCACGTAGCACGAATGGACCCGCAGAGGTGGACAAATCGTGTCAACACCTAGATGCCCGAAGGCGGTTGCCGGCATCGTGGCAAACCAAGGAGAAGATGGTGTGACGATTTGGTCACTTTTGCGGGAGAAACGTGGCCACAACAAGCCCAGGATAGGGACATGTGGAGACGAGAATGGGAGGCCTTTGCCCAGCAGTGGGACATACAATAGGCTATAATAAAAAATAAAATAAAAAGTTTTATTAATTTAAAAAGGTAATTCTAAGAATAATTAAATAATATTTCGTGTTTCATAAATAAAACAGTGCTTTATACTTGGCAGAAGATTTCAAAGATTGGCTGAGTTCATGACATATACTATGTATATTAATCACGCAATTTTGAAAATAATTTCGCATATTTTTATCGAAAGGTCCATTTTGACTTTAGTTTATATGGTGTACTAGCTGTGCCCGCGTCTTCGCCCGCGTGGACTTTAAGGAGATTACCCGGAAATATGGGTATTATGTTTTCCCGCGGAACCCTAATGCTTTTTCTAAAATTAAAGTAGCCTAAGTTACGCCTTGGAACGTCAGCTATCTGTCAGTGAAAGTCCCATTGAAATCGGTTCAGCCGTTTAGAAGTTTACCTCAAACAAACAGACAGACAGACAGACAAAAAAATTTAAAATTGCGTTTTCGTTATAGGTATCGTATATACTTTCATACGCATTTGGTAAAAAAGTGTTATTTTGATATTACAAACAAACACTCCAATTTTATTTATTTGTATAGATGTATAGATATACCACAAAATAGAAAAATATAGTACGTTTTCATACATTTGGAAATTAGAACATCCTACAGTGAAATATCTTTTATCGAGTGCCTACGGAAACTTCAAAATCACCCACATACAGGCATTATTAGTATTCAGGTGTTGCGAAGGGAGGCACAAGCCATTAACCTTTAAAAAGGGGTCAATGCGTGAAGTTCCAACCCCTAATATCTTATTCTGGACGACGATTTGTCGAGGGTTCTGTTTGGAGAGACAAAATACTTACTTTGAATATTGATGACGCACCTCATTATAAAGACAATTAAGCCCCATGATAAGATTTTAATAACAAAACCAATATTTTTATGTCTTCCCTTTTTAATCCAAGGAAGGGTTTGGTAATTGGACCCTTATATTTGGAAAAGAAAGGTTAAGAATAAAAAGTAAAAAATGCCAGTTTTATATTGTTAGCTAGGCACGATTGGCTTGGAGTAAAACGCTTCCTCATCAGTATTAATGTTTTTTTCCATGTTTATAAACGTCGTTAGTATTTATAAAAAACATTTTAGCTTCTGCTAATCCGGTACAAAATAAACACATAAAATAGCAAATCGATTGTTGTATCCTCTCTCGCCGTAACAATAACACTTTAAAAGAAAATCTACTTCCTGCCTTAGTACATTTTACAGGGAGCTTGGAATGGCGAGTGACTGTGTCAGCTGAATAATAAATGCCCTGGAAGTCACTGTGTGCTTTTATTTTTGTTCTTGCCGCCAGTGGAGCCAGGATCCAGCCATACCTTAGCTGTCTCAGTATTACTTGAGGGAAACAATCCTGAGGGAACTTAACTACTTGCACAGTAAGAACAGTCAAAATGGTTTATGTAGGTTAGTACCTTGCAGAAGTAAAATGTTTCTTCTGTTTAGATTTTCGGTGGGGTTATTGCTTTTTATGCAGCTCTGTTATGCCTGGCTTTGTTGCCTTACTCATAACTGCCTCATTCGCTGCAATATAGGATAATTATAGTTGTTATCTAAGTTGTCAACGACCATGATGTGTCCCCTGTTAAAGTGTATAAGGATTAGAACACTATCGCCTTGAAATTTGTGTCTAGTGAAAAAACTAAAATATTTATTGACATTGACTACGTCCACATATGGTGAGTTGCTTTGGGAGACAAAATGTCAATCCGCCTGTCGTTGCGCGACATGTTTGCGTGGCGAAGACACGCCAATAATTGGTTGCACGCTGTGAAATTCAACAAAACAAAGGAATGAATTAACAATCCAGACACAAGACCACTAAAGTCACTTACGGTGCGTCAGAAATGTATATTTAACCCTACAAAAAACACTTTATCAGACAAAAAATATTTATTGTTATTTAATTAAATTTGGGATGGTATAACACAACAGCAATACTCACTTTAATTGAACTGCAGTAAATTCACTACGAATTGGCATTGTTCAGATTTTATGACGCTAGGCAACTACTGGGAACTTGAGATCGATTCACGAGTTGATGAGAACATAATTGGAATGAAAGGAGGGAATTTTATAAAACTCAAAGAAATAGTATAGTCTGTGAAATTTATTATAACACAAGTTATATCCTAAATAACATTCGAAAATCAAATTTTATAAATAACTTAATTTCTACTTTATTCAAATAATTCAGAAGATTCGACCAGTATAATATTGAGTGATGATGATGAGTGATGATAACTAACAAAACAAACAATAGAACACCAATTTTATCTGAACTAGAACTAGGAAAGTAATTCAAATATCAACAAAGTTTGACAGTGTTAAACAGAGTAGTGACCAAAATTACAGTAGTAATTGAACGTCGATTCCACCGTAACAATGTTACATACGAGTTGGTATACGAGAGCTGATGCTTGCTTTACGAGTGTGTTCTGACAATACCAATGTCGAAACCTTGTCGAGTTGCAGTGCTCACATTGTTCAGGTTTTATGACGCTGGCGTGTTGAGATCGTTGATACGTACATAGTTAGGGAGTTGTTTTACGAGTAGAGTTTTTTTTAAGTCCAGTAATCAGAGATTGCATTGTGGTAACATAAATTAATCTTCACATCCATTTGGTTTCTAAATGACGCATTAAATAACTGGTAATATTTTTGGATTAGATGATCATGTAAAATGTATTGCAATCAGAAGTTTTGAACATGTCTAGGCGAATAAAGACAAAATAATTTTAACGGCAAAAATCTTAATGGATCAGATAAAATTTCTTATAAGGCTCAAACCCGGGCATTTTAATCAAGGGTCTTTCCAAAAATCCGTCATAATACAAACCGGCTAATGGTCTGAATCCACTTGGCATCGATAACATTCCTCCTAATGAAGAGAAACTCCTCCATCTATCATCTCGGGGCGGCGGCAAAGGTGATTCCTCATTTGTATAAGAATTTGTCGTAATTGATAATTGATCGATGAAAGCATTGTTGTACAGAGCGGCTGAATAGGGACCTTTCTTCGTGCTCGTTTCATTTTCTGATGGAAATTGTATTAAATTATTTGGATATTTCTCCGTATTGTTGTTTTCATGAACAGTAATGTTTGCAGTTAAAGTAAAATTCTTCCATCGTTCATCTAAACCTGGTGGTGCTTCAAGCATTTCTGGTATCTTAGTATCATTTAAAACGATTAAGTCTTTAATTTCATTTGTAACGGCTAATGTAGTCGATGGTAATGTGATTGAAATTTCCTCAAGTATACTGTCTTCTGTAGTTGTTGTAGAAGAGATGGCGACATCCCCAACAGTTAAATTTTCTTTGCTTGTATTGTTATTACTCAAATCTTCATTAGATATGTCATTGGATACATCATTTGTCTTCAAATAGTCCTTTATAACGTTTCCTCTATTTAATGCTTGTCTGAAATTAACTTCTATGTCATCATTTTCTTCAAGAGTTTCAGTGTTATCCAAAATAAGTTTAAGAGGAACTACTTCCCGTTTCATATTGATACTTGTTTTATCACTTTTATCGTCACTTACATTGATATTTTTTACATCGTTTTTATTATTTTTGTTTGTTATAATAATAATAGGCGGTACAATTATAGCTGGCAGCTGCAAAACGTAGTTTTCTCCGCTTGCGTAACCACTTAAGTATTCCAACAACTTGAGAGTTTGCTTTTCATTTCTTATTTTCTCTTCTTGCGCACCTTAAACACAAACAATATACTTATTATTTTGTAAAACTTAGTACTATTTGATGACGTGTGCCTACAGGGGTGTCAAGACAAAAGAAATGTAATCGATTACGTGAGTGAATTTTGGTGGTTGCGTAGTTTTCACCAGAGAAATGTCATCTTTGTGTTTATCAACACAGAGTGCGTTTTGGTATTGACTATTTTTTGCAGCGTGCGTCGTAATGCCCCTTTGTGCCCGAGTTTTAAAGTGAAATTAAAACAACAGTGTTCTTTTCTATTTTACAAAAAAATTACACTCACACAACACCATATTGTTAAATAGTAAACATATAGTAATGATTAATGAACTGCTCTGTTCCATTTTGTCAACTCAAATGAATATGAGTAAGTTTTTCCTAGAAATGCCACAAGTATGTAAATACCATTCAACTGGCAGTATATTTAAAAAAAAAAGATAAAATGTATCAACTTATATAAAAAAAATGAAAATTACTTAGAAACCCTTAAGTGTTATTTGTAGTCGCAATTTTAAAAATTGGAAAAACAACATGTTCCTAACTAGCATAGAAATCCCTAAAATGTTAGTAAGCTATTATTTCCATGATGTCATGTCCCAAATTTTCACTGAAATTTAATTAAATATAATTTTAAAAGGTTCATCTGTTTTTATAAAATTTATCTGCGAACCAGCCGTCGCTTGTACTAAGTGAAGTGAAATCGAAAATAAACATGAACGGTATCAAAATGCGGGTTCGTCAAACTACCTGAGTGCTACGCTATCGAGGTTTTCGCAATGTTTATCTTTGTACGTCGAACGCGGCTCCCCTAAGTCCGGAGGTTACCTACTGATCTACCTGTAAAATTATAATTTTAATTAGCATGTATAATGATCACGGACTATTTTTTGTATATACAAAATTATTGTTTTTATGACATAATTTTCGTAAAAACAGCTTGTATTTTGTAGTTACCTTCTATATTATAAGTAAGTAGGTACGCTTAGAATGGTATAACAAAACAAAACAAAAGATTTCAATATAACAAAAGTAATCAGAAACAGACACCGATGACAGGTGAAAAGCGTCCATTATTACGATTTTCTACAAATGAAAGCGGCTCCCTTTATTTTGACGGCGTCTTCAGTGAAAATAGAATATTCTTTGAAACAATAAATATCAACTTCACACCGTGGTCCAAATGTCAGATTTGGAACATCACCTTTTCACGTATTCTATTTGAGTATACGCTGCTATCATATAAGTTCCAAAGTCTATTTTTGTGAAAAAAGATTATTGAAATTCTTGACTATTTGTGTATGTATAAAATTTATCATATATGTATTAAAATATTCTTAGATATTATAGACTTTTCGTCTTAAAATTGATGTAGGTCCCTTTATGAAAGGTGTCTAGGTACTATTTTTCGCCTAGTATATTTAGACACCGTGAATATATTTATGTACGTGTATCAGTGTTATTTATTTATACACATTACAATCTACCCGAAAACCATCTTTATAAGCATAGTGTCCAACAACATTCTTAACAAAAGCTTTGTATAAATTTCAAAGACTCGTGTTTCATGATTACTGAAAAAAACTTATTTCTTACCTGTAGGTGCTCTCTGACCGTTTATATTATTTGAATGTGATGATTATATTTTTTAAATATCGAATGAACATCTCATATGTGCATCGTCAGGACGCGCTATCACTGTGTTGTCAATATGAAAACGGTCTGTATTACCTCATTTGAAAGCACATTTTTATACGAAGTTAATTTGAGCGGGCGTGTGACTTTCGACAACGAAATTCGTTATTTTTTTGTATGTGGTACATTCAGTTTTTAGAGTACCCATGTTGTGATGTACTTGTATAGGGTATATTTAAAAAACCAAGTGGTATCACACGCCCCAGTATGTTAAGGCAAACGCCAGTCGTAAATAAAACATAATGTGATATGTGTTGAGAATGTCACGAAAGAACGTAATAATATGCACATACCTATCATGTTAAGGACGTTTGCGTCGACAGAACATCGCTGGAGGCGCTTCAGCTGTCGTTCCTCCCATAACATCAGCAGCGTCATCACATGTCACATACGTGAAATTAAGCTTTATTTATAACTTGTATCAAACGTTCCCGAGAGGTACAGACATTGTGTTTGTATACGTGAAAGGCAGAGTTTGCTGGTTTAATGATTAGAATATCTCTATGGAAACTTTTAGCCTTGAATTTATAGAAATTTCTGTCATCTTTGAGTTTAAACTACATCTTTGAGGGGCGCCTACGAATCTTCACAAAACAGAACTTGAAAATGTCGCTAGAACTCGAGATATTACAAGTTTCCATAATTGATCACAAAAAATAAATTTAAAAAACCCGCTAAGTGCGAGTCGGACTCGGGGTTCCCTACCATTATCTATAAAAACAGCAAAAAAACACGTTTGTTGTATGGGAGCCCCCTTAAATATTTATTTTATTCTGTTTTTTAGTATTTGTTGTTATAGCGGCTATAGAAATACATCATCTGTGAAAATTTCAACTCTCTATCACGTATCATGAGATAAAGCCTGGTGGCAGACGGACGGACGGACGGACAGCGAAGTCTCAGTAATAGGGTTCCCGTTTTACCCTTTGGGTACGGAACCCTCAAAACCATGTTTAAATTACGACCGAGTTTGATATTGTTCAGTCGTGTAGCAGATAATCTACAAACTAAGTCTTCTGAAACATCTTTGTATTTGCTATTGCTTCACAAACCATTACGCAGAACAGGACTCTTAATGGGCTGTAACTTTATATAAATTTGTGAGATCATATTTTTATAGCAGTGCCTAGTAGCCTCGTGGGCAAGAACGCCCGCCTTGAACGTAAGGGGTGCAAGTTCAAATCCCAGGCCCGCACCTCTGAGATAATTTTCATGTGCGAATTTCATTTTCAACAATGATTACCACTTGCTGAACGGTGAAGGTAAACATCGTGAGGAAACCTGCATGTCTATAGCTTTCTATAGCGTGTGAAGTTCACCAACCCGCACTGGGCCAGCGTGGTGGAGTATGGCCCAAATCTCCCTCGTATTGAGGGGGAATGTGCCCGGTATAATGGCAATAGGCTCGCCCCCTATAACATTGGGACCAAAATACATCGGCGAAGTGTGGGCGCACTACAGTGCACCTCTGCCTACACCTTCGGGGAATACAGGCGTGATGATGTATTTGATGTATAGTTTCATATGCCTTGAGACTTTTGTCACTTTCATCGCAGTCATTCCACCTGTTTATCAAACTTTACATAAAATGAAGTGCGAGAATCGGTATCAGTAAACGAGCCAAATACAATACACATATGAATATTTATGAATTAATTTTACGTAGGTACTCGCGAAAATCGAATCGTGATACGACGGATCGAGAATTGAAAATATTTTAGGGTCGTTCTCATTAAACATAACCTTTAATACTCCGCCAGCTAATAATACAACTAGCAGACCCTACCTATCTATTCCGGAATCCATTTGAAATTTTACCACATACAGTAACCTATTTTAGATTCAGTTGTCCAATTTGAGCCAAGTATTCCAACTTGATGTGTCGCTTCAACTATCACTAAGATGGAAACTACTGTCCAGTTTTGGGAACAGAGGTATCTTTGGGTGCCGGTACTATGTGTTCTAGAAGACTATTCAAACCTACTAAAAAAAATCGCGAATTAAAATAATTACTAAGGATAAGTGGTGGCCTATCAGTAAAATGCCCGCCATGATCTCAAGGGGGTCCTATGAGATTTTCGGATTCCATGTACGAATGTCATTTTCAATAATCATTACTACTAGCTAGACCTATGTCTGTGGAAAGTCGTGTGAAGTTATCTAACCCGCACTGGCCCAGTGTTGATAACTATAGCCACAATCTCCTTTGTCATGAAGGTGATTGAGCCCGGTATAATGACATGGGCTCGTCCCTATTACAATGGGAAAATAAATCGGCAAAGTATGGTTGTGCACCTTTACTTTCCTTTCGTAGAATACAGTCATGAAGATGTATTACTAAGAAAAAATATGCGAGTGTTTACATAAACAGGTGCATTCTTTTCAAGCGTGGAGCTGATGTGGCTGTCATATGAGGTATGCGTCAGTTCTTATTTTTATTAGTAAAATAAACACAAACGCTCGTGTGATACAGCAAAACATGCAAGTCAGGCTTGTGTCTGCTTTGGTGGTTAAGACACATCTAAATAGTAACATATTACAAAAGTCTATTAAATATTCAGATTGCCATGTATACCCAATTTTTATCAAATTTTCCCGAATATGTCTAACAAAAACACAATGAAATACAAACGTTTTGGTAAACAAGTTTGTTTTTCAATTACGCGCAAAAAGGCTTAATAGGGGCTTTTATAGAAAAAATACAATATTGGCGATGAAAATCTAAAATATGACTAAACATGAAAATAATTAATTGGGTACATATACATACATTAATTGCGATATTACACAACCAGTCGATGATAATAGATTACTTGGCATATTTGTTAGAGCGTAGGTCTCAGAACGTTACGCCTAAGGAATTTCCACCATTGGGGTAAATTAAGAGATGAATTTATAATTTAAATGTTACTACGATCATCTGCAAGCCATTCAATCACACAAACAATACGAACGTTGCTTAATTTAGCATTAGCAGTAGCATTTCTCTAGATTTATTTATTATTTAAATTATAATCATAGCTCTAATCGCATTATGGGTACCCTTACCCTACGGGGAACAAGCCTCGAGATTCAGTTCCATAGTTTGTTCCTTGTACAGTTTCTATGTGCTATTATATGTATTGTCGTTGGGAATTTCATTCGATTAAATATCTCTAGTCTATCGCATTGCCTGCGGGAAATAGATTTCTATGCAGCACTAAAGCTCTTGGCACAGTGTCGTTCATGGTTGGTTATCAAGTAGTTGATAGTAATCGAGATGTCAGGCTATATTTTGATTTCGATTCATATTGCTATTAGATTATATTAATTTATTAAAAGCTCCTCGAGTCTAAGAAAAAGTGTTTAGGAGTAACATTATTGTGTTCTATCTACGTTCGATGCTATCAATTCAAGAGGTTTAAACACAAAAGAGTAACTAACCAAAGAAATGAATTTATGTCAAAAAAATGTATTTATCAACTAAATACCTGCATATTGACGTTTAATTCATGCACCAATATAAAGATTATCCTTCAAATAAAGCGTAGTTAATGTATAGGATACTTATATTAGGAACAAAGTGACATGCAATATGCAATTACAAAAACAAATAGTTTAAAGTAGGTACAGTCAGCCATAAATTTTGAAGAGCATTTGCAGATTTTATAATGTCAAATGTCAGTCGTAAAAACATTTAGTAGCGGCATTATATTTGATAGCTTTGCATTATTAACATTGCCTATCGTAAAATCTGAAAGCTGTTTGGTTCTGAAACTTCGTATTATTTTTGATGGGACCTAGACAAGTTGCGTTTAAAACTTTATGATTTAATTATGTATCTAAAATTCTTTTAGCGTAAATTCTTTTAGCGTCATGTAAAGCCCCGCACAAACAGGTACGTTTTGAAGCGAAGTTTCAGTAATGACATGGCGTTTGCCAGATACAATGAATGAATGAAAAGAAAGCGGAAAATTCGTTTTCGTTTCGTACCTCGAAAATTGGCCTAAATGACTTCGATCGATATAGCATGGATCAGAAAAAAAAAGTCGCGGCGAATGGTCTATGTCTTGACTGCCTACGACGAAAATAAATTGTGAAACAGCATTAATAATTTTTTAGTTTTATTCAGGAGTTATGCATTTTTGGAATAGTATTGGGCTCTGGTTTAATATTGCATATTTCGAGATACGACATTTCCGCTTTCTGCCGATAATATATTTTGGCACAGAGTACAATATTTAAAAAAGTCAAATAAACTCGGTCATCTCAGTAGGTTTAGGGTTCCTACGTATGAACAAAGTTTTAAACTACCGAAGTAACTAGGTTTATTTCGTTATTATATTGCGGATGAACGATATATAGAACCAATCTTTAAGGTCCCCTGGGGGTGTTTTGATACCAATACGGGTACCATAACTTCACGTCCTGTAGTGCCGGCAGGCTTCAACTAAGTATATTGTTTCATTCCTGTATTTCTTTGAATTGTATTTTTTTATATTTCACTTCTGCCCTCAAAGTTTTTTTAAAGTAATTGCTTGATGATTTTTTAAATTACACAATAAAATAATATTAGCTGTTTATAAAAAAAAAAACCTATAGCAAAAATCGGTCCCGGATGCTTTTGAATCCGTTTCTGATCTCGATTCCGAATCATTTGAAATGAATCCACAGATCAGTTAGTTAATTTAATTGTTTCTCTATTGATTTAAGTTTAAAAAAAATACATAAAAGTTAACTCATGTTCATGGCAATATACCTAATTCATTATTTTCCCCAGAAAATTGAGTACGCCGCACTTACAGAAAGATGGTAGGGGGAATATCAGCGTGTTTGTCTTCAATTTCAGACCGGTAAAATTTTATTTCTAAATTGTGTCGATCGCGTTCGGCGTCACGTCGAAGCGTGAAAACGCCAAAGAATCCCAATCTCTCTTTTACATTACTCCACCTTTTGTACACAGCGAATTTACATAAAGAGGCTCACTCGCTCCTTGGGGTACCTTTCCGGGTTTTCCATTTTGTGCTTGAATGCGACGTGGCGGTCGGGTACTAACTATAGCCTGAATCTGGCGGCAAAGCGGCCGACTCGTTTTATTTCGATCGAACCACAAAAAGGGTTAGGTTTTTCACCGGCTGACTGTACATTTTTTGGTAATTGGAAACTATTCGCTTTATGAGGGTACTTGGAGTCCTTGGCGAAACCGAGAGGGTCCTTTTTTCGTTAATGGTAAATTGAAAACTGTTTAAGAAGATTAATGGCTGATAAGGGTTTGCACCTTTGAGTAGCTAATATAAGGATTATACTTTTTTTTAAATAGTCTAGTGATGCGAAATGAAAACCCACAAGGCCAGCGCATAACGGCGTACACACTCATTTATTTTTAAACAATAACTTATATTTGCGTGTAACATCATAGTTTATTAAAACGTTACGTCAGATTACGTTATTTCCCCAATACTTATGTTACGCTACTGGAACAAAAACCTCCCTACTTGACATTTATAGTCTCAATAAATACTCGTACAGTAGGCTAACGTAATCACCCTTCGCCACGACAATTGAGTAACGGAGAAACGCAATAGACGTATAAAATGTAATCCCAGGTTCAAGATTGGTCTCTATTACCCGACTGAACTATTCTCACCTCCTCGCTCCACTCGTTCGACTCATAAAGTAGGAAAATCGTCCGCTGCGGACGATCAGCGAAAGTAATCTTCGCAAACATTCTACCTCCCGGCGGAAAACAATTTTCACTGATGTATTTTTTTGAGAGCCTCGTGTGCTCCGGCATTATTCTCGAGTAATATAGGATTCGAGTCTTTTTTGACGTTCGTAATTCAAAGAGGGATGTTTTTAAAAAAAATCGCACCACACTTCGGGTAGCTGCAGAGCGTCCGGTGCCGACCACAGATTCCCCGCGATTCTTCATGAGATAATCTAGTAAAATTACCACATTTCTCTCTGTGCCAGTATTACTCGTAAACTCGATTTGGACCGAGAATTTCTACGTTGTTTTTGCAAGCTTTTCATCATGTTAAAACATTTTTTTTTATGTATTTCTTAATTAAACTAAAAATAACGACAGAGTATAAACACAAGCTTCTTAACATTATACCGTATTTTTTAATCAAAGTTTGATGAGATATATAGTATAAAAATAATGATGTTATTTTTCACGATACCACTTCATAAATAAATAGAATAAATTGTCCCGACGGGGGTTGCGGTTCGTAGGTATCTACTTATTTATAGGATCTGGGCACAGGTGGGTTTGGGTCTTAGCGAAGGTGTTTTACGCTGCCCTCGGGGGCCGTGACGCATTGGTGGCTTGAGACTATTATCTCTATGTATAGAACTTCCTAAACATAATAATTATAACCATACAATAATCTGAGACAATTTTCAAATGGGGTTTGGGTCTAAAATTTACATTTATATGCGGTCCTGTACCTATACTTGAAAAATATACGACTAATTTCTTGACAATAGCGCAACGAACTTTATTAATTCAAAAGTAAGGATATTTTTCAACTAAACGTCATCAATGACGCAAGTTAATTTTGACTTGAGTCACATAGCTTTGAGCACTAAAATTCAGTCTTTATACATATTAACACAAAGTACATTTTTCCATAAAGTCAAGTTATTTCGCTCGCATCAGTACAACACGGTAAAGTTTAGCTTAATTCAATTTTTTTTTCAAAAGCAATACCAGCACACATGTAAGTACTGATGTTATAAGCAAATACTCGATCGGCTCCGTCAAAGGTACGTTCTTTGAAATTATTCTCTTTAAAAAGAAAATGTCAAGAGCTTTTCCTCGTTTTTAACTTGATTAACTTTGAGAGAGAGCATTCGTTTAAAAAGAAATCAATTTATAAGGGCGTGTGACGTAACTGTCTCGTACCTACATATTTGAGCGACATTATATGTAATACGTAATGATTTTGATCAAATAAGGTGTCTAAACGGTAAGGCATTTTTTTATTTATTAGATACACATTTTTAAAGCCAATTCGGTATCGAACTCGTTTCTTCTTTTCCAAATAATAAGTTATAATTTCCGAAAACTATATCGTAATAAAAAACCGGCCAAGTGCGAGTCGGACTCACGCACGAAGGGTTCCGTACCATTATCTATAAAAACGGCAAAAAAAATCACGTTTGTTGTATGGGAGTCCCCTTAAATATTTATTTTATTCTGTTTTTCAGTATTCGTTGTTATAGCGGCAACAGAAATACATCATCTGTGAAATTATCAACTGTCTAACTATCACGGTTCTAGGGTTGACAGACGGGCGGACGGACGAACAGCAGTCTTAGTAATAGGGTTCCCGTTTTACCCTTTGGGTACGGAATCCTAAAAAATAAAACTGTACTTAGATGCTATTCCATTTCTATTTTCGAATTTGACAGAAAAATGGAGGGGCGAAAAAAATCGAGTCTATGAAAATAACATAGGTATCGACCAAAAACCAATCCCATTTTTTTTACAAAGAAAAGCATGGCGAAAGCAGAAAAAAACTGCAGCATATTTATTTGAACACTCAGCTGGACATTGTCGCTTCGGAACTTGCCATCATATTTTTTCTCCTACGTTAAAAAATGAAAGCCAGCGCCAGTCATTGTTGTCTTTTTGCTTTTAGTTTGTGTTTGCTCGGCGGCAAGGTGTTGACTCAAAAATATTGCAATGGGTTTTAGTAAATGAAACATCGGAAAAATTTAGATTATTTTCTTGGATCTCCACCATTTGTTTGCAGCTGTTTTAGTTAAGAGTATTGGAAATGTAGACTAAGTTATATGGATACGTTTTTATCTGACTTTGGTTATACTATCACCTAATAATTACATATTCAAAAATAAGTTAACTGTCACTTGTTATTTTTTTCATAAATCTTAAATCCAACTGTATAATTCATTTAAGTGTGATTGGCAGTGCTTACCTAGAATCAAGATAACTAAATGTATGTTTAGGTATGGCAAAAGAGTCTTGAAAGTCTTGAGATAGACATTTTAAATCATGTATTTTATTTTTACTCAGCGTTCCATATTATTAATTTTCGTTGGACCACGGCATTATTTTATTAGGTCAACGACGGCTCGCTGCAGACGAATCCAGATCATTGATTTCCCCAGCGCATGGGTAAACCAAATGTTCTTTATTTAAATACTGCCCCAGCTTTTATAGCATTTTAGCCGCTTGAATAGAATGTACTTCTTTTACAAAATTAAATGAAGTATAATCAAATAAGCTTAGGAGAATGGCTTCATCCGTAATAAGTACCTGCCAGTCCCAAATTATTCATAGCTATAACAAATTCAATAAATACAAATAATAACAAAGGGTAAAACGGGAACCCTATTACTGAGACTTCGCTGTCCGTCCGTCCGTCCGTCTGTCAGCAGGCTGTATCTCATGAACCGTGATAGTTGGAGAGTTGAAATTTTCACAGATGATGTACTTCTGTTGCCGCTATATCAACAAATACTAAAAAACAGAATAAAATAAATATTTAAGGGGGCTCCCTTAAACAAACGTGATTTTTTTGCTCGTTTTTATAGATAATGGTACGGAACCCTTCGTGCGCGAGTCCGAGTCGCAATTGTTTTGTATATTTTTTACACTTATAAATATGTAGCAAACACAAGCGCTGTGATGTAACAAGTAAATAACTACTTCTAAAATATATATATATATATAACGACATGTAAATAATGTAACTTGATTTCATGTCAACCTGTACGTTGAATAATTTATAAATACAGGTAAAGTTTAATCCTCACCTATTAATCAAGTCAGCTAAGATTGTTTTGTGGACGTTACCATTCGGTGTTATACCAAAATATCATCCTAAGCAAACACGTGGCCTGTAACAATACATAAATTATTCACAAACCAAAGATGAGGGTCACAAACAGTGGACTCCACTCACATTCAAATTGTTGCTAGGAGTTCAGATTATGTAGGAGTTCAGATAAAAAGGCGAATTGGCCGAACCCAGCTCAATATCGCCCAAAATGGCGCTTGAGTCTCTTTGCGTTTTACCTGTGTTTAGTTTAGTCTATGATATGTTTAGCTCGCAGCGAAATTGTTCAACAGAACTAATACAGATCAAGATTTATGTAAATTTACAATTAATTTGAGTTAGATTTAGACATTTTCGTGCATAAAATTGAATTCTTTGAAAAATGACCGCTGGTAAAATTTCTTTAAGGATTGAATTTCTGTGGCAGCCACGTCACCACGAGTCGAAATTTGTTTACCTTATGGATGATATTGAGTTGAAGAATGTGCCTTATTCAATGAGTTAAGACAGTTTAGTTTTGGTATTATCATAATTCGTGCGTTTTGACGAGCCTGTGGTTGATTTCACAATAAAGTGTTTGATTGGATTGATATTTTTTATGATTTTTTTTCCAAGAGCTTATCAAAACTACTATAGGTATATTGTTTTCTTATATTTACGCGAATACTATACATTGAAATTAAACTATTTTACGGATTTTATCGCGTTTATTTACTATTTTATTTTCCCGACGTTTCGGCTGCTTTACAGCAACCATGGTCACGGGGGGACCCCCGCGATAAAATCCGTAAAATAGTTTAATTTCAATACTATAGGTATGTTCAAGAATTGACTTCCCTATTGAAATAATGTTTTTTTTAAATAGGTATCTATTTGTAAAGTGCTACCATCATATAATATTCATAGGGATTCATATTACCGATAAAATGAAATACTATTTGCTTTAAATAACTTGCCAAATTACAAGTTTCCATCAAATTAATTTACTTAGGTAGAAATTTCTCATTTCTGATGAGACTGAACTGAACTCGATAGGAATTCGGTCAAATTAATTGAAACCAATATTTGATTTGGTTTATGGGCCTATTATAGCGGTAAATTGATTTGGATTATATTTTGAATTGTACATTTATCGAAACCAAGTTATTTTCAGCCATGGCTAACATGGGTGTTTACATTATTGTTTTTGGTCAATAACCTCTATCTGTCAAATGTCACTTGAAAAGTATGGTTTGCCAAAAAACATATTTGCAAACCAAATAAACAAATTAAAATTAATTAATTAATTTTTTTTGTAGTTACTTGTCTTAATATAATATTTAATTATTTAAAGTCATCATTCGTTTTTTAAAACCATACCATAGCCTTTTTTATTTTCATTTTTGACGCAAAGGCCCAGAAGCCATGCCAAAAGGACGCCAGTCGCCATTTTGTCGTTAGTGTGCTTCGTCGTGCGTCTGAGTGTATTTTTTACTCAACCTTTGCAAATAAATTTTATTTAAAAATGTTTTGTTTTGCTCACCCTACCTAACTGGTTAGAATTGACAGCTATGACGTCACAATATGGCGCAAAGTCGATCCTATTCTCATTTGAAACGCATAGTAGATACAATGCCTCCACTCATTGCTTAGCAGGCTGGCCCAATTGATTGTAAATTTGAATTTCATAAATATTTTGGAGTAACAATAATAATATCTATAGACAGGTATTAAAAATGAATGGTTTACTTTTTGTGCTCCACTCTCAAGCTAAGTACCAACGCCTGTATCATTAGTTAATACTTATTCAAAGTCTCCTCAATTTCAGTAGCAATCACACCCTAATCTCTCTCTTCCCTCATTCGCGAAACTTTGCCGACTCCCAAAATGAGAAAGGACGTAAGATAAAGGTATTTAGTCATGTTTATTTTCGATAAAAACTTCTACATCCATCTAAGGCGGGATACTTTAAGTTATTTATGTTTCTTTACCAACTTTAATCCTTTTCTTTTTCTTTGATAAGAGGGCCTTTAGCGAGTTCGAAAGTTTTCTGTGAATGCTCTCCAAGATACTTTTTTTATTAAATATAAAAAAAAAAATGAAGTACCCGTAATAAAAGCAATAATGTTTCAAAACAAAGTTTTGAAGGTTTTTTTTTAGATTTTATGTTCACTGAATAAGTTTAAACTTTAAATTTTAACGAAATTATCTTTTGTTGAAATTGGTTTTATGTAGTTTACTAAAAGTTTAATTTTAAATTAGCCTTTGGGCTATTTTAGTGAACGAACTTACACTGTAAAATAAGTTACTTGAGCACTTATTAAATCGTTTTGGTACTTTTAGGTTACCGTGGTGGCGTTATAGGTAGGTCAATCATTTCTATATTGGGGTACATTACCTGTTACGAAGCGGTGGTCTTTGTACAGATGCTAAAATAGTGAATTTCTTACAGAAAGTTCAGCAATACATTAAAAAATATGTGAGGCAGCAAAACACGCTTCTATTAAACAAAGGTAAAGTTGAGAGCACCGCGGCAAGAACTTGGAAGTGCTTTACAAAGTATTTTAAGTAATGCCGGTGCAGTAGGGAATTTTATGACGTAGGGTACTACTTAAGGCACGGACCGAACCAGACAACAGTATTGTTATTAATTTTCTTTTAGACAATTTGGTACTAAATTAACTAGAAAAACAATCTAAGTATTATTATATCAACACTGCTAAGCGTGTCAAAATATGCGATCATTTAAAGTTTAGCAAAATATGTAACTTAATAGATTTGATAGACATGATACGTGTTTCCAGAAAAAAAAAACTGTCGGGTTACGTCTAAATTAATAAAACATAGTGTACATTTTGTGTGTTTACTTTTTGATTTGAAATACTTGCACGTAACTGAAAACCAAATTGGATTATTTCATATCAATACTCTCGATAGCCAATTTAGATGCACAGATGGCTTTTGTACTATACGTCTCTTTTGTAGCAAATTCATTTTGCATAACATTTGTCAGTGACTAGTGAAAATTAGCGAGATATTTCACAATAACATATTGCGTGCGTTCAATTGTATTGGTTAGCCCGGAGCATTTTTGTATATTTTATCAGTAATATTGAAAAGGAATATTTTTGTAGCGTCGATGTTGTCAATAAATTATTTCGAAAAATAAAATGGAGCAATACATATTGTTTTCTTATATTCACGCGAATACTATACATTGAAATAAAACTATTGTATGGATTCTACCGCGTTTATTTACTATGACGTTTATTTATTTACTATAACCATGGTCATAACCCGTGGCCATGGTTGCTTTAAAGCAGCCGAAACGTCGGGAAAATAAAATAGTAAATAAACGCGATAGAATCCGTAAAATAGTTTTATTTCAATGGAGCAATACATTTTAATGTCAGTGAGTGTAAAAAAATACACACAATATACATTCTTCCATAGCGGTCAAATATTGAACGGATAAAATCATAATACACTTTTGTAAAAATATGATATATAATGTAACTCTAGGACAGTTCTTATTAAAATTTTAAAATCAGAAACGAGTTTTTTTTATTTATTTAAAAAAATACTTATAAATATTCAATTTTTGTCATAAAATTATGAGACAGCCCAAAATAAATCAAAACTCGTATTTTTATTTACGCTTATGAATCGTCAAAAGTATCTCCTGAACAAATAAACCTCAATGAGCGAAAACCCCCGTGATACCCTTAACCCTAAGACTTAATGGCCACGCATTCATAACAGTATCTTTATCAACTGATCATTCATTCAATCTCAATTAACAAGCTGTCAATGTTATCGGACGTCATCGTTATTCAATTAACCGGTTATTGACATGCCAACAAGCACATCACATACAACTGGTTTCTGAGGGCTTAGATTTTAAGCTTAACTTTTTAAAGATATTATACGTCTCATAACTTATCTTTTATATATTGTCATAACGTACCTACTAAAAAAGCCAGTAAGATAGTTTTTTTTTTTTTTTTATGAGATAGGGAGGCAAACGTGCAGACGTTTCACCTGATGGTAAGTGATCAACGCCGCCTATGGACACGTGCAACACCAGGGGCATCGCAAGTGCGTTGCCGGCCTTTAAGGAATGAGTATGCTCGTTTCTTGAAGGTACCTTTGTCGTATCGGTCCGGGAACACCGCTGCAGGAAGTTCATTCCACAATTTGGTGGTGCGAGGAAGAAAATTCCTGGTAAATCGCACTGTACTGGAACGCCATTCATCCAGATGGTGAGGATGGTAATGCAGTCTGTGGCAAGCCTTGCGATGGTGGAATTCAGCGGCAGGTATAATACCGAACAATTCCTCGGAACACTCTCCATGATAGAGGCGGTAGAAAATGCAGAGAGAGCCTACATCTCTACGCAACGCCAGAGGGTCTAGCCGATCAGTAAGCTTTTTGTCATCGACAATTCGAACTGCCCTTCGTTCCAGGCGGTCAAAAGGAAGAAGTTGGTACTGTGGTGCACCGGCCCAAAAGTGAGAGCAGTATTCCATGTGCGGACGGACTTGCGCCTTGTAAAGTTGCAGGCGATGAGCCGCAGTGAAATACCGCCTCGCCCTACCGAGCACACCCAGCTTTTTGGAGGCCAACTTGGCCTTACTTTCCAGATGACCGCGGAATTGCACGTCGTTTGATATGTCGACTCCAAGGATCCCGATACTTGGCTTGGCATTAAGGGGAGTGTCTTCGAAGCGAGGAGATGCGACAAAGGGGTTCTTTTTGGCGGTGAACGCACAAATTTGTGTCTTATTGGGGTTGAATTGCACTAAGTTCAGTTTGCCCCAGTTCGAGACTAGATGTAGAGAAGCCTCGACTTCAGACACAAGTTTGTTCCGACACTCATCGACGTTTGCCCGAGAAATATTAGCACGACCGGTGTAAAGAGCATCTCCTGTACTGTCATCCGCATAACAACGGAAGTTGCTGGTATTAAGCAACATATCGTTGACATGCAGCAGGAACAGGGTAGGGGATAGGACACAGCCTTGCGGGACGCCAGCATTTACGGACTTGCAATCCGAGCATGATCCGTCGACTACGACCACGATGCTCCGATCCGTAAGAAAGCTGGCGACCCATTTGCAGAATTTCTCAGGCAGCCCGTAGGAGGGAAGCTTCGAAAGAAGCGCTTTATGCCACACCCGATCAAAGGCCTTCGCTATATCCAGGCTGACCGCTAAGGCCTCACCTTTGCTCTCGACCGCCTCAGCCCAACGGTGACTCAGGTAGGCAAGAAGATCACCCGCCAATCGACCCTGACGGAAACCGTATTGTCGGTCATTGATCAGCTGGTGGTCCTCTAAGTACCGAAGGAGCTGGCGGTTTATAATGGACTCCATTATTTTGGAGAGTAACGGAGTGATGGCGATCGGTCTGTAGTTTCCTGGTTTGGAGCGATCTCCTTTTTTAGGGATCGGGTGTACCAAAGCAGTCCTCCAAGAGACCGGGACTACGCCGTTAGAATAAGAGAGTCGGAAAAGACGCGTCAAGGTCGGAGTCAACTCAGGAGCACATGTCTTAAGCACAATTGGGGGGATACCATCCGGCCCACTCGACTTATTGATGTCCAATGAGAGTAGCGCTCTACGCACAGACTTCTGTGTAAAACGGATCTCCGGCATGGAGTAATCACAGGGAGCTATAGTCGGCGGAGACATCTCATGGTCATCAATTCTGGAGTTGGAAGCGAAGAGAGACCCTAGAAGATCGGCTTTCTCCTTCGCAGTCTGGGCCAAGGAGTCGTCCCCCCTGCGCAGTGGTGGAAAAGATGGCCGACAGAAATTCCCTTCGACAACTTTGCCAAGAGACCAGAACGCGCGGGAACCCGAGGGATAACGCATAAGTCTCTTGCCAATTCTGCCGATGAACTCACTCTTTGCTCCGGCCAGGGCTCTTTTGTAGGATCTGGAGGCATGATTGTACTCCTTTTTTAGGCGGTAAAAATTAGGATCCTGAGACGCCATCACCGCAGCCCAAGCCTGAAACGACTCCCGCTTGCGGCGTGAAACCGCCTTACAGAAGCGTTCAAACCAAGGCTTTGATTTACCACCAATGGGAACTGCAGAGGATGGAACAAAAAGTTCCATGCCCTGCAGCACCACATCAGCGATAGACTCGGCATTGTCGTCAGGATCTTCCGAGGAGAAGCAAACCTTGCCCCAAGGGTAGGATGCAAAAAAGGACCGCATCCCGTCCCAGTCTGCTGCCCTAAAGTGCCAGACTTGGCGGCAGCCCGCTGAACGGGGCCGTAGTTGGCGCGACAATGGCACTTTGCTCCGGATAAGGCAATGGTCCGACGACCCAAGCGGGGCATCGACGGTTACCTGATAGCCATCCGGGTGAGAGGTCAGCAGAAGATCCAACAGGGAAGGTTTATTAATTACTTAATTATTCACGGTATATTTGAAAACGATAAAAACTACATGTATCTGTTACAAATTGCATTGTATCCAAATATAATTAATTTTGTTCTTAGGGAAGGGCGAACAAACGCGAAGGTTTTGGTATTTCATATCCGCGATGATAAAATACTACTATTATTTACATTTATATTATCAATATGGGCCATTCCAGAATCTCTGGAGGGCTTTTGTACCTTTTCTTCTAGCTTCTATAACTGCGCTCTTGTTTTTTTACATATTAAATAAATAAATAAATATTAGGGTACTTATCGTGAGCAAACCGAAAAAATAATAGTCCTGGTCTGGCCATTCTTGCGCCCCCCAGAGCCTGGGCACCGGTGGCACCGCCCTATTTACGGCATTGTTTGTAGGTCATGAATCTAGCTGATTGAATATGTATATTTACGTAATATTATTCATGTCAAGCTCACCTAATCATTCCTAATTTGATACCCAAAATCACAACGTTTACCGACACGTAGCCACAACAAAACGTCAATACGGCCCCGAAGCTACTCAATATTCTGAATATATTTTTGACGTGCATTGTGCTGGCCTCCAGCGTCCCGGGGGCCGGGCCCACGGCCGCAACCGGTACGTAATCCATTAAAGTCGGGGTAAGTCGCCCTATAATAACATAAAGGAAGGTAACACATAGCGCCTTCGGGCCAACACTAGCTGAATAATGTGAATTATTCTTTGGAAGTTTCATAGAATGGTGGTATATCGCTTGGGTCTATGATGTCCTTATGTATTCATCACATAAACTACAGTAAACAAATAATAAAACTTGCAAAAATTAAATATCCTTCCAATCGAATGTCCTTTCAACGGCCCCCTACTGGGCCCGGGAGGCGGGGGAGAAGAGCCTCAATACGAGGGTGATTAAGGCCGTAGTTTACCTCACTGGCCAAGTGCGGGTTAGCAGACTTCAGTTGTCTGTCTAGGTTTCCTCGAATGTGTAAGTTTCCTCACGATGTTTTCCTTCACCATTGTTAACAAGTAGTAATCTCGGATGATAATGAAAATCGCACATGAAATTCGATAATCCCAGAGGAACGAGTCCGTGATTTGAACATGCATCCCTTGCTTCCAACTTCCAAGCGCCCACCTTCACAAACCAAGCTACCACTGTTACTTGAACTAAATTCATACCGTAAAACAAAGGTTTACGGGAGTCGTAAAATACGAAATTTTATGTGAATGATTCCTGTATCAAATATTCTGCCACTTTTATGGTAAAACCTGTAATTATCGGGTAGCCAGCTCTAGCGTGCTTTTAAAATCTTAATTCCACTTATTTTCATCTGTAGACAAATTTGTAGATTTTGATTTTTATTAATTAGGCCTACAATATTATACTTTACTACGCAAGTCTCTGCCTCTATATATCTTTCTAATGGGATTTGTTTTGATATGTCCCTTTACACTAACAGGCAATTAATTTAAAATTGTAAGTTCTATACGTATTTTAACAATATACCTTATGCAGTGAGTAAATAGCGAATTTATTTGCGTATCATGCGGTTCTCGTAAATAATAAGTGAAAGTATAGGAGTTGTTGTGTGACAAGATAGCAGGAACGTCCTCCCTGATGCTTCCGCCAGCAGCCAGCCCCGTGGCGCGGCCGTGCATTACTTAAATTCTTTATTTTTCACATTCACGGCAGAACAGAGAAGCGATTGAAACGCTGCGATTTTTCTTCTTAGACTGAACTTTTGGTTCATACCTTATAGTATACTTTATATTGGTTTTACAAAAAAAAACATGGTACGGTGCTACCAGTATCATATACAAATTGAAATTCGATTTTATTTTTAATTTTACGAAATTATGAAACATTGCATTTATATCTTCAAAGTATATAATAAAACGTGTAGTAGACACGTCGGTTTAACAGGTTTAAGTAATAAATATAACAAGATTTATTTATTTATGCAATTTTGTTGAGTGAATACACTTTTTTTTATTATTAGTTAAAAATACCACTGCATTTAAATTGCTTGAATCAACTGCAACAGTCGGCGAGAGCTTTAAAAATGGAAAACCAATACAGCCAAGAGATACACGAAAAATATTTCAAACCACACCGCTCGACAAGTCAATAAAATATTTAATTCAGTTGGTATTTATTATCTAATCATGTTTTATTTACTTCATTAAAGGAGCACGAGTGGCATCGGTATTGCGGCCACGTCCGAAACGTTCGTCTGTGTACAATTTGTGAATAAATCATTGCCTCCAGAACAACAAGATAGTGCGTGTTGCTTTGGCAAATTTATTTATATATTTCACAGACTTTGAATACAAAGTGCCGTAACTGGAAATGTGTCCTAGTTGTGAAAATATCTCATAATTCATTCTTTCGAGTAAATGTTTGGTTTTAATATAAGCGGTGTATCTTTATTTATAGTGTCACTCAGTCCTGCGCAAACAGTCGGGACGGTAAAGTCGCAAGCGACTATTTTTTTGCCTAAACTAAAACGAACTCTTTTAACCTATACAAGAAGCACAGTTTTCAACAATATGTTGAATCGATGACGCGAGCCATATTAATCCCATGGTCGCGTAGTTTTTGCCACGGATATTATGTCTTTATGTATATCGGCGCAGAGTACATTTTCAAAAGTCAAGCGAATACGATCACCGCAGTATGTTCATGGCGGTCGTCGTTGGCGGCTTCACTAGGTAAAATATGGTTCTGATAACATAATCTAATGTTACGTCCTTATAATTCGCATTAGCAATACTGAGGTCTACCACTTATATAGATGGCCAAAATGCGAAATCTATGACTTTTTGTTCGAGACCTTATAGCCATTGTAGCGAGCGTATTATTTGACCTTTTTAGGGTTCCGTACCCAAAGGGTAAAACGGGAACCCTATTACTGAGACTTCGCTGTCCGTCCGTCCGTCCGTCGGTCTGTCACCAGGCTGTATCTCATGAATCGTGATAGCTAGAGAGTTGAAATTTTCACAGATGATGTATTTCGGTTGCCGCTATAACAACAAATACTAAAATTCACAATAAAATAAATATTTAAGGGGGCTCCCATACAACAAACGTGTTTTTTTGCCGTTTTTATAGATAATGGTGCGGAACCGTTTGTGCGCGAGTCCGACTCGCACTTGGCCGTTTTTTTTTAAATCTGGTAATTAATATACCCGTACATGTATAGGTAACTATTGAATTTCTGTGGTGATAGCCACGCTACCACGCAACAACATTCACTTATCATTGATAGCATTTCTTTGCACAATGTGTTACTTCAAGGAGTTAATATATTTCGTTGTGGTATTATCAAAAATTTGGTGGTACGCGTCTCTTAGTGACACGTTGAATATTATTTAGACCAGTCGAAACGTTGCTTTAGAGATGAAGCTTAGACCACGCATAACTGATGTAGTTTGGTCCAATGTAATAGGAGGCGAGCCTATTGCCGTTACATGTGGCACATACCCCCTCAATATGAGGGAGATTTGGATTATAGTCCACTAAGCTCAGAATGGGTTGATAAACTTCACAATTCTTTCTATAGATGTGCAGGTTTCACGGTGGTTTCCTTCACTGTTTAGCAAGTGGTAATCTTTATTGCAAATGAACTGAACAAATAGATTTTGTCAATATTCTAATCGCTTTTTTCTTCAAAAGTTCTTACATCGATTATCGTTATCGGGCGTATGCCCCAGCCGTTACGTAACAATAAAAATCAGCATCCAAAACTCGACGCTCCACTTAATGGAAAATGTTAGCTAACTTATTCCAGATGAAAAATCCGTATGGCGAAGTCATAAGCAAAGTTTTTGGCTGTGGCAATCATTTATCTTCCTCAAGGTGGAAAATAACTTGATTATAAGTAACACCAGACCTTTTTTTATTTGTCTATTATAATTATTTTTATGCATTAGTTATATTATATAACAATTTTTTATACCATCAGTTTTTTTTCATCATCAGTTTGAAGTTTACCTAATATGTATGTACATATTTACTAAGTTCACATAAACACGTTACTTACTTAGGCTCAAACTAACCAGAACTTTTAGTTCTCTCTTGAGAACCGTACCAAGTTGGTGAGCTAAAATTTTAGGACCTATGCAATATCTAGGACTGAAGTTTTTAATTGCCATGTATAAAGTTACATTTGGGACTTTCAATTTGGTCATGAATGATCCAATTTTGGAAGAAGAAAGTAATTTCAAAGGCAGAATTAGTTTTGTACGTCTTGTATTTCATGAAAGACTCGTTATCAAACTCTCTAAATTACTATTAAAACGACAACATAACAAATTTACTTTCTAAATCTAAACTTTTCACTTGTCAATACCAGAAAATAGAGTATACATTATTTAAAATCTATTAGAGATGGATATCGACCGCACGAAAATCGGGCTCCTGGTCGCACATACTTTGACTCGCCTATCTGCGCAGGGCTTTACACATTATTTTCTATTCAGGATCAATCAATATACAAATGCATTTTCAATATAAATTCAAATAACAATTATCAAAACTAAGGTTCAGTTAACTAAAAATAATTAGGTACGAGTTTTTAAACAAAAATTCCATCGAGTTAAATGGTTACGGCTTAAACTAAATCTAACAAACAGACTTCGACACTAAGCCGGGTTGATGCTGAATAGAAACTTTCGTCTATAATAGATTTTAAAACGTACACAATTGACTTACAAAGGAATAAATATGTACTAAGAGCTTAAAAGTGAAATTCAAAGTTACAAGCTTTGGAGGTCAATAAATGTTATGGAAAATGAGGAGTAAAGTTATTGTGAAATTTTAGTTTTATTCGGTAATGTAAATGTTATAGCGTCGTGTCGTTAACCTCTTTGAAAAAGAAGAAAACGTGACCATACGTTAAAATTCGCTCGTTAAAATGAGGTTTACTTTTAGGTCAATACAGTTCGTTTTGGTATTCGCGAATATTTTTTTATACCTTTTCGAAATTTATAGACACAGAGTGGGGTTACGATTATCAAACATAGACACTTGGTGTGTATTTTTTTTTCATTAATAGGAAATTATTCTTGCAATGTAACCCTTTTAAATTATATCCATTACATCCATAACAAATTACTATCTCAATGGACGGGCTCACAATAGAAGGTCTCATTTTTTCATAATATTATCCGAGGAATGGGCCATTATCTCATATTTATCGCGTAAACTCACGTTGTATGAGACAACTCTTTTTCACTAGAACATAAATACTTTATTCGGCGAATAAAAATATCGTTTGATGTTCGTTCTATAACATATTGTGTTAATACATCAGTGACTTTAAAATAGTAGATGATATTACATGATAAAAATTTCCTCTTAATGTCTTATCATCTACTCTCCCATACTGCGTTGTAGGCATCATACCAAAGCAATTATTTCTATAACCATTTGTGGTTTAGAATAATCCCTTCATTGTAAATGGGAGAATACGCACCTTACTGGACTAGCTTCCTAAGCGTAAAGACTATATTTGTATTTAATATTAGACTACCGTGAGTATAATTCTTCTCTAATATTGTGGCAAAGGTGCAGGTAACATTTTGAAAAGTGTAACCATGGAGTTTCTTACCGGCTCTTCTAAGTGGAAGCAACATTCCGAACCCGGGGGTAGAATCTGAGTATTTATAAGTGCTTTTTGGCCTACACGATTTTTTTTTATTTGAACAATAATTATTAAGTATCAATTAAATACTCATTTAAGTTACCTTTCTGCCATCCTTAACCCTGGGGGGGCAATTCGCGCAAGATCGACATCATCTCTAATTCGACATATGTCGAAAAAGCCGACCAAATTAACGTTTTGTTTTGGCATAATATGAAGCTCTCATCCGACATATTATGTCGAATTAGAGCGGATGTCGATCATGCGGGAATGGGGTCCCTGCACCTTTAGGTACGCCAAAACGCGTGCAACCCAGTTTTGCCAATATTAAAAACTGTTAAGGTAATTTGCTCACAGTGAGTGCAGGGCGTTGAAACAAAAGATTTTCTATTGTTACGCGCACATCATATCACAAAAGTAAAGATCGAACATAGAATAGGCAAAGAAGGAAAAATACTGAATGAGCCCCGGTTTGACGCTCCGCATTAAATGGACAGTTGCAAGAAAAAAGTTGTACGCGGTTATTGTTAGAGAATATTTTCATCCAAACATAAAAATGTTGCACCAGAAAAATCTTGAAAAGCATTCTCAGCACAAAAACTTGGGGTTTTAAGCTTACTCAAACTGGAAAGTTAGGCAAATGACACCGCGGGGACAGAGATATTTTGCAATCTCCTCACAAACCGGGATGGGATGCTTTCTTGAAGTTTTTCAAAAAGGAAGTTGGCCCGAAACGAGTAGCGGTGCGCCGTCACCGCCGCCACACGCCGCCGCTTCATGGTTGAAGCAAAACAATAGCTACACAATAGTTGAAATGTTGACTTTTGTTCTTGCCGTTGACAGCCTTTTAGAGGAATATCTCATTTTCTTAACGCTTTGAATTTAAGCATTAAACACTAGATAGTTCTAGCTTGAGATAATTGAAACAATTGTATTTTGGGAATACCCAAACGGGGATGACAGTATTCGCTAAGTTAGATGTACCCAACAATTACATTTTTTTATTTTTGTTCTATATTATATCTTTAGCCAAATAAGGGTCCAAAAGGGTCCAACGATCAACGATTATATTTTAATAGCAGCGATTCGATACAACTTTTAAACAAATACTTCGGTGACGAAAGTATATTTATTCCAACTCTCCTTGTATAGTTTTAAAAGGTATGTAGGTAACATAAAATAGATCCCATGTATGCATTTATAGGAAATCCTTGCCGAATCGAGTGTCAACCAGTTTTTAGGATGTCACCGGGTGTTACGTAAATTTTAATCAACAAAGTCCACGGGCACAGTTCGCCCGCGGCCCAATCGATGCGCGTCGCATGTGGCTTGCTTCGGAAATGAAAATCGGCGGCGCATACTCCGCGATGCGATGTTGTATTGGTATATCAACACCTGCACCGAGTTTTCACACACGTGGTTTCATAAAAGTCATGTGAACCTCTAATTGGACATAGAAAAGAATCAAATCCACAAAATTTACTAAAAATTGTTAAGTGAATAAAAACCGGCCAAGTGCGAGCCAGACTCGCGCACGAAGGGTTCCGTACCATTATCTATAAAAACGGCAAAAAAAATCATGTCTGTTGTATGGGAGCCCTTAAATATTTGTTTTACTTTAATTAATTATTTTTAAAGAGAATATATAACTAGATACTCTGTGAATATTTCAAGCGTCGAACGAGCCACGAACGAGCCAAGAATCGAGTTTGTTGTATGGAAGCCTCCCCTTAAATATTGATTTACTTAGGTTACCATCCTACATGACCCATTTGTAATACATTATCGAACTTCAAGCTGCCAAATCCTAATACCTACTTACTGGATGTGGATTGGAACTTTTTCGTTTGACTACATCCAATTACCCGTTCACTATACTAATCCAAAATTACGACACGCATATATTGTTAACAATCAATAAATTTAATAGGTAACTAGTATTAAGATGCTTTTTATAAGTCATAAACTTTTAGGAGTTTATAAAATTTGTAATCTTAAAAATATGATAAAATCCGAAAAAAAATTATTTGTTTTAACACAAATAGAAGTTTCACAATGTCTATGTGTTCAAAATTTTCAAATTGACATGCCATAAACAGGCAACTAATCATCTACATCTAACGTGCATATAGAGCCGATATAATCTTATGAAGGCATAATAATATTCCGCTCGGAATCATCGGGTGGGTTAAATCCAAAACACTCTCCGCCTCACGGATTAATTAAGCCGGATCTAGTCTCATGGCAACACGAGATAAAATGATGTGTCGAATGGTGCAATATGACGTAACAACCATGATTTTGAAACCCCTTACGTTTTCATTGGCAGGGGTCGTACGGATGTTCTTAGAAGTAGGAGGATGTAACTATACAGTGATTTAGAACCCTTTTGTTCGCACATTTTAACGGGTTGAAATCCTTAATGTATGTAAGTAACTATTTAGAATTTGGGTGAAGTCACGTAACTAATTTGTGAACCCTTTTTGGGCCTATAACAACTTGATATTACATGCTCAGTTTACCACGAGTTATTACATTATAATGCAGAAATAATAAAATCTAAGAAATCACTTCGAAAAGTCTCGATTCATGAAGAGGAAATAAAATTTATATTTAATTCTTAATTCTATTTACGGATAAATGATAAATAATGAAAAAATATAGCCGGGGTTCGATAAGTTTCAAAATAAGCCGCTGATATAAATTTTCACATAAAAATACGCTACAGTGGTAATTTTGTCCAAATTACACTAAATAGATTTGATAAATAAAATAAGTTTAGTGTTTTTAAATAAATCGAAGACCAATCAGATTTTCCAGACACAATCTGAGCCTTGTAGTAAAAGTAATTAAACAAATATTTCAATAATTGGAATAATTCCAAATCGCTTCAAATGTTATTAATTTTATTTTCATAGTTCCATTACACCATATTTTATACATTAAATTTTTTGTTCAAATTTACAGTTTGTACCTTCTGCTGTGTTGATATTTGAAAAATTAAAAAGTAACAGCTGGTTTTAGACTTATTTTGAACGGCGGCATTTCAAGAAAAAACCTAACACGTCTAAATCCTATTAACACTATAGTATTATTTTTGCGATATCACGTACATAGTTGTATAGAAGAAGCTAGTGAACCTGTATATTTTGGGTTTATATAGTTACCCATTTGAAATCACGTTGTATACGTATAGTTTGTATTTCTCTAAGAGGTGGAACAATAAAGAGTTATCTATTTATCTATACGTAACATACATCAGACTGTATAAGTGACGTTTCATGAATCAATATCCTATTACCAAGATTATTGTCGGGCTCACATAGCACATATAGTAATCAATTTGAAATCGACCATACGGCCTGTCGGCTCGTTTGCTTATTGGACCCATCCCCATTTCACGTCAATAGGCTTTTGTATGGAAACCGCAGTGGCTCAGGCAAAGGTGGTCTGACCAATTAGCAGATAGCATTGCCTCCATCTCCATCATAATGGGACATACTGGTCGAATGGATGGATAGCGCCACTGATTATTTAAAGGGAATTTTATCCAGTAACTTAATGGTAAAAAAAAACATTTTTAAGACAAGCTTTTATTTAATTGCTCTAAGTTTTCGTGTTCTACTCAGCAAGCCCTTTCATTTGATACCCATACTATGGTAGTGCAGAAAAAAAGATATATTATGCCATCTTGGATGATCCGCCATATTGGAATTCACATAGCTAAGTATGCATTGTCATCCAAAAAAGGCGTGTATACCAAATTTCAGCTCAATTGGTTAAAGTTAACTGATATAAAATTATGTTGCAAGATGCCACCCGGACATACATACATTGCAAGTTAATATAAAGCTTGTAATAAAAAATACGATTAAGACCCCAGGTACACTGCGGCGGCCAGATGCGTGCGTTATTATTTTTGCCAATACTAAAACGAACTGTATTGTGTCATAGATAAAAGTCATTTTTCGATACAAAGTCATTGATAGCGCGAGCGAATTTTGACACGTGTTCGTGTGGCTCTTACTACAGAAATTCAATCTTCATGCATAATGACACAGACTTCATTTCATTCGCAAAAATCTTGACAGGTGCGTCTTGACGCTCCAGTATGTGGGGCTTTGTGGTTATAGCAATTTTAGGTTAAGCAAACATATATTTTCGTGGATATTGAATAATATGTTGTAACAGATACGTGATTCAAATGATTATGAAACTATAAAGATTTAATCATGTTTTAATAAAAAGTCTACTGAAACTAATTGATAAATTTTGTTTCGTTTCTTATATTTTTCTAATGGTAGGTACAATAAATAATTATGAATCCCATATTATTACTATTTTACTTTGCTCGAGTTACCTTTTATAAAGTAACGTGATTAGCCATTTCTTAAATTGTATTATAGAGCCCCTGGCGATTGTCTCGACATATACGTATCCGATCTCTTGTTGTCTCTTTTCACCATGCTAACAAACCAATAGAACACTGTGTATCAATGTACTTTGCTTATAACGCGCTGAAGCCCTTGCCTAATAGCTGGCAAAGTGGAATATCGGACGATGCGAGTGAATAAGCTGAATGCAATTTGTAAGGCATCGTGCATACAATCTAATTCAAAATACGTATAGGTACTACGTGTAAGTATTGAAATATAAGTCTTATTACAAAGATTATATTGAGTCAGAAAATAAAACGTTTCCATTTTGATTTGGAAGCTTTTCCTTAAAATTAGCGTTAATTTTAAGCTATGTCTAATCAACAGAAAGGACAAGTTACCTTGTTACCTTAGGGCATAGAAATAAATAAATATTGTATTTCTTTTAGTAACTTATCGAAGTTCTGGTTTAACAAAATTATCTCAAATTATTTTGGTAAGATATTGCTAATTACTTGTAGATATTATGTGTCAAATTGTTTTTTGTGCTATTATTTTATTTAATTTATCAATAATATTTTGGGCCACATTATAACTAAGTGATTAAGTTTTAACATTACTTTTTGTAGACACATATTTATACTAAGTGACAATTTATGTAAAACTCACAGACTACTGCGTAAATAAATTGCCTGTTTAAAAAGAAAAAAATAACACTTAAATTTACGTATATGTTAACTAACAAACATTTTTATCGTTGACGTTTTAAAGGAGACAATGTTTTTTGAGATCGTATTTTTAGTTAAATCTAGCTAAAAAGTCTAATTTATTGAAGTCTATATTACCCTTATAAAACACGCGAAACTGGCTGCGGACAAACCTAAACATAAAAAGGTGATAGTTCCGTTTACAAAACTGGCAATAAAATCATGCCGTTCAAAAATCTGAACATCGCACAAAAAGCCTCGATATTGATAAATACGGCTCTGATGGAATATAAATTAAATAAGTCGTAGGATCTGTGCGCTGAGATTTTTATTGATGGCCGTAATTTATTTGAACGGCACCCGCAGTGTGCTTCGGGAGAAATATGAAAGGCATTACAGCAAAAAGGCCTCTCCAAATTTATGAGCATCTCTACCGTTGTTTGATAACGTTCGAGTTTTCATAGCGGGCTGATTTGAAAACGTTCTCGATGGACTTAAAAGCTTGGAAATTATTTCAAACGATGGTTAAGGAGTTTCATTTCTGATAGTCAAGAATATGAAAACAAACTTTTATTTAAAAAATCGTATCTCTCACTTTTCTAATTCATATGAGAGAACGAGACAAAAGTGATATATCTCACATTTTGTCACAGTCGACCGTGCTACCAATTCTGGCACGAAACAAATGTGTACATTTTTCTATATACAAGTAAAGCGCAGAGGACGCGACCTGAGCAGAACGCCACACATATTTTTCTAATTAATTTCCCAGGTGTGTTGTAAACAACTGCAGAGAACCCTATTCCACGTTTATGCTTCTTCCCCAGCCACTTTTACGGACATATTAAGCTGTCATAGATAAAATTTTCTTTAGTTTCCACACATGTTTAGAGATTGAGAAACACTTGTGTTTCAAAGCGTTATTCGTACTGCTATTAAAAATTTTGCGCTGTTGAAATATAATATTATGAATTTGACTCGTGTATGTGTGCCCCTATGGTTTGTGGGACACAGTAGTTGCTCTCGGGTGCAAATTAAACAGCTTTTGAATCACTATGTTACTCATAATTTAATAATTAAAGCGCACAGTACATATCGCACGTCAACCTTTCGGTAAGCGTGTTGAGAGAGAGATATAGCCTATTATTTATATATATATCCAGTGTTGTAACATTAAATCAATTATTATTACCATTGGTGGCGATGTTGCCAAGAGTAAATTTAAATTTGTATTCGTTTATTGTATTGTACACATTTTTTTTTTGACGACTACTTGTTCTTGTGGTTTGAGCATAGGCCGCTCGACTGGTTGCGGGTACGATTCCAGCAAGCGGAAAATTTCAAAAATGGCCTTTTCGGAATTTGCCTTGGTCTAGGTGTAACTAACATAGCTTCCACTACATTGTATGTTATGTAGCCGTGGTAGCCGAGTGGTCGAACGCACGCTTTGCAATCAAAGTGCCCAGGTTCAATCCCCCGGCTCGCACCATTGGGTTTCATGTGCGAATCTCATTTTCATCCGAGATTACCACTTGCTATGAAACGGTGAAGGAAAACATCGTGAGGAAACCTGCACGTCTGAGAGAACTTGACTAGGTCTCGATAGATGTGTGAAGTCTGCCAACCCGCACTGGGCCAGCGTGGTGGACTATGGCCTGAATCCCCCTCGCATTGAGGGGAGGCCCGTGCCCAGCAGTGGGACGTTAAAAGGGCTGTAGTAGTAGTATTCGTTTAATATATTGTACACATTTTTTTTTGACGACGACTTGTTCTTGTGGTTTGAGCATAGGCCGCTCGACTGGTTGCGGGTACGATTACAGCAAGCGGAAAATTTCAAAAATGGCCTTTTTGGAATTTGCCTTGGTCTAGGTATAACTAACATAGCTTCCAGTACATTGTATGTTATCCATAGTATAAGCTTTGCTTGTTTTCTGGCAATATTTATTTAATTAAATTATTACTCGGTACGTTTTGATGCTTGATTTGTAATTAAAATACAATGATCATTATACGTACCATTATACATAAAAATCTAGGTAAACATTAATAAACAGCTTGGCATATTATCATAGAGCGAGCACGGGAATAAATCAAATCTCTTAATACCGCCTAAACCGCTAATTTTATGCTCGACGCTACCACTAAATTGATTTACATGAATACACAGGCGTACGCTATGAATAAGTAATGGATGAGGTTCTGATTAGCGATAAAACATTTTCTCAAAGTAAGAAAACATGTCTGTTTCCATCCTTAACCTGTCGTGGTCCAAATTAATAAAACAAATGTTTATCTACCGTTATGGGATTTAATTAAATTTAGCAGTGGTAGCCGAGTGGTCGAACGCACGCCTTGCAAATCAAAGTGTGCAGGTTCAAACCCCGGCTCGCACCTCTGGGTTTCATGTGCGAATCTCATTTACATCCGAGATTACCACTTGCTATGAAACGGTGAAGGAAAACGTGAGGAAACCTGCACGTCTGAGGGAACTTGACTAGTTCTCGATAGATGTGTGAAGTCTGCCAACCCGCACCGGGCCAGCGTGGTGGACTATGGCCTGAATCCCCCTCGCATTGAGGGGAGGCCCGTGCCCAGCAGTGGGACATTAAAAAGGGCTGTAGTTTTTTTTTTTTATGGGATTTAAACGTCCGAACGTATTAACACGATTTAAAGATGGAAACAGGGACGCGGGAACCCCGACGCCGACAAATGAAACATAAACATATGTTTCATTTGTCGGCGTCGGGGTTCTATTTAATTTCTGCTTATTAAAGACTGCATAGTCAAGCAAACTGAGAATCAATAATATTTACAGGTCTACATATCGTTATGCTTAATTATACGGATATGACATTAGCAAGTAGGCGTCACGAATCACGCAACAGATTTTTTTTTGTCGATGTTCAAACGAACTGTATAAACATGTGAAAAATTTGCCTTTTCTACGTTGAAAAGGCTTTTTCAACGCAGTGCCATCGATGACGCGAGCGCATTTAATTACGAGTTAGTTTGTAATCATTTCATCTCTCGTGGCTTTGGCCACTGACATTAAATCATCATGTATAGTAGTACCTACAGAGTACACTGAAGAATAGTCTAATTATTTTTGTTTCCGCTTTTGGTCAAACTACTTATAAAACCATCAATCGGATGCCCAGACTCTTGTCCATGCTTGAAAATCAGTTATTCCTCTCCCTCCCTCCCTATACCTGTCATATGCCAATAGCCAAACTTGATACCAATGCTTACATTTTGATATAGTATTTCCCCTTTTTTTTACCAAACCTCACGTTTGATTTGTAATAACGCGTTATCCCTTCCGTACCCTTTTCTCGTTTTACGTTCTGTACGCCGCCTAATGAGGAGGAAACACGAGACGTAAGAGATTAATGTCTCACTGTCGGACGGAAGGAATGAAATAAAATCAAGCATCTATATACTTAGGAAGGTATGTCGTGTAAGGAAGTACGAAGGAAGAAATAAGGAACTATTTTTCTGTATTCAAATAAACAAGTTCAAGGTCAATTTTGGTATCGTCAAGGACGCTACCAGCCATTCGGAATGCATTTCCTATAGATAAAATTGGGCAAGAAACTCAGTGGTTACTCTTTACCAAAAGGATTGCATATTATTGTTAACAATTACATTCACAAGATAAAGTCGGCGACTTGGTAATTACGGTTATAATTGAAATTAGAAGATTTTTTATTAAAATTCAATCGCGAACAGTCTCCCCCGCGTTTTAGTTAAATTACTCCCCCCTATTAGTACGTACAATTGAAAAATTTACTTAAATTGCTCTCAATAGTAATACTTTAAAGTTAAAAAACACATTGCATTGTTACAAATTCTGTTGTACACAAATTTCGACTAAACCTTATATGACAGAACTAAAATACTGCTGTCTTGCTCATACATTACGTTCGTCAGAAGGACGGCAGTACACTTAATTGAAGTTTAGCTTGGTGACAACAGTACCAGCACCATTGCCACGATACGATGTAATTTTGATTACCTTTGAAGTCAGGCCCGTAGCGCAGGTTGAGATGTAATTATGTGTACCATATTATCAGTTAATTACAATTAGCTGATTGATATTTGTTTGAGTCTCTTCTTGTAAAGGGTGTATCAAAAGTCCGAAATAATATTTTACATTGAAATAAAACAATTTTACGGATTTTATCGCGTGTATTTACTATTTTATTTTCCCGACGTTTCGGCTGCTTTACAGCAACCATGGTCACGGGGGGACTGAGGTGTTAGACGTCCTGATGTCATAGTTAATAACTGGGTACCCTCATATTTAGTTGTTGTTTGCGGTCCGATCCACAACTAAAGATGAGGGTACCCAGTTATTAACTATGACATCAGGACGTCTAACACCTCAGTCCCCCCGTGACCATGGTTGCTGTAAAGCAGCCGAAACGTCGGGAAAATAAAATAGTAAATACACGCGATAAAATCCGTAAAATAGTTTTATTTCAATGTATAGTATTCGCGTAAATATAAGAAAACAACATAATATTTTACAGTAAGGTATTATTACAGACTTCCGGTATAGTTTTATGATATTTTTAGACCAGTTAAGATCATTATATAAATTTGTATGACATCAAGGAGAACGGCCTCAACATTTGAAGCAGCACATTCCGGTCTAATCTACCTCTTTCAAGACAAAAGAAATAATTTTTATCATTAACTTAACATTTGCCCTCTCGTAAAAAAGTTAAACGGACGCCATAAATTCTATTTCTTTCTAGATTTATAAAAAAATAAAAAGGGAAAAGTCCCAAAAAGTTTTTGAAGAGTCCTCAGCTCCAGTGTTAGAAAGGAAATAATCGTGGCACAGAGGTATAATTCGAAAAGTTTTGCGCCGAGATAGTACCACAGACGTTGCTAAATATAAATCGGCCTAAAATGAGCCTATCTAAACACTGACAAGTTAAACAACTTGACTATGGAGGGTAGATGGAAGGAGTGCAATCTCCTATGGGAATTTTTTTTAAAAGTGTCCGTCGAAATGACACTTTTTCAATACCTAGATTTCACTCATTCCCATTCTACACTCCATAAACTAGACGTAACTCTACATACGAAAATCATAACCCTCGTTGCTTCGCTATATTCGACTAAAAAGACAACATTAAAACATTTCCATCTTGTTACATAGTTTAAAACATTCTGGGTGCCCCCCACTCAATTGTATCATGCCCATAGTACAGTCGTTGCTTAGTTTGGGATTGGCCTAAAGAACCAAAAAAGGACCATAATTTCAAAGTAAAAAATAGCTCGTATTAACGAAGACCTTGTTTCTTACAATCCATGTATCATGGCAATGCTTTCTGCGACTATGGCCTTGTACACTTAGGGCACTTTACACTGCAGACTGCACTAATAATCAAGCACATGCTTGCTTACAAGCCGGCGTAAGGACAGCCTAATTGACATCTCGACGGGTGTCACTTAGCAACGAGCGGTTCCGTTGCCTCGCCCCGTGGATAATTATATACATGCTTTATTACATTTGTAGGCGGCTATCTAAAAACGGAGCTACTAATTGTATTGCTAGATATTTTCGTTTTAAAACGTACTCTTTTATCTATTTCATCGGGCTGGGTTCTTCAGTTATTTAATGTTTCATCCATCGTACCAGTACCAATATGAATTGTATAAAATTAACCCTTATGGATCATATTTTTTAACGAAATCTCATCGATGAAGCGATCGTATTAATGGACGTGTGGTCCCGTTTTAAAACAGAAATTCAATCTTTATATATTATGTTAACACTTTTTAACAAATCAATTTAATTCGATTGCCTCAGTGGATGCAGGGCGACTATGTTCAATGATAAAAGCTGATGTTTATGTTAAAACGAACAATAAACAGCGATTGTCATTTATTTCTGTTTGGGTATCGATACATGTTGTGTGTTTCTTCGGTTTAGCAAATGTAGCGCTATATTTATCTTCATAATCCCCGGTGTAGAGCAGCTATATATCAGCACACTATCAGCAGATAGCAAAGAACGATTGTTCCCCGGATGTAGCGCCATGATGTTAAAATAAATAAAAGCGCGTACAGCGCTCGATTTCCTACGTTCCGCCGCTTCCGTTCCAGTTTGCCGTTACTAGAAAAGATATTTTCTCGCCTCGTTCAGCTTATCAAAACCTAGAAAATAATGATTTATTATTTTGAAATGTTTTCCTTGTTGGTATTCTTACACTGTTGTTTCTGTTGTACGAAAACAAGACATTACGTAAATATATGGCGTAGTTATAAAAGGATTGGAAATGGATTATATTTGTAACAAAAATTGTTGATTATTTCAATGACATGCTGTGATGATTACTTTGTTCCAAATTAAAGTTTACAAACAAGTCTAATCTAATGTTTAAGACCTATCATTTGGGTGTTTGTTAGATAAAAAGCATTTAGAAAACCTTCGCTCATTTTCAGCACTAAACTATAGCAGTGGTAGCCTCGTGGGCAAGAAGCCCGCCTTGAACGTAAGGGGTGCAAGTTCAAATCCCAGGCCCGCACGTCTGTGATAATTTTCATGTGCGAATGTCATTTTCAACAATGATTACCACTTGCTGAACGGTGAAGGAAAACATTGTGAAGAAACCTGCACGTCTATAGAAAGGCGTGTGAAGTTCACCAACCCGCACTGGGCCAGCGATTTGGGCCACAGTCCACCAGGACTGTGGCCCAAATCTCCCTCGTATTGAGGGGGATTGTGCCCGTTATAATGGCAATAGGCTTTCCCCCTATTACATTGGGACCAAAATACATCGGCGAAGTGTGGGCGCACTACAGTGCACCTCTGTCTACCCCTTCAGGGAATACAGGCGTGATGATGTATTTACTATACAAGGAAATACCAACATAAAGTTATAATATATCGTTGAAACAGTGTCCCCAATGCAAACAACACTTAGGCACTTACATATCGACTTCCAATAGTTTGTGTCTATTTGGTCCAACTTGGTGACATTAAAGTTGGAGCAAACATGAAATGGGTCGAGTAGGACCCGTATCCAAAGCAGGCCAAATTACAAGTGACTAAGAACTTACACACACGGAAAGACACCGATATTTAACGCTAAGTGGGTCGGCATTCAGCACACGCACACACCTTATGAATTGTTGTATTTGTTATATTAAAATGTTGTACTTGTAATGTTACAGGTATATAATTATGTCAATTCTTTTGGCACCAAACTAAGTATATTGCCATCTTTCTAACAGCAGTAAAATTTGAGCGAGATGGCAATATTATTAGTGCTGTCAAATATAATTTATTTGTGATTTATCTACATCAGAATTGACATCAATATCACAGACATAATAATTATTGAGTCTCAAAATTCCAACGATATTTCAAGCTGATAAGTGTTGTCGCATGACAATAATAAACTGTTGTCTTTGAAATATTAAAATGTTGTATATCGACGCTTGAAAGGCAATCCTTACTAAACGACAAAAATTGTAAAATGAGTTACATATACCAAAGAGCCAGATTTTTGTGAGTCGTTTGGTGTGTAATTTTAGGTTAATTTTTTTCTGCCTTTCACGCTTCGATATGTAGATAATGTTATATTACCAAAATAATATTAAATGTATAAAAGACACGTTACGTAATATTATGGTAGTGTATTCAGTAAAAAAAATATTGGTCTGCGAAATTGCCAACAAGGCATATAACTTATATTTTATTTTTCTTCTCTTTGCAAGAGATTGCTAATGGGTCTTAACCGCAGCTGTTGTTCTAAGGTCATGAAAGTTCAATTCGTGCGTCCGAAATGTTGTTATTTTTGAAATTTTAAGGTTAGAAACTATAAATACGACAAAGTAAACAGTGAGGACTTCCGATGGAGGCACCAAGGAAATAAAAGCGAATTTACTTTACACTCCTTGAAAAAAAAGCAGTGGTAGCCTCGTGGGCAAGAACGCCCGCGTTGAACGTAATGGGTGCAAGTTCAAATTCCCGGCCCGCACTTCTGAGATAATTTATATGTGCGAATGTCATTTTCAACAATGATTACAACTTGCTGGACGGTGAAGGCAAACATCGTGAGGAAACTACACGTCTATAGAAAGGCGTGTGAAGTTCACCAACCCGCACTTGCCAGCGTGGAAGACTATGGCCCAAATCTCCCTCGTATTGAGGGGGAATGTGCCCGGTATAATGGCAATAGGCTCGCCCCCTATTACATTGGGACCAAAATACATCGGACAAGTGTGGGCGCACTAGAGTGCACCTCTGCCTGCCCCTTTGTGGAATACAGGCGTGATGAATGTAATTATTTATTTATTATATTTCCTTGAAAATTTACTCTGTGGAAATCTACATAAATATTTAATGCCTGTGGCAAAAGCCACGCGACCACGCAACTTGATTCACTCGCATCATCGATCATATTTTGTTGAAAAATGTGCTTCTTGTCTGAGATAATACAGTCCTTTTTTGTAGTGGTAAAAAATGTATCTGTACTTGTGCATACACCAGGCTATGCGAATGGAATTTTCTACATGTACCTTTATTTATGGATATTGGTTCGTAGATTGTATCTGTAGCGTATTCACTAGGCGATACAATGAACACAACCCGTTTGCTTCTAGTGATTTTGAAATTTAACTAGAGAAAGAAATTTAAGGTGCTGTAGAAGTAGATATATTTAAGTAGCTACAGAGATTAAATACATTTGGATTCCATACCTTAGACAAAACAAATCGACTTTAAAACCTTATTTTTTTAGTTTATTTATAAGATACTACTTTGTAAGCGCGACTTCGTCCGCGCAGACTTTGATTGTTCAATATCGTTTTAAACCTATATGTTGTTCTGATTTATAAACATTAATACTCTAAAGTTTCATCAAAATCCGTTCAGTAGTTTTTGCGTGGAAGAGTAACAAACATCCATCCATCCATCCATCCTCACAAACTTTCACATTTATAATATTAGTAGTATAGGATATGTTACTCTGATTTATTAACTATAATACTCCAAAGTTTAATCAGAATCCGTTCAGTAGTTTTTGCGTGGAAGAGTAACAAACATCCATCCATCCATCCATCCTCACAAACTTTCACATTTATAATATTAGTAGTATAGGACATGTTACTCTGATTTATAAACAATAATACTCCAAAGTTTAATCAGAATCCGTTCAGTAGTTTTTGCGTGAAAGAGTAACAAACATCCATCCATCCATCCATCCTCACAAACTTTCACATTTATAATAATAGTAGTATAGGATATGTTACTCTAATTTATAAACAATAATACTCCAAAGTTTAATCAGAATCCGTTCAGTAGTTTTTGCGTGAAAGAGTAACAAACATCCATCCATCCATCCATGCTCACAAACTTTCACATTTATAATATTAGTAGGATAGGCTCTCTCACAGGCAACCAACAGATAGAAGCCCTGGGCATACTCGGGCCTCAAGACGCGTAGTCTACATTTTTGCTAATAATAAAAGTAACTCTATTTTGATATACATAAAACTTGAATTTCTGTGGTTGACCACGCATCGAAATTCGTTCGCGCTCTCAATGGCATTTACTTGAAGGAGAAACTTTTTCTATGAGACAATACAGGGGCCCGATTTTCGCTTGATAGACATCCATCTCTATTTGAGATATGTCGAAGAAAAACGAAAAAATACGACCAATTTGACGTTTTGTTGGAATTTTTTTATTCATCCCAATCCCAATACAGCTACTTATGAATCGTCAGTAAATTATAATAAGAGTATCTCTACCAGCCATTCGGAATGCATTTCCTACGGAGAAGAATGGGCAAGAAATAACATATATGTACAATAACCATACATATATATCAATGGAATACTACAAGTAATAATGTCTATGGAACCCAAATTTTAATTTGAGGGTGGTACCTTACGTACTCAGCAACCCTTGACCATTCTAAGGCATTCTGTCACCGCAAACTCTGTTGTATGTGCGACACACCGGTACGCGTACGACCACACGCTGTAGCTAAGCGGGCAATTACTCACAGTAATGGACGACAGCGCTCACTCTGGTAATCCTAACGCATGCTTCTGTGGCTCTACCATGATCGTTAGTCGCTAACGTCCGCGTCAATTTTTTATACTGAAATCGTACGGTAGGTAACATTGTAGTCATAGGCATATTGTAAAGGACTTTTACAGTGAAAAATGTCTTTTGAAGCTATTTTAAATAGATTTAAATTTAATTTTTATACTTAACTAGCTGACCCGACGAACTTCGTACCGCCTTAGAATTAATAAATGTTAAATGCGCCACCTACCGAGTCCAATTGTATTTTCAAACCATCCAAGAAACTATTGAAATATACACACAAAAAATCATCCATATCGGTCCAACCATTAAGGAGGAGTTAAGTGACAAACACACGTACGGAAGAACTATATATATTTAGATATGATGATGTTCCTCTTAGTAATTATAAAACTTAGCTTATATTTTCAGAACAAAATGTAGTATACCCTGAACATATTTGAATAAGCGAAATTAATGAACTTTTTTGAAATAAACTATGTCCTAGTTATACATAAAGATTGTATCTCTATCAAAAATCAGGCAACAGAACTCGTTTGAGTCGTCCATGACATTTTATTGATAATTCTTCTTCTGTTTTGATATTGGAAAAAGTTGGTATCATGCGTTTTGACGCAGCTAATTGCGCAGGGCTATAAAGACCAAGTATCGTAGGATTAGAAGACATATTTGCTATTATTTGTTCCTGTCGAAATAGATTGCGATTGGCGACACTGAGTTATTATCCTTTCTTGTTAAAATATTATTATCAATTATTTTCGGTTCAATGGTCCGCACTTGTTATCTTTTGTAACTTATCGCCTCCTGTTGTTCTGACAAAAATATACTGAGAACATCTACCCTCTGTTGACGAGACCTTTGTTCTATTTTAGTTTATCCGGATTTCCAGTAAAATTTAAATATCAAAAGGGTCGTCATTACGTATAACGACAAAGATATAAATACAGAATCTGTAAGAAACATTTTGTTGAGGACATTCTTAAATTATAATAGATGGTCTGGTAATAATTTTAGTAAGATCCATTTTACTTCGGTATCTAAAAAGCTCCGGATCCTTTAGGGTGTCGAGACGCACGCATCATAATGTTTACACATACCAAAATGAACTGTATTGCCTCTTAAAATAAGCTCATTCTTCAACGAAATGTCATTGATAGCGCGAGCTTACTTTAACGCGTTGTTCTGTGACTTTTACCACGGAAATTCAATCTCTATGTATATAGACTCAGAGTTTGTTTTGATATTTGACGCTTTAGTGTGCTTTATAGTCACCATGTCGCTTCTGGTCCATTCTTCTTCATAGGAAATGCATTCAAAGTGGTTAGCAAAGTCCTTCACTTACTAATCTCTTCTACCGGCCTCTATTTCTATGATATTTGTCGTATAAATAAACTCAAATACCTATTCAGAAATCCACCAATGTATTAAATCCAAACTAAATGTTCACAATGATTGATCAATTGCCTTCATTGCGACCAATCAGCCATGCAAGTGATTATCATTCATGGAACATATAATTTTGTCCACGGCCGCATACCGGGCGCTGGGATTGCATTAATCGCGAGATTATCGCATCAAATGATATTTGGTTAGCCTAAACAGGTTGCCATACGATTCGTGTTGACGTTCTAAACAATCTGCGTGTTAAAGTGGTGTACTAATTAATAATGTGCTGAAGAGATTTATTGCCGAAACCAATTAGTTTTTTTACAGGTATAAGCAATAGTTAGCAAACCGGTACTATAAAATTTCATCTTCTTTTTTTTACGAAATTGATGAAATTTTAATGGAATAAAATGAGGAATAGCTGCACCTGCGAATAGCGAGTATTTACGCGAATGTCGAGTAACGAATAGCAAGGGCAAATATAATAAATAAGCATTTTAAATACAAATGGGTGATGACAGTGATAAAGATGGTGAAACTCATCAATAAATTATATGTTTTTATAGATAATCAAAATGTCAGTTGTTGCCCTGACAGCCCTATACTTGGTAAAAGCTAAACTCACATGAATGTTGGGACGGGAAAATAGCATAGATTAGCAATTTTATACTCACTAAGGCTACAGATAAGGCTGATAAAGGTTTCAGCCGTTATTGTACCTTAATCGAATAATGTTATGCAAGTCTTATTTCTCTATAATAAATTATCGAGTCTGTGTTCATCCGTGTGTATGCAGAGGGTCCACACGTTGCCTATGTATTTATATAAATATTATATTATTGTTATAGATAAAGTTTTAGATTGTAGATACTTCGCTGTAGTCTACCCACATCTACAACCCTATTGTAAATTCTTTGTTGGTAGCAAACATTTCCTGGTTAGCGAAGAGACTCTCTCCTAATGCAAGTTCACTAGCCAGTGGCCTGAACATGAACTTGCTACAAAGTTGATTGCGTCGCAACCGCAAACTAGTTACTGATTTCTCGTATGTCTGTGGACTTCAGAGGCACTATTCATGAATCCACTTGGTTAAGTGGTTATGCAAGTTTTATTTCTCTATAATGTATCATTACGCGTGTGTTTCTTGAATGGGTATGCAAAGGGTCCACACTTTGCCGATGTAATTTTCGTTTCAATGTAAAAGAAAGCAAGTTTACTGCATTGGCGACAGAAATAAAATACCACGAGCTAGCTCGGTACCAATTAATTTTATTTATTCAATCATATATAAACGCTAATACTATATTGTAAAAATAGGAATTTCTTTCATGTTTGTATTTTTCCTAAAAACTATATCGACGGGCTATTTAACCTAAGCGATATTTTTTAACTTTACAGGAGAGCATACTCATTCGACGCAGAAAAAAATGCTGATTCCAAATATGTATATAAGTCAATATTGCCCAAAAGTGTCGCTTAACTCGAATAGCCTCCCCTCGATATTTTTTTTTTTTTTTAACCTATATTGTCCCACTGCTGGGCAAAGGTCTCCCCCATTTTTCGCCACGCTTCTCTATCTCCTGCCAGATCAGTCCATCCCTCCAGATAACGGTCCAAGTCATCGCACCACCTTTTCCTGGGTCGACCACGGCGGCGGTGTCCATCATCTGGGATCCAGTTGGTGCATAGTCCCCTCGATATAAAATACAATAAAATCTAAAAAGGATACCTTTTCATAAGCATAAGTAGGTAATTGCACAAGACGACGCTACCATAAGTACGAGTATAAAACAAATACATTTTATTAAATCAACCATTTTTAAATATACGTAAAGGCATAAACCTTAAACTGCATTGTTGGTATCGAAATTAAACAGGTCAATAGGTCAATTACATTGCTGGTCTGAAAATATTTCAGATTGCAACCGAAATGGCTTACACGGGAATTAAAAAGTCATTACAATTAGCAAACAACTGACAAGACTAATTCGTGCGAGCAAACTGAAGCTCAAAATTTTAAATCCTCATTCAATACTTTATTATGAAATGGAATTTCGCGTTTTGTGTAGAGACACATATTTTTCACACCTTGATATTATGGTCCTAAACTAAGCCATGCTAGTTTTATGGACATAGTGTGGAAATCGAGTGGACTAAGACAGATTGTAACAACACCCAGACAAGGCGCCAATTCTCAAAAGGCCATTTCTAAAATTTGCTACTATCGGTAGTAAGCTTACGCTCAAACTACCAAAAAAACGCCATACTTAATGCGTTTAATATTGTTTAAAATTTTATAGAAAAGATAACTGCTGACTTAAAAATAGACCTTTGTAATTTAAGTTCAATAAGTCTACGTGCGTTATGTACTCAAAGTGCGAGTTCTTTTCCTAAACTGAATTTAGTTTATAGTCAGTATTTGACCACTTTTTACGAAAATAATAAATTTGCAGATATCATTCGTTAGAAACGCTATACAAATTTCCAAAAGATTTTTTTGTATCGTGGCGGAACATTTCAGCGCAATTATAGGTAGACAGACAGAGGTAGGTCAGGGTACTGTTTGATTGAATATTATTAATCCGTATTCATGGGGAGGAAAGAGAGAAGAATAGTGTATGCTGAAATAATGCCAAGTTTTATTCGACTGGACTTAGTCCTCGTCGAGAATCTTGGCAAAGCTCGGCTGCCAGCACAGTCCCACTGCGTATGGTGTCTCATTCCCGGCACTTTTTCATGTCGCCACTTTAGTACTTTATGTAATAACCTTTTGTCATTTTATTAACTATCTCACAGGATTTATAATGGACTATAGTAACACCACATCAAGTCAAATAAAAAACTGAGCGGATGTTTATTCTAAGTACCTATTTTCAATAAAGCTTTCAAAAAATAAACCTTTTCTTAGTCATACATATAGGAAAATAGACACTATCCAAAACAAATACGTAATGTTACATAGGCAGATGCGGTACGATAAAATGAAAAAAGAATGTCAAGCCGGCTAAGATATTTATTTGTTCTAGGTATTTTCGCCTTTATTTTGAGAGCAAAACATTTCGGTGAAAGCCTACAAGACAACTTCGAAAATTCCCTAATGCTGCTAATCTTATTTTAATTTATATGTAAATTCTTTCTCAGCATTATTATCTCTAATGCTCCGACCGTATGTTTGAAATTCTCAAACTTTTTTGAAATATTTTTAATATTATAGCAATCTTTCGCTTGCGTCCCCTTTTATTTTCTCGAGTTTTATATCTTTAATTCCGCAGTCATGGCATAGGAATGCAATGATTACGGGGAGAATGGGGTGAGAAGGAGCAATAAGAAATATGTATAATGAAGTCCCGTTGAAGCTGGCTCTCCCCTGCGTTGTTGCTTTTAAAAATCAAATCAAGGATTACGCTGTGTAACGTTAGATACCTAAATGATAAACGAGTCTTTACGTTGCGATATTCTTTTCAATTCAAATTAACTGATGTTTTTAAATTATAATAACGTATGATGCCAACCAAATAAAATGGGATAATAATCTGAAATTATGCACAACTCAGTACATTTACTAAAGCTTTACCTAAGTCATCATCATCATTTGCCTTACCTTATCCCATTATTTGGGGTCGGCGCAGTATTACCTTTTCTTCCATTCGTCACGCTTTTCCGTCATACCGACATTGACTCCGATCTCATTCATATCACTTTTTACACACTCCATCCATCTTTTCTTTGGTCTTCCTCTCGCTCTGTATCCATCCACATTTATACTCATCACTCTTTTAGTCACATGCTTCTCATCTCTTCTCATCACATGCCCAAACCATTCTAGTCTCTTACTTCTCACTTTTTCTGTTATGGGTGCTACTTTTATACTACCCCTAATATACACATTCCTCACCTTATCCATTCGCGTCACTCCACACATCCATCTCAACATTCGCATCTCGGTAGAGTGGAGACGTTTCTCCTCACGCACTCTCCTCATTTACTAAAGCTTTACCTAAGTATGTTGTTGAAATAAAAGATCATATAATTTCACAAAATAAAATCATAAATATGCAGTAGGTAGACATTTATATTCTGTAGACCTACTTTGCATAAATAGTAGCCAAAATATCAACATAAAATTCAACGTTTCTATTAAACTCAACTTGTTTATTATTTAGAATTCATGTTAATTATAAAATTTCATTAGTTATCTTACATACATTATTGAAGTCTGAACAATTATTATCTGCGGATACTTGTTTAGACTATTGTTTAGTCTACTAGAATCGAGGTTATGCTAGTTTGTATAATTCAAAATAGTACTACTACTACTACAGCCCTTTTAACATCGCACTGCTGGGCACGGGCCTCCCCTCAATGCGAGGGGGATTCGGGCTATAGTCCACCACGCTGGCCCATTGCGGGCTGGCAGACTTAACACATCTATCGAAAACTAGTCAAGTTCCCTCAGACGTGCAGGTTTCCTCACGATGTTTTCCTTCACCGTTTCATAGAAAGTGATAACCTCGGATGAAAATAAGATTCGCACATGTATAAATCCCAGAGGTGCGAGTCGGGGTTTGAACCTGCACACTTCGATTGCAAGGCGTGCGTTCGACCACTCGGCTACCACTGCTACTACTACTTCAACTCAATACCAACTCAATATTTGTAATAAAAAAAGCCCTCATACATACAACAAAGACAGCGGTAGTACAGCAATAAAAACGAAGATCGCTTGAACTTGAGCGGCACAGCGAGCACATAGAAAAATATTTAATGCGCTGCACTTCCACTAAGAAGGAAAACTGGCGACAAGATGGGATACGACTGTAGTGTCGTTCACCGTACTTTGTTTTTTAAGTACACCACCGCCAATAGTACTGATTTAAAACGTAATGAATTTGTTTTTTGTATAAAAAAAAAATTGAGTGTCATTACTACTATTACTGTAGCAAACTACTACTTCTGCATTCGACGATGGCTTGGTCTAGTCACTAGACTCTAGTGGTTTGAGTTGCAGGTTTGATTCCCACCAGTGACACAATTTAGAAATTGCCTTTTCGAAATTTGTCCTGGTCTGGGTGTAACTGGGAACGCCCCCAGTCCATTGTATGGTACCCATAGTCAAGGCTTAGTTTGGGATCATACGATAAGTATGTATTGTCTGGCGATATGTATTAACACCGTTCACATTTGTCGATGTTGCACAAGTTGACCACGAGAGTCGAACGCTAGAGTATCTCCTAGTTAATTATCTCCACTTGACACCTGCCTTTCTACCACTACCTGTTGGTTAATTGACACCGGGACAGCTCGACAACCGAAGCACAAGAACGGATTTACCGCTAAATTTTCCCGTTTACGTGGACACGAGGTAATTATAAGTAAGGTAGGTATGAATACTTTGTGGTTAATATCATGTTTCAGTTAGTTTCAACAATGAGTATTGTTGCTAGAACTTTTCATAAACATGAAGGCATATTTCTAGGTATTATTAAATTTAAATTAAAGTTAAATTTAGTTCCTTTTTTGCAATTTGCAAATAAATTATATTTAATTTTATTATATATATTAATTAATTTTATTACAATATAGGATCTTGTATAAAACAGATTTTGAATTATATTCAATAATACAACGTTCAACTTAGGGTACATGATTTCTCGAGTTTTTCAATTTCTCGGGTCTCGAGAATTCTCGAGGCTAAATTTTCGAGGCATCTCGGATTGTCGAAAAATTTACATTTACGTCCGTTTTCTCATATTATTTGGTTCCAATAACGTCAACAAATTCAGTGGTTTTCCACTCAAATAAAAGTATCAAATTAATTATAAAACTTTTATTGATTATATTCAAAAACCTTAATCTTATGAATAAGCTAATAAATCTTTAAAAAAAAAAAAACATACGGGTCGAATTGAGAACCTCCTCCTTTTTGAAGTCGGTTAAAAAATAAAAATAAATAATATTATTCAGACTCATAATTATAATGACAACACCATTTTTGGCTAGTTATTTAGAACGTATAAACAATAGTAGCTTCTATTAAAATAAAAAAAAATCAACATGAAAGAAAACGTTAATATCTTAACTTGTAATTAAATTACAATCACAGCACCATATCTGGCTGGTTATTTAGAAAAAAATATAATTTCTATATAGGTACATGATCTCTCGAGTTCTCGACTTATCTCGAGCTTAATTTTCCGGGGAACAAAGCCCAACGATTTCCCGGGAATTCTGGAGCCGAGAATTCCCGGGAAAGGAATGAATCCTATACGGATAGTAATTCAGTATCCGGCCGGATACCGGATAGTAATTCAGTATCCGGCCGGATACCGGATAGTCAATCAGTATCCGGCCGGAAACCCGTCAACTCGATGCTCACTCAGCACATATGTATTGATATTTTTAATGATAAGTCACATAGTGTGCACAAATGTGTTTATATTTTTTTTAAATTTTGTTTTATTGGTTTGTATATACATATAAAAACAATAGTAAAATGTTGGTGTGTAAGGTCTCGAAATGTACCTAAACTACATTTTACAATAAACGTTAAGATATTTAAGCTAAATAACAAAAAAACTGAAAAGTTAAATTAAATTTATTTATTGGCATTAGTTACAAAATAACAATATCGTAAAAGACTTGGTCTAGACCGAGTTGAAACATACTTACTGAGAAATAGAAAAAGAACCGTAGTTAAAGCTAACATCATCACGCTATAACACCAAGGAGCGGGAAACTAAGCTAACTCTAGGGTGAGTTTAAAAACTAGCCATCCAAACGTGACGAGTCCCACCGTTCTCTTGTTTCCATTTAATTAAACTGGAAATTCCGAGTCATGGTTGGAAACGAACCGGCCCGGGTGGCTAAGCTCTGAAAAAAGTTAGTTTAGCTTTGCAAATGAGATTAAGTCTTATGGCGGTGTTGCTCTTTATAGTGTCCGCATTTCGCTCAACGGATTTCACTTCCATTCTATTTAATACTCCCTGTTGATTTTAGAGTATTTTGAATTATTATTTGTACTCCACGTTGGTTAAAAATTTGCACTTTTTAAACCAAACAAAATTTGTTTTCTTATATATACGCGAATACTATACATTGAAATAAAACTAAACATGCAACTAAACGCAAACAACAACTAAATATGAGGGTACCTAGTTATTAACTATGACATCAGGACGTCTAACACCTCAGCCCCCCCGTGACCATGGTTGCTGTAAAGCAGCTGAAACGTCGGGAAAATAAAATAGTAAATAAACGCGATAAAATTCGTAAAATAGTTCTACTTCAACAAACTAATTTTTTTAAACCAATGTTTGAACTCCAAAAAGTGACAATTTAAAAACTTTTGTACAGAAAAAACAAATGTAGTAGGCGAGTATTTGATAGTATTGTCAAAGTATTTGATAGTATATGTTTATTTCTCTTGACTTTGTAATCAAATTATTTGACATCATAATTGACAACGCTTATCCTAAGCAACTTATTAAGTATAATCTAGATTCAAAAAATCCCAGTTATTTGCTATAATATTTGCATTTGCTATATTTTGAATAAGTCGTCTACGGCGTCTATTTATGTGCAGTGTGTAAACGGACGCTTAATTACCGAAAGAAACTCATCTTTTAAATTCCTCGTGCAAGGATTAAATTTTAGAGATTTCGTAATGAGTTTCACGATTAGTTGGAAAGATGCAGGTAGTTATATACCTGTTTTACATACGAACATATCTGATATAATACCTATAGCCCCGGGTACATACATCAAGACACGCGTCGAATTTTAGCCGAACCCTGTGTCAGAAAACATAAAGTTTGAATTTCTGTTGAAAGAAAGATAGAAAAAAACATTAATTCAACACAGTACACAGAGAATATAAAACTTAAAAATAGATACAAACAAGAACAAAAGGAAAAGAGCTCAGTGTGAACTGTGCCGAAAAGGTAATGGCTCAGCACATGCTGGAGGAGAGTTGCTTCCCCCAGCGCTGATTTTCAACCACACCCTCTTCGATGGCTTACCATATGAAGTATATACTTTTTGCGGGCTACCCAAAAGAGAAAACCATTTCTATATAAAATACTTATCTACGAAATAAATAAAAATCAAAACAAATAAAATAAAAGTAATATATATAGATTTCAATAAGTACAAATACTAAATACACTAAATATATTTCACTGCTTATATAAATGATCAGAATAGGGCTATATTGTTTTCTTATATTTACGCGAATACTATACATTGAAATTAAACTATTTTACGGATTTTATCGCGTTTATTTACTATTTTATTTTCCGGAAACAACAACTAAATATGAGGGTACCCAGTTATTAACTATGACATCAGGACGTCTAACACCTCAGTCCCCCCGTGACCATGGTTGCTGTAAAGCAGCCGAAACGTCGGAAAATAAAATAGTAAATAAACGCGATAAAATCCGTAAAATAGTTTAATTTCAAGAATAGGGCTATATTGGAAATGAAAAATACAAAACATCTGTATCACGGCTCAGCAAAAACAACGCAACCACGCGTCAATTTTCACTTGCCATGTCAATGATATTTCGTTTGCCTATGAGTCAAAGGTAGTTTTGGTACTGGCAAACATGTCGGCAGCGTCTTTAAGCACAGGTTTATAAATAATGTTCAGAAAATAAACGAATCAATTGTGAAAAATACAAACAAAACCTAATTAAAACAAACATACATAAGTGGGCATTAATTTGGAGAGTCGGAATAAACACAACGAGCGAACACCGCAGGTATTTTCACCGTTAATTAAATTCTGGCCGCCGCCGCGCCGCACGCGTCGCCTCTTAGGACACATTAATTCACCGCTGCCTAGACATCTGAAATCAGAACAAAACTGCCTTTCCGAGGGCGAGGGTTAAGATTAACGGCAAAGGTACAATTTTATTAGCATTTTTTTTCCTCTTTCCGGAGTTCCCGAGCTCATTTCCTCTCATGTAATTTATTGAGGTGGCAGCTACGCGGCGAAATTAGTGATATCAAAATGGCAGTCATAACCCACTTTCGTATTTGCGTAGGAAATTTAATTTCGAGATTCGATTAAAATGAGATTACGTGGAATTAAAAAAATGTTTCACCTTCGTCACATTTTTTTATTTGGTTTTTATAGCAAGAAATCAACAAATTTGTATAAAATATTGCAAAAAAATCACCGAAGAGGATTTTGGTTTGGATTTTGGCAGTTCGGTACTTAATTTTATCGAATTAAAAAAGGTGGATTGAAATCACAAAGCTTCAAATCGATAAAAAATCTTTTTGGAATTTCATTTTGTAATGTTTTCCTCGTTACTATGGGAACGTGGAAAATAATGATTCAAAGATGAGTCGGCGGTTACCAACTATACCTACATAGGGTTATTTCCCTATATTTTCGCAAAGTCACATCAGTACAGGTAAATATGAAAGATCTCTAACGTTACTACGAGATTTGAACCCTCGATTTAGCAATCTCGTATAATTCGGGATGAAAAAAATACCTATCTTTTTGTACCGTTCAATCAAAACGGGGTCTATCTGTAACCTTATTTTGGCGAGCCAACGCGTGCATTACTGGAATTGCTTCCAAGCAATCGCATTTATGGGGTACAGTATCTTACGATCTGTTTTGAGATGCAACCTCTCATATACACGATTGATTTAAACTTGTAAAATTTAAAGTCATATGTTGCTTTCAATGATATTCGAAAGTATAGATTCCTAAATACATCAAAACATCCTAAAACTTGACCCTAAATTGAACTTATTCATGCTACGGCCGTCTTGTCTTGTACGTCCTGACTTTGCTTGACATAGACAATCTAACGTAAAGATAATGATACTTTCTCATTACCAGTAAATCAAGAAATGATTTACAGTTTTAGGCAGAAACAGGAAATATAATCCTTTCACCATATTTCTGACCAATTTGCAAAACAAATAATAAATCATCCATTAATTTGTGTAAATTTATATTCGCTCCGTATTTTATGCTTACCGTTTTAATTATTTTATTATAGAAGTTTTGACATATGGATCAACTTGTTGATTGAGAGTTATACGCAGTTTTTGAAGGTACAAATCATAAGAATCAATTTATGACAACAAAACGACCGCATTGTTGTTTTTCGCAACCGAGTTACCCTATTCCGAATTTAAAAATTCTTAAATCTTTTTAGGGGGGATAGTAACCGTCACTGTCACCCTAATGCCTATTGCGGGCCCAACAAAGACATGAAAAATGGTCGTAAGTGTAAAGACATGAATGGGATGAAGGTGCCTCTTATCTGTTAGAAAATTCAACAACATACGTCGGATTCAACGCGGTTTTTTTCTCGGATGCATGGGGAAGCATTAGATAACAGCTTACGGAAAAAGGGCGTAGTGATGGGATGGTTATGCTCTAACACTTTTGAATAAGGATGATAACGATTTGCACAATCCGATTTCAGAAATGTATGTGGCTGTGTTATTTTTCAATCGAATACTACTCTAAGTAAATACCGGTGATGAAATTGGGATATAAAAAATATATACAAGTTATTTCAGGAGCCGGAGTATAGGATACCCTACTAAAGTGTATTTCATGACTTGGAATAAATGTTTTTCTTATTTTCTTCTTTGCTGACAGTTTTAACATCATATGATTAAAGTCCTATTCAAAAAACCTATGTTAGTAAATAGTCTTTATTAGAAAGTAATAAATAAGTAAATAAATAAATCATCTTAAAGATAAAAGAGTAAGTCGTATAGTCTATGAAGTTTCTTTAATCAAACAAGCGCGGAAGTAAAAAGAGTTAACCCAGTTGATATAACAAAGTGCACTGAACTTTGAAACTTGTCCTTATTCGTATCGCGTGCTAACCATGGCGTGATCGTTATATTAACAGTCATTACAGAATTTCCCATTTCCCAATAATAAGCCCACCGAAACATTATCCGCCGTCAGCTACACGAAAACAGAATTAATAATGCCCCAAGTTTGCGGTAAATTCAGTCCACCATCTGCGCAAAATGTTTGGGAGATTTTTTTTATTCAAACCTTCCCATGTTATCCGTAAATATTACGTCATTAAGGCCGCGGCGTCGTTGCAAAGGGACTATATTAAATCGATATCTCTTCTGGCGCTGCAAGACCTCGAATTTATCAATGTCCATTAAATATGGACTTGGAATAAGTTTGGTCGAGTCCCGAGAGACCCATCCTTTCATTTATTGAAATAGAATTATGTAATGGGCGTGTAGTTTTGTTAGTTTTGGTGAAATTACGAATACTAATATAACAATAAGTACGTATAATGTAAATTTCTGTTTGGCTTTATGGTCCCTATGTGCGTCCCTTGTGTAATATAAATCGAAACAGTGATCATCAATTACTAATTTGTTCTCCACACTTAAACATCTTAATATGAGTTTAAAAAATCATGTTTTTTTTTCTACATACATATAATCACGCTTGTATACCACGGGGGTTTGCTGAGACTACCATTTGCCACATGCTAGGATCCTGAGTTACCTCCTTCGCTTCATTCATATTAATACATCTTTTCATGCACTTCCGTTCGTTGAGGGTGTTAGACTTAATCTATCCGAAAGAGCCTGTTAATCTGGTTGTGAAAGGTCCTTCTCGGAAGCCTACTCATGTTCACCTGGTATACATCTTTCGTCAGTCTACTTTCATGCATCCTCTCTATATGGCCAAACTACCTCAACATACTTTGCTCAATCTAAGTCACCACATTCTCCTTCAGCTTACATTCATCTCGTATTATTTCTCAACTCAGCAATGGTAAGAGCACACATACTCCGTAAGGAACGCATTTCCTTTCGCATTTTTACATCTGCAACAAAATATATTTTTATAAGCCTATGATTCTGATGGTTCATTCAATCTGAATTTAATATTATCACAAAAATATTCAGTGAATTAATTTACTACGGAATGATTTATACCCTCGGCAAATACTGCTTAAAAAAGAATGTCTCAGTCCTCTTTTATTATTCAGATACTCACCAACTTAATATTTCCACTTCGGAAAGTCTGAATTAGCCTTTGGGAAAAATTTGGTAGCGGTTTAAGTTTATTAAATATCTAATTTTGTAGGCATCGTGACTGTCGTCATTAATTTTGTTGAAAAGTTTTTGATACGTTCATTCTTAACATCGAGCCTTTAAACTATTTATATTCGATTTAAAATAATCATACTGAATCAATGAATATAGCCAGACGACACATACCCATCGTATGATCTCAAACTAAGCAAAGATGCAATGTGTAATCTCAGTTACACTCAGGCTGGGGCTAATTCTCAAAAGGCAATTTCCCAAATTTGCCGCGAATGGGAATCAAACCCTTAACCACCTGGTGTAGTGAACCGAGTGGCTCACGCTCAATCACTAGGAAAATGCCGCCCTCCAAATAGATGGTCACGCTTTTATATTTGGAAGTCTAGCATCAGAGAACACATATTTACTTTCTCAAATATTTTAACTTAACTCTTAAGTATTTTAACTTCGTCAAGTATTTTTTTTTCTGAATTGTCTTTTATTCGCCATCTTTATCACCTTCCACACCCATCTTGATTTATAATTTGTATATTTGTCTTTGGTATTAATTACTTGATACGGGCAAAATACTCGAAATTTGCATATGTAGCCATACCTCAACTTATTCCATTAAAATTTCATTAATTTTGTTACAAAAGATGATGATTTATTTGACTGATTTCAATGGCACACACAATCCACGCAGACTATGTAGTACTTTGTCACAGCTAGTGAACCTACCTAGGTTTACATAAGAATAAAGGCACAATTCTACATACTTATTTATGAACGACAGTCCACCACGCTACCGAACAAAACATTCATGCCATAAACAGTGGAATAACGATTTATTAACTAACATGGCACCCGTTAACCGAGACGGGTTCTTAAATCAAATTGAAGGCAAAACTTTGTTACGAGCGTTAACCGCGTAAGTTAGGACCGACTTACACCGCGCTACATGTTGTCGGCAACTGTACCTACCTACTGCTATATTATTGCTGCACGATATTTTTCTAAAAGAACTTGCAGAATTATAAAGGGATTATCAGTGCGTCAACTCTCAAGAATGACCATCGGTAATGCGTCAGATTTTTCGTCTAGATTTATGTTGTTTAAAAAAATATATGTGGGAATAGCTACCTTTATTGTGTTTGAATGGGCGCCCTTATTATGATTGGATTAAACTTTATGGTAACGCTGATTTTGTCGATGGTTGGAAAAAGATGGTGACAGTCTTGTAAAAGGAAAATAAATAAAAAATCAATGAACATTTTCAGTGTTTCTATTCAGAATCCTACATATATATATCAATATTTAATTAATTAATTTAAGGTCCTCCTTTTTGGAAGTCTGTTAAAAATACATCATGTCATTGATGAACAGCATGTCATTGATAAATAGCATGTCATTGACGAACAGCATGTCATTGATGAATAGCAAACCAATAGCAGTGAAAACTATGATACTGAGGGGAATCATCCGCCATCTTTATTACTTTCATTACATGTTTGTTATTTATAATATATATTAAAGAGCCAAAGAGTCATGGAGCGCAGCATATTAGGTGTCAAGCGGACAGATCGCGTTAAAAACACCACCATCGCTCCATTACTCGCATCGCTGATGTGGGGGTAAAAACCGCAAAGTGAAAGTGGGAGTGGGCTGGTCACGTGGCACGTATGGACCCGCAAAGGTTGGCAAACATCATTACAAATTGGACCCCAAGCAACGGCCACCGCAGCCGGGGCAGACCAAAACGACGATGGCAAGACGATCTAGTCACCTTTGCGGGTAATACTTGGTCACAAACAGCACAAGAACGCAGTGTGTGGAGGATTAAAGGAGAGGCCTTTGCTCAGGAGTGGGACACAAAATAGGCTTAATAAATAAAATAAAAAAAATATGTATTTATTGAAACCTTGCTATTATTTACTTTAACTTGGAAGAATACCCGCTGACTGCAGGTGGATCCATTTCTCACATGATTCCATAATATTTCATTAATTTTGTAAAGAAGAGAAGAACACTACTGAGAACATGGTAAATGTCACGATATATCGATTGATGATTTTCTAGTAGACGCCCCAACTCTTTGAATTTACTAAGGAGATAAGAAATGATGATTACTAAGATATTTAAGCCTATGGGGCCGTGTCATGAATCTAGCATCAATCCGACGTCTTATGTCTTAGGTAAATCTTATGTTTTCAGATAACAATATTACCGATAAACATAACCTTAAAAGCGGGATTCATCCGCCATCTTTATCACTGTCATTATCCATTTTTATTTATAATGTGTATTTATTGAATTTGTCCTTGCTATTAATTACTTCACATTAGCGAAATACTCGCGCTAGTCGCAGGTGAAGCCATTCCTCATCTTATTCCATTAAATTTCATCATTTCACTCATTTCGTAAAAAAGTAACAATATTACCACCGCTTCAACTGCACCAAATATTTTTTTTTACACGAAGATCATTTCCATTGCTCAGTGTGCTCAAGAATTATGAAGAGTGGCAAACGTTTCTGCACTTAGTTTATGTTTCAGCGTTATATTACTTCTACATAATTACTTTGTAGCGGACTAGGTCAATATTTCACTGTTATTATTAAAGTTCAGTTTATTTGTAAATCGGTCGCTCAATTTAGCGAAACACTATTTAATCTATTTACTAATATTTAAATAAAACACGGAGTAATGTAGGTTAAAATATCCAATTACACAACGAGAAAATTCACCACGAGAAAAAAAATCAGCAACTAAACAAAACTAGCTTCTACCCGCGACCTCGGCCGGTCTTCGATTATTCAATACCTCTATATGTTTTTATATGTATAAACAATAATACTGTAAAGTTTCATCAAACTTCGTTCAGTAGTTTTTGCGTGAAAGAGTAACAAACATCGATCCATCCATCCTCACAAACTTTCACATTTATAATATTTTTAGGATTAGTGGAAAAAAACAGAACATTATATCGAACTCTAAAGCTATGCTAACTATGTAACAGGTTAGCTACCTAAGTGCAAACAAAGAAGTGTTTCACAAAGGTGCCTAATTAGTGCCTAGCATGTCTAAATTAACGTTAGCAGTCTAAGCTAACAGTGCACAAATCACACCACCTCTGATTATTAATCGGCGTTGCGGATCTTTGAAGTTGTTTTAGTATTCCGTAACAATATTTTAAAACCATAATGTAATTTCTAAGTTATTCATTCAATGAATAACTATTTTCATGACTTGATATTGGGTATGGGCTTCCCTCAATACTAGGGGGTTTCGGGTTATAGTCCATCACATTAGCAGAGTACAGGGTGGACGTCTGGTGGATTTGACAGTTTCGATAACTGGTCATGTTATCTTTATATCGCTAGCCTTACAGCCGAGCTAAGGAAATGACGCATTCCCAGCGTGTGGTTTAGCAACCCAGCACAGCTCAGCGGAGATGCACCTTTAACCAAGGCGACGCTAAAAGACGACATTACGACGTAGCATCAGTTGGCAAATAATAGTAGCATAAGAGCATAGAGGTTCTTTTAATTTACGTGTATTTTTTTTAAAGGTGACGATTGCTTGGTCTAGTGCTTTGAGTGAAGGCCACTCGACTCAATACACCGAGTGGTTGCAGGTTCGATTTCCGCCAGCGGCAAATTTCGGAATTCGCCCTGGTCTGGGTGCAACTGGGATCGGCCCCAGTCCATCGTATGATACCCATAGTACAATATTTGCTTGGTTTGGGATCATACGATGTGTTGTCTGGCGTTTTTTTTTTTATAAATACATTTAAATGAAGCTACGGAACACATGACATGCAAGTACGGCTCTGCTATAACATTTTTTTTTTCTCTAACACGCTAAGGCAACATTAAAGTTTCGCGCTGCATTTACCTGGCGTGGCGTGGTCGCGTGTTGGCGCAGAAGCTTTTTATAAATGCGATGTCCTTTTAACAATTGCGAATTTATTAGTGAAGATAAATACATCAAATAAATACATCATCACGCCTGTATTCCCCGAAGGGGTAGGCAGAGTTGCATTGTAGTGCACCCACACTTCGCCGATGTATTTTGGTCCCAATGTAATAGGGAGCGAGCCTATTGCCATTGGGCCATAGTCCTGGTGGACTATGGCCCAAATCTCCCTCGTATTGAGGGGGAATGTGCCCGGTATAATGGCAATAGGCTCGCCCAGTGCGGGTTGGTGAACTTCACAAGCCTTTCTACAGACGTGCAGGTTTGCTCACGATGTTTTTCTTTCACCGTTCAGCAAGTGGTAATCATTGTTGAAAATAACATTGGCACATGAAAATTATCTCAGAGGTGCGGGCCTGGGATTTGAACTTGCACCCCTTACGTTCAAGGCGGGCGTTCTTGCCCGCGAGGCTACCACTGCTTAGTGAAGAATTTACAAAAAGTTCCGCAAAGCTAACAAGATGTGTTTATAAGGGATAGAAATATACAGGTCGGTGTCTGGTATGATACGCAATAGTAACTCGTAACACTTTTGGCAATTATTTGTATCAATACATGGAGCTTTATAACCTCAATCTCGTTTAGTAATAATATGAATGCTAGACAATATAAAATTACATTTATAATTATACTTATTTAGCAAGTGCGTGCTGATATTGAAATTTCATTATCATTTCGCTGGACACAGTTATCGAAATAAACCTGATTACATGACAGCGCCCAATTATATCAGAGCAGCAACGTAATTGCAAAAAATAGCTCACGTGTTTATAGATTAACTTTTTTAGAGAAGCACTCATTAACTCCAAGTTTATGGAAAGTTAAAACCAACATAGTGGCGTTGCAGAAGGCTTTTGTACTTTAAACCTGCAAATTTAAAGAATTTTAATCCTACAAACCACCTAATGACATTCCTCAGAACAAAAGTGTTGAACGCTACTTACTGTAAATGGATCAGAGCTATTCATAAATTTGGGGTAAGTACAACTAATCCACTTTACAGAATTGCGATTTAATAAACATCATTTTTTTAGGGTTCTATACTTAAAAAAGAAAAATCGGAGCCCTTATAGGATCACTTTAACACGTAAATAAGTTTGTAATCGCAAAAAAACAATTTTCTAATAATAAATTTACAGTTTTCGGGTTTTTTCCTTTACTTGTGCTATAAGACCTTGCTTCTTGCCAAATTTCATGATTCCAGGTCAAAAGGAAATAACTTATAGATGTTTGATTCCCTTAACAATGTACTAAATACGCAACATATTAATTTCAACTTGAAACCTCCACGCGTTCTTGATGAGGAAAAAGGTCTTGACAGACAGACCTACAAACGGACAACAAAGTGATCCAATAAGGGTTCTTTTTTTCTTTTTAGGGTTCCGTACCCATAGGGTAAAACGGGAACCCTATTATTGAGACTTCGCTGTCCGTCCGTCCGTCCGTCCGTCTATCACCAGGCTGTATCTCATGAACCGTGATAGTTAGAGAGTTGAAATTTTCACAGATGATGTATTTCTGTTGCCGCTATGACAACAAATACTAAAACAGAATAAAATAATTATTTAAGGGGGCTCCCATACAACAAAGGTGATATTTTTGCCGTTTTTATAGATAATGGTACGGAACCCTTCGTGCGCGAGGCCGACTCGTACTTGGCCGGTTTTTAGATACGGAACCCTTTTTAGTATGGAACATCCTATGGATTTTTTTTCCATAGGATGTTCCATACTAAAAAATATGTAAGCATAATGTAGAAAACAATCATATTTTGTATCAAAATAAGCTTACTTTATACATAATTGTATCTAGCTATATGACAAGCTTTAAGTCCAATATTGTAATTCACAAAGAAACTGAACCAGAGTCTAGACGTTATTGAGTTTTTGTAAGGGCACGTTGATTGTGCTGGTCTTATATAAAGCGAAGGTAAAGTCTGTCGGCTGAAAAGAGTTTTTAAATGAGTAAACAACTTTGCGTGATATAATATTTTGTTGAAGGTTTGACAAAAGGTGATGTGAAAAATGGAGGCACATGCTGTTTAGTGAAAGAAAATTATTTTGGTCGTTTTTAAATAAAATGAAATGGTTTAATACTAAATCACCGTGCGTGTGTTAATGAAAATTGGCAATATTTTTCGCAACCATTTTTAGGACTCCTAACTTACACAGGTTGTTTCAGAAGTCCGAAATAATAATTTGACGTTGGCATCAGTATCAGGTATACAATTGAATGGTATGAAAAATTGATTCAAATTCGACAATGTTTTTCCAACTTTTTTTTCGCCACCGATTTCTATAACTTGTAATATCTCGAGTTCTATGTTAAATTTTCATGTTCTGTTTTGTGAATATTGGTAGTCGCCCCTCATAAGTGTACACTGTTAAATTGGATTATGGATGTACCCAAAGGCCAAAACACGATACTTGTGATAAATATTCGAAGGTCTATAACTCAGAAACTATGGAGATATAAACTGTCTTCGCTAAGCATCCACATATGAGCTACTGTATATGTACCCAACGTATTATTTCAGACTTCTGATACACCCTGTATAATTGAACGTTTACATAAGTGACAGGTGTACAATAGAATGGTATAATTTTTTTTTTTTACTTTTATATTCTTGAGCGCGAAATATTCAAGTTCTGATTAGTGATCGCACCTCTGGGTTTATGTGTAAATCTCATTTTCATCCGAGATTACCACATGCTATGAAACGGTGAAGGAAAACATCGTGAGGAAACCTGCACGTCTATAGAAAGGCGTGTGAAGTTCACCAACCCGCACTGGGCCAGCGTGGTGAACTATAGCCCAAAAATCTCCCTCGTATTGAGGGAGAATGTGCCCGGTATAATGGCAATAGGCTCGCCCCCTATTACATTGGGACCAAAAATACATCGGCGAAGTGTGGGCGCACTACGGTGCACCTCTGCCTACCCCTTCGGGGAATACAGGCGTGATGATGTATTATTATGATTAGTGATTTCTAGTCGCCGCTCGTAGATGTATTTACACTGTTTCATAGGGTTAGGTCTGTGCCCTTAGGTCACAACATCATACTCTTTGTCAAATGCTCATAAGTCTGTAATTCAGACACCATAACAGTTCGGTGTAGTCTGAATTTACTAGGTATCTATATATTAGCTCCAGTATACTCGTATGTACCTACAATATTATTTACGACTTCGGATACACCATGTTACTTAATTAGACGATTATGTTTGGAGTTTTGTGAGAAGAAGTATGCACGAGTGTCATCAATTCAATCATAGTTTTTTTTTTTTATTGTTTTGTTATTGTTTAGATTTTAAGTTTCTATGTTAATTAATGTAATTGGTTTTGCCGTTTTAATTAACTATAAATAAATAAATAAATGTTGGTATATGGGAAAATATGTATTCAAATGTAACTTACTTATCAAGTTTATTCGCCGTCATAATGTAACAATCATAACTCACGAAACCTACAGCTTTAACTCAAAGGTTAAAATATTCAAAACGGTTTCGAGGTAACTAAGGTCTTTGTCATAGTCCCGGTCTAGTTAAAAAAAAGAATTTCGAATTATCTGCCATCGCGGCTCCTGGACGAGCGCTCATAAAAAGTGGGCAGACCGACGTGACTGCGATATGGCCGTGTTTAATTTTGAAACGGACGGAGGCGAGAGATTTTAATGAGAGATCAGGGTTTTCAATTATCTCTACTCCTTTTCGCGAAGTACTACATCACACTTTAGATAGATAGATAGAACTCTTTATTGTTCCACCTCTTAATGAAATACAAACTATGCATATACGATAACATAGATTAAAATTATATATATGCTACCTTAGCTATGAACGTCTAATTGCTTAAAACAAATAACCGTCCATAACTAAGTGAGTATATGCATAAACTAGATATCGGTAAAAAAAAAACAGATAACAGCGAGCGAACAAAGCAGAAATTGCACGAAAACATTGCGTCAGATCATTTCTTGACCGGGTCTTTTAAGGAGTGTGATGACGATGCATGACAGTGATAAAGATGGCGGATGACTCCACCAAGTATTTTTAAAGCCTTAATCTCTTAATGTCACTGTCACAAATGTGTATAAAGTCAAAGGTACACCAACAAAACAGACATCAAAGTACTTGGAACCCCGACGATTATTGGATTTATTTATTTTCGTCCTTTCACCCCGAGGTTAGATAAAAGATGCCTTTATGTCGTTTCTTACTTTGCCGAGCATATTTATTTCACGTTATATAACTCTGTGATAGAACGACTTGAAACCTTTTTGAAACTGTTAAGTGCTATCAGCTAACTGCTATCATGAAACTTGGGAGTATCTACTATTGTTTTTCTATAATACGTCCTCCTTTGAGCAAAGGCATCGATACCTGTTTTTTTTTTTGCAATTAGAATTGAAATCGTAAAATCAAATCTTTACATTATTTTAATAAGACGGCAACTGTAAATGCATTTAATCCTGCTAAGAACTATCTACAAACGATCGTACTAAACTCTACGCTAGAATATATGAAAATATTTTGATAGAAAACTCTTTATTTCAGAAGTTTTAGCTAGGAGAAGTCTATTAACAAAATATACTTAATTTTGCTCTTTCTACGGAGGATTAGCTTATATATAGTAATAGGTTCATGTAGGTCAAAAATAGAAGGTAGGGTAAAAATCCGTTACCAGTCTTTGTGCATAGATCACATTGGGGATGACTTCTTAGCCTGAATAGAAAATGAGTAAGTGAATTTCGCAATTATGGATCCAATATGCAAATAAAGAAAGGAAGAAGTCATAAAGACCAAAAAATACTTGTTGGGTGAAATGGTCAAACATTGAGGCAATAAATTAAAAGCGCTCCGGATACAAGATGTGTTAAACAAAACAGCAACATAATTCAACAAAAATATCACCTTAGTATTTATTACGTTAAATACAATACAAGTCGTATCTTAACGCGTTTTTGCCGCGGCTAAATAACAGTATGGCACCGAGCCTGTGGTGCTTTTTGCGCCGACGATAAATGACGCTTCTTGAGCACGAAGCACATTGTTTGTTGACCGCTGTCGTGTTTATGGCCTAGAAACGACACTATGCCACTAAAAGAGATTTATTCACACTTTAACCCAGCGCTGTATATGTTTGACTTAAATCGAGCGCAAAAAACAAGTTTAGGTGCCATTTTAATAGCAAATAATGGTCTGTTTTTATACGGCCACGTCATTGTAATAAAAGTAACATGCTAAACTGTAATAAAAGTACTAAGAAACGATTAAACAAATTGTTAAAAAGATAATAATAAACAAATATATAATGACGATGCCATGGTCTAGTGCAGTGGTGGGCAAACTTTCTTAATGGAGGGCCAGATAGTTTAAGAAATTTCAGAAGAGGGCCATAATTACAGCAAAAAGGCATATTGTGTTGAACTGTATTAAGTAGAATCCACTTTGTACTTCTGGCCCTGTAGCACGACCGCGTAGACAAAAGTTTTATCTCTTCCAACTGTCAGATTCGTCGAGAAAATGACGTCACACCATGCCATGTCCAGTACAAAAAGCTCGAAGTGACGTAATTTTCTCGACAAATCTGACAGTTGAAAGAGATAAAACTTATTTCCAAGCGGTCATGCTAAGGGTGCCGGACCGTCAAAATATAATGATTGCGGGCCATATGCTATTCATGTCGAAGGACCGTCGGCGGGCCGGATTAAATACTTTTGCGGGCCGGAGCTGGTCCGCGGGCCGTACTTTGCCCATCACTGGTCTAATGGTATGAGTGTAGGCCACTCGGCTCACCTAAACCGGTTGGTTGCGGGTTCGATTCCCCGAAGTGGCAGATTTCATAAATGGGCTTTTCAGAATTGGCTCTAATCTGGGTGTAACTGCGATCGACTCCAATCCATTATATGATACTCATAGTACAAGCTTTGCTTAGTTCAGGATCAGAAGATGGATACCTATGTGTTGTCAGACGATTTTATTTCTTTCTTAAGAGCTAGGCTCTTGTCGGTGGGGTTTTTTCCATTCATCCCTGTTTTCTGCTTTCCTTTTTACCTCCTGGTATGTTTTGGCATTTATTTTTTCTTTTACTTGGTCTAAATAAATTCTCCTTGGTCTTTCTCTGCTGCCTTCCAACTTTCCCTCTATTATTTTCTTCATAATTGCGTCATGTCTTATTATTATAAAAAAGTTATAAAAAAGTTATAAAAGTTATAAAGTTATATTGTTACCAATTATCTTATTAAAACCAATCCGGATGAGTGCTTTATTTTACACATTTGGCAAAGATCTTAAGTACGTCAAACCTATAATTTTATGTCTAGAGGAACGAGAAGAATATTGTTCTTCCAAGCGCAAGTACTTACTTGTGAATAAAAACAACAAAACGGCTCCAAACAGAATGAAACGGGTTTTGCTCAAGTCAGTTTTAAGTGTATCTTACACATTGCCTTTGTTCAGTTTTAACAATGTTCCCTGATAAATGAGATCCGCGTGCTTTGTATAACAAAAGACAGGTAAATAAGCTGTAAATACTTTAATGAGATTGAAACATAACGTTAGCTTCACAAAAACGTACAACAAGACTTAAAACTCAATTCTTTTTAGATAAAATATTTCAGTAATTGAAGAGTTGTTTATATTTTCATTATAAAATTGTGATTAAATTTAACTTTAATTACATTTGCAAGCTTTGCGTGATTTGTATATAAATTTTTTGGAAGACATTTTTCATTACTGCGTCAATGAAAAGAATATTCAGTCAGTCAGGTAGATGTGAAATGAAAATTCCCAAAATATATCACTGTATGGTAAATAAAAGTAACCTGTTGAAAACCGGCCAAGTGCGAGTCGGACTCGCGCACGAAGGGTTCCGTACCATTATCTATAAAAACGGCTAAAAAATCACATTTGTTGTATGGGAGCCCCCTTAAATATTTATTTTATTCAGTTTTTTAGTATTTGTTTTTTAGTAATTTCAACTCTCTAGCTATTACGGTTCATGAGATACAGCCTGGTGACAGACGGACGGACGGACAGCGAAGTCTTAGCAATAGGGTTCCCGTTTTACCCTTTGGGTACGGAACCCTAATTATCTTGGACAACGAGATTCTCATTAACTCATCGGCTGCTCACGATACTTCTATTCCTAACTTTGGGAATACGTTTAAAATTCACAATATTTAAAACCTTTTCGCAATTGAACAGGCCCTAAAGTGCTTTTCAGTGCTTTTCTGTCTATCCATTTTGCCTTTTACCAGTTGCCCGACGAAGACATAGTTTTAATTGGACTCCTTCCGCTTTGCTTAAGGTCGCTTAATTGAGTTTTTTGCGTTTGAAATTTAAAAGCACTTAATTTGGAAGTTAAGATTTTAACTCATTATACATTATAAAGAGTTTACAACTTACTGACCTCGCTTCGTAACGATTCTCAAGTTTTTGAAGTTTGTCACGTGATACTTAGAACTTGAAATCATGCCCCATTTTGAAGGATACTTTGTTTAAATTATTATTTACTACGTAAAACATTTAAGTAGACACCTACATCAGAAAATCTTGAAGAATGTTCAAACTTTTTGTAAATTATTCTTCAATAATTAAGAGATCATAAGTAGAAAGTTACAAATCCCCAAACATCTGCTATATCCAGCGAATTATAACTCACGTCATACTCCAATTACTTTCGCATTAAGAGCTTACACAACGTATCATCTCACAAAGAAACTAGTACCGTAATAAAAACTAATAAAAGTAAATCAAAGTAGCAACGAACTACACCAAAGGGCACGGAAGGGTAGAGCAAAAACTCAATTAAAACTTAGCTAATAGGTACGTACGTGGAAACGAACTAGTTTCTTCGTATCTTTTGTCTCATGCTTGTGATTGAGGTGTACTGTTTCATAGACAAAGAGCTGCCGGATAAAACTGCATTAATTAATTAAAAAAGCCGGCCAAGTGCGAGTCGGACTCGCGCACGAAGGGTTCCGTACCATTATCTATAAAAAAAATCACGTTTATTGTATGGGAGCCCCCTTAAATATTTATGGTACGGAACCCTAAAAACGCATCGTCATCGTTAAAAGTAGGTACCTACCGATTCGTTTTTGGGAAACGAATCAAAATTCTTAGTAGGCAACGGGAGCGTAAATTAGGAACCGTTTATTTTTAACCGACTTCCAAAAATAGGAGGTTCTCAATCGATTGGTATGTTTTTTTATGGCAAATGTTTTGACTAACTTCCCGTCGACTTTAAACATATGGTGTTGCTATACAAGTCTCTCTATGTTTGTTTATATGTTTAAGGATAGAAGACTTTATAACAGAGCATGAAACATATAAAGCAGCAGAACTGCGAAGCTATAATCACAAGTTTTATGGTGCGAATAATTCCCTGCAAAGTCATTAATAATTCTTTACATTTCTCTAATGATACTGTGTTTAAATACGAAAATAATCTTTCGCATTTTTTGCTGTCTGCCACCTCCTGTGCTATACAGCGTACACATGAAGGTACACATTGTCTTAAGGGTTATATTCGCAATACGAGGGATTGCACCGAGCTTAATAGTGATTTGGTTTCCTATAGTTACACTGTTTACATGGACAAATTAACAAAATTCTTCAAATCTTTATTAAAATTATCAGTATTCTCTTTCTATGTTAAATGTACACAAATAATAAACATAAAACATTAAGCAAATGCATTACATACATTCACACTTATTTATTCTCTGCAGCACAGTATAAACATTTCGAACAAATTGAGTGGTACGGCTGAGCGGACTTGGCCACCGCCCAGGGCGAAGTTGCCACGAAAGAATTCCCTCGCTGGGCCCAACTTGAGGTTCAAACTTCACAAATGACACCGAGGAGGCCGCGATAATTCACAGGCTAATGCCAAAGTTGGGAGTTGTTAGAATTTTTTACAAATATTAAGTTCCATTATCCGACCATCCGCGGGGCGATTACGTAATTCCGTTGTTGCAACCATGTTTCAACCGCCTTCTGCCAAAATGTATAGAAAAATAATATACCTAACCTAGTCCTTTTTAAGACAATATTAGAGAAGATCATTTACTTGGAAATTAAAAGTTATCCATATTCTTCAAAGGCTCTTTATAAATTACATAGGAATGTTTTTTTTTATTTCAGTAATAAATAAAGGTTACATTATCTATATTCCCGTAGCCTACATTTGTAAATACAACTACGGTATTGGAACTTATGCTTCAAGGGACAGATTTAATTATATAACCAAACAACTAAAATTAAACATGCAACCTACTTTTACAAAATTTAAATTAAAATACCTTTTAAAATTTTTGTTCCATTTCGGGGATGACAAGTTGGCGCTGTGACAAAAATTCATTAATGTTTTTCAGAACAATTCATTTAACTTTCAGAACTAGCCTGGACATGCAATATCTCTACGTAGCTCGCTACTGCAATACTCATAACTCGGACATATTTAAATAGAGAAACGTCTTATATTTAGGTCGCCATAGTAGAATAAGTAACTTAACTTAGCGTGCAATCTTCTACTATAGTTTTAAATGGCGAAGCTATGATTAATTATTAAAATATATCTGATAATTATCACCTGCCAATTCTGATTGGCAAATAAATAAGTTATTGTATTTAAATGAAATTGAATATTTCAATTATAAATACGTCTTTTTAACCGACTTCTTCAAAAACAACATCACCCACACTACATGCCAGTGTCATGTTACCGTGTTCTATCAAAAATACATTATATACCTGAGTATATTTGTGTACCTCCGAATCATATAAAACAAGTAATATGTGCCTCGTCTCGCATCATCTCCACTTCGCGTCAGCATCAAACAAAAGGCGAATTGTCTTTGTGTAGCGGGAACTGAATAATACATTTCACTTGAGTTTTAACATGACACCTATTCTTTGTTCTCTTTCCACTCGTCAGGAGACTCCGCGCATGGATACGTACGTAGATACGAGTGTATATGAATCTGCATAATAAAGATATCTCAGTTCTTTGCTATTCTCATTCTTAGAATATGGCATACCTTTTTATTGTCTTTTTGAGCCATATTTTTTAGCATCAGAATCAGACTTTTTTTATTCATGCAATCTAATACAGACACTTATGATACGTCAATAAACAAAAAATAAGAAGAGTATCTCTACCACTCCTTAAAGAACTATTACATCAAAAATGGTATAATTGAGACTTATAAAATTAACTTATCATCTATAATCTGGGTCAAATTACGATAACTATTTAGAAGAATCGATCAGTTCTATCATCGTCGCGTCTGATAACAGTTAAGTAACAAGTAATTAGAATATTTTCCATATTCAGAGAGCCGCTCCCCTGTAAATACGGCAAGAAAATCCTGCCCTCGTTAAATAAGAACGATTGAAATAAACATTACCTTCTAAGGAAATTACTGAGGAAACTCTGGCCAACCACTCAATACAAATTGTTATCCTTAAATTCTAACAACAAGTGCTACACATCGCCCGGCCGCGTAATTCCATTAACGTCAGGAATACATCACAGTCGGGTAGGGTTGCCAACCTTCGGATAGGAGCAGGAATCGAATAAATTGACATGGAAACGCATACATCAAGTTCCAACTCCAAAACTCAGTTGTGCCGCCGATTCACTTTTTTTAAGAAACAATCCCTGAAATGTATGTAGATCTAGGCATAAAATTCAATTCATGATAAACCTGCCGTGTCATTTTCAAAGCTTTGGTAAAATAAATAGGGTTGCTTTTCAATTTATTTCAGCAGCATCAAAAGGCGCTATCTTAGTAAATTTACTCATAGTGTTTGTTGCCATCTAAGAAATAATACTCCAGAACTTCCAATTTATATGCATATAATGTCGTATTTTGAAATCAATGTATCATTTAGCAACACAAGTCACATGAAATATGATAGTAGTAGGTATTGTTTTATTAGAACTAGCCGTGCCATACACTCTCTCACCAATAATACTCCTGTCAGCCGAGATCTACAGCGGTCCTATGAAGAAGCTGAGGTTTTACCCTCGATAAGTCCCGGAGAAAAGGTAGTGTCTTGGAACCAGTTTAATAGAGAGAAAGGGTAGGAAGAGTTGGTATAGCTGTAGCCAGTTTATGATTCAATACAATGTCTTAGTCATACAAATATAAAATACAGCCCTACCAGATCCGCAGCTCCCTCGTCCTAGCTGGATTTACGGCCAACGCCAGATGAAAGGGCTAGGTCCGCATCGTACCTCAACATCGTTTATTAGCACGTGTATGTTAGTACGGAGATTTATTGTGTTTTCCTCTGTGTTACCTTTTCCGCTAAAAGTCCACGTAACTCTACCTTAAATTGGTGTTGACTTGCCCAATTTTCTTAATAGTCTAAGTGAATAGGCTTTTATTAGTTATATCACCATATGAACCACGTCAGTCATCATCATCATCACATCATCACGCCTGTATTCCCCGAAGGGGTAGGCAGAGGTGCACTGCAGTGCGCCCACACTTCGCCGATGTATTTTGGTCCCAATGTAATAGGGGGCGAGCCTATTGCCATTATACCGGGCACACAGGTTTCCTCACGATGTTTTCCGTCACCGTTTCTTAGCAAGTGATAATCTCAGATGAAAATGAGATTCGCACATGGAACCCAGAGGTACGAGCCGGGGATAGAACCTGCGCACTTTGATTGCAAAGCGTGCGTTCGACCACTCGGCTACCACTGCTACCATGTCAGTCATTATTCATTAATTTATTAAACACGTATAAAACCAGTAGCAGTGGTAGCCGAGTGGTCGAACGCACGCCTTGCAATTAAAGTGTGCAGGTTCAAACCCCAGCTCGCACCTCTGAGATTTATGTGCGAATCTCTCTTGCTATGAAACGGTGAAGGAAAACACCGTGAGGAAACCTGCACGTCTGAGGGTACTTGACTAGTTCTCGATAGATGTGTGAAGTCTGCTAACCCGCACTGGGCCAGCGTGGTGGACTATGGCCTGAATTCCCCTCACGTTGAGTGGAGGCCCGTGCCCAGCAGTGGGACGTTAATAAAAGGGTTGTAACTTGTTTTGTTTGTATCAAACCACATTATAATAATGTCATAACTGTGTTTCAGTTAAATTAAATATACCGTTCCCTAACAAAACCTTTTAGTACTTACTTCAAATAATTTCACGCGTCTCAAATTATTTTTATTTAATGTAGACAGTTCTTTCAACTTTAGGTCATACTACTTAAGACAATTGAATATTTCAATAGAAATTGATATTTCACAAACCAATACATTTATTTAAGTTTAACAAACCGTAAAAATATTTCAAGTCACAATAACCTTTAGAAATGCAAATGCATCATCAAATTTATAAAACAATGAAATTCTTTCATATTATATGTAGGTGACTGCGTTTGAAATAAAATCTGTGTTGTATTATTTCGTAAATAAGTTACGCGGAGACTTGTTTTAAGTCTTCAACATAATTTGAGTCTTCAACATAATTTGCTATTTTTTTTGTATCAACAATATGTTTATCGTAATCATCGAAGGCGCATGACAATTTAAAACCTATTTAGCTTCAAAATAGACGTTACGGAGCGCACGTAGACGGAATAACGAGGAGGGGTCGTCTTCCCCTCATTCTCGAGGACCCCTCACATAAAAATAGAATTATTTTTGACAGGTCCCAACCTTATTTTCGAAATTGTTGACGTCGCTCCAAAGTTCTATTCAAATTCAATGGATAATCTTGAAGATGTAAACGCGGATAAAAAGAAAATGAATAATAGATATCTTCGCGTTCCCTACTTTTATTTAAAACGTGACGAGCAAACTCCGCCTATTGGTTCCTCTGATGTAATTCTAATTATGCTGATTTTCGAAGGAAAAAGACGACGCGAACATGTATTTATCGTTTGTACATTACCGACTAAACGAGTTAAAAGAACCACACATCTGGGCTATTTGACTTGCCATAGATATGTGAAGGTTTTTAAAGTTAAGGGGGTTTGGACCATTTGTCCACCACGCTGGTCCACCAGGTTGGTGAACGTTTCGTCAGAGCCTCGTTTGTTATTCCACAGGGTGTACCACGGGCAGGTTCCATAGATGGTAATTGGACCCCTTATACCCCATTTATAAATAAGATACATTTATAAATTTATTGGCCAATTATTTACATAGGTCATTTTACTTAGTAACGCATAGGAATGTAGGACAAAACTTACCTGCTTATCCGCTGACGACAAGTCAGTGCTTGTGAAAACTTAAGGTTCTTGTGGTACTAGCTAACTTTTAGTATTACGAAATGTATTGTATTAACCCAATACAATAAATTTCGTAATGCTCACAATACTTCACAACATTAAATCAATATTTGTATTTACCACAAACGAGAATAAACATAATATTTTATTTTTCAAGGAACCGACGGCACTGTAATCTTCTTATATCCGCCCTTTTCTTTGTTTTGAAGTGTTCTAGGGTTCGTGCTCGATAAAGGCTTTGTACATATGAGGGGCCAAGGGTTGATAATCTATTTCAGTTTGTGTGCGTCCAAAGGGATCGTTAATATACGAATATAACAGGTGTGTGTGTGTTTTCAGTATGAAAGAGGTAAATGCGTTATCCATTTTACAACGTGATAGTGTAGTTTCGGGCACCTAAGGAAAAAATATGACTTTAAGGTTTTCCTTAAAGTATCCATCTACGATATTCCATCGTACGAGTATTTCCTGTACTTCTAAATGTGCGAGAGTCTAAATATGGCAGGATTTCATGAACGAGCAGAAGTATAAAATTTATTCGCCTTTTTTTATTACAAGCTTTATTTTATTACAAGCTTTATTTATTATTATTATTACAAGCTTTATATTAACTTGCAATGTATGTCCGGGTGGAACCTTGCAACTGAATTTTAAATCAGTTATCTTTAACCGATTGAGCTGAAATTTGGTATACACGCTTACTTTGGACGTCAATGCATGCTTATCTATATGACGTCATTCTAATTCCAATATGGCGGATCATCCAAAATGGCAGAATAGTTATTTTTTCTGCACTACCACAGTATGGGTATCAAATGAAAGGGCTTCCTGAGGAGAACAAGAAAACTAAGGGCATTTAAATAAAAGTTTGTTTTTTTTAAGTATTTTTTAACCTTATTTAAGTTTAATCTGTTGCAAGTAGTGAGGGGAAGAACCAAATAGCCAGTGTGACCTAACATAAAGTAATCAGTCATTTAAATTTCTCTCATAATAATTTGTCAAATGCATTTTCATCCCCAAATAGTTATAAGTAGGTTCTTTTTCAAGTATAGGTATCCATCCATTCCGTTGGATGAATCATGCTACATTGATACCCCATTCCGTGATTTCCCTCTAGAGAAGGCATCAAGTTTGAAGTAAATCTGCGATATCTCCTGTAATGTCTCCCCTGGCGTCCCGACCGAACTCGCTGACCGTAAAATTGTAAAAAGTACCATAAATCTTTGCCTTTTACTTCGTTTTTTAGCCAAGAAAAATCAAGAGCGGTGGTCACAATAGATGTATTGATTTAATGAACGCAAGCGGACATGCGTAAAAAAGAAGGCATAGAAATATTCCATCGCTTGATCGTTTCAGTCAAAGTTAAATAATATCTTAAGCAGTGTAAAGATATTGTAGATTGTAAATTCTCTTTGTGGTTATAATACGAACATGAGACAGATTATTAAAGAAGTAAATCAAGCAAAACAAACTATAAAAAAGTAAAAAAAATATCGGACTTAATATTTTTTTAAACGCGATAAGATGAAACATGAAATGTTAATAATATAATATACATATATACCATTAGGTTACTGTTATAAGAAAATGAATGAAACACCGACGCTCCACGAAGTCTGCAATCTGTGAACATGTACAGGACCGCACCCGCCATTATATCAGATTTGATAAACCGCATATCCTCGCAAAAGAACACCGACTCCGACCAAGGATGATACGCGAGGCCATTGAAATTAAAAAACATCCTAATTTCAATAGGGAAGATGGCTGGGTGCTACCACCAACTTGGGATCCAGTAATCAATATGATTAAATCCAAAACCAAGTGTACCATTGCAAGACCTCAGGACACCGTAAGCACTTTCTGCGTGGATCGGACCGCAAACAACAACTAAATATGAGGGTACCCAGTTATTAACTATGACATCAGGACGTCTAACACCTCAGTCCCCCCGTGACCATGGTTGCTGTAAAGCAGCCGAAACGTCGGGAAAATAAAATAGTAAATAAACGCGATAAAATCCGTAAAATAGTTTAATTTCAAGAAAATATTTGCTTTATATTCATAATCTTTTAGTAAATTTCAGAGATTGTACCTTCAATCGAGATAGGATGCTATTCACTTGAGCGCTCAATTCTCCAAAGGCGTTAAAGCCTCTGTTCTAGTCGATTACACTCAGGAAATGCAAGGTGTGAGATGACTAGTCATTATTTTAAGTAACTGCAGTTATCTATTACATAGAAACAAATTACGGGTAGTTCTAGTTCCATTAATTTTGATATATAAGAACGTACATATTTGTATTATATGCATGTGGAATAAATGGGGAAGTAAGAAGTAAACAAGTCACACATACTTCTGTAATGTTCGATTACAATTAAGTTTCATTATATAACATTTGTGAAGCTAACTTGCCGCTTATACCTTAAAAGCAAAGCAGGTGCAAAGCAATCAAAGTCAAAACTCAAGGATTATTAGCCGTGTCTAGATAAATTAACTGTTTGCTGCCTCGAGCTGCGTTAATTACTCTTTTGACGTTCCAGCTTTTATTACTTGATTTTCTTGGATTCGTTTTCTTTGCATTGTTAACGAATTACTCAATAAAAATCCTTAGTTTTTATTACCACGATACTATAGCAATGAGGTTTTGTAATAAATGTAGCAAGATTGACTACGTATTAAGTGCCTCATCTAATTTAGCAAGGTGTAACAGTAGTATGGACGGTTATACACGTCAGCACAAAGGCCCGCCATTAGTCCAGATGCAGACCCAAGATCTAGATTAACCCGACACCACACCGAAGATATCCCGGACGTTAGCTTATACGAAATCAGAATGGCTCTGAAATAGCTTAAAAACAACAAGGCACCGGGCGATGACGGAATCACTACTGAACTTCTGAGAGCGGGTGGAAAACCGGTACTTAAGGTCCTCCAGAAATTGTTCAATTCCGTCATTCTCGAGGGTACAACGCCTGAAGCATGGAACAGAAGCGTGGTGGTACTGTTCTTCAAGAAAGGTGATAAAACCCTGTTGAAGAACTACCGACCCATCTCGCTTCTGAGCCATGTTTATAAGCTGTTCTCCAGAGTCATTACGAATCGTCTCGCACGTAGGTTCGACGAATTTCAGCCACCCGAGCAAGCCGGGTTTTGGAAGACCTTTAGCACCATAGACCACATACATACGCTGCGGCAGGTTATACAGAAGACGGAGGAGTATAACCGGCCACTATGCTTAGCCTTTGTGGACTATGAAAAAGCCTTCGATTCCATAGAGACGTGGGCTGTGGTTCAGTCCGTCCAGCGATGTCGCATCGACCACCGATACATCGAAGCGCTGCATTGGAAGATTGCTTCAAGCTGCTGGATTGGGATGGACTTGGCATCAATATCAACGGCGAGCACCTTACTAACCTTCGGTTTGCAGATGACGTCGTGGTCATAGCGGAGTCGCTGGAGGAACTGAACTCTATGCTCGGTGATCTCAACAGAGTTTCTCAACAGGTAGGTCTTAAAATGAACATGGATAAGACGAAAATCATGTTGAATGTCCATGTCGCACCTCACCCAATAGTCGTTGGGATCTCTACTCTCGAAGTTGTCGACGAGTACGTATACCTGGGACATACGGTCCGATTAGGTAGATCCAACTTCGAGAAGGAGGTCACTCGACGAATCCAACTCGGCTGGGCAGCGTTCGGGAAACTGCGTCACATCTTCTCGTCCGATATTCCTCAGTGCCTGAAGACAAAAGTCTTCGAACAGTGTGTGTTGCCAGTGATGACGTACGGATCCGAGACGTGGTCGCTCACAATGGGACTCTTAAGAAGGCTCAGAGTCACTCAACGTGCAATGGAGCGAGCTATGCTGGGAGTTTCACTGCGCGATAGAATCAGAAATGAGGACATCCGCAGAAGAACCAAGGTTATAGACATAGCTCGAAGGGTTGCACGTTTGAAGTGGCAATGGGCCGGACACATTGCCCGGAGAACGGATGGCCGTTGGGGCATCAAAGTCCTAGAGTGGCGGCCACGATCAGGTAAGCGGAATGTGGGACGACCCCCGACCAGATGGACGGACGACCTCACCAGGGTCGCCGGGAGTCGATGGGCGCATAAAGCCCAAGAACGTAATTTGTGGCGATCTATGGGGGAGGCCTATGTCCAGCAGTGGACGTCCCTGGCTGATAGATAGATAGATAGAACAGTAGTAACCTCAGGACAGTATTTTGTTCAAACCTACGAACAATCTGGGGACCCAAGGATAAAATGAAAAATGGAGCCCTCATAATCCAAGGGTTCAATGTGCCTACCAAGCTTCCATTTTTTGCCAAATAATTTAAATTACGAACATCGAATACGTTCCAAAATGATCTCAAAAAACGTTTTACCGAGATCTATAATCACAATCACACAACAAAGGCAACCCCGCATACAATCCCATCGCAATTGAAAGTTGCTCAATCACTTCGAATATTAATTACCCCCCCAACTTTTTAATGAAACTAGGACCCGCCGAAAAATACGCAAACCTCAAACACGCAAAGCTGCAAAACTACGAGACTGGAATAATGTCTGGGACAGAAAAAGTTTACGCTTTGAACTCTAGCGAGGGTAAGTGTTTTGCATTTCGGACCACGCAGCCTGCATACCAATGTGTAAAAGGATTGATGTTTGCACAAAGCTACACAAAAAATATCCAATCTTTTACCTAACTGCTAACTTTGTGTACTTTGGAGACTGAATTGACATTTTTTTTTTTATAGAGTACACCGTAGACTTTTAGTTTTTGACATCTGTCGGAGGGCAGCAAATGTTTGTAAGTGATATTAAAGGATTTATTTTTAGTTACGTACACTCCACCGTAGACGCATTCACTTCGTATTGCTTTAAGGGTCCGTTCACAGAATAAAACTGCTGGCTGCTTGATAGTTGTGGTTTTACGAGAACATACGCGCAGTGGGAGAACATTTTGTATAGAAAACCTTGACCTTGAACGCTGCCATAGATAATGGCACTGAACATCGCGGCATCGGTTGCCTTAAAACCCATAATTATCGTTCAACGAGTTTAAAGTTGTGAATAGAGCCTTACGTAGTTTTAACCTTTGTCCTGAACTTAATATCTGAACCGTTTAATATGCAATATATATTTTGATAAAATAAAATTTATACATAAAAATATTCTTATCTATTCAACATTACTAACATTTATTACAAAAATCATTTCATATTTACCAAACAAAATTATTGTTGGATAAGAGGTTAAGGGATTAGCCGACCTTAAAATTTGATTTGCCTTTGTAAAATTGGATAAGAGTGTTTTGGACCGTACTTATTATTCAATTATGCAGATACCTACGTAGCTATAAAATTTTATGCGTTACATTATTATCTTCGGTGCTTTTGTGTGTATAGATTAGTTTGAAAAGATGGCTTTATTCTAGGGAACAGTAGATTTTTTTATTACGATATACAAAGGAAAAGAGGGTGCCGTTAAAGTAGCAGGAAACGAAAGTTTAAGGCAACTTTTATAGGGAGATCGGGGCTTTAGATATCTTTGAAAAACTTTTTTGCTACGTCCGATAAAATGTTTCGTACGCATGTAATCCTCAAAATTCGGCGTGATTTGTCACCACCGAGATAAAGGAATCGTTCCAAAAATTTTCGGATCACTTAAATCGTATCGTATTTTATTTTTCAGATTAAACCCAGACGCGGTTGTACTCATTTCTACCACTGTTATACGACTTCACGTCGGCTTATTTAAGAACTGAGATTTCAACAAGTCTAAAAACAATAGCGTGTATTTATCTTTTTGTGGTCTTAAAACTCATCTACAAAGGAGTCTTTTATTACTTCGTATTAAATATTTGGAAGACTTAACGCTAAGATAAACCCTAAAAGATAATGAAGAAAATGTAATAATCTTTTTTTGTCTGCACGCACAAGGAAAATATAGTAAACACTTTATCTCGGTACTAACAATTAACCTTACGACCAGCAACTCCTATTAAACGTAAAAAAACTCGTAGTAATGCTACTGTTTCATCTTTCACGTATCTTCCATTGTGTTTCACTCACTGTGACTTTTTACTTGCCGTGCTAACTATTTTACGTAGACGCAAATGACCAGCAACTCCTATCCAACGAATAGGCTCATGTTAGAGTTATTGAATAATCTTTTCACGTATCTTCCACTGTGTTACACTCACTGTAACTTTTTACTTGCCTTGCTAACTATTTTACGTAGACGCTAATGACCAGCAACTCCTATCCAACAAATAGGCTCATGTTAGAGTTACTGAATAATCTTTTCACGTATCTTCCACTGTGTTACACTCACTGTGACTTTTTACTTGCCTTGCTAACTATTTTACGTAGACGCTAATGACCAGCAACTCCTATCCAACGAATAGGGTCATGTTAGAGTTACTGAATAATCTTTTCACGTATCTTCCACAGTGTTACACTCACTGTGACTTTTTACTTGCCTTGCTAATTATTTTACGTAGACGCTAATGATCAACAAATCCTATCCAACGAATAGGCCCATGTTAGAGTTACTGAATAATCTTTTCACGTATCTTCCACTGTGTTTCACTCACTGTGACTTTTTACTTGCCGTGCTAACTATTTTACGTAGACGCAAATGACCAGCAACTCCTATCCAACGTATAGGCTCATGTTAAAGTTACTGAATATCTTTTCACGTATCTTCCTCTGCTTTACACTATATGGTACTTTCATTCCAAGCGACAACTCGCAAAATCGACCAATCGTAACTTTTGTTGTATCGAATCCTGCTTATCGTTTTCACTGTCATTCCTTCCATCATTGATATCATTGATGATGACGTTATAATTTTACACGACAAATTATTCGATGGTGTCTCGATCCTAGAGTAACTAGAGTACCCATAACGACTCTACTCTTAGTATGGCTCTGCGGTAATTATTCCACCATTGTTGTTATCTCATGTACCTGTAGTATACGGCAACTATATGGGAAAATAACAATGGCGGAATCAGATACACCAGAAAAAATTACCGCAGCGCGGGCTCGATGGCATCTCCGTTATAATATCTCCATGGTATCGATTCTGGGAGTCAATTCCCAAAATCGATAATCGAGAGGTTTGGGTATATGGTATCTCGTTAGAAGTGGTCTGTGTTGCAGCCGGGCAAGTACCGTGTCAGTAAAGTTGACAAATGCCTCCAGCACGCTAAGTGTTTACCGACACCACTTGAGACAAGGATGTGTGAGTGAGGCCATCGGATACATGCTGAGAATATCCAATAGTGTCTGACACCTCTTAGGGATGTTTTAACCTTCGTGATTCCTTTTCCATCAATACAAGATATACCACGTAGTTATTTATTTTAATTTAAAATTGATTTTCTGCACCGCTTTTAGTAGATAATATCACAATAGAATTTATTGGTACAATTATTTTTTATTAGTTTGGCAAAATCCTTTCAAAACGTGTTAAAATGCATATTACGACCGATTAATTTGCGAGTGATTATTAAATATATAAATCACTGTAACTACGTATTTTCAGGATAAAAACTACACGTAGCTAAGCGTGCTGCCGTCTTTTTACGACGGTTAAATATAAACTTGAGGTCACTACGTCTTGTTGGACTAACCAATATGGTTCAGTTGTAGTTTGTGTACAGTAGAATCTAAGTCATAAGATCCCAAACTAAGTAGCTTTACTTCCTACTATGGGAACCATACACTAGATTGGGGACGATCCCAGTTACACCAAGACCAGGGCATTCCGTACAGGCCATTTCTGAAAATTGCTTAAAACTGAGGCTCACACATGAAAATCTATAACCATTGTTATTCTTTGTAAACGACCACACGGCGACTGAAGGTAAAATTATTTTCCCTCCTGCATCATTCAGGTGTGGAACGCGAGCCGGTAATACCTGCTACAATTTTTGTAATCCCACAAAGTATACCTAGATTCAATCCCGCGATACAACGATGTTCCTTTGAGAGCTACATCCGTGTATAAAAAAACACGGACTTTTCGCAACGCACGCGCGGGTGACAAAACGCAACAAAAAAATTTGTTAATGAACCACGTTCACGTCTATCTAAATCCCACAAACACGTACGTTTCGCTACACGGCTTTCGTAATTAAAATTCTCTAAACATGTTCCATATTTTTAAGGTGACACATTTTTGTATAGCTCTTTGGCAACTTATATACACTCGAATATGAAAATTTTAATATCCCCAAGACAAGCGAAACTCTTGTCCCGAGAAGGGCGGGCCTTCAATATTTTATGAACACTTAAAACTAAATTAGATTTTTCTCGAGTTTGAAAAAGTATTATAAACCAACTCGAGCACCTTTAAATTATAACATAAAAGCTTTTTTGTGATGTAACTTTTTAAATTAATTTTCACAATTATATTTTAGAGTTTCAATGAAGAATTTGAGCAATATATTTTTTTTAATGATAGTAAAAAAAAAAGAAATATCGACGATGTTGGTAGAGTTTGGCCAACGAAAGCTGTGCACGATATTTTTTTTAAATTCCAGCATGGTAACTATTCCTGATTGTCAAAACTGTCCTATACGCTGATGAAATACGTTGATCATGTTCTTAATGTGGAAAATCAAAGGACCGTATTTTTGAAAATGAGCTTGAGAAGATTTTTTTTTAATTGAGACATACTTTTCTTACAGAAATATAGTAAAGCAAAGACGCACAGTTTTTATTTCACCTGAATCCTATTTATCAATATTAACGTGTTTTTTTAAAATATAACTTATGTACTAGTATCAAATCGATTTATGTGTTGAAAGCTTCAGATTTTTTTAAATTGCCGCCTTTTTTAATGGTCAGCCTTCGTTGGCCAGACTCTAATTAGATTAATAATGAAATCTATTATTAACCGTAGTAAAGTATCAATGGCTAGGTCTAGCGGTTTGAGTGTAAGCCGCTCGGTGCACTGCACGAGGCGGTTGCCATTTCGATTCCCAGCAGCGGCAAATTTCGGAAATGGCCTTTCTGGAATTTGCCCTGGACTGGGTGTACCTGGGATAGTCCCAGTCCATTTTATAGTACCCATAGTACAAGCTTTGCTTAGTTTTGGATCATACGATGAGTATGTATTGTCTGGCAACATTTATTTGTTCATTTATTTTTTAATAATAGTCGTGATCAATCTTAAATAACAATTATAGGATGTAAAACGACGTTATTAAACTGCCTATTCTTAAAAACTAATTGCCACATAACCTAAATGCAGACGTAAATCAAGCGAAAGTCGAACAAGTGAAGCACGACTCAGCTTATCCGGGCTACAAGATCCGGTCAGATCTGGGCCGCATCTAATCGCCAAATACACGGATATTCCATTTGCATCGCATCCGCTACGGCCCACGCATTCGGGTGGAATTCATTCGAACGTGTACTACTGGGTCGAATTTGTAATAGTAATACGATTTAGAGAATAATTTTAGATTAAAATTGTAACCTTAATTGTCATAATTAAGTGTCAAATTTTCAGTATGTATGATACAATAAAAAGATAGATAGAGTACTCTTTATTGTACACACCAAACAAAGAAAATATTACAACATTCATAGTTCTAAATACAGTATACAGAAGAATCATATACAGAAGAATATGATTCGAATTCGAATTCTACAAAAGTAAAACACAATATACTATCTCCCTCTTCTTTTGTTTATTAAAACAAAAACTAAACGTTCTCGCGGATAGATGTTCAGCGAAAGAAAACCTCCGTAAAAACAAAAGCAAAAAGGCAGTAAATAAAAAATACCTGTAACATATTACTATGAACCGTAATATCGGAGTTTATATGCATGACCGATACCGAAGTATACGACCGGACGCATTTCAAAGATATGATGTACGTACGCAGAATGTGAAAGGACAAACGGATAAACAACTGCTAATATTTAGATAAGGACCTCAATTCGCGGAGTCCCGTATGACCAACAAAGTTAAGCTGAAAGAGATAAGGGAAACCGTATACCATACGTGCGCTTTCTTTGTGCTTACATCCAAAAAGATGAGTTTTACGCTTGCATTGTTGCTACGCGAGGGATTTTTAAATTATTAGATAGTACTGCGATACAATTTTGTCCGGATGTCCTTTCTACTGGTTTTATTTTTCCGGGCTTGTTGGAATCGTTTTCAGTTGACGGTAAGGCAAAAATACTGAAATCTATTGTGTATTGTTTGGATCATAAACTATGTTTCACAAATATTGTTACTATTAGTAAATACTTTTCAGGCTGCGCATAATTAAAACAATTGATTTTCTACTGTTATGGGACGTATACGTCTCACGCTGGGCTCAACGTAGACGTTAATAGGAACAAAAGGATTTTTTGTATATGTCCATGACATTTACGCTCAGTGTAACGTCTACGTAAGATATTCGTACACTAAGAATTGGTCAGCGTCGTATTAGCCAACTGAGAATAGTTTTCCTTAGTTAAATTTTACGTAAACGATAACGAATAGCGTTACCAAGCGGACGTATAAAATCATAGTAGAGCCACAGTTCGACTTAGCCGCAAAACTGTAGAGTCATCCAATCGCGGGACATTTTTCCGTCGGATTATTCTTGCAACAGACTTTTTAGCCGCTCTCCCGTTTCATAATTTATTTACCAGGTAACGTTAAGCCCTACGGTCTCAAATAAAATAAAACTACTATCATTCTCGTTTGGGAAGATGAGTGTGAGAGATTGCGCCGTAATAACTTCGTTAACACCTAGAATGTGTTGAAAACATCACTATATTATACACTCCGTTGTGGTTGAAATAAGATGTATGAAGTTGCTCCCTAAACTTGTTTGGTTCCTGTAAATTTTCTTAGAAAACGAAGTATAAAAAAACTTTACTACAAATAAACGACGTAGTATAGCAGTTTACTAACTTTGAATTCATAATGCAAGCTTCTCCCCTCTTTTAGATCCGAGACAGGTAAATATATGGTATATGCCGACTTAATTTGATTGATTTTTATTTAAAACCTAATACAGATTCATTGTTGATAATAAGCGTCTTTTAAATGTTACATTAAGTGTAAAATAGGTTGTTATAAATTGGTTTGATATTTATGCACTTCGCTTATCGAGAATATTAAAAATGTATGATTAACATTCGCAATGATAGTGTTGTGTGATGGGAAATGGGTGAGTTTAAGTTTAATTTATAACTACTACTACTACTACAGCCCTTTTAACGTCCCACTGCTGGGCACGGGCCTCCCCTCAATGCGAGGGGGATTTGGGCCATAGTCCGCCACGCTGGCCCAGTACGGGTTGGCAGACTTCAGACATCTATCGAGAACTAGGCAAGTTCCCTAAGACGTGTAGGTTTCCTCACGATGTTTTCCTTCACCGTTTCATAGCAAGTGATAATCTCGGATGAAAATGAGATTCGCACATAAATCCCAGAGGTGCGAGCCAGGGGTTTGAACCTGCACACTTTGATTTGCAAGGCGTGCGTTCGCCCACTCGGCTACCACTGCTTTTTTATAACTAAGGTAACTAAAAGATTATTATAACTATTTGTTTGTAAAACAACAAGTGAAGTTAGAACACGGTAATTTCGTCGGAAGCACGTAACGTTTTGATGGCGCTCGTTTCAAAATTTTCGCCAGATAGCGTCACCTACATTGCTAAGTTTTAAGTCTTTTTTCCGTGTTGCCCGTATCTCTTATGAATGCTTTGCATTATTCGTATTTCCAGATAATTTTATTTCTACACTTACAACTTAGGAGATAAATGATACGTGCTTATGTTTATAAACTACACTTCTACTCATACCTTTAAGAGTAATGATAGATTATTTCAGGTATGTAAAAAAATGACACCCAAGAGATTCTTGGCATTATTAACACGGCAGTGCTTTGCGAGGTCATATTGGCTCATGGCGAACTTTCATTCAGAGCGCAGTGCTTACAAAGTTAGTACCTATATGAGTCAATATAACCTCATGACGCAACTGAAAGTACACTAAAAATTCTTACACACCGAACGTGTCAAAAAGACATTTGCGTCGCATGTAAATTCAGTAATTTTCTTACAAACTTAGTAAGTATAGCGTAACAGAGATGAATAAAAACAAATAGCAATCTACTTGCCCACCTTAATCCGTCCAATCGTCACCTTCCGTCGTCTAGCTATGGCTGTAGCAATTAAATATTCAAATAGACAGGCCACAATAATTAAACAGCACCAGGAGAGCAATTATCCAGTGCCTTTTTACCCGACCTCTCGTCTCTTTTATGTTTCACTCAACAGGCGAAGACATAGTTTTAATTGGAGTCGTTTCGAGCCACGCAAAGAGTCTTTTAATTAAAATTTTAACTCTTGATATTTTAAAAAGACCATGATGGCTCGCTATCCACGGTTATCGCTGTAACTTCCATTGTGAACATTTTTATCTTCAAGAATTCCTTTGAGTGTCTGAACCGTATATTTAAATCGTTGTAACTAAAACAAAAGCACAACATTTTATTATCTATGTAACCAACCCGCACTGGGCCAGCGTGGTGGACTATGGCCTGAATCCCCCTCACATTGAGGGGAGGCCCATGCCCAGCAGTGGGACGTGAAAAGGGCTGTATAAGTAGTAGATTTTAGGTACTTAATAAAATTGATATCGATCTGGAATCAAAGCTGTTATTTTGAGTTCCCCATAACTTAATTTTAAGCCACAAAAACTGTCTGTCTACATTATCCTACTAAATGTTGTGACAATAAATGTATAATATTGGTAGAACTCTTGAAATGGAATACTTACTCCGCCGTCAAAAATGTCAGACTGCAAACTTCGTAGCAGATACATTAACCAAGTTGGTAGGTAAAGTGCAGAAGACATTTCAGCCGAAACAAGCTACTCTCAAACTAGTTCGTGATTTATTATTGTACTAAAACTATCTGAGTATTTAGTCTGGGGGTCTAAGCGTCACTGTTATCAGCATCGCGAGTTTCTCTACTTCGCCAACTCTCACCTATTACTTGGTAAGCAATTACCCGCCCGACTGTAATGAATACAAGAATGTTTTCAAGTGCAATTATCATAAAACTGAATTTCGCTTGCACAATTTTCAAGTTTCGTTTAATGGGTTTCTTAACGTTGGCAGTAAGTAACCTGGGTAATATATTTCGGCTCAGAATACCGCTGATTGAAACAAATGAAGGACTAAATGGTTTCAAAAATTTCACCGTATCGAGGAGATGAAAGGCTATTTGACTTAAGCGACACTATGGGTGATATTGACTTATATACATATTTAGAATCAGCTAATTTTACTGCGTCGAATGAGTATGCTCTCCTGTAAAGTTAATATAATGTCGCTTAAGTCAAATTGCCTTTCATCCCTCGATATATTTATCGCATGTATTTCTCGCCATACGCTTGCGAGTACTCAGTATTCAAAGTGCCTATAGTCTTTATTCAAATACTAGCCCAAACACATAAGTACTTTAATAAATTTGAACTCAAAGCTCATTGTTTATATACAAAATAATTTGCCAAATGAATTACGACCCTTTTAACTGCTGATAATGGTACTTGTCATAAAACCATGTTTTACGACATTATAGAATCTCGTAAAACAAACTTTGTTTATGCATAAACAGGACCGCGTGGGTTAATTACATTTTATGTACAGCTTTGTTTTAATTATTTTAATGTACGATATGTTATTCAGAATTCAAATTAATTATGTATGACCAACTTTTCACATAAACTCGGTTTTTATTATCAACTGTGTGATTCTTATAATCGCTGTAATGATCAAAGTTAAGGATCGAATAGTAACGCTCTGTACCCACGAATTAACATGGCTTTTTTATTTAAATGTACTGTGTATTAATGTAAATAAAGATCTAATTTACGTGGTAAACGCGACCACGCATCAATTTGCATTCTCGTAATTGATAATATTCGTTGAAAAATGTAATTTTTCTATGACTTAGTTATGCAGTTTGTTTTGGGATTAGAAAAAAATTGGTTGCACACTTGTCCACACTCCTGTGGACGCAACTAGTAAAGTCTTGAATTAGATAGTTAACAAATACTTTTGTCTCTTTTAATCAACTTGCTTCATCGCACTTCTGGTCCAAGGCTTTCAGCCTTCCTTTACTATTTTCAGTTCAACCTCCAGAGAAAGACTTTTATGTGGAGGTCCTATTCGTCTCACAGTAAGTTTCAGGACTTGCTCCGAATCCAGTTAGCTAAGTGTGAAACCAAATTGTCAAAATATAAAATCAATGAATTTAAATGGCATTACAAACCACTTTTCAGAAAAATAAAAATTATTGTGCAAGTTAATATTTTTTTTGTATATTTGTGGTTAGTTCATATCATATATAAGTTCCTATGAATGATTTCAGTCGTCAATAATAATCAATAAATAACATAATGCTACAATACCCTAATACTTGTACAACCAAAAAAATAAAACGTAATAGGTATACATAAACTCCTAAATAACTTATTTTCCAAGCCATTTAACATATTAAAGCCATTAAAGATCATAATGCAACGACAAGATGATGTCGCCTCCGAGCTGTGAAACGGAGCCAATGAATTACGGCCTTTTTCAGGGAGCCGTAATGTAAATGTTTTGCCGAAGTTGCCAGTGGCAGGTATAATTTAATTTCATTTGGGGGGAGTCGAGTTGATTATAAATTTAATTTATGTGAGGGCTGACGTTACGATGGGACCTACTTGTTATTCGCATGGCTCGCAATTTATCGACTGCTTTGATGATGAGTGACAGAAATTATGTATTTTTTTTGTAAAATTGATTATCGAACTACGTTTCAAGTGAGTTCCTATAAATGACTGTAATAAGAATAGTATAAGTAAATTAAATTTACTGCTATTGTTAACTTTACTTTATTTAAACGAACTAAAGAGGCAGTGACGCAATTGTTTTATTTTTGGGGCGTGTATGCTTCAATCGTGATAGTTTAGATGGAGATTTGTTATTAAGATATGAGTTAGTACATGCCTACTAATTGTAAGTAGTAGGAAGTCAGTGGGTAAAATTTTCACGGATCTGATCCCCATGTGTGTTTTGAAGGGAAGAAACAACTATTTTTCAGTTATTTATGTAAACAATGCGTTAAAACAAATATTCTTAATTTTCATCGTACATATTATGGAAACAAATATATTTATGTTAATAATTACCCATGAAGGTACACGACACGTTCAGTTTATATTCAGTGTAACAAATTTTACTCACGGGAGAACATTCTAACTTCACAATTACTAACGTAATGACATTTTAATATTACCCTTGTTAATACAACTCTCAACTGTTATACGATTACAATTTAAACTGACTACTTCGTTAACCAAACATAATTTTACTCCTGAAATTTTACAGATTATTATCATATCGCTGTAGTCTTTATATCTATTAACTTAAGCTATGTATGTATAAAATATAACAATTAAAATAATTGGACCTTATAATATGGACGTCTATAACTTCAAATCAGGTAGGTACTACAGGTGCCTAATTTACAGGTGAAGTTCTTGTAAAAATGATTTTGATGATATCTTAGATAGAATAGATAGATAGAAAACTCTTTATTGTACACCAATAGTTACACGGATATTAACAAAATATATTGACAAAACAAGGAACAAATAGTAGTGTACATTGGGCGGTCTTATCGCAAGCTGCGATCTCTTCCAGACAACCTTTGGATGGAGAGGATTTTGTTCTTCAGCTTAACTTAAATTTAGGCTGCAACAAAAGGGTACTCAAATAAAATTAACTACATACTCTAAGACAGTTAACGTTGCAGAAGTTATAAAACAAACAGTAGTTGATAAAATACTTTCAAATAATATTTAAGCAATACATGCTTAAGTATACATGGATTATAGCCTCTATAACTCTTGGCACTGTACTCTAGAACCTTTAATCAGGATAATGCCGCCGTGCATTAGAAAAATTGCTAGTATCAATAGCTCTTGAGCTGAATTGCTGACGTATATACTGTATTTGTGAATTTTGATGAACACGAAATCCAGACGTCTGTGGTACTTGCAGACATGGCTGTCATTGGAGAACTCATGGAAATGTGTATTTAACATAATTTTATACACTCACAATTAATTATTTTATTATAATAAAATCAGTGGTAGCCTAGTTGATAGAACGCCCGTCTTGAACGCAAAGACTGCAAGTTCAAATCCCGGGCCCGCACCTCTGAGATTTTCATTCATTTTCATAATTATTTTGATATTTTAATTATGGTAGCCAGTTAATACAATTGTCAAACTCCGAAAAACGGTTGCTTAATTTTATTATGATAAGTAAAACTTTTCAGCAGGTATTGTTCTTTTCTTCTTTTACGAAGTTAGGATAATATAATGTAATAAGATGAGGGATGGCTGCCTCTGCAATTATCAACCATTCTGCATCAAGTTATTAATATCAATATCAATTAGCAAAATCAATAATTACATATTAAATCAAAATGAAATGATGAAAGTGAAAAGGATGGCGGACAAATACATCTAAGAGGTATTCCTGCCTTTTTAGAAAATAAATTTACAAAAGTTATAAAAAAATCTGTATTTTAGAAGCCAGAATAAACGGTCTTCAGAAATATATACTTTGAAATAAAACTATTTTACGGATTTTAATGCGTTTATTTACTATTTTATTTTCCCGACGTTTCGGCTGCTTTACAGCAACCATGGTCATGGGGGGACTGAGGTGTTAGACGTCCTGATGTCATAGTTAATAACTGGGTACCCTCATTTTTAGTTGTTGTTTGTAGATGGCTGGGTGCTACCACCAACTTGGGATCCAGTAATTAATATGATTAAATCCAAAACCAAGCATACCATTGCAAGACCTCAAGACACTGTGAGCACTTTCTGTGTGGATTAGACCGCAAACATCAACTAAATATGAGGGTATCCAGTTATTAACTATGAAATCAGGACTTCTAACACCTCAGTTCCCCCGTGACCATGGTTGCTGTAAAGCAGCCGAAACGTCGGGAAAATAAAATAGTAAATAAACGCGATAAAATCCGTAAAATAGTTTTATATCAATGTATAGTATTCGCGTAAATATAAGAAAACAATATATACTTTTCTTAAATATACAAACTAAAATTTTAATTAACAAAAGTTTTTCGGTCTAATTAAACAACCTTCTTACATTAAAACATTTCAAAAATGGTAATGAGCCGTCATTCCAGGAGGCTCTTGCCGCTATACCAGCTGTTAGATACTCATCTCTAGAATGGCGTTCATTTTCGGGAACAAAGGGACAAATCAAAGTAAAGGGCTGTTCGTGATTTCTTTCAACTCGAAAAATGTCTTTCGTACAATTCTTATTCGCAATTATGAATGTATTTCGTAGTTTTTCAGCTTCTAATTTCAAAAATTCAGCTGAGATATTTTTCTTGTACAGAATGTTTTATAATAAACTAATTAGCCTTTAGATTTTATTTTCAGCCATTGTATATCAATTTGCAGAAAGTAAAACCGGCCAAGTGCGAGTCGGACTCGCGCACGAAGGGTTCCGTAGTATTATCTATAAAAACGGCAAAAAATCACGTTTGTTGTATGGAAGCCCCCTTAAATTTTTATTTTATCCTAATTTTTAGTATTTTTTGTTATAGCGGCAACAGAAATACATCATCTGTGAAAATTTAAACTCTCTTACTATCACGGTTCATGAGATACAGCCTGGTGACAGATGGACGGACGGACGGACGGACGGACGGACGGACGGACGGACAGCAAAGTCTCAGTAATAGGGTTCCCGTTTTACCCTTTGGGTACGGAACCCTAAAAATCCACGTACTGTAGCACTATAGAAAACTTTTGTACTTAAACATTCCATTTTACGTAGTTTTAACAGTTACGTAGTTTTAGCAATTCCTCGGTAAGCGTTTGATCTATATTAATTTCTATTATAAACAGTCACATGAAAAATTATTATCAATAAACTTACGTAAAGCACATGAAAATGGTATTATCTGTAATGTAACCAAGCATTGACCTTGCTTATAATAATAATTCATATAAAATTGTACTTAACACCAGCTGCGGCCAAAACATTAGCTACCGCAATAACTATGTGACAATGCTGATAATAAAAGCCTCTACTGCCGAAAATCCTTTGAAACTCAATGTGGGCTATCCACTGAGTGCGGTGGGCTTACCATAAATAACGTTTAGTGCTTGCCGTAGAGGTGTTCAAATTGCTTCCACGTGATATATCCCGCGGTCCGAGTACGTTTAGCCGTATTGAATTTTTAAGCAAAGACGCCGTTGGGGCCGTAACATACGCATCAAAGGGGAAAGTTGCAGTTACGCTTGGATTGGATTGGAAATATTTTCAGGAGCTTTACCATGAGATTTACGGTCGCTTTTGGCTAGCGTTTTCGTTAAATAAATGGGTAGTAAAATGTACGTCCTAACTACTGAAGGAAAACTCAAGAACTAACAATTTGCTATATTTTACGTAAACTAGCGAGTGAATATTAGCGATTGTATAAACTTATAGTAGAGCCAAGTAGGCCAGTTAACATTTGAACTTAGTCATCCCAAATATTATTATTTAAATATTACTATCGCAGAATTATAAATAAGTCACAGTAGTGTTTAGTTTACCGAGAATATTTATTTCCAAATTTAGAAATTTTTTATTCCAACTTTACATCACCTACAATAAAAAAAAAACAGTACCTTAGTACAATAGTATTGGACTATGGAACTCGAGCTGTCCTTCTGTCGCTCGTGTCCTTCTGTATTTTAGGAAGTTCTTATGTTATAAACAGAAAACGAAGTTGCAGAGTCAATGTATCTTTACTTTAGACGAATAGTGGAAACTATTTTTTAAAGGGCGCGCTAGATACCAAACCATTAAGGTAGGTGCTAACAGCACATTACAAAGTATAGCAAATACTGAAATTCTTTTGTTTAAATCCCAAATTAGACTATTTTAGACTTGTTTTCATGCGTGAAATTAAAGCTATTGTCACAGCTCACACCTATTATCTGTCTGTCCTTCGTTTCGATTCAAAGACTTTACACCTAATAGAAATTCAGAATGTATATTTTAATAGATATTCGTGCTGAATTATATTGTGTTTGGAACGCATTAAGTGATATTAGAATAGATTGAATATTCGGATTATGCTAACAACGCTATTCTCGAATGATTTAAATAAATACCTGATACACAGACGAAGTAAAGTGATTTTTAAATGCTCTGGACACACTGGGGAGACCTTTTTTTTGAAAATATACTTAAAATATAATGCGGGTTATTGAACTTCACACGCCTTTCTATAGACGTGCAGGTTTCCTCACGATATTTTCCTTCACCGTACATTGTTTCTTGGTTTTTCGTCCTCATCGGTCTTTATCCATTCTAAAGAACAGTTTTCCTTTAGTTAGTTTAACCTTTAGTTTTCTTTACAAAACCAAAAGATAATAGAAAAAGGTACATAATATTCGCATTTTCAGGCATAGCCGCAAGCACACTTTTACAATTTCGTAAATAATTCATAAGTGAAATACGTTTCTTTTAAGTTTTAGTTAAAATTTGTACTTTTTTACACATGTTCATTCCTTCCGAAGCGTATAAGAAGTGTGAAATACGCATTGAATAAGTTAGAACCAGGCCACGGGCGGGGTCACCAACAATAGCTGGAATAACAAGCGAATGTCGCAGCCCTTGAGACAAAAGAAAACTCCCCGGCTAACGATGTACCGCGCGCACTTCACACGCGCCGGACGAACCAAATATTTCGGTGATTCATTTTTAACTGCAAACCTTACATATTCTAAAATTCATATCCAAGTATAGATACAATACTTTCGTTACAAATAATTTTCAAATATTATACCATTTTTACTTAACTTTGTTACTGAATTGACACTTAAATACCAACTAACCCTAAATGGAGCCATTCCTCATCTTATTACATTTAATCATTTCGTAAAAAAAGAAGAAGAGAGTAGAAAAAGGCAAGATAATTGCCACGCACGATGTAATGATTTTGCTTTAATTAGCAGAATTGCTTTGCAAAAATTTAAAAACACCTGAGCATCGGGATTAAATTGAAAATGCGTTGATTCCTATGTCCAAGTAGAAGGATTGAAAATATAACAACTAAACGTACGTTTTCGAAAACAACGTCGCTGGCTCTCAGTCTTATTTCATATGAGAGATAGAGACAACATCAACATATTTCGCGACATAATACTAGTCTTAGTGCTCATGCTACAAGTACTGATCGTTGTCAAGGGATGTGTTTTTGCCTGAGCCCAAGTAATTTGTAGCTTATCTGCGCCAAAACTAACTTTTTGACTAACGTCTTGTTAGAGTAATTTACGCTCCAAGTTTTGAAAGTTCCAACAACTATCCCCTAAGCTAGCATTATATTTAGCTACGATGTCGGTCGGCCTAATATTTTAAAGTAAGATATAAAGAAACTTTAATGTAGTGGGCGTGGTTGTCCCAAGTTTATACAAATTGCACTTAATCCAGTTTGTATTGCTTTGTAATTGAAATCATGTTGAGTACATTAAAAATGTATGTGTAAAATTAAGTACTGATTATTTCTCGCTCCACACAAAATGTCTAATAACTACCTAACGTATAAATTTATTTGACTGTTTATGCGTAAGACGATTCCATACATAGCAGATGTGTCATTCTTCAAATAAAGTCCATCCGACGATTTAAAAATCAACCCTGAATATCTAACGCCGTCATCAGGGATATTATATCGAGGGGTAAAAGGCTTAAGCGGCACTTTTGAGTGATATTGACAACGATTTTTTCTTCGTCGAACGAGTATGGTCTCCTGTAAAGTTAGAAATTGTCGCTTAAGTCAAACGGCCTTTCACCCCTTGATATGTAAATACAAAAATGTTTCAAAAGTCTTAAATATACTTAAACATTATCACGCCAGCATTCCCCGATGGGGTAGGCATAGGTGCACTGCAGGCCACCTTCTCTTCGCCGATGTATTTTGGTCGTAATGTAATACTTTTACCCAAAAGCGGCTCACATGAATTTTATTCATGGTTTAGTTATACTAATCGAATTCGTTTATAAATTATTTATGCGCCGTGTAATGTAGCATCAATAATTAAGTTGCTGGAATCCCATTAAATAATGCCGTCTAACTTGCTTTTATCATCTTAAATTATATTTATTGAATTTGACTGAATTCATTCAATTTTCTGTTCGCAAAACCACTTCAATTCAAGCCCCATTAAGTATGTAAGAAAATGTGTTTAATGGAACGCAGCTTCTTACGATACACAGAGCACTATGTTTTCTTTTCAAGTAACATTATGTTCAATGAAGGCAATGCTTTGGATGCTATACTCAATTATTTATAACAAAAAAGAAATACTAATTTTGTTAGCTCCTCTTTTGAGACGAAATGAACTCTGTGTAAATATTACATGAAGATTAAATTTCTGTAGTAAAAACCACGCGCTCGCGCTGTTAATGACATATCATTGAAGAATGAGCGTTTTGTTTAAGTCAATACAGTTCTTTTTAGCATTGGCAAAAAAAATAACGCTCGCATCTTGACACTATGCAAATAAGGCTCTATATACAAGGTAAAACCGACTGCTGAAATTTATATGGAAACATTCTACCTGTCGGACTACGGTACGATACTCCTGTAGACTGATATCCACCGTAGTACACCCTGCCGAATAACAAACGAGGCTCTGACGAAACGTTCACCAACCGGCCTAAGGCCAGTGTGGTGGACAAATGGTCCAAACCTCCTTAACTTTAAAAACCTTCACACACCTATTGCCAGTCACCTGACGATAGTCACCGACGAATAGGTCAACCGAAGAAGAGGTGGCGAGATGATTTGAATACGGGGACATCGTGGCAGGAAATATCCTAGGGCCGACATGCGTGGAGAAGTAAAGGGGAGCCCAGGAGTAGGACAAAGAAAGGCTATAAAAAATTACCTGTTGAATGCCTCAGTTCTAGACAAATACATCCCTTTTCCCGTCTTGGGCATTTTGTGGCGACGTTGTACCCATAAAAGTGATCAAATCGTCGCATCATTATTTTTGTGCAATTATTTGTAGAAGAATATAAACATGTTCCCCTACTCCAGCTAATGTGGTGCACTACAATACAATGTGGTCACGACGGGTGGCTCATGTGACTCGTGGGCATTATCACGGTAATAATATCTTACCAGTATTCTATCTTCATACAAACGGTCGGAACGCGAGTTATACCTACGCGCCTCGATCTCGGCATGCACTCGGTAAGCAATCAGTCGCGACTGTGCTGCAGTGACGAACGTACGGTGTGAGCAGTAAGCGTGCGATTTATGAATATTTGCTTCTTAAATAAGTACAATTGTATTGTATTATAATTGTAAAATTGTATAAGTATTTTTTTTAATAAAACTTTTTATCCAAATGCGGATTTTTTATGCTATTTAATTGAACAATAAAGCTTTTCGTACGTCCCAGTCGAGGCAAAAATATTATTCAGTCTCAAATTTATAAGTGTGGTATTATTTATTAAATCTACTAATAATTTTATTGAACACTTCCTATTTTATTCACAACGAATTTCATTTTTGTAAATAATAAATATATTCAATATACAATTCAAAATACAATCCAAAACTAGAAAAAAATTCAAGTACTTAGGTAGATGAAATTAAAATAGTGTAGGCGGGCAGCCCTATCGCGTGATTACGTACCGCGCGGCTGTACGTAACTTTTTCAAGGACACAGCCGAGTTGCAATACTGGTAGGATATTATTATCGTGGCATTTAACGCCACGAGGCAAGCTTTCATTATACCGACAATTTGTCACACGCTCTGTTTCAAACTTTGTATTAGCAACATAATTTCAATAAAATTACTGCTTTCAGACGGCATTAAGTATACGAGGTTATTTTAGAATTGGATCATTTCAGTTCGCTCTGCGATACTTTTTGTATGTAAACGTTTTTTTCATTAAATAAGGCAAGTATTTTTTATTAAAGTATAGTTATAATAAACCTAAAATAAATTTGCCTATTTAAAAAAAAATAAGTCGGTATACACTAGCTAAAGGTGGCTGCTACACGAAATTCGAGACTTGGTTAGTTTTAACTCCTTACCCACTATTTAAAAAAAAAAACGTTATTTTTCTATTCCCGAAAATGGTGTGCTGTATTTCACTAATTGGTGCATGTACCTTAATATTAACGACGCATATAGGTAGTAAAAGTTTGAAAATACGGCCATTTGGTTCCAATTTTGAATCTGTCTATGGTCTTTAATTAAATTATTGAACAATAAACGTATTGCGATTTGATGTTATCGCAAACAAAGGAACAGCGTCTTCTAGTTTTTACGATTGTGCGTAAAAAATACTAAACGAAACAAAAAAAACAAAAATTCGCGCTGTACTACGCGATTCATATAAGAATAGGATCGACTCTGCGCCATATTGTGACGAACGAAAACGAATTATGACTTTATATAATTAAATATTATACTAAGACAATTAACTACTAATTTAATCTTTTTATTTAAATTTGATGTAAGACTATTATTATTAATATGCAAATCAGCTTTTTGCAAACCATACTTTTCAAGTGGCATTTGACAGATATAGGTTATTGACAGTCCTATTCTTATTTAGATCGCACTATAACAGGGTGCATTCACATTTTTTTTGAAGGACACTGTTGGCCGTGAGTTGGCCTTTACAGCTTTACCGGAGGAGAGGGTGCATTCACCTTAAATCTAATTCCATATTTGAAAAGTTTGCCGCCATTTTGGATAAAATAAAGTGAGTATGCTCAATGTTTGACCGACATTTCCGATCCATTCATCGATTCTGGACCTCCGATAGATGTAAATTAGGATGATATTTGAAAAGAGCACTAAGTTTTAAAACGGAATCGAGCCATTTCAAGTATTAATTGCTTTCGGTGGCTCATTGTAATTCAGATCTGTGGGAGCGAGATGCAAATTACGCTAGTTCGCAAAGTTCGCAACTGCTCCACTTTTCTAACGGAAATGTGAAAACTTTCGAAAAAAACAACGCCTATAGGAAAGTCCATCCGCGGTTTATAGCGTTTTGTTGTTGTTTAACTAGTGCAAAGTGCGAACTATGAGAGGACTATGCTTGTAAATGAATGGAACTATTTAACCCTTGATAATAATTAGACATTATTATGAATTAGTAGCAGTAGTAGCCGAGTGGTCGAACGCACGCCGTGCAATCGAAGTGTGCAAGTTTAAACCCCGGTTCACACCTCTGGGGTTTATGTGCGAATCTCATTTTCATCCGAAATTATCACTTGCTATGAAACCGAATAAAGGAAAACATCGTGAGGAAACCTGCACGTCTAAGGGAACTTGACTAGTTTTCGATAGATGTGTGAAGTCTGCCAACCCAAACTGGGCCAGCGTGGTGGGCTATGGCCCGCATCCCCCTCGCATTGAGAGCAGGTCAGCGGCGGGACGTTAAAAGGGCTGTAGTTATGAATTACTCGAAGGGGTAAGTCGAGTTGCACTACTAATTCATTTCTTCTGCATTTTTTCCATGTTTTTGGCCCCGATTTCTTATCTGTCCGTTTGTTTTGAGTAAACTCCCAAACAGCTGGACCGATTATGACGGGGCTTTTACTGGCAGATAACTGATGTAACAAGGAGTAACTTGATGGACGAAATCACAGGCTCAGCTTGTATCAAATAAATATATTTAAGATGTACTTATGGTGGAGATGCTATTATTATTATTTACTGACGATTCATAAGTGCCTGTATTGGTGAATAAAAAAATTCTGATTCTAAATCGGTTAAGCTCCACGCGAGACGCATCCGTCTGTAGTAAGGTGTTAACACTTCCCCTGTTAATGTCAAGCGTAAAATGAACTCACAACTCAAGAACTGGTTGCATCCTCAACAATATAATTTTTTATATTTTTTACCATCCCATACAAAACTAATTACAAATATCAACAATACCTCCCTTATTTATGAAATGCATTTAAAATATATCAAATTAACTACCTCGGTGGAAATCACAATTAGATTTTCTTGAAAGGGTTAAACAAACAGATGTTAAAAATACGGTAATTGTTAAAATTAAACAAGCAATCTCACTGTGTACCGAACGGGCCCTGTCTGGATGGCGTTCCGTGAAAATGGGCAATTGTCCCCGACTGTACCCTGTTTAAACAATGATTACAATCTCGATTTATAGTAATTTGCAATGTAAATGTTAATGGAATCGGTTTATGACCTCCTTCCAAAATATGACTCCTATCTACATCGCATCAAGGTTTTTTTATTCACTAGCTGAGTCCGCGACTTCGTACACGCGTGATTACCCGAAAAAGTTGTACAATAAAATTATTATTCTACAATAAAAGTAGCTTAAGTTACTCCTTGTAACAATAGCTCTCTGTAAGTATCATCAAAATCGGCTCAGCCGTTTGGAAGTTTACCTTAAACAAACAAAGAGACAGATACAAATGTTTCAAATTGCGTTTTCGTCTTAAGTAGTGCTTTCTTACATAATTGTAAGTACTTTCATATGCATTGAGAGAAAAGCTGTTATTTGGACATTCAAACAGACACTTCAATTTTATTTATTTGTATAGATTGATTTATTAATTTAATTCAACAAATAATAAAATACCTTCTGTTTGTAGGTACTAAAGAGTCATATAGCCGTGCATATAATAAACTGAGCTTTTAAGGTAACCAGGTTTCAGGTAAGCAATATGAGTGATGCATGCAATATTGTTTCTTTGTTGCTACTAAGTACCAATAATTTGGTACATTACGAGTGTTAACGCCGTCTAACTAAGAACATCAATAGTCGGGACAGTGTGACAACACTAGAGTTCCGGCCGCCATTACACAAATACGACAGAAGACATGAAGACGTAAGCGCATAAAAATATATTAAAATATAAGAAAAAGAAGAAATAATACATTACAAGACCGTAACCATAAAAGAACATAAATAACGTAGGTGTAATCGACATCTGCGTGAACAATTGGCGACCGTGACAGGACAACGAGTGTAAAGCAATGACTTTACCATTAGTTTATACTCTACTTGACTCTACATAAAATATTTGTATCGCGAATTGTAAGCCGCTGTACATTTTGGCGTTAATGGGAGCGTACAAAACTCGTATATTATCATGGTAGAGACACAAAATAAACTGCTAGTTGAACTATACATATAATGTCGAGGGGTAAAGGCTAAATTTGTCTTAAGCGAAACTTTGGCCGATATTGACTTACACTTTTGTATACATATTTGGAATCAGCTAATTTTTCTGCGTCGAATGAGTATACTCTCCTGTAAAGTTACACAATGTCGCTTGAGTCAAATAGCCTTTTACCCCTCGATATAATAAACTGGTAGTTGAACTATACATACAGGGTGTTTCAGAAGTCCGAAATAATACTTTGGGTACATATATGGCAGCTTATATTTGGATGCTTAGTGAAAACAGTTTATACCTAACTATCATAGTTTCTGAGTTACAGACCCTTGAATGTTTGTCACAGGTATCGTGTTCTGGCCTTTGGATACATCCGTAACCCTATTCAGCAGTGTAAACTACACTAATGAGAGGCGGCTACCAATATTCACAAAACAGAACATGCAAATTTTACATAGGACTCGAGATATTACGGGTTATAGAAATTGACGACGAAAAAAAAGTTGGAAAAACATGGTCGAATTTCAATAAAAATTTTATACCATTCAGTTGTATACACGATACCGATGCTAGCGTCCAAGTATTATTTCGGACTTATGATACACCCTGTATAATGTTAACCACACTTATATAATCTGCACTTCCTATCAATGTAAATCAGACGAAAATTTAAAAGAGCACTTAGTTTTAAACCGGATACGTACTACTTCAAATATTAATTGCTTTCGGTAGCTCATTGTAATTCAGATCTGTGGGAGGTGCAAATTGCGAAGAAGGACCACTTCTACAGCGGAACGCGGAAATACCTATCTCTTCTTTTAAATGGAAATTCATAAAAAAAATAAAGTTTTGTCATAGTTTACTTAGACACAAACATTTTCTATCACGACTGTTATCTAGCCTCTTTAACTAGCGAGCTCTTATACTATATTGTAAAAAAATGGAACTTAAATGTGTTTTCTTTGACTACGCTGTGATCTCCCTAAACAAAATGTAACCTCACCAACTAGGCTCTAATATTTGCAACTATTATTAAAACTTCATCTTAATTCGACTTCTTCTTTACTGTAACTTTTCTATCTGAAATGTAACCTCCTCAGTTAATGTGAGTGTCAACTCCCCATTCAAGCTATAACCTTTTTAACAGCTAGGCTACAATGTATATATACTACCTTAAAATAATTTGGTTACATTAATAAATATGTACCTACGTTTGTTAAAAGATAAATGCTTTAGCTCTGTTCGGTTAAAGTTTAGAGCGTACTTCAATTTGTTCCCGATTAAAATTATGCTTTCGCACGATGTGTGCAATATCGTTCCAACACAAATTACATTTGTTCCACACGCTACCAATTTGGTATCGCTGTGCACTAACTAATCAATCCTTAATTACACCGCATACATTCATATTAGTCATCGTAAATTAAATTTTGGTATCTAATTAAAACGTCCAGCGGTTATCATTATGGAAACTAAATCAAATAAGGCCTCCCGCACAACATGACGTCGAAAGTCACGCGTAAAAAAATTATGGTAATGCCAAATCGAGCTCTGTGTCAATATACATACAAGTTAAATTTTTGTGGTAAAAGCCACGCTCCCACACGTCGAAATTCGTTCGCGCTAAAAATGTTATTTCGTTGAAGAATTAACTTTATCTATGAAATAATACAGTTCATTATAGTATTGGCATAAAATTCGACGCGTGAATTTTGACGCCCCAGTATGAGGGAGGATTCATACATTAGAGGAATTTATACATTTGTCAAAAAGGCTAACAGATTACATTAAGTGCCATTTCAAATTAACCTAGTAGTAATGATAAATTGTTCTTGGCCACCCGGCCTGGATTAAGTCGTCATATCTAAGGGTCGTTTAATGAATATGATAATTAATTTACCCTAAAAGAGCCCTCACAGGTGTATTAGGTATGAATGCTTATTGCTATTTTATTTTATTTTTAAATATTAGCGTATCCGTATCGCATGTAATGTACTATGAATGAATACGCGCTACACGTATGGAGTGAGATCAAGTATTTACTTACTCGCTTTCGATACATGCGTTACTTGGACGTGTGCGTTTATGATACGCGTTGACGATACGGGTATCCGTATTGCAGACGCGATACGGATGTATATCTATGTTAGTGGTCGTACGATATCGCCTTACCATTAGTGACCATAAAAATAACAGGTTAGTGTTGGTGATTTCCAGCCTATCAAAGAAACAAAAGAAAGTTTATTTTTGACGGTCCATATTCTATGAAATAGTGCATGATAAGTACTTATATTTAAAATGTATATACGCTGGAGAACCCGCGTATGTTGGACAAGGAGTTAATTAGTGAAATGCATCGCACCTGAACAGAATTGTTTTTAAATAAGGTTGGGACACGGATTGAAACAACAGTTCTACTAAAGAAGTTAGACAAAACTCCTGAATCAAATAAAACAGAGCAGCTCTATATCGTAATAATGAGAATGTTATCTTGTACGCCACGTTAACTTCTTGAATATATAGTCTAATTAATCATTTAAACTAATCACATGAAAAAGCATTTATATCGGTATATTTATAAACTGTTGCCCCAGTTACAAACATTGACTGCTAGTCCTTATCTTAATAGGTACCGTAAATAATAATTCGATTAATTACATATTCAATCGATACTATCATTAACAAAGTACATCTCTACATAACGTTGTGTCAGCCATTTTCAATGCGAGCGAGCTAATGAGAATGTAAATAATTCAATATGGCATACACTACAACATTTTATCGATATCTGTGTCAATCGATATGTTTTCAGTTTGTGTTGCGTAATACGCCTAATTAGTTTTTACTCTTAAATTTACGTATCTGTGATTGTTGAATTTGAAATGGATATCTAAGAGAACTCTCATAATGAGTTTAAGCATCCATAGACGAGTACCAAGTTAGAGCGGCTCCTATCCTTCCCAGCCCCCTCGCTTACTTGTTTATCAAATCATTAACATAATTCGACTTCTAGCCCAAGCATTTTATTTTAGTTGAAGATACTATTAGTAATGTGATAAATAGTAATAAGTAGTAGGTAATGTTAAAAAAAACACATTTGCTTCTGGTACCCATGTAATATAATAAACTGAAATCAGACGATATATCTGATAATTTAAGTTTTGTAAATCAATATGAAAAGGTTCCGCCCGTTGTTCAGCTCGAGCCAGTTCCGCCTTTAGGAAATAGCTTTGTTTTAAGTTAAAATTCCATCAACACATACCTTCTCATTATGTAATCTTTTAAGATGGCAACTGATAAGTAAATATTTGTATTTAATTATCAGTTGCCATCTTAAAAGATGAAAACGTTCAACGTTTTGACGTTGCTATGATTAAATATTAAGGGTAAACATTAGAACATTTAGGTAAAACACGATAGCGAATATAAATACGATAAGAATATCATATAAAACTACCTAGGTACTAAGATTTTATTTTATTTTACTTGATGAAATAGTTATGCAATGATATATAACAAAAGCATTAAACCCTGCGTCCACTAAAATGCGTCTAACTCGCGCAACCAGCTTTTTCCCCATACCAAAATGAACTGTATTAACTTAACAAATAAGGTGATTTTTCATCAATGACGCAAGCTAATTTTGACGCGTGGGCACGTGGGTTTTATCACAGAAATTCAATATTTATTTATACATATACAGAGGAGATTTAAAAAAAGCATTGGTAATTTACTTGCTCCAATAGGAAGTAGGGTAGTTAATGAACAAAGCAGAAACAATCTCAGAATATTTCAATTAACCCCGCACGAATATGAAGCGAAATACGTAACTAATATCTTCTGTACGATATAAGAACGTCGTATCACAGAACAACACTGCATTAGTATTCCGTATTTTCCGTAACAATATTAGGGATAATTCCCATGCAGTAGCTCTGCCAGCCTTATTATATGCGTGATAAACAATAAGTGCGATCATCACGAGCATAAAGTGATATTTTAGTAGGTGTACAGTGACAAAAGTGCTCGTTTTCTCGCTACTGTTTTGCTTATGTGTTTCGTTACAGAAAACTGACTGAATGTGTGGTCGACGATAGAATAATATGGATACATCTTTACTAAATAATATTATACGGTTATTTTATTTTAAGGGTTCCGTACCCAAAGGGTAAAACGGGAACCCTACTACTGAGACTTCGCTGTCCGTCCGTCCGTCCGTCCGTCCGTCCGTCCGTCCGTCCTTCCGTCCGTCCGTCTGTCACCAGGCTGTAACTCATGAACCGTGATAGCTAGAGAGTTGAAATTTTCACAGATGATGTATTTCTGTTGCCGCTATAACAACAAATACTAAAATACAGAATAAAATAAATATTTAAGGGGGCTCCCATACATCAAACGTGATTTTTTTGCCGTTTTTATAGATAATGGTACGGAACCCTTTGTGCGCGAGTCTGACTAGCACTTGCCCGGTTTTTTATTTATTATACAGTAACAGAGTACCTATATGTTGTCTATTTTAACCGACTTCAAAAAAGGAGAACAATTTTTTTTCAATTCCCTATTGCTAGGCGATCAATACGTATTATTACGTACGTATTATCAATCATAGTATCAATACGTACGTATTTATTCAATGAATAAATATTTAAGGCATGCATTATTTATCTATCAATCATAATAAAGACAATAAAATCCCAATAATGAAACTGTACTCAAATTAGTATTTATAAAATCTCTTATTTCTTAAAATACTGATGTATAACGAGTAATTATCTAATATCCAAATAAATTATTCCAAAATGTTTGCAGGACACTCCTTTACGGATTCTCCACTTGTTTATGTACCCTGAGCTATATGGGAAATTAGGAATCTTAAGCTCTATTGTAATAAGATAGGTATTTACTTAAAGGATTCCAAGTGTTATTAAACATTATTCAGATCTACTTCAGTCAGTCGCATGCTATGCTAACGTACCTACTTACAATCGAATATCCCTCTGTACCGTTCCCCATTCTCTTATAGTCTTATTAAAATAAATATTCTGAGACGGAGTGATATTGTGGCTCATCGCTAAATCCTTGCCAAGGAAAATACCGGCATACAACCACTAAATTGAGTTTCAGAAGAAAAACGATCGTTCCTCCGCTTCAAATATTTATGGATAGGTAGTTATGTATACCTTAGAACCTAAGTACCTCAGCGATAATGAAAGTAATAAATGATTAATTAATCTATATTAATATTACAAAGAGGAATGATTTGTATTTTTGTATGTAACGAATAAACTTGAAAACGACTGGACCAATTACAAAAATTATTTTGCCGTTAGAAAGCTACATTATCACTAAGTAAACGCTATATTATAAACCCGTGCGAAGCCAGCACGGGCCGCTAGTATTAAATTAAAATCAGAATCTTATTACTTATCTTACCATTTAATAATCGTATCTCAATGTGAAATCCAACCACGGCTAAAAACGTCCTCGATCTTAAAATAAAAACTAATTTTGATTCACTTTTAAAATACACATTAATTTCAACATATTGAAACGCCGGGGGCGTAGCTCAGATGGTAGAGCGCTCGCTTAGCATGCGAGAGGTACCGGGATCGATACCCGGCGCCTCCAATGTTATTTTTCTATATATTTATCTATTTTACTAATTTTTTTTTATTGAGATAAGAAAGCTTTATTTCATTCATGATTATTTAGTACTTATGTAATTTGAGCTACATAATTTATCAATGATCTATTTGACAATTTGTTCTCATACAACATTTATTTTATCATCGTTTATCACTGATTTAAAAATAAAATACAAGGGTATTCAACAATATTTATTTAATAACGATAATGGATCAATCTGTACAAGATATACAATAGGTTGGCACAGTGTTAATTTTTCAACGACAATATTTTAACAGAACGCAGGTATTCCGGTGATGGCTCTACCTAAAATCAACGCGTGAATATCGTGAGTTCCTTCGTAGGTGTTAATAGCCTCCAGATTCATAACGTGGCGTATAACATGATACTCATCTGATACGCCGTTGCCACCTAGCATGTCTCTTGCAACTCTCGCAATGTCTAATGCTTTTCCACAATTATTTCTCTTGATAATGGACACCATTTCAGGTGCGGCGAGACCCTGATCCTTTAGACGTCCGACCCTCACGCATGCCTGATACCCGAGGCTTATCTCCGTCAACATGTCAGCGAGTTTCTTCTGTATAAGCTGGTTCGCAGCGAGCGGCCTCCCAAATTGTTTCCTATCTAATGTGTACTGTCGGGCTATCCGCAAACATGTTTCAGCAGCACCGAGAGCGCCCCAAGCGATCCCGTATCGCGCGTTATTGAGACATCCGAACGGCCCCTTCAGACCCACTACGTTGGGCAATAAATTCTCCTCCGGTATAGCCACTTCGTCGAGCAATATCATGCCCGTTGCCGACGCTCGCAGGGAAAATTTCCCATTGATTTTGGGTGTATCGAGTCCTCTTTGGACTTGCGAACGTTCGACAATAAAACCTCTTACTTGATTTTCCTCATTCTTAGCCCATACTATTAGGATGTCGGCGATAGGTGAGTTTGTTATCCAAGTCTTGGCACCGGATAGTAAGTATGTTTTGGTTTTGGAGTCGTATTTAGCTTTAGTTACTAAATTGCCAGCGTCACTGCCATAGTCCGGTTCTGTCAATCCGAAGCAGCCGACTAGATCTCCAGCGGCCATTCTAGGTAAGTATTTCTGCTTTTGTTCCTCTGTCCCATACATGTATATTGCGCCCATGGCTAAACTGCTCTGTACACTCATTGCTGATCTGTAAGACGAATCAACTCCGTCTAACTCTCTGGTTATCAAACCGTAAGTAATTGAAGATACCCCAGCACAACCGTAGCCCTTGATAGTACACCCGAGCACTCCCAACTCGCCAAACTCCTTGTAAATTTCTCTGTGAAATACTTCATTCCTGTTGGCTTCGATTACTCTTGGCATTAGTTTCTTGTTGCAATAATCTCGGACGGAGTCCCGAATTGCCTTTTCGTCGTCGTGTAATTGTCCATCTAAATTCAGTGGGTCCTCCCAGTTGAACGTCACTTTTGCGTTCTTCGAACATGTTGTTGACAACGCCCTTATGTTTGTATTATTTTTACAAAGAGAAAATAATAATTTAGAACACGAGAATACGACCATGATGAATTAATTCACTGTTCCGTATAAAATAAACACTCACTTCACTATCAGTTGTTTACTGCTTGTTGTTTATCATATATTGCCCCAAGTCTTTGCATACTGTGTTAACTTCAAGCCGTACACTACACTTTACTTTATCAAGATAATTTAGAGCTCTCAAATATAGAACGATAAAAGTATTTTTGTCAATATATAAAAGTTATTCCAACTCATAACCTCTTTAACGCGCCTCCAGCGAGCACTGCGTTAAAATAGTTATGTGACTATATTCAGAGCGTTGAATACGCAATAGTTGCGCTTGTGTGCGCTATCTTATTACCATGCGAGTGTTTGTCGACCTTGTTTATGTAATTTTCAACCTTATTACTTCGACGTAAGAATAGGTATATTACATCATTAACAAATTTTGTCTTATGTATCGGAAAGAGTCAGTTTGTTAAGATTTTTGATATCTTACAACAAACAAACTGATAGCATTTGTTTAATGATAATACTCGACAGGTATGATAAGTACCGAGTGCCTCAAATAAATCTTAACACTATCTCTGACATTTAAATTAATTTAAAATACTGCACATAAATATTGAACCCATAAATGATGGATACATTTATTTGCTTAAACGGTATTATAGACATAGAAATGGCCTGTTAATAGTGAGGTATGGGGTAGAGTTTTTCTAAATCTAGACAAAATATTAATGCAAAAATCTTAAGTGAAAGATTCTTGTCGATTTCCACTTAAGTTGGTAGTCAAAAGAAAAAAAAAATAAGAATTGATTTGAAGAAAAGTTCTTGCAATGTAAGTTACTTGTAGTCACAGCCATTACGAATGAGCAACCAGTAAAATGTAAAGTTAACTTTAATTTTCTGCAAAAATTCTGTTGAACTTTACCGTGCCGCCGCCGTTCCCACATAGTTAAGCATGTTTCTTACTGCGAAGTATAGTTACTTTATACTTAGGCGCATTTTCAAAGGCCTAGCCAAAGAATACCTAGCATAATTTATTAGAAGTAGTTGAAGTAATAATATACTTAAAGTGAACAAAATAAAGACTAAAAAAATATGCATTCAAGTAAGTACCTAATAACATTGATCTGATGTTTCTTGTTGCAATACTTCACATCTTAAATAAAACTGACACTATTGAGCATGATTTTTGCTGTATCACTATTAGATTTATTTTAGTACAAACTTATTAATTAAATCAGATGAATATTCATCAGTAAATTGAATCCGGTTTTATCAAATATGTCTTAGCAAAGTTTATAATAAATCCGTTGCTAATCAAATTATACAGGCGCTAACAAATCTTTCTAGTAGGTATCCTAGTTTCAATAATACTTGATGGACGTAGGTTCATCCAGTATTAGAAACAGTTTTCTTTTATATTCATGTAAACCAACATAAAGATATTTATAAATCGTCTAACAAATAAAACAAGATGTTGAACTCCACCACCTATCCGGAATGCTAACTAATAATAACTCCTAATAATAGTTCCTAAAAGATTATACTATTATTATTTTACGTTTTTGTTACAAGTACTTAAAGATACAATTAGTCAGAATAGACATTCTATACGATCTAATATTAATGACCGTTACTAAAAAGCTAATTTATACATAAAAGTTTCGCCCAATTTTCCAACATTGTATCTAAAAACCGCAGTGTTATGAATGCTGTTCGCATTCACGTTGCAGCACAACCTACAATGTTTTTAAGTTTCGTTTTGCGGTAGCAAAAGAAATATTTTAACTTGAATTACAATGCAGGAAACGTGACACATACATTTTCGTTACAAAGCAAATATTTGTTAAAATTTAATTTTAAGTGTTTCTCTCACGGATTTAGTTCAGAAATTAGTCCTAGGTGTAATAAAATTAGGATTGCATCTCATTTGTCTCATGGTAGCATTTTAGTTATGAATTTGCTATTCTTGTCCGTGCTTTTGAACTTCTTGTAACATTTCGTATTTTGGCATTTAGATCTTTTGAGATTTGCTCATGGGTATGGATTTTGTCACATACCTGGCATTTTGCTAGTCATACAAGTATACAACATACTTCTCCTCTCAAATACTTTAGTATATTACCTTTAAGTCTACCTTTTTTATTACTACGCAAATTATAATAAACATTACTATTTGAATATGTGGCCACACTGCGTCACCAAATACCCGACGGGAGTACTCTCAAAATCAGGGGATGAGTCTTCCATAAATTATTCACTGAGTATTTGCATGACAAACGATGGGAAAGCAAGGAAGGCCTAAGACCTTTAATGGCACCCCTTCGGCCCTTGTTAACTGTATTTTAGCCTCTCCAGCCTCTCACACTTCTACGAGAGGACACTCTTTAATGGACCAGTGATTTTTCGCAGTCATATGCAAATGACAGATTAGCATATATTTTATGAGCTCCCATTCTAACCGACAGAAATGTTAATGATATTAAAAACGCAGATTTACGTATTGGGCTGGTGTTGACTTTCAAATTTTTCGGCTGCTATACTTCTATACTTTGAATAAGATAGTACTACCTTCCAAGCCAGGTTCTGTCTACATGCGTTACTACAAAATCTAATTCAATAATCATTGCTTAGAGCATGTGATTTACTTGTCCAGTCGCGGTTCATGCTAGTTCGATCCCGCGACGTGACGCCCCATTAAAGGGGGAGGAGGCTATACCGTCGCTTTTTTGTGGATAAACGGCCTTCTGCCGGGACTCCCACATAACCCAGCTACTACCCCTGTGGTGGCAGGTTATGCAACCTTGTTAGGTGGTTACGTTAGAAAAAACCGGCCAAGTGCGAGTCATACTCGCGCACGAAGGGTTCCGTACCATTATCAATAAAAACGTCAAAAAAATCACGTTTGTTGTATGGGAGCCCCTTAAATATTTATTTTATTCTGTTTTTTAGTATTTGTTGTTATAGCGGCCTATCACGGTTGACAGACGGACGGACGGACAGCGAAGTCTTAGTAATAGGGTTCCTGTTTTACCCTTTGGGTACGGAACCCTAAGAATGTGATCTACTTGTCTAAAGTAATTTCTCTACATGTAAGCATAACGTTATATAAAAACCCTTGTAGATAATTATCAAGGTAACTACGCTGTAATTGACTATTATGCCTTACTGTTTTCTGGGTTTTCTGTATTGAAGATTTCATTTGTCAAGTAGATACAATTGTGTTGGACTTTTGCAGTCTGCTTAGTTCGGACACCGATTTTTATATTTTTAGAAGCATATTCAAATAGTGTTCCAAGTACCTTATTTTAAACCAGCTGATTGAACCTTAGTTTTAAGATAGACCGAAGAGATGCAAAGGTCACTTTTAAATTTAACTCCCTTTTAGTAGACAGGCTCTAGAATGTAAGCTTTAATATTCGCTAGAATGTCTTCAATTGCATTATAAAGTGGCAGGCTGGGCGACATTTCGAAATGAGAACATCCAGAATATCCCGACAAACATAAATGGAATAGTCGTGTAGTTCTGGAGCCCAGAAATACGGGATAATCTCCGTAGGTACTATCTAAGTCGGAGTATGAAATTGGTTTCACTGTTGGCGTAGAGCGATTTCAAAATAGAAATGATGAAAATTTTAAAGGTATTCTGCAGATGCGTAGCTTACTAGTTTTATGTGCATATAGCGTAACTATGATTTAGTTTCCTGTTTAAGTTTTTCTGATATAGGTATGACTGCCTTCTTGTTGATAACAAAGCCCTACGAGACTAGTTGCTCAATTATAAAAAAGACTCTAAGCACTCTCTTGCTATAACAATTATCAAAGGCTCCGCTAAATGAATGGCCGCCACCCGTGTCGAGTAGATCTGGTATATCGTCCGAGATTAATATTATCTATTATTATTAGGCTACGTTGGAAGGTAAGATTACCGCCCCGAAACCAGGGATTTGATTGATTAATTTGGGATGAAAAGATCTTAAGTACCTAACTATTATCAACCTAGTGATACCTGATTATGAGGTAAAATGTTCTTGACTTGTTTTAAAAATGTATTGTCGATATACATAAAGCTTCAATATCTATGGCAAAAGTGCCTACATTGAAAACTATCAACAATGAAAATAAAATAATACCTACCGCAAAAAATGTATTACTTCAATCGATCACTACTGTGTTTTAGTATTGACAAGACATAGGTCGCGTGCGTCTTGCAGGTGTATGCAAGTTGCAATGCCTATCAAAGAAAAAATAAAATATTTTAATTTTTTTCATTTTAATGTCGGTAACAAAATTACAGTAAAATAATTAAATACTAGATCTTGTAAAGCAGTGGTTTTCAACCTTTTTCATGACACGGCCCCTTTAGTATGAAGAAATATTTCGCGATCCCCCTACCCGTTACTTTTTTTCATGTATTTTATTTTGTGACTAATATTCAGTCGAAACAATTTATTCATTTTCATAATTGGTGTTCGGATTAATTCAAACTGTATTGTTTTCTTTACTGCAGTAGTTTTCCCAACCTAATGCAATTCCCCTATAGAAGCTTCGCTACCCCCCAAGGGGTCACGACCCACAGGTTGGAAAACACTGTACTAAAGCATTAATATTCCCGTGTCATAAAGTTTATCCTACTTAATTACTTGCTCCGTCAAAATACCTTGTTTCTATACGTTGGTGTTCCTTATATAAGACATCCACAGAATTTCTAAAACAATACACAATAATTATAATATTGTCGTAACAATTTCCATAATTTCGTAATATTTTATTATTGTATTTATACAAGAACAACTGGCCAGTTGGTAATACAAAGGTCCTTTATTCTTGCATAATAATTTCAAGCTCCCGGAAAACAAACTCGGAACAAATTAATGTTGAAACAAATTTCAATTGAACCCATAGCTTTGAACTTGTAAGTTTGTAATTTATGTCAAATTTTGTTACCTACCGACAAACTTTGACAATAGACGTTTTAAATTTCAAAATAACTTCATACGATCTAACCGCTACCTACCTACATTTTATTTTTTATGGCCGCTTTTGTAAAATACTTTTAGTCGGTATCGGTACCTCATAGCTACCCACATTCTTATAATTAACTACTTTTATGAAAGTGCTACCTACATTTAAGAAATGTCTGGTGTACTTACAGTTTTTGTGTGCAGTATTTATATATACATTTAATGTGTTATAAGTAAAAAAATACAAGTAATCATTGAAAGTTTTTATTAGAAACAGTCATTATGTGTAGTGATGAACTTCACGACCCTAATTTAAAGCAATTAGTGGACAAAGTGGAAAACATAATTTGTTCCCAAAGGCGGTACTTTTGGCAGAATATATTATGCTGCGTGGTGCGGGCCATTTATCAGTAAGTTTTTTTTCTCCTCTAACAAGCTTATGACTTTACAATCACAATAATAATTGTAGCCCGGAGATTTAGATTTCTCGTCTTTGTATATTTTTCTTGATTCTCTATAGCCTTTTCTCTATTTCCTCAAGCAAACCCATCAATTGAACTGCCAGCTCGTAATTTCCATTATATTTATAGAACCTTCCTTTATTATTTTCGTTGCGACCGAACTTTGGTTCTTGCCGATGGTTCTTTTCTATGGTTCGCTGAGATAACCTAACTTATTGGACCTATATCAAATTTATAAATGTACTTATCTCCGCTAACTTTATCATACACTTGCTCCTACACTGGATTGCACGCAATAGGCTTCAAATACGCGACCTAATGCTATTTCGGGACCGTAGGCTGGCCTTCCTCATTAAGAGTAAGCAATTAAAACTTCGCAATCTGGCTGCCGTTCAGCTGGGAATTAACGCCAGTGTGGCTACTTGGGAAAATGAAAATCTGTTCCCGAACGATGTCGTAACGATCCTCTACGATTATTGAATACGTGCTGGTCCGACACGTTGCTTGTACCAGCTATCTACTTACTTTACTTATTGTAATGTAATCCCGCCTATTGTTGCTTGCAATACTATTCAGCTTCATAATTTGATTTGAAAACAGATTAGCCGCTATTTAAAATTGTACACTGACAATATAGATCTTCAACATGTTGTTTTTAATATCCACTTACTAAAATATCTACAGAGTCTGATTTGTATTGGCATTTAACCTAAAACATGATCCCATTCATTCACATTTTCTAATTCAGAATAGAAAACCCAGAATATTATTTTAGTGTCAGCAGATCATAAAGTGCTTCATGGCAAGATAAAAAGAAGATCCATAAAATGACATAAAAGATGGAAAACATTCGGACTTTTTTCAAAGCCTCTTTTTCATTTCGAAAGTGTCCCACATTGACATTATTTCTAACTCTTAATGAGGTGGCTGCGGCCTATAGTCGCGTGAAATAGGCCAGAGTTCCAAGTCTGTACGTGCTGCAGCAAATGCAATAGGAAAATCATCACGCTTTCATTAAATTGCTAATTGGGTATGAGAAACTGAAATATGAAATATATAACATACAACTTCTAAAAAATGCAGGGCAATTGGACCCGTATATTTTTGTTGCTGAACATAAACAGTTTTCAGCTCTTAATAAATTTTCTTTATTGAGTTGTATATTACGACCATAAGGCAAAATAAATAAATATAAATATCGGCAGACAACACAATATACTAATATACTCATCGTATGATCCCATCCCAAAGCGTGGACTATGGGTACCATAGAATGGCCTGAAAGCTATCCCAGTTTCCCAGGCTATTTCCGAAATTTCCCACTAGCGGGAATTGAACCCGCCACCACCTGGTTCAGTGAGACCACTAGACCAAGCCGTCGTCAAATACGCTTGTTCAGTTTGATGCCATCAAAATCAGTTCTCCGTTACGACTTTTCTGAAAGTCATTACAAAAAACTGTCTGTCATGGTACTCCACCAACATTAGTCCGGATCTAATTGACGTCTCTCTCTAACCTATCATCAAAGAGAGTCAGACAAAAAATGAACATACGAGCAACCAGTCGTCGGTGGACGGTGACGTGTTGATTTTAATTCGCGTCCAGTCGAAATTCCGTGACCCTACCATAAATTTCACAGGTGTTTTGCACTTACTAGACGCATCTCGGTACATAATTGTCTTTATCAGATGTTGTTATTTGTCTGGGTAGCTGATACTACTCAACACGCTATACAAACATATTTTACGTGTCGTGTGTCTAATAAAAAAACCGGCCACTCGCGCACCGAGACTTCTGTACATAAACAGTAACTATGAAAGCACCAGACATAGCTCTCACGAAAATTTAAACTGGATAGAGTAACCAACTTAACTTTGCCGTTGGTATACTGTTGTCCCCATACAAACTAACTGCAAATAAGTTTGTAATCGGAAAATAACATTTTTTATACGTTTGAACTTTAAATTTACTGCTTTCTGATTTTCCCCTTTACTTGTGCTATACCTCCACGCGTTCCTGAGGTCTTGACAGACAGACAGATAGACAGACAGACCGGCAACAAAGTGACCCTATAGGAATTCCTTTTTTCCTTTTTAGGTACGAACCCTAAAAATATTCGTGAAACGCTTGGTAGAGCTATTGTTGGTTTTAAATTTCCACGGAACTCAGGACTCAGACAGATGTGTGATAAATTAATGAAAGGTGTAGGTGGAGCAGATTGGTTTAAAGGGAATGGATGCCTAATGGAATTGGGTACTCACAAACTATAAATCCATATATCCATTTGGCATAATTGATAATGGTTGATGATAGACATTCCTAAAGACCTTAAACTCGATGGGCGTACCTACCCTTAAATTTACAGACAGTTAATCCATGTAAAATGATATCCTAAAACATTTTTTTACCATAAACACCTGGGTTAATGTTTTTAGACAAATTTAAATGATTATAGGTGTACACTGGTACACTTTTTAGGGCTCCGTACCCAAAGGGTAAAACGGGAACCCTATTACTGAGACTTCGCTGTCCGTCCGTCCATCCGTCCGTCCATCCGTCCGTCCGTCCGACTGTCACCAGGCTGTATCTCATGAACCATGATAGCTAGAGAGTTGAAACTTTCACAGATGATGTATTTCTGTTGCCGCTATAACAACAAATACTAAAATACAGAATAAAATTAATATTTAAGGGGGCTCCTATACAACAAACGTGATTTTTTGTCCGTTTTTATAGATAATGGTACGGAACCCTTTGTGCGCGAGTCCGACTCGCACTTGGCCGGTTTTTTTTTATTTGCCTCTTTTTTATTGATTGAAATGTGGAGTTTAGTCTGTTAATTGATTTATGATTTAGGATTGTTTTGTTGTAAACTAAATGCAATTATCAAAACGATTTTAATTATATTCCAAGGCGAACCTTCTTCGAACTTGACTTTGTGCAGATGTTTTAAATGCAATGTTAATTTTATGAAAATTCGGTCTGCTATAGTTCAACAGCGAGCTTACTACCATATTCGAAGTGAGTATTGAACAGAATGTTCCAAGTTACCTCCATCTGAGGCAATAAGGGGTAGTGTTTAAAATGTTCAGTACGGTGGCGTACGGGTCTTTTAGACATCATTGAAACTTTGATGCGCCGCCGGCTTGTTCGTGGAACGTTTGATGCCTGTTACTATTTTGGTACGCCCTGTATGGTTTCTGAAGCCAATATATTTTCGTAGTGTATATATGAGGAATAAATAGCAGTGGTAGCCGAATGGTCGAACGCACGCCTTGCAAATCAAAGTGTGCAGGTTCAAACGCCGGCTCGCACCTCTGGGTTTCATGTGCGAATCTCATTTTACATCCGAGATTACCACTTGCTATGAAACGGTGAAGGAAAACATCGTGAGGAAACCTTCACGTCTGAGGAAACTTGACTAGTTCTCGATAGATGTGTGAAGTCTGCCAACCTGCACCGGACCAGCGTGGTGGACTATGGCCTGAATCCCCCTCGCATTGAGGGGAGGCCCGTGCCCAGCAGTGGGACATTAAAAAGGGCTGTAGTTATAGTTATATATATGAGGAAAATGTTTTAAGTGAGGTAATTATCTAACCACACATTTTAATACATGATACAACCATACTCAGCATGATACAGCGATAAACGTATATAACTTATTACCTGAGCCAAGTCATTAGCAATCATTCAAATCAGCCATTTATACATTTTGGACTATCAAACTTCATGTACTTTCTAGGTTGTAGCTTTAATTTATCCGCCAATTTTTTTAACTATCATAACCCATTTTATGTTCTAATTTAATTTAATTCTTTTGTGCTATTAAATACTTGACATTGTCAGAATAACGGGCAATTGCGGGCGCAGCCATTTTATATCGTATTCCATTATATTTCATTCATTTTGTATATAAAGTGATCTTTAATACTACTGGACTGACATAGACGAAACAATTGATGTTTAATATGCCCCGATAGGACCATAAGTATTAAGTAGATGATCCTCTATTAGACTGCGGTTTTTATTCAATTCCAAAAACGAACGTAAACAGACATCACAAAGTTTGAGCATCCGCACCTAGTATGAAAGACATAAAGAAACGCAATGTCTGACGAAACTACATTCGAAATTCATAAGTCCGCACGGCAGTCTTCTCCATTGCACATCCAGGGCTACCATAATTACAAAATATCAACCAAGTAATCGAAATTTGAGCTAATTTAGGATTAAATGTTTATTTAGCTGGTACTGAATTAAAATAAATGATATTGTCATCCTTTTCGTAATTTTTATGTATAGGTAACCCAGCAATACTTTTAGTGCCGTAAAATTAATTAAAAAAAAATCGAAGACTACGTAATGCCCTGTGTCCATAGGGGACTCAACACGCGCGGATACAATTACCAATACGAAAATTAATTCTAAGTTAGTACACATAAAGATGGAATTTCTATTTTAACTGCCAAGCCAGTACTCGTCGTAATTCGCACGGGACATCAATGTCATTTCGTCGAAGAATGAGCTTTTGCTTTGAGATATTACAGTTCATTTTAATAAGCGACAAAAATTGGGCGCGTGAACTTTGGCGCACGTGTGGGCCTCACTGCGTTATATATTTACGCTAGATACTCAAAAACTAATGCATCTAGGAAGTAACTTTTTTTTTTGCTGTAGTAATTTAATTACTACAGCACCCGGATGTAAGTGAAGGTTGCTAAAGTAATCTAAATATAGAACAAGGTCAATATATAAAATAGCAACCTGATTTGTGTGCTGTCGAGCTATCATGTACGCGCATACATCGATTAATCAATATCGTTATTATTATTATTAAACCTTTATTGCTGGATAACTAAACACATAATATATAATCTAGAAGTAACAAAAAAAAACTTAAATCTAACACATCGGTTTTTCCGGTTTAGTGATCAGCGTGGCCTGTGACACATCCTTATAAATTATAATAGTATAATATAGATAATATAATATACATATAGATGTATAAACAATGATACTGTAAAGTTTCATCAAAATCCGCTTAGTAGTTTTTGCGTGAAAGAGTAACAAACATCACATACTCATTACAAACTAAAATACAACATTACTCACAAACTTTCACATTTATAATATTAGTAGGAAGTAGGATTACGTAACAACGGCTTAGTGTAATGGTTTGAGTGGGTCTGGACTCGATTCCCGTCGGCGGCAAAATTCGGAAAGGATCTTTTTGGAATTTGCTCAGGGAGTCGCGAAGGCCTCAGTTCTCCAGTCCATTGAATAATACCTATATAGTGCACCTGTTTCTCACTTTAGGGTTATAAATGATAACGATTAGGTGTTATCTGCACTTGTAGCATGAGCCCCAAGATTAGACGTATGACACGAAATATCTTGATGTTGTCACTTTCACTCGTATGCAATTAGACAGAGAGCGACCGAGCCAATCCGTGACAGAGGTCTTGTCTTGACGTGCGTGCTGACACCACTGGTGATACTATGCTTGTCTTGTCTTCAAACGATGATTGAAAATAATATATATTTCAATTGATTTTTTCCTTATTAATCTACAATATAACGGCCACGCGCTCTGCACCCACCAGGGCGAGTCAGCTGACTTGACCGTTTTTCGAAAACGTACTCTATTTCAATATACACAGAGATTGAATTTCTAAGGTAAAATTAATGTGACCACGCGCCGAAATTCGGTCTCGTCATCAATGTCATTTTGTTGAACAATGTTATTATTCAATGGGTTAATAGTTCGAGTTGTGACTAACCTGTGGATGCAGAACTTGAATATTGAGTCCCGCGCGGAACGATTACATCCCACAACAAAAAATATATCTTTGCAATCGAGATGTTACCGTTCCAATAAATAAATAAGTTATGCAAGAGTAGCTGTTGTGTTACTTAAGCAACTAGCAGTACAAATAATAATTTTCTGGAAAAACTTTATGTTAGCAGCCCTATTCAGCCTTGTGAGCGGGATGGACAAAGGCGTCTCGTCGCCCTGCGCCGTATTCAAACACCAGCGTTTAGTTCAAATATTTGTCTAATTATATGCGGTAGACGGTACTTCTGCACAGTACGCTGTATTAATGTACCTTTATATGCGTCTCCTTCAATAGGGACTATAGGGTTGCGAGAATGGTATATTCATATCAGTAGCAAGCGACTTGCAATGGTATTTTTAGTACAAAAGCGTTCAACATAACTTTTATTAATGGATTAAAACTTTCTATGAATTTTAACGAAAGACTAAAACATTCGAAGTTGGCATTTTTCAGTCAAATAATATTCAAAATCTAATCTGTAGTTCCGGTGTTTATCAACTCTTACCTCATTGCAATATTATCTATAATATAAAAAACCGGCCACATGCGAGTCGGCCTCGCGCATAAAGGGTTCCGTACAATTATCTATGAAAACGGCAAAAAAATCACGTTTGTTGTATGGGAGCCCCCTTAAATATTTTATTTTATTCTGTTTTTAGTATTTGTTGTTATAGCGGCAAAGGCAATACATCATCTGTGAAAATTTCAACTCTCTAACTATCACGCTTCATGAGATACAGCCTGGTGACAGACGGACGGACGGACGGACAGCGAAGTCTCAGTAATAGGGTTTCCGTTTTACCCCTTGGGTACGGAACCCTAAAAACGAATCGCTGAATGTGTTGCTAAGCGCAAATCTCGAGAGCAGCTGAACCGATTTCGATAATTCTTTTTTTAAGAACATTTCTTGAAGTACGAGGACGGTTCTTACGGAGACTAAAATTTAAAAAAATGCTTAAAAAAGTTTAAAAAACAATACTTTTCTATACTTCCATACAAAAATTTCGTAATAATACTTAAAAGTCAATTTGAACTTTAATACCATACGATAAAGTTTAAGTGTTAGTAGAGAGGGAGTTCCGGGCAGGAAAAACAGTTGAGTGACGTTAGTATCGTGTCAATATTTATATGTCAAGATTTGTGTTTTTGTTTTTTGTATGTAACGAATTAACTTAAAAACTGCTGGACCGATTTCAAAAAATATTTTACCGTTAGAAAGCTATATTATCACTGAGTAACATAGGTTATATTAGAAACCCGTGCAAAGCCGGGACGGCCCGCTATTTAATAATATTTATAGGTATACCTATCAGCCAAAATAGTAGATTAAGTGCTGCGAGAATACAGTTGAAATAAATTAATGGTAAAAAAACCTTTTTAACAACAAGCTTTTATTTAATTGCCCTTAATTTTCGTTTTCTCCTTAGAAAAACCTTTCTTTTTATACCCATACTGTGGTAGTGCAGAATAAATAACGACGGCTTGGTCCAGTGGTTCAAGCGTAGGCCGCTTGACTCACTGAACCGAGTGGTTGCGGGTTCGATTCCCGCCAGCGTCAAATTTCGGAAATGGCCTTTTCGAAATTTGCCCTGGTCTGGGTGTAACTGGGATCGCCCCCAGTCCATTGTATGGTACCCATAGTACAAGCTATGCTTAGTTTGGGATCATACGATGAGTATGTGTTGTCTGGCGCTTTATTTATTTATTTATTTAAATAACTACTCTGCCATTTTGGATGATCCGCCATATTGAAATTAGAATGACATCACATAGCTAAGCATGCATTGTCATCCAAAGTAAGCGTGTATACCAAATTTCAGCTCAATCGGTTAAAGATAACTGATTTAAAATTCAGTTGCAAGATTCCACCCGGACATATATTGCAAGTTAATATAAAGCTTGTAAAAACATGTACGAACTTTGGTTAAATTAAATATTATTTCCATTTACTTTTTCATTGAAATGTCCGCGATTGCCATCGGCCACGGGAAGCGAATTTTTATATACGTTGAAACAAGGTACATTTTCAGATAAAAGTCAAGTTATGTCGCTCTCTTCAGTAGATACAGGGTAGATGCCCTAGTAGTTAACAAAATAAAGACATAATCAATTGTTTGTTTCTATTACATTGCTCTTTTAATTAAAATGTATAGTGATCACAATACATCAGCGTTATATTTAATCTAATACTGGTACTCACCATACTGGTCTTACCATAAATTTAGAGATGATTTTTTTACCACAAAAACTATAATTATTGTTATAACAAATTAAAATACTATATCCTTTTTTAGTTCAATTTTTTCTTAGGTTTATTCGTTAGCCAGATACTTAATAATGACTGTGATACCTTCAAAATAACGTAAAAAGAAACTAGTAGTACACAAAAAATGAAGGCAAAAACGTCAATCATACTGTAAGCGAACCACGGCATTTCTCGCGCGGGGTTTTTCATGTAATTAGCCCCATTATATCTTATAACATACTCTATCCAGTACATTGCCGTGTCTAGGGGACTCATTGGTCTGTCTTTAAACCTCACAGATAATTCCTTAGCTCTAGCTTTATAAGACTCATTTTTTAATACTTCTCTTAAGGTATTCTCGAGTCTATCTTCAGTTATTTCATGGTATTCGAGAATTTTCCCATAACCTAACTGTTGTGCCTGTAATAGGTTATTGTACTGATCAGCGTAGATAGGTATGCCGATAATAGGAACTCCGTGGAATGTAGCTTCTTGGGTGCCGATGAGACCGCCATGTGATATGAAGACTTTAATGTTTGGATGTGCTGAAAAGTAAAGGGGTAATTTTATACACCCACAAAAAATGTCACCCTCATTACACGCTTTTTAAACAAAGTCGGGATCCTCTGTGCATATTTGGTAGCTTCCTAACGTAGAAGTAAGCTGGATTAAATAACATAAAATATCATTAGATAAATTGTGGTAGCCTAGTTGGTAGAACGCAAGGGCAAAGGTGCAAGTTCAAATTCCATTTTAATAGATAGATAGATACAGATGAATGAAAGGGATCTTTTTATATCCGCTAGACATGAGGCAGTGCGCAACAACAAAATTCCTGCTTAAAAAATCAATTTTCATACTAATTATAGTTGTAACTTACAAAGTATTTCCTTCTGCGGCAACCATTTTCTAACAATAAGATTTTCTGGTTGGTTCCCCAAATTGTCATCCTCCCATTTCCACAGAACTGTCTGGTTTAGTTTCCTGAACACGTTGAAGAATGCATTCTTTTTCTCTGACGGCAGCTCTGAACTGCGGACGTTGGAACCAAAGCTCATATACACAGCTCCATGCGTCGACTCATCTAAGATCTTTTGAAGGTCCTAAAATAATAAAATATTTGTATAACTTGGAAACATTTTGATGTGCAACATCTATTTATTTATTTATTTAAGAACGACACACCAACAGTATACCTATTAACAATTGGGTAAATAAAATATTAAATAAAAACTGGTCTGATAGGTACACCAATGACAGGCGTGTACAACTTTCACCGACGTGAGACTTAAACATTTAAAAAAGAAACAAATAAAGTTGAAACTAAACTAAAAATGAAGTTAATGCTAAAATTTAAAATTTGAATACTGAAAAAGTAAAAATATAAAATGAAAACATTTATGGCAATGATTTAAGTATCATTTTTCTAAACTCGTATAATGAACTGTTGAATATGTCTAAGTTGATAATTTTACTGTTAAACATGTTATACTCATTACATATTCTAACTACAGGAGAGTTGAGACCCAGATTGGTTCTTACTAATGGCGTATAAAACGATCTTGTAATGGGATTCCGAGGAACATTGTGAGGTACAGTGAACCATATATGGTTAAGAATGTCACTGCAGCTGATAACATTGTTGACTATTTTTAACCGACGAAAAAAAATAAAGGAGGAGGTTCTCAATTCGACGCGTATATTTTTATTTTTTTTAATTTTGATCACGCATATCTCCGGCGTCACTCGACCGATTTCAAATTTTTTTATGACGTTTGCTAGGGAATTCTTCGAGTGTAGTTCCGTTTTCAAAACATTATCAGAAATCAACCCTCTTAGGGGTGAAATGGGGGGTTGAAGGTCACACAATTTCAAAAATATTTTTTGATCAACCTGAAACTTTGTATATGTATTTTACATACAAAATAAAGAAACACGTGTTTTAGGAAATTTGAAAAAAAAATACGTAGGGGGTGAAATGGGGTGATAAAGTTTGCATTCTGGACTATAGCATATCTTCGGCGTTAGTGAGCCAATTTCGAAAAATCATTTTTTGTTTAATACGGATAGTTAACAAATATCGAAACGATGGGATAGAAAAGGTGAATTCCTTTTTTGGGTTGTTATGAGGTGCTAATACTTGCATCTTTTCACAAAATAGATACTAAATTCGCCTTCAAAAACCTAGGTACACTAAAAAGTTACAAATAACCTTATAATTCATTACATTTGTAGTCGGTGCCAATTCATGTGTGTATTTGCCTAGTCTGATATAGATTGGCACCTACACCATGATATACCTACGCCCACGTGGACTTTATTTGGAAATATACCCATTTTTAACCAACGAAGAAAACAGAAGAGATTCACGTTTCGACACGTATTGGTTAGGGTATAACTTCGAAGTTGGTCCTATATAAATTAGGAACAAAAATCCTACCCGAAAGGTGGGAAAATAGGGAGAGATTTATTGTTAATTCTCAAATTTTAATGCTGAGTTGTGTATTACAAAAAAACAAACAGTAGATTCAGATTAAGTAGTAGATTTTAGCCACAAAAAAATATAAAATAAAAACTTTTTAACAATAAATTAAACCGCCGAAAATTTAAAAAACCAAAAAATAATATACCTTTTTTATTTAACCTTAATAACAAAGTTCTTAAACTAATGTAAGTATACCTAAGCCATTTTGAGTCGGCGCCAAACAATTAATGAACAATAAATTTAAAGAAATAACCAAATGAAATTAACAATGCAACGTGAAATCTTCAGCGACAAACATTAACATTCCAAAAAATGTGCTCTCCGTACGACCACTCGCACACATTGTGTATCGCTATCTCGCTGTGTATTGCTGTCTCGCTGACATTAACTTCGTGAACTCTCGGCATTTTCCAGCGAAGGTGCGTGTCGCGCCGCGCCGCCGCCGTACATCACACTTTACTAAATTAATAAATTTGCTTGTTTGGCGCCGACTCAAAATGACTTAGGTATACTTACATTACTTTAAGAACTTTGTTATTAAGGTTAAATAAAAAAGGTATATTATTTTTTGCTTTTTAAAATTTTCGGCGGTTTAATTTTTTGTTAAAAAGTTTTATAAAGAAATATCAAATCATGCATTTTTCGACGACTGGATAATGATTTTAGCTTAAAAAAATCTAAGCGCTGCTCGTAACTACATCGGTGAGATATACCAGGAGATACGAAAGCCAAGTGTCGTGTATAAGCACGTTGTATATTTTCAATGCGTTGTGAATGTACACTGTAAAACGGATTCCAAACAACGCATGCGTATTCTAAATGGCTTCGAACTAATGCATTGTAAAGTATAATTCTGGTACGAGCATGTTTAAAACCTTTGGTGTTCCGTTTAATAAACCCAAACATCTGAGCAGCCGTTTTAGCTATAGAATCAATGTGTGGCAAGAATCGAAGCTTACGATCCATTATCACACCTAGATCTCTCATCTCATTTACCTTCTGTAATGCTGAGCCTACAATTTGGTATGATGAATCTAGTGGTTTCTTTCTCCTAGTATATCTCATATGAAAACATTTATTTATATTTAGCTCCATCAGATCATCATTACACCAAGATAGAACTCTATCCAAGTCATCCTGAACCTCCTTTATATCATCCATAGTTTTAACGGTTTTATACATTTTTAAATCATCCGCAAATAATAAAAACTTGCATGTTTGTATTTTTGTACTGATATCATTGATAAAAATTTAAAAGAGAATGGGTCCAAGATGATATCCTTGAGGTACGCCGGATACAGCATAATACGGTTGCGTCTCATAGCCACTGACGGAAACTATTTGAAGTCTTTTTGATAAATAGGATCGAAACCAGCTCAGAAGGGAGCCCAATATTCCAAAATGTTTTATTTTTTTAATGAGTAATGCATGATTCACCTTATCAAAAGCACTAGCAAAGTCTGTATATATTGTATCAACTTCAAAACCACGGTCAAGTTCGCTCGACAACTCGGACATGAACGAGTGAAGATTGGTTACAGTAGAACGGCCCGATCGAAATCCGTGTTGATGAAAGTGAATTTTCAACATGATTTGTTAAAATGGGGCAGACAAGAGTTTCAAACAGTTTAGAAAAACATGATAAGATGGCAATTGGACGATAATTCTTTGTGTAACTGTTATCTCCTTTCTTGTACAGCGGTATTATTCGTGTTTTTTTCCAATCGTCCGGAAAGGAACCATCGGACAAGGATCGATTATAAATTAAGGTTAACGGGAGTGCCAAGCCAAAATTAAAATTAATTTTAATCCGTTTTAATCCGCTTTTCGCCTACCGGCTGACTCCGGTCACTCTCCGCTACGACGTTTATGTTTTATGTATCACATCTGCCAGGCGTCCCGCGACGGCTCGGTTTTTTTTATTTGAAGTGCGAATTGTTTATGATGCTTATTAATAACCAAATAGTATATTATATCAACTAGAAAGGTGAACTTGAAATAATTACTAGATTTTTTTAAAACTGAACCTTCATTGAAACTGCGGTAGCCTAGTTGGTAGAAAGCCAGCCTTTAACGCATGGGGTTCAAGTTCAAATCTCGGGCTCGCATCTCTGGTATTCTCGAATTCCATGTGCGAATACAATTTACAATAATGATTACCACGGGCTGAACAGTGAAGGCAAACATCGTGAGGAAACCTGCACGTCAATGGAAAGGCGTGTGAAGTTCACCAACAAGCGTGGTGGACTATAGCTCCAAATTTTCTTCGTATTGAGGGGATGCAGTGACAATATATTTCGGACTTCAACAAAAACAAAACACTCTGTATAGCCATAGTGTAATGTAGATAGATTGTTATTATTAAATTGGAGGTAAATCGAGTTTATTGTTAAGTATCGAAAAAAAATTACGGCTACAGCTTGGTCTAGACTCTAGAGTCTAGTGCGTTTTCGTAGTTTTCGGAATTTGCCCGGGCCCTGTAGCATGACTGCGTAGTCATAAGTTTTATCTCTTTCAACTGTCAGATTCGTGGAGAAAATGACGTCATACCGAGCCATGTCCAGTACAAAAAGCTCGAAGTTACATTTTCTCGACAAATCTGACAGTTAAAAGAGATAAATCTTATGTCTACACAGTCATGCTCAGGGTGCTGGTCTGGGTGTAACTAAGATTGCCCCCAGGCCATTGTATGGGTACCCATAGTATAAGGTTTGCTCCATTTGGTATTATACGATGTGCATCTGTTGTCTAGCGATATTGGAACGTAGTTCCTTATCGCGCGTTGCGAAAGGGGGCTAGACGGAAAAAATTAAGACTGGCACGAAATTTTGTAACGACACTTTTACATATGTGTGTGTGATTTTTATTGTACGACACTTTTACATATGTGTGTGTGATTTTTATTGTATGCATTTATGTATACAATAAAATTTGATTTCGATTGCGATTCCGATTTCGATTTCCATTTCGATGTGTGTGTTTGTGTGTATGTAAATTTTTTTTATGTATTGAAGGACTTAATCATGGTTTCTTAAACTTCAATGAAAACCGCTTGTATACCGCAAATGTTGATAACATCAACAATACTCATCTATTGTTTGCAATTTGTACAAGTTATGTAATCACAAATTATAGCATAACTCGCTTCTAGCGAAGCTTAATACGCAGTTATTATGTTCAACAATGTATCAACTACACTTCTTACAATTTAATAGATGTCAATTTAGACAATGTACGTTATTATGAAACCATTATGTACTGGTAGCCATACCTAATTGTAGCAGGTACATACATAAACGTGGCAATTAGGTGAACCCATTAGAAGTGATTGTGCAACCTAACAATATTACCTATATAGGTACAATGTATAAGCAGTGTAACACTTTTAGTTCAATGTTTGGTGTTTATACTATTGACTACAAAATATATCATCATCATCATCATCACGTCTGTATTCCCTGGAGGGGTAGGCAGAGGTGCACTGCAGTACACCAATACTTCGCATCTTTATTTTTGGTCACAATGTTATAGCCTATTGCTATATTCCGGGTACATACTCGCTCAATACGAGGGAGTTATGGCCACAGTCCACCACGCCTCGGCCCAATGCGGGTTGATGAACACAAGCCTTTAACTACATGTGAAATAGTAATTACCCTCTCGTTTTGGTCGTTCTCCTATATAATTCTCATAACATTTACAATATATATATATTTATATTTGTGAAGGCAATCGAATACATATAACTTATGTAGATGTTCCTGATCAAGGTAGTCAATGTTGTTAAACAAAATGTTCATTGAAAACCACATTGCTAAATATTTTGTTACCTACCCAACTTTAAATAGGCACACATTATTCAAACACAGCACCTAATAAAACAGCAAAGGCCCATGACCTTTTCTGGTATGTTCCGTGTCTAAATTACGATAAGGTATTATTATTTTAGATGATTCAAGGAGATAATCCTATTCACTAGCTTGATAAATGATCTAAATACCATCACATCACACCAACAGCGCACGCCATAGCCAGGGCAATCAAATCGAATCCAATAAAAAAATCCAAAATCCAAGAATAAAATTTAATTATTTAATACCTACTCTATTTTTGGAGTAAGATTGTTACGTGATCAACCTTAAATAAAATCGAATTGAGAACCTCCAAGTTTGCAATTGATCAAAAAAAGAAATGGCGCGAGGCATGCATGCCCGATTAGTGAAGACACGACGATATCTAAAAATATTACTTAACTAGCTGTGCCCGCGTGGATTTCAGGTAAATTCTAAAATTAAACTAGCCTAAATCATTCCTAATAACGTCAGTTTAGTACCTGTGTAAATCCTGACAAAATCTGTTCAGCTGTTTTGGAAAAGCAACAGACAGAGAGAAAAAAAATTAACACTGTGTTACACGTACCGTATATGCATTTAGTTAATAACTGGTATTTCGTAAACTCAAACACACTTCAATTGTTTTCATTAGTACAGATTTAAATTACTAACTCCTTTAGATTTTCCTGTTCATTACCATACTTGACTTGTAGATATAAGCATTAAAACATCAAGAACCTCACCTCTGGTAATTTGGTGTCGCTTTCAGTCAGATGCACTCCGCCAATCTCCACAATATTTGGAAGGTAGGCAGCGGGCGCGTCAAAACTGAAGTGACCATTAATCAAAATCAACGAAGCATCCTTTTGCAGATCGTACAAGCTCGGCACCGGCTCAGGCAGATTCGGCAGATACTTTTTCACCAGCTTCTCTTGTTCCTCCAAATACCAATAAGTCCACCAAATATACTCGTACATTGTAAAGTAGAAATTCCTTAACCTAGCCCAAAACCTTGTGGGGTCTTTGACGTCCAAAAATTCGGATACCACTGTTGCTAACTGCAAAGGGTTTCTTTGGACGATGTTATGCCTCATGCAATTGCCGAAAGTCGTGACCAGAACTAATGGAGTCTTGTATTTATAGGCCAAAACATTCATGGCTTCTTGGAAGAACTGTTCGCTGATGACCAGATCGAATTTGGTGTTTTCTTGAAAGAGGTTTTGGACTTGGCTAGAGTTTAGTGTGAGTTCGGTAAATGCTAACCCACCTCTCCAAAGTATTTGCTTGTGGAACGACTCAGCTGATATTTTCACCATGTCAAATACGTTCGGTCTACCGCCACCTGAAATTATAAAATGTATACTTTAGTAGAAAGCATTCTGCCTTGAACGTAGGGGGTGCAAGTTCAAATTCCGGGCTTCGAGATAATTTTCATGTGCGAATGTTATTTTCAACAATGATTTATCACTTGCTGAACGGTGAATGAAAACATCGTGGGGAAACCTGCACGTCTATAGAAAGGCGTGTCAAGTTCACCAACACCCACGGGGCGAGCATGGTGGACTATGGCCCAAAAACCTCCTTCATATCGATGGGGAATGTGTCCGGCATAATGGCAATAGGCTCGCTCCCTATTGTGAACTTCACACGCCTTTCTTTATACGTGCAGTTTTCCTCACGATGTTTTCCTTTACCGTTCAGCAAGCGATAAATCATTGTTGAAAATAACATTCACACATGAAAATTATCTCAGAGGTGCGGGCCCGGGATTTGAACTTGCACCCCTTACGTTCAAGGCGGGCGTTCTTGCCCACGAGGCTACCACTGCTTAAGAACAGATATACTTACATTCTTATTTAAAAAATCTACCAATCACTAATCAAACAGGTACCTAACAGACACAAAAACGTTTGACTAGATTGTTCTATTAGAAGGTTTTTTATGAACATCATCAAGAGGTCAAAACATATAAGTATTTACATAAGTAGGTTCTTATCTACTGGGTACAAAAACTGTAAAACTGTTTGCCTGTGACCTCATCTTCGTTAAATATAAAAACCTCAATTACGCTGAATAAATTCGTTCTTTTTCCCGCAGATCACTAATTATTTGTCTAAAATTGTTAGAAATGGAACGCACCCCTTACAACACTCCTAATGTTATATATTGTGTGTGTCAACATTGTTCTTCTCTCCCGCCTAAATTGTAACGTTTTTTCCTAAAAGTTATTCTCAATATATTTAATTATTCCCTACGTTAATACTTATTTTATTCATCAAATATCTTCAAAAATAAAAGTAGCCTCGGTTACTCCTCGTAACATTAGCTATCTACCAGTGAAAGTTCCGCCAAAATCGACTACGCCGTTTGCGAGTTTACCTCAAAGAAACAGTTACATAGACTTTTTTTTTAAATTGTGTTTTCTTTGTAGTTAGCGTTTGCATTTCCTTAAAAAGTTATGTTATGTTATTTTGACATTACAAACGGACACATCAATTTTATTTATTTGTACGTCAATGTATAACCTTCTATCTATCTTAAAATCAACTTATTTAATTGGAATATTTAGTATATTTAGAATTTTTGAAATATTATCAAAGCATGCCTAGTTCACAACTGCAGTTAAATTTAACGTAAAATACAGATAATAAAAGTTTATGCTTACCAATAACATCCCAAATCTCCTTATCATCAACCATAACTTGGCGGTAGTTAGGCGGAGGGTTGGGCTCTCTGTGGCCAGTGATCACGGTCACATTATGCCCCCTCCGTGCCAGTTCCAACCCTATCGGCTTCAGCATTATATAGTGAGACCTCGATGTAAATGGTACAACGTACAAAATATTCGCCGACTCGCACCACCCCGCGACGGTTAACATAAACAAAAGAAGAATAGCCCCCTGAAAGTATTCCAAATTAAATTTAATTAATTATAGCATTTTTATTTTTTTTTCGTAATTTAAAATACTAACCATTGTTGTGCAACTGAACGAAAATAATACTGATGTAAGTAGTCGAAAATAACACTCTGTCAATAGACACTACCTGCTTTAGGGACGCATTATAGTAAACTGACTGGGTAGTCGAGTTTTAGCGGTATACTGCTACTAGATAAATCGCGAGACGGTGTTTTTTAAACACCTAATTAGGTGTGTACTGGTCTAATGCGAGGACTCGTGAGGCTACCACATGCATGACGTGCTCATGACCAGCGGCCAGCGGGATAATGTCAGTTCAGACCACTAGCGTGCTGCCTTTTTCTCCTTCTATAACATTGCGTGCAATATTGTAATTGTTATTCATAAAATAGCAAGTATACTATAGTAATCATACTATAGTATATAGCAAGCTCAGTTGACGGGACGGCCGGGGGTGAGGAAGGAGGAAAAGGGCGCGCGATATAGCATAGCATGAACTCAGCGTACAGCGCCAATTTATAGCGTATAGTAAGCCAATAATATATACTACAATACAGTAAGAACGTGTCCATAACTATGTATGGTGCGCGATATTGTTGTGCTATGAGCTATATACTATATAGCGTAATCTGAAACCCGGTTTAAGTATTAGATCAAAGGATCTTTATTAAGTAGTATATATTATTGGAGTCCAAAAGTATCAGCTGATTTTATAGCTGAATTGCACCGAACCTACAATATTTTTGATTTCACATATTCGCTTAGAATAATCTTGAGAATATATATTTTAAGGGTTAGTATGCCTATTTAGCATCACATTGTATACCATTTGTATTTCAGCTTCATAAATAAAGATAACTGCCCATGTAGGGTCAATTGTTCCCAATTTGAATAGTCCGTGATAACCTTAATAATATCCTTAATATCCATGTTATTGTTTTAAAACAATAGTGCTTTTGCGTCGTTAAAACAATTACTTTGGATATAATCCAATTCATAGGATTCGGGTAGGAAGGAAAGTCTATTGCGATTTATATTAGGGACCTTTCCGGTTGCTTTATTAAGCAACCGGAAAGGTCCCTAATACTAACTCCCTAATACTAAGGAATATCTTAAAGCCTGTCTACAGGTGCGTCGAAATTCGCGGGTGCAATTTTACGCCCAAATTAAAATGGATTGTATTAAATCAGCGATAAAGCTTATTCTTCAATGAAATGTCATCGATGACAAGGACGAATATAGACGCGGGGTCGTCTGGCCAGAAAGGAGACGGGGATCTTTGGGCCCAATTTTAATAAGTTGAGATATGGTTTAAAAAATGCGGTATTTTTGTTTGTTTCAAAATATATAAAAAACAGATCATTTCACCATCTGGGAGACGAGAAATCATAAAAATAAGTTTATTTCACTGAAGAAATAGAGTATCGATTACAATAATCGATTACTGTGAATGATTTAAACAATTGAACATAAAATACTTGATTCAATCAAAATGAATAAATACATTGTAATAATTAACAATAAAAAACTACAATTAATATAGTAAATAACTGTGCGGCGTCCGCGTTCCCGAACGCTCCACAAAATGTCGACGGACGAGTTTCCGAACGCCCGCGCGCCCAGACAGAGTGAGCACGTTCGGTAGCTCAAAAAACAAATTGTGTTATTAATGACTAAGCACATAATTGTATTAATTTTAATATATTAATATACACTAAAGTGGTTGAATTAACACCAAAACTGTATATTAAAACAAAATAACAATCACAGTTCAAAAATCAGCTGTATAGTATCTAGGTTGTTGTCACTTTGTTGAATAACCACACTTTTACTAAATCTCTTAAAATTCTGCTCTCAGATTTCCAAGATCAGCAAAATTTTCGGAGATGGTTTGTTAATATATAAGCTCTTAATTGACACCACTCTCATATTTTTACAACTGGGCCCAAGAATGTATGAAAGCGTATCCGTCTCCTTTGATCTTTATGCATATCGGCACTGAGTTCGTTCTGGTAATGACAAGAATATTTTATTTTATCGTTTTTAATACAATATTTTTTAAATAAGTTTTCCCAAAAACAATGGCGATACGCAACTCTTAAATCACCTGCAACTTTTGATTTAAAGAAACAAAAAATGGTACAATCGGCCAAACTGCCCATGACTAGACTTTTCAAAGCATAGATTTTTTTTTCCCAAAAAATGAGTAATGAATATGGTTCACGATGAAAGGTTGCAGATTGTATGTTACGCTATCTATAAGTAATTTTTCGAATCAAATAGGTTGATTTCTGTTCACGAAGGCTGTAACTTAAAATACTCTGATACTGCCGGGAATGCAAGTTGCAATATAATTTCGACGTTACAACATAGATGGAGCTTTTACACATTTACAATTCTGTCTCAAAGCTGTCCATCCTTTCCCATAGTGGGCAATAACGCCCCCTTGTGGGCGCTGCAGGCCTAAAGAGGGAAGGAAGGAGACCCAGAAAAAAAATGGGGGCGTTGTGTAGAGGCTTGGGGGAGACCTCAGCGCCGTTGTGCGCTACCTACTGTGCTTAGGTCTCAAGTTAACTCTAAAGGGCTATAGTAAAAGTCTCGTTTAAAATTAATGTTTAATTTTCAACTTTATTTGTTTATTTTTTAAATGTTTAAGTCTCACGTCGATGAAAGTTGTACACGCCTGTCATTGGTGTACCTATCAGACCAGTTTTTATTTAATATTTTATTTACCCAATTGTCAATAGGTATACTGTTGGTGTGTCGTTCTTAAATAAATAAATAATGTTTAATATCCACTGATATAGCTCACAATAATCCATTAATTTAATTTAACGTTATACCTAGTGGTTTTTAAGTAGGTGAAAAAATGGGGGCGCTAAAAAATAATTTATTCTCAAAGTGGGCAGTATACGAAATAAGTTTGGGAACCATTGGTGGTGTAGACAGATATGTTAATTGAACACAAGTTTCAAATATTTTGACCGTTACTGTTACAATGTTATTTATTTATTGCTTCTCTATGTGTTAACTGAAATAATTATGAACTGTTAAGTTACAAACATGGACAATAAAGAGGCGATTTGTCAAGATTTCGAAAGACCTTTATAAATCGAATGAAATTTATCGATTTCTCAATATTTGCTGTAGTGTCGGGGGAGTAAAAATATACCCATAATCTCCTTCTTTTTCGTTCTTGGATATTAGAATCAATTGCTGTTCGTTAGTCTCGCTAAAACTCAAAAACTACTTGACCAATTGAGATAATATTATTATATTTTGTTTTGTCCTCTATAATACAGGTGTTGTTAAAAGCAAAAAATTAGGAATGAAAAAATAATTTATTAATATTTATCTAATGGATAAGAGGTAGATATTACAAATCACCTTCATGATTTCTTATAGCGCTAATTATTAAATGCCACCTGCCAACTAACCTATGCAGAATATTTAAGATTATAAATAAAATCTTTATTGTTTATGTTTTTAATTGTCTGTTAATTTCCACTGGCGAAGACACATATTTTATTTTTTAATTAAGTATTTGGTCATAATAATCCTTAAATTTTGCAACACGAAGTAAGCAGCCTTCAGCTTAACTTGTATCTACCTATAGTCTTGGATGAGATTCTTATCTCAAATACATATTTCATTAATAGGATTTATAAATAAAACAAGAAGCTAGTGCGTATTAACACATTATATTTTTATTGTTGATACATTTTTAATATAAAACCTTAACTAAAATTATTACTGCTTGAGCAGTATTATAATAAAATGTTATTAATTCAAATAAATCTATTCACAAAGTTAAGGCTCCCAATTTTAATCAACTGAAGTAACCGATATTTTAAATTCATTACACTGGACGGAATTAGATCAATTATTATTAAATTAGTAAAGCTGCATGACTTTTTACACAATAACACGAAGCGACTTACACGAACATTAAAACTGTTACTGAGTGATGTGGCTCTAACATGAGGTTCAGGATTGTTCTACACTCGATAGGCTTTAGCGTCCAGCAAATTGCTATCCAAGGGACATACTCTTTGACGTACATTTCCCATCAACGACGATCGTGAACTCATGATAAAACTACGAAATTAAAGTTAGACATCTTAATAACTAAAGCTTTTCAAAGATTCAGTCTGTGTATGACTCTGATTTAGTACATTCGAAAAATATGGCAGGATAAACGTTTAAAATTATCTCCCCTCAGGTGTTACACTTGCTAATAATCTCTTATCTTCTCGATCACTTTGTAGTTGCTACTCCTTCTCTCCGAATACAGTCCGTTCTTGTCGTAGCCGTGGGGTGAAGTACGAATGCCATTTTCTATGTACTTGATGCTGGGTATCGGATCTCCTTTGTACCCTCGGCTCTTGGTCACCGAGTTCACTTCCCTAGACTCAATAATCTCTTTAGAGCGGCCATCTCTAGATGGTACGATCTTCTTGCTTACAGTTTCGACGGTATCGGTGATGCTTGGCCGTTCTGGATCACCCGTACGCGTCGAATATCGATACGTCTCCGAATAATTGTCACTGCTGTTGCTACCTCTCCTAATGGCAGGCGATTTTAATCTCGTCTCCAATCTCGATACGAAAGGGCTCGTCTCTCTGTTGAGGGATTCAGTTTTGTATAGAGGTGTCTTCCGTTCTTCGGAGATACGTTCCTTGTAATGTGGGGACGGTGTGTTGTATCTCGACGACAGTCTGCTGCCGTCTGATTCGTCGTCCGCATGCAATGTTTGATATAGATCAGGTGCTCGTTCGCGTAAGCCTTTAAGGAATATCTTTTTTTTGTCCGTGTCGTCGTACGACTTGTTGTAACCGTTCGTGTGGCCGTTCGATAAAGGCGTGGTTTTTCCGTACCTAGCTCCGAATAGGCCGTCGCGTCTGCGTTCCGTTTCACGCGACACTGCGTCGGCAAGATCGCGTTGGCTGCGATTTATGATGGACACGATTCCCGGACTCTTCAACTGCTCGGGAGTTTCATCGAGCTTGCTCAGGTGGGGGTTTGACTTATACATAGTGGAGTAGTTACGGCTCATGGTTGACACGTAGCGAGGGTGGGTTTCTTGTTCGGGCGCGCCCATAGCAAAACTCTTGCTCCTGTTGAGAGCCTTGTACGCCCGCGCTGGCTTGGCTGGCCCGGGCGGGTATCCGTTTATTTTGCCGTCCGGTTGTGTCGTTACATTATTAGACACGTTGACGGCACTGGTGGAACGTTTGTTGGGCGTCAGCCGGTGCCAATACTTGTTGGAGCTGGGTTTCTCGGTGGTTTTCTCTTTGCGCTCGTGTAGTTTCCGTGGCAGTGTCTGCGCGCTGCGGGAGTAATCTTCCTCAGGTTCGCTGTTCGGGTTCAGTCGACTTGTCGAGTGACTGAACCGACCCAGCGTGCTCGAGAATTGACCCCTGAAACCATTACAGAAACAATTGAATATTTTTTGTATGAGCCTCTTTTAAGATTTATTGGTATTTCGTGTTGGTATAATGAGTCGAGCCCACGTACAATTATTGTCTCGTGTGTCGCAAAAAGTCTGTAATCTTGTCGGTGAACTGATAATTGGATTCAATGGGGATTCTCCGCCCACACGCTTAACGACCGTGTTTTGTTTACGCGTGTTTAAATACGTCTTTGTTAGGTGAGGCGTATATAAATTATTTACTAGACAATTTAACATTATTAAGTTTATTGTGATACATGTTGAATGTGTAAAGAGACTACACCTGTTCTGATTGCGTGTGTGACTCAACATCAGTTTACTTATTTAATCATGGGCAAATAAATCATTGTACTGAAACAATGTAGTGGACTATGACCCTGAATACAGACAATACAAAGTCAGTTAAAAAAAATAACGAAGTAAAAATACACGGTACTCCTTAAGTCTTGCTATGAAAACTGGCTATGTGGTTCGAAATTGTATGAAAATATACTGAATGCAATAGATACTTTATAGTAGATGTATAATTCAAGGTACTAGTCGAATGTCACAGCTGTGCTCGATTATTACACCTTAGATTTAATTAAACTCATATAAATATCGCCAGACAACATCCCTATGATATAAACTTAAAACTAAGCAACCTTAGTCCGTGGCGATCCCAGTTACCAGGACCAGAGCGAATTCCGAAAAGACCATTTGTGTCATTTGGCACCGAAGGAAATCCAACCCGCAATGAGCCGAGGGGTCTACCATTAGATCAAGCCATCATCAACAGTACACTATCTACTATAATTATTCTCATATTATAAACATAATAAGATGTATACAGGGTGTCTCAAAAGTCCAACAAAATACTTTGACGTTTGCATCAGTATGGGGTATACAACTGAATGGTATAAAAATTTTATCGAAATTCGAACAAGTTTTTTCAACTATTTTTTGTCGTCAATTTCTATAACTCGTAATATCTCGAATTTTGTTTTCAAAATCAAAATCAATGGTTTTTATTCGTGTAGGCCAAAAAGCACTTACAAATAGTCAGATTCTACCACCGGTTCGGAATGCTGCTTCCACTGAGAAGAGCCGGTAAGAAACTCAATGGTTACTCTTTTTAAAATGATAAATAGTAAGGATCTTGTATTCGCAATCATTGCGGAAGCAATACATAGGTACTCTGATCTGCAAAAATAATTATAACAGAATCATTTACATACACATGCCACCGCCTCAGCACACAACAGGTGTATAGCATTTCCAAACAGTGACTCACAGATTTGTCATTGTTGGAACGAAAATACTTCAATACGTCTGTTTCTTGACGCACTCTGAGTCAGTGTACACTAAATAAGGGTATGTTTGAGAATAAAACGTGTATTTACCCCTAATAGGAGACGGCCGTGTACGGTGCGGCGGCGAATGAAAAAGGTAATATATGCCGGAACGTAGTTTTAATTGAACTCGCTCGCTGTGATTGACGTAAAGAGCTATTGTTGCATTTTTTTTCTTTTGACAACCGCTTGACCTAGTAGTGGCACGAAGTAATGGTGATTAAAAACCGGCCAGTGCGAGCTGGACTCGCGCACCGAGGCTTCTGTACCTACACTATGAAAGCACCGAATATTGCTCTAACAAACTTAACTTTGCAGTTGGTATACTGGTGTCTCCATACAAACTAACTACAAAATAAGTTTGTAATCACAAAAAAAAACATTGTCTAACAATAAATTTACAGTTTTCGGATTTGTTCCTTTACTTGTACTATAAGACCTTGCTTCTTGCCAAATTTCATGGTTCTAGGTCGACGGGAAGTACCCTATAGGTTTTTGATTCCCGTGCAAAGTACTGAAAATGAAACATAAACCGCAGTATCTTTTGATTGCGTTATCTTAGAAGTTTGATTTTTTTTGGGCACGAAGGGTCCGCAGACTAGAGTTTACGTTATGAATTTCAACTTGATACCTCTACGCGTTTCTGAGAAAAAGGGTCTTGACAGACAGACATACATTATATACAGACAGACATACATACATTATACGTTTTTTCCTGTTTAGGTCCGTACCTAAACAGGAAAAAACGGTGAAAAAACGGCACACAACCCTAAAAAAATGCCAGCCCATTGAGTTTCGTGCCGGATCTTCTCCGGTGAGATCGCGCTTTGATCCGTCAGTAGCATAGAAGGTGACAAAAATGTAAGCATGGCAATTTGTAAGGGCCTCATTTTGACTATAGTGGTTTGAGCGTATGCATCTCCAGTCATACTAGGTAGTTGCAGGTCCGATTTCGTTTAGGGCAAGGGTGATTTTGTCATACACTGAGTGTAACCTTAAAAGGCTCTATTAAATAACTACTATAATAAGAGGCGATTGAAAGCGGTTCTGCTGAAAAATCTATATAAAAATATATTGTTGTTCGTTAGTCTCCCTATAACTCAAAAACGGCTTGACTGATTTGAATTTACTTTTGTTTTGTACGCTCTAGTGTGTACAGGTACAGGGATTATAATAACAAATGGGAAGCGAAAAAAATATAGAAAAAAAAATATTGTAAAGTTCGCTGTTCTGTTTCATCAAGAACCTACATAAAAAAGTCAGTCTTTTCTATCTTTTGTCTATTGCGTCCATATATTTTCTTATATTTACGCGAATACTATACATTGAAATTAAACTATTTTACGGATTCGGACATAGGACGTCAAACACCTCAGTCCCCCCGTGACCATGGTTGCTGTAAAGCAGCCGAAACGTCGGGAAAATAAAAAAGTAAATAAAAGCGATAGAATCCGTAAAATAGTTTTATTTTAATGTATATACATTTTAAATTCGCCGGCAATTCGTCTTGGCATGGTCTAATGGTCTGAAAGAAGACCGCTCGGCTCAATACGGCACTGGTGGTTGCGGGTAAATTTAGGAAATGGCCTTTCGGAATTTGCTCTAGTCCGGGTGAAACTGGGATCGCCCTTAGTCCATTGTATGGTACCCATAGTGCAAGCGTTGTTTAGTGTGGTATCATACGATGAGTATGTGTTATCTGATGATTTTTAGGGTTCCGAACCCAAAGGGTAAAACGGGAACCCTATTATTGAGACTTCGCTGTCCGTCCGTCCGTCCGTCTGTCACCAGGCTGTAATCTCATGAACCGTGATAGTTGGAGAGTTGAAATTTTCACAGATGATGTATTTCTGTTGCCGCTATAACAAAAAATACTAAAAAACAGAATGAAATAAATATTTAGGGGGCACCCATACAACAAACGTGGTTTTTTGGCGTTTTAATAGATAATGGTACGGAACCCTTCATGCGCGAGTCCGACTCGTACTTGGCCGGTTTTTACATTGGGCCAATAATGTTAGTCACGTACATATTTTATGAGTACTCTTGGAATCCATTATGAGTAAATATTACCAAGGAACGGGAGAACCATTTCATGACAACTATTTTGTTTTTACTTTAATGATTAAATTAGCCATGCTCGCGACTTCTTACGCGCGGAATTTGTGAACCCAAATTCGATTCGATTCGATTCGATTCGATTTTTGTTAACAATCCGTATTAAACAAAAAATGATTTTTCGAAATCGGTTCACTAACGCCGGAGATATGCTGTAGTTCGGATTGGACCCCCATTGACAGAGTGGAAAGGGGGGCCCCCTTTCCACTACTTTAGGGGTAAGATTCGATGTTTGTAAACAATCCGTATTAAACAAAAACTAATAATCAACCTAAATGAAAACTCCTTAAAAAGCCGTATACAACTAAATCATCCACGTAAATAATGATCATAATAAACATAAAAATGATCATAAAATGAAAACTGCTTGGCCATACAATTTCAAATTTTATGGGACCAAATGGCATCTATTCCGCATGAAACAAAAAAAGAATCACGTAAATCGAATCATAACTCGCAGCGTAATCGGTGTACATACATAAAAAAAAAACATACCGTCCGAATTGAGAACCTCCTCATTTTTGGAAGTCGGTTAATAAAAGTTGTCTAAGTCACTCATTGTTATATTAGATATCTGCCAATGAAATTTCCATCAAAATCGGTCAAGCCATTTGGGAGTAAACTCGGACCAATAAGACAGACAGACAGACAAAAAATAAATAAATTGCGTTTTCGTTAAAGATATTGTATATCAATTCGTATTCATTTAGTAAAAAGTTGATATTTTGACATTACAAATATATGCTTGAATTGTATTTATTTGTATAGATGACATAATACAAATAAATAGATCTATTTCATCAGTAGATGAAATTCCCATTACATTATCAAAGAATAATAATTATTATATTATAATTATGATAATCAAAATGATAAGATATATGGGACTTTTGCACAATTGTTTACAATGATTGCGGACTTCAACAAATTAAAATATCAATTTAAGTAAATTAATAAAAAAAATAAACAAAAATACATCATCACGCCTGTATTCCCCGAAGGGGTAGGCAGAGGTGCACTGCAGTGCGCCCACACTTCGCCGATGTATTTTGGTCCCAATGTAATAGGGGGCGAGCCTATTGCCATTATACCGGGCACACAGGTTTCCTCACGATGTTTTCCGTCACCGTTTCTTAGCAAGTGATAATCTCAGATGAAAATGAGATTCGCACATGGAACCCAGAGGTGCGAGCCGGGGATAGAACCTGCGCACTTTGATTGCAAAGCGTGCGTTCGACCACTCGGCTACCACTGCTCAAGTAAATTAATTACTTACAAATAAATTAATTAATACAATAAGTTATTTGAGTTATTTGACCGAGCCAATCCGTGATCTTGTCTTGACATGCGTACTAAAACCATTGATGCAGACTTTAAATACGATTATTTTAGATTCATCCGCCATCTTTATCACTGTCATTAACATTTTTTATTTATAATGTGTATTTATTGAATTTGTCCTTGCTATTAATTACTTGACATTGGCGAAATACCCGCGCTAGTCGCAGGTGAAGCCATTCCTCATCTTAATCCATTAAATTTCATCATTTCACTCATTTCGTAATAAAAAAAAAACCATTGATGCACGTAAACGTCAAAGTCACACCCAAAATTGGACTGTCAAATATTAGGAAAAGCTCCATCTATATTAATATTATAAAGAGGAAAGTTTTTTACTTTTTTATGTAACGAATAAACTTAAAAACTACTGAACGGATTTCAAAAATTATTTTGCCGTCAGAAAGCTACATTATCACTGGGAAACATAGACTATACTTATACACCCCAAAATGTTAAAAAGATATCCACCCGTGCGAACCCGGGACGGGCCCCTAGTCATTGATTGAATTGTTTCTAAAATTATAGAAAATTCATTCTATTTTAAATTGGCTTACACAGTATTTCTAACCGACTTCATTCACAACTAACTTAGCTTTCGATGGTTATCTTGTACACGTATAGTTATGTCAATTTAGTAGTATTTAGTATTCCGAAGTTATGTGCTAAGAAATAGTCCGCAGTTAACAACGTGTATATTTTGCATTATAATGAACTAAGCTGGGCCTCTAATGAATGCCAAAGAATGTGCCTGCAAGGTAAATCTTGCTACCACACAACACACAGACTACGTAAACAATAGAACAAACAACGTCTGCATGTCGAAACTCCTGCGCATACGTACTGAAGATATTTCTTTTGAAAACAATATGTTGAGTAGAATTTACGAAACACAACCCACGCTGTAGGCATTGATATCTCTTTATTGCTATCGGCCCTATCGAATCGCCGTAACTTTATGATAATAACCCATTAATTAAGCTTTCCGTGTTTATAATGCAAGTGGGTGTATGGGCTGGTAGCAAGACAACATTCTATTTAAGGATGATTGAGTTTTTATATGATAAAAATTACTTATATTGTTTTCTACGATCATAGCCAGAATAAACTATTCTTGAATTCCTACGCAATAGGCTGACGGACTAAACTATGAGGACCGACCTATCTATAGTGGAACAGCATAGTTTTGTTATAATATAGATAGTTTTCAAGCATATAGTGGTGTATCTAATTGATGAATGCCACTCACCGTTCTCGGTGGTCGCGAGCGTCTGCAGCGGCGGCGCGTCGCGAACTGCCCTCGTACTTGTGCTCTCGGCCGTAGATGCTGGGCGCGAAGGGGTCTTCCCCGAGGTAGTAGCGGTGCGGCGGCGCGACGGGGGGCGCCAGCTCGCCCCCGTACTGCTTGTACGTCCGCGACGAATGCTCCGGCGACGGTGTCCGAGAATGACGCCACCGCGCCCGCCGCTCCGCCGATGCCGACCGAATCTTCCCAACTAACTTCCTAATAGAATTTCCGATTGCCGATCCAACTGATTTCCGCGCTGGAGATGGACGCCGCCCGTTATCCGCGAAACGAGTCTTCTGATTCTGCTTGCGCTCATCCCTGTCCCGTCGCCTCGGCGGAGTGCGATCCCTGTCTGAACTCTCACGACGTTCTCTAGGCGGGGAATAGTCTGGCGGTGGTTCCGCGGCACTTTCCTCGCGGCTGTCGCGCGATCGACCCGAATTCTCGTTGCGAGAAGAACTCCTATAGCCACTATCGTAGCGATGCTCCTCTGATATGCGCGGCTTCGGCTGTCGCTTACGTTCCGGCGCGATCGGTCGGTAATCATCCTCAACCGAAGGCTCACGGAACGAACGATCTGTTTCAAGCGGTCGGAACGGCGAACCGCGCGGCGGGCTGTGCATAGTCGACGAAGATACATAGGCGGAGTCGTCGCGCGAGGGCGGGTGGCGGCGGCCGATAGGCGATGACCTCCCTTGAGGCGAATCGCGCTTCCCGTGCACATGTCTTGGCGAGGAGCCGTTCAAACGATCATTGCTTGCGTACGGAGAACGCACAGTGGGTGGCGATGGGGAAGAACTCCGCGGTTCTGGCATCCTGGGCTTGGTGGCGCGTCGTTGTGACCAATCAGCGACACCCTTAAAGTATCCACCTGTTCTATTCACTGGTGCCGCAGTCCTTTCGTCTGACGGTGTGGATGATTTCGTTTTGCGTAATACGCGATCTCCATAAACGGGCGGAGGCGGTACGGATGACGTTTTCCCGTAGTACCCCTCGTCTTCGGGTTTGTTTTTCGTATAGAAGGCCGGATCGGGCCGTCGGCCGATTTCCTCGGCGATGGAGTCGTGTGACGAGCGCGACTCGCTGCCAAAGTGGTTCTCTAGCCACTTAGAAGTCTCCTTCTTGCGGGTTTCCTCTTCGATGTCGTAGTCAACGGGGCGTTTGTTGTAATCCTTGTCGTGATCTGGAAGTAGAGAGCACTGTGAGTAGAGCGTGGGGATCGGCGCGTGCGCTCGCGTGGAGGCTCACTGTGGAGTGCCGCCGCCTCGCATCTCCACCACACGCGCTATGGCGTAATCGTTCAGTCAATAAGTTTGCCAAACTACCGAAGGTCAATGCAGTGTACTCGAGACATCTTTACTTAACCGCTTCGAGACATTAAAGTGCAAATTATTCAGTGAATGATAATTTCTAGGTCAGTATCGCTTTGCGTTATGTTTATGGTATTATGTAATTGTTGTGTTGGTCTCGGCGGCCATTTAACTTGATATGGTAGTGCGGCTATTGTATTGAGAACAATTTATAAATAGTTTAACTAATTAAAACTGGAATGGTATAATAGGAGATCAATTTAAAAACATCTCAGGAGGTTTCCCTTGGTTTAGGAAAGGAGGATGTCCTTTCTTACACCACAGATACCTAAAACTATTTGTGTTTATTATATGAAATGGCCACATGATTGACAAGTCGTGGATATATTACGCCACCGAGTGCGGAACCGGGCGATCTTTGCAATCGAGTTTACACGCCCTAAGAGACTCGCCGTTACGACAGCTGTGATTAAACACACATTTACGCCGATGCTGTGACATTTAAAAAACCACGACGACTGTATTGCTACAACAGAGTAGGCAGAGGTGCACTGCTGATCTTTTTTAACTAATGATATATGTTATTATAGTTTAGCCGGAATTATTTTAACGATACTTATTATGGACTCTAATACTGAAATGAAAAATTGTTGGTGAGAGGGGGGTCCCCTTGCCTAACACCCCTTTTAATTGGAATGGATGGTTTCAGTTGTCTCTAGCTTGACTCTGCCGGTGCCGTTTTCATATATATATATTTTAACACTTTGATGTATTTAACCTCTACATTCTGAGATTAGTTTATTTTTTATTTTTTGGGATTTTTATTTTATTTATTTTTATTTACTAAAAGGAAACGCTAAACAACATTCGCATGAAATCAAAGGTCCTTCGTATTTTTATGTAGGTCAATGAGCATTCTTGTAAAGTGAATTTGCATTCAAATTTAAAAAAAAACCAACATCCCTTTCATAAAGTAACATGTCGAACATTTTCATTAAGACGTTTATTAGCTACAACAGTGTATAAATTCAAGTTTGTAAATCGAACTTTAAACATATACAAGGTGTTCCAGAAGTCCGAAATAATACTTTGACGTTTGCATGAGTATCGAGTATACAACTAAATAGTATAAAAATTTGATCGAAATTCGAACATGTTTTTTCAACTTTTTTTTCGTTGCCGATTTCTATAACTTGTAATATCTCCAATTCTATGTAAAATGTTCATGTTCTGTTTTGTGAATATTGGTAGCCGCTCCACGTAAATGTAGTTTACACTGCTTAATAGGGTTATGGATGTCCCCCAAGGCCAGAACACGATACCTGTTCAAAGGCCTATAACTCAGAAACTATGATAGTTAGGTATAAACTGCCTTCACTAAGCATCCACAATTATGAGTTACCGTATATGTACCCAAAGTATTATTTCGGACTTCTGATACACCCTGTATTTTCTGAACTTCAATATTTTATCACCACATTGAATGCTAAATATCTAATTGTTCTGTTTAATGGCAAAATGCCAGTGAATTGTGCTATGAATACATTGTTTTAATACCATACATTTTGCAATAATTTATAAACTACATACGAACTTACGAGCCCTTTTCAGTACAAAAGGAATACTGGAAATGCACATGGAAAACCAAGCAGTGATGAGGTATTTTTAAACGTAAACAATCTTACTCATACTGTTTGATCAAAGTGAACATAACTATAAAAAAATAGTGATTTCTACCTTTAAAAATATCCTTAAATCCTCGAAACTGTCGACTATTGTTGATACATGAAAATTGGTGGAACTCTATATGAAATTGAAAATCATCGCTAGTCGCAATCAACGCCATCGATAGTCCGAACCTTTGTATTAATTACCGAAGAATACAGGCCAATTTGAATAAAAAAAATACATTTAAATTTACCCTCGTTTTCTTAGGATTACCATAAAACCATGAGTTCTTTACATTATTGCTACACATAAGGCTTAGGAAGCGACTCACATAAGTAATCTTAAATTACCACACAAAATTTCCCAGGATATTAGTCACATTTTTCATAGAAACAGTGACATTACGGTAAAGATACTTGCAGCATGTCACAACCGACCTCCGGGCGGGCGTAGGCTCAATGACTCTCCATAAGAGGCTTTTTGATGGACATGTACAGTAAATTGGCCACTTTAGTTCTCCTTTAAACGCGACACGTTGTTTAAAAACTCCTTAATTGATGGCAGAACAGGCTACCAAATTAGAAGGGAAAGTGATATGACCCATTACTTTGCTATAAAAGAAATGCCTTTGTTTTGTGCAGAAAAGTATGTGCTATGTCTAAAATTGATAAGTTGGAAGTTAGCGCCAATAATAAGGGTTTGTATCTCAAGGAAAGTTAATAAAAGTATCCTTATTTTTCGTATACAGAATCTCGTATAACTTCTAGGTTTTATTACGTTACGTAAGTCCTTTCAGTACTTTAGTGAAGCTTTATGCTTCATTGAATGTTACTTTAACGCCACACTGGCCTAGCGAATTGCTGTTGTTTTGTGATCTTATAATAGCATTTGAATACTATATTTACTGTTAATCACAACAACAACACTTACGCAACTCATCTTTATTAGGAAAAACAGCATGCCAAACCAACATAGCATGCCAAACGTATGCAAAGCGAGGTCCGGACAAGATCCTTGTGATTCTTTGTTCTGAACTAGGAAACTCGTTGGTAATAATATATCACAGCTGAGTAGCATGTACTCGATCGATCAAGTGGAACTGTCGCACAATACCTGAACCAACTAAGTGTCGGGACAAGGCCGAAGTGTGTATTACCTTTGACTTACATTCAGTCTTTTATGGCACAATATATGAATAAATTATGCATTTGAAATGTTTATGATGGACGCGAAAACTCACTTGACTAGTTATTGATGATCTAGTTCCTTAAACAGAACCATCTATTAGGTAATACACGTGAAGTTAAATAAACAAATTTTAGTCATATTTCTACGAGCATCATCAGTGTCGTGATATTTTATGAAAAATAGGCATAGGTAACTATATTCCCTTACAACAAATTTATCTAAACATAGAAAACCCAACCTCTGAATAGATAGTGTATCCTAACGAAAAGACATGTTTGACGGGTGAAAGGCTATTTGCTTCAGCGACATTTTTTTAATTTTAAGCAGAGCATACTCATTTGACGCAGGAAAAATAAGCTGATTCCAAATATTATAAATAAATACATCATCACACCTGTATTCCCCGAAGGAGTAGGCAGAGGTGCACTGCAGTGCGCCCGCACTTCGCCGATGTATTTTGGTCCCAATGTAATAGGGAGCGAGCCTACTGCCATTATACCGGGCACATCCTCCCTCAATACGAGGCAGATTTTTGGACCATAGTCCACCACCCTGGCCCAATGCGGGTTGGTAAACTTCACACGCCTTTCTATAGACGTGTAGGTTTCCTCACGATGTTTTCCGTCACCGTTTCTTAACAAGTGATAATCTCGGATGAAAATGAGATTCGCACATGAAACCCAAAGGTGTGAGCTGGGGTTTGAAACTGCGCACTTTGATTGGAAAGCGTGCGTTCGACCACTCGGCTAATATGTCTGTAAATAAATATCGCCCAATTGTCGCTTAAGTCAAATAGCCCTTCACTCCTCGATATGTTTCTGTGAAAGACATCTAAAAATCATCTCTACATCTAAGATGGTAGAACAGAAAAAATGCGTATCATGTAAAACACAGATTAAAAGCTAGCTAGAAAATTGGTATAACTATTGAAATTTACAAAAAAATTATAGCGATTTTATTACAGTTGTCGAGATCTGAGAGGCTCATTTTGACACCTATCATTCATTACATTTGACTTTGGATTATTTCGTGATAATTAATATTTATCTTGAAATATGTTTTCATATAACTTAATGCGCGGAAACAGTTCGTTTTTGAAACTCAAAAAGATAAAACTATTATTTTTTATTTTTCCTTTATTTCATGTTATGTTAAATTCTATTAAAATAACGTGCTGTCAAAGCGGCCCTATTATATCTCGACGACTGTGTTTATGGAAAGCCATGTTATGACAAGATGGATTGCTTTATAATATTGGAATTTTACGACGTAGTCTTTAGAAGGCCTAATTATCTCATAGGTAGCGTGGACCGATCTGCCCACGGCCCCTGCCGTAATATTCCATGGACTATTATGGTAACTGGTTGTCGCGAACACGCTAGGGCAAATTGACGGTACCCAGGTTGGGGCGATAGACATTTGTAAGACGTTTTTATAGACAAAACGCCTGCGACCATTTTTTTTCGCAAAACCAAAACGAACAGCCCCCTTACGGTCACCTTTCTTGCAGATTTTTTTTTAAATATTTGTTTCAGTTTTTTGACAGATAACTCGATACAAAATGTGACAAATATTTACAGTCACTATTAAAACAACAATAGTTTAAGAGGTGATGGTAAAGTCTCTATATTTAGATAGATAGATAGGTAGAGATAATATTATTATTATTTATTGACGATTCATAGTGTCTGTATTAGATTACATGATTCAAAAAACCGGCCAAGTGCGAGCTGGACTCGCGCACCGAGGCTTCTGTACCTACACTATGAAAGCACCGCTCTAACAAACTTAACTTTGCAATTGGTATACTGGTGTCCCCATACAAACTAACCACAAAATAAGTTTGTAATCGCAAAAAAACATTTTCTCACAATAAATGTACAGTTTTCGGATTTATTCCTTTACTTGTACTATAAGACCTTGCTTCTTGCCAAATTTAATGGTTCTAGGTCACCGGGAAGTACCCTATAGCTTTTGATTCCCGTGCAAATGTACTGAAAATGCAACATAAACCGCCGTATCTTTTGATTGCGTTAACTTAGAAGTTTGATTTTTTTAGGGCACGAAGGGACCAAAGACTAGAGTTTTCATTATAAATGTCAACTTGATACCTCCAAGCATTTCTGAGAAGAAAAATGAGTTCTCCGAAATGCGTCTGAACAGACGATAAATGACTGATGATCTAGACAGACGGACAACAAAGTGATCCTATAAGGGTTCCGTTTTTTCCTTTTTAGGTACGGAACCCTAAAAACTGATTCGGATTCTAGATAACTCTTTATTGTACACCTCATAACGAAAAACAAACTTACGGAAGTAAGTTTGTTTTTCGTTCTTCGATGAAATGTAGAGCGTCAATTTTGTACGAATTGGGTCGCGTCGCTTTTGCTACAGACATTCAATACTTTGTCACAGAGTACATTACCAAAAAAATCAAGTGAATTCGTTCGCCCCAGAGTGGAATATCCGCTAGTCGCCGACAAAGTCGTAGCATTTCGCAAAACAAAAGGGCATTATATTTTACGCGATTTATTTCCGTACATAATCATCTACTTATGTATGTTGGCATTTATTAGTGTGGGATTGGTAACTTATGACTGCAGTCCAGAAAATGTTAGGCCTCGTTTTTTTCTGTCCGCTGCTATGATCTCAGTGCTATGATATTTATCAACAAGCCCATCTTGGGCGGATCGTATGAATTGTACGAATTAATTAAAATAATTATTAATTCAGTGTAGGTGCTAAATAAATGTATTACATTTACATAAAGATGAAGTGCAAGTAATAGAGACATTAATAATAGGTACTTACTATATACATACTTAGATATAATCAGTACAAAAATAAAACAGGTAGGTACAGTCTGAGAAGGATTTTGGTGAATGTAATGCATTTAATACCAACGTTAAAATAATAAAAAAGTATTATAGATTTTGATCCACATGGGTACTTACCCAGTCACCTGTCAGAGTTGTAAATTTGTATGTAAGTAAAGGGTCACTGAATATTTAGTTTTTCTATTTTATTTTATCGCGGAACTGGACGCCAAGGCTGTCCACTTAGCTCTGATTTCGATGAAACTAAACATTTTCTAATAACAATAAAAAACTAAGGCATATTGATTTCTGAATGAACTTATTTGGTAATGCAATCATTCTGAAGACAATAAATAAAATCGCCATAAGACTTTGAATAATATACCTATATGTTTAATTTTATTTAAATCTTATAGATAAATCCTAAAACGTATTTCCAGTTTCTCCTCCCAAAAATATTATTTTGTGAATAGGTATTATAAATAATTACGATACCCGCGCCATCTATTAACAAAACTCCTACAATATTATAAAAAGTGTATTTTAACGCCATCTGCTAGTTCCTTTTAGAACTATAACAACGTGACCTTGCTACACTGCCATCTATTAGCGAGTAGTATGACTTACTTCAACTGTGTTGTGAGCAGTTAGTACTGATTCTTACCAATCTGTCGAATACGGCGCTGGCGTCGCATTCGGACCGACAAACTGTCCCAGTCGTCTTCCATGTTTGGCTGCCCTTCCCTCTCAACTGCGATCAAACAAATAAATATAGCTTTATTTTTCTATGTAAACCTTTAATGCAATGTAGAGTGAATCAACTGGGTGTTTAAAATTGGTGTTTTAAAGTGATTTCTTATTAAATACATCCATTACGTACGTACGCAAGAAAATACACGCAAAGACGAAATCTTAGTTTCAATAGACTAGGAGAACATTTACTGAGTCTTAAACGGAATCCTCGAGTACGATCAGTCCATTGAAATAACCCAAATTTTTAGAACCATTTGGTTGATGCATTCACACTAACATTACACAAGACTTTGTATTGAAGAATGCTGTTCTCAGTGGCAGCCCTAGAGCGGTGCGAGCGGTGCGACTGCACCGGGGGCCGTCCTAGGGAGGGCGGCGCGCCAAAATCAACCGAAACTGGACCACCAATAAGCGTCGTGACATTTCATAGTTACAGTCGAGACACTAGTCAGTTAGGCATACAGGAGGAGCTTTACAACGAGCGTCGCGTCCAAGATCTTAATAATATTAATTTAGAATTTTGTATTCAGAGGGGCGCCACTTTGAGATCTCGCACCACACAAAATAATTGATAGAGCCGCCCCTGGCTGTTCTACAATAATAATATTATTTATAGGCGGTTTTCAGATAATATACATTTTAGAATAAAAGCGTGAGTGGTACCTTCTTCTGTTCGCGTTTTAGAATGCAGGTGGGTAGCGACTCGCACTCCGCCCGCCATCAGATCAGTGCTGTTCTCAAGGTCCACCCGCATACGCTTCTCCGTACCACTCGTCTCCTCCACCACACTCTCGTCGCTTGGCACTGATTTAGCCTTTAATAAAATAACACATTACATACTCAAATAATAAGATTCATTTTGGCCAGTTAGGTTTCAGTAGGATCAAAGTACGCGTAAACCTAAACCGTGACCATAATAAGAACAAGAATTTGTGGAAGCGTATAAAGACCTGAGAAACAGGTGCGTCAATTGGCAAGCGGCACATTTTTTATCAATACAAACTTTATTAATACAAGGAAAATGCAGATTTTTGAACGAAATGACATCAACCAAGCGAGTGAACTTAGCCGCGTGGTTGCGTGGCTTTTGCCAGACACATTTGGACTCAATGTATGTTAATACAGAATACAATTTTCAAAATAGTCACGTGTTCTGGGCGTAAAGGTCTCCAACTTCTTTTTTATAGCAATTCACAATATTATAAAAAAAAAAAAAATGATATTTATTTCAACTGGACACAGTTCATTTTATATGAACCTTCACATTGACGCGATATGTAAGAGTCTTCATGTTACACAAACTAAAAAGTTTCAGTCGAAAGAAATATTCTAACGTCTACATCGCAAGTTACAGATAGCTAACTTAAACTTCAATGGTCTTGAACTTGACACCAGCATAAACTCTCAATTATCTCAGCGAAACTTTATTTCATTGTACCGGTTTCTTTTACATATTTAGTCGGAATTACCTCGTCCTTGGACAGTTCCTCGTCACAGAGTCGTTCTTGTTCTTTCGTGTGTCGTGTCTCCGTCACTATCGTGCCATCTGGCCGCAGTGCCCGCAGCTCCTCCTGCGCACGGACAACGATTAAGCACTACGCCCGTAAGACCGTCAAAACACGCGCAACCAAATATTTGCTCATACCAAGATGAACTGAATACTTGTACTCATAGACAACTACTACTACTACTACTACCACTACTAATACTACTACAGCCTTTTTAACGTCCCACTGCTGGGCACGGGCCTCCCCTCAATGCGAGGCTGATATTCATAGAACGCTCATATATCAACGACATGTCATCGCCAACGCAAGCTAATTTTGATGCGTGATCACGTGGCTTTTACCATAGAATATCATTCTTTATGTATATAAGAATACAGTGTATTTTCAAAATAAGGCTAGTTCATTCGCTCACGCAAGTGAGTGCAGGGCGGTAGTATTGTTAAAAGTACAATACCCGTTTAAAAAGTTTACGCGTATGATGTCATCAACGAGACACGTTGTAGAACTTGAAGACAAATGAGTATCAAAGGAGTTTGAAGCATATTGTTTACTGTAGAGAATTTATATTTGATTACTGTGAAAATTAAAAAAAAAATCTTCATGAGCAAAAAATTTAGTAAGTATGCAAGATTCTGAGGTTTTAAAATACACCATGAGATATCCATCATCCTTTTTATGCTTGGCTTAAAATAAAGCTATATGTAATTGTTGACGTCGGGTACAGCCGAGTCCTTAATTAAAGGAGTTAACTCTAAACTACTATAATGACTACAGAGTTTCTTTAAACTTATTCCCAAAAAAGTAGTGGTAGCCGAGTGGTCAAACACACGCCTTGCAATCAAAGTGTGCAGGTTCAAACCCCGGCCCGCACCTCTGAGTTTATGTGCGAATCTCATACTTATCCGAGATTACTACTTGCTATGAAACGGTGAAAGAAAACATCGTAAGAAATATAGAAAGGCTATAGAAAGGCGCGTAAAGTTCACCAACCCCTAATGGGCTAGCGTGGTGGACTATAGCTCAAAAATCTCCCTCGTATTGAGAGAGAATGTGCCCGGTATAATGGCAATACGCTCGCCCCTATTACATTGGGACCAAAATACATCGGCGAAGTAGGGGCGCACAGTGCACCTCTGCCTTGCCCTTCAGAATACAGGCCGGGAATACAGGCGTGATGGTGTATGAAATTACTTCTTCGATTGAAAAAAGGTAATGATAATATCATTGTGTACGTATCTTGTACTTGACACGATTATAAGCTTGACGTAAATTTATCCGTTGTTATTGAGTTAATTAAATAACCCGTTAAGAAATGTGATGCCAATAGTAATAGCGTTAAACTTCACAATTTTATTGCAAACAACACCTTTAGTTTGCGTTTTTACGCAAATTGCAATTATAGGTGCGAAGAGACATTATTCTGTTCAAGTTTGTATTTAGAATAGTCTCAAAGTCAAAGAACTGGGGTGTACAATAGGAACACATCTTATACTAGATGCTAAACTGTAACTCAACTATAGATTAGTTGAGTTACAGTTTGAGTTATAGTTCCCGCTAGATGTGCGAAGACAAACCCGCACTGGGCCAGTGTGGTGGACTGTGGCATGAATCCCTTTCGCAATGAGGGGAGGCCCGTGACCAGCAGTGGGACGTTAAAAGGGTTATAGTAGTAGTAGTATGTATGTTTCCCCCAAATTTATTGCAGTTCATGATAAATTTACAGTGACATTAAAGAACACTTTTGGACTTAAACATGTAATTGCAAGTGGTTTTTGATAGATGAAAACTTGTATTAATTACTTCAAAGGCTTAGCCAGCTAGTATAGATTAGTTTGTTCGAAACCAAAAAAAATGCTAATATGCAAATATGCTACAAAATTACGTAATCATTCAGCTTATATTAGGCTTGCATAAGATACGGGTCCAAAGCGTAGAAGTATTATGTTGTTGAATAAAATCCGTACCGTGTCATCAGTAGTGACAGTGGTGTTGTAAGCGACAGTGTCCTTGACGACCTTGGGTCCTCGAGGCACCAGCGCCAGCTGCTCCGTCTTCGCTTTCAGAGCATCACGGATATCCTCCTCGCTCGTCTCGTTCACTGCTGCGATCAGTGCCTGTAACAAGACAACGATTGCATTGTAGCCATGTAAGTACAAAATATGCCAATCTTATTGTTTTCAACCTTTTTTAACATTATTAATATTTTAACTACCTTTTTAGTGGAGAACTAAAACTTTATAAAGTATTTGGGCAGTCGCGTCAAAATTGACAATGCAGTAAACAAATATAACCTAAAATATTATTAAATTAATAATGACGGAAAGTACATTTTACAAAAAAGGAGCAAGATATTGGGCTAATATGCCAGCGACAGTCGATGGAGTTCTCGGCGGCTATGGACACATCTCCGATATCGATCTCGAAGGTTCCAGAGAATTCTTAAAAGTAATACTATCATCCGAGAACCCACCAGCAAGAACTAAAGCTCTAGACTGCGGAGCGGGTATCGGGAGAGTCAGTAAACATTTATTAATCCCTCAATTTGATAAGGTTGATTTGGTTGAACAGGATGAGAAGTTCATTAACAGCGCGAGACAATACATCGGCGTAAACAATGCGAAACTTGGAACACTGTACAAAATCGGTCTTCAAAACTTTAAACCGCACGAAAAGTACGATGTCATTTGGTGCCAATGGGTACTTGGACATTTGAAAGATTACGATCTGGTTGACTTCTTGGAAAGGTGCAGTGGAGCTTTAAATGAGCGTGGCGTCATCGTCGTAAAAGAAAATATAACAACATCTAATGAAATCGAGTATGATGAAGACGATTCGTCTGTAACGCGCCCCTACGCATTAATGAAAAAGATTTTTGATGAAGCTAAGTTGAAGATAGTAAGAACCGCTACCCAAAAAGGATTTCCTGATGACATATACCCAGTTAATTCGTTCGCTTTGATTCCTTTGCAATAATAAAATCCAATTTGTTAAATTTATTACGCCTCTAACTGTAATGTAGAACACTATTGTTAGCTGATTCTATTTGCAGCTACGGTCGGGGCTTAATATAAAGTAGGTTTATCTTTGTTGGACGTAGTGAATCGTGGGCCGAATTCGTGATAGTGTCGTTTAATAAAGTAGGATCCCGGGCGTGCCGCGGCTTCGCAACGTATTTGCAAGTGCATTCACCGTTTTAGTGTTAAGTTACGAAATTCTTGCGAAACTAGCCACAAGGACTTTGGAATTTGATCCGTTACCCGACTTGCTAGATAATAGGTATTTTTAACAATAGCACCTTGCTTTATTTGTCAGCTTTAATCTATACCAAAGGTGCAGCATAGTTTCTGTATCCGTGAACTGGCTAATTTACAGAACGACCCGAGTAGATGGAATTTCAATTTCTCAGAGCGGCAATGATGGCGTACCAGAATCTCTGATAATTAGCCGTTGAACAGACGATGATGTTCAATCAGAGAACAGTTAGCGATAAATATCGCACGGCGCTCTATTATTAGGGCCGCACAAATCTCTACGTTGCATAATCGAGATTCGCTCAGCAATTTGGCGTTACAGTTACATTCCGAGACGATGAAATCTCCCGACAATCAACGGATATATTCCTGTGGTTTGCGCATTTCTCGAGATAAATTCATTGAAACGTAAATAAATTAAATAAATACCGCCAGACAACACATATTCATCTCATACGACATCATACAATAGACTGGGGCGATCCCAGTTACACACAGAGCAAGTCAAATTCTGAAAATACCATTTTTAGGGTTCTGTACCCAAAGGGTAAAACGGGAACCCTATTACTAAGACTTCGCTGTCCGTCCATCCGTCCGTCCGTCTGTCTGTCACCAGGCTGTATCTCATGAACCGTGATAGTTAGACAGTTGAAATTTTCACAGATTATGTATTTCTGTTGTACTTCAAAAACAGAATAACATAAATATTTAAGGGGGCTCCCTTACAACAAACGTTTGCAACATTTTTTTGCTCTTTTTTATAGATATTGGTACGGAACCCTTCGTGCATGAGTCCGACTCGCACTTGGCCAGTTTTATTTTTAGTTTTTTTTCCCTCATAGAAATCGAACCCAGAATCACCCGGTGCAGTGAACCTTACAACCTACGCTCAAGCCACTAGACCAAGCCATCCCCGCGTCGTTAGTTCTAAATTGCTTCGTAATAATGACCTTTTTGAGTAAACAAATATAGCCGAAATGTGACGACTTCTCTCGACGACCAAACATGACATGACCAGTATGTTTTTGGACTTGTATTAATGGTTTGCTACACTCTGTGTGTTTACTATTTCTTTTCACGTAGCTCGGTTAAAATGTAACGTTACTTGTACGTGTAAACCCATCGAAACCAACCCACCAGTCACGTCTAGCTGTAAATTTATTGCTGTTTTGGTACAAAAAACTTAAATTGCTACGCATACTGTTGTAATTGCAATATATAATTTAAATTCAAAGGCGAATTTAGTTTCTCAATGCGAATTCTCATGGTGCGGTCGTTGCCCGTAATAAATTCGAAATAGATGTCTTTTTACTGGCGTCTCATCTCGAGGTCGAGTAAGACTGATTTAAAATGTAATTAGCGTTTAGTGACTCGACGTTCGTACTAAGTCGAATTCGTATTATAACACTGTTTTGTAAGAGATTAAAACCTTTTATGAGAAAAGTGATATCGGTGTCAATCTTGTGTACAAAAACTACCTACATTCATATACTCACGCTTGTATCCCATGGGGCAGGCAGAGGCTGCCGATTGCCACATGCCATGCTTATTATATGCCTCATATTCATCAAAAATAATCTTGCAACACTATTGCGCTATATAACATTGCAACTAGTTGACTTCCTATTCCAATTCATGTGTGTATTTGCCTTGTCCGACGTTGATTGGCACCTACTCCAAATGTAATGAATTGTAAGGTTATTTGTAGCTTTTTAGTGCACCTAGGTTTTTGAAGTCGGTTTTTGTTTTTTGTTAAAAATAATTTTTTTTACGATTTTTAGTGTCAATAATCGTTGAAAATTTGCAAATATTATCACCTTATAACAGCCCTAAAAAAGTAAAAATTTACAGCCAAAAAAAAAATCACCCCCCCACAGCCCCCCTTTCCACCCCTTTGGGGGTTTCGATCTTTGTTAACAATCCGTATTAAACAAAAAAAGATTTTTCGAAATCGGTTCACTAACGCCGGAGATATGCTGTATTCCGGATTGGACCCCCATTTCACCCCCTACATATTTTTTCTTTCAAAATTCCTGAAAGACGTGTTTTTTTATTTTGTATGTTAAATATATATACAAAGTTTCAAGTCGTTCAAAAAATATTTTTGAAATTATGTGACCTTCAACCCCCCATTTCACCCCCAAGGGGTTAGATTTCTGATAATATTTTGGAAATGGGACCAACCTTGAAGAATTCACTAGCAAACCTAAAAAAAATTTTGAAATCGGTCGACAGACGCCGGAGATATGCGGTAACATACATAAAAAAAAACATACGGGTCGAATTGAGAACCTCCTCCTTTTTGAAGTCGGTTAAAAAGAAAGGAAATTCAACATCTTTATCACGTTCATTACCCATTTTTATGCCCAGTTAACCCAGGTGCAGCCATTCCTTATCTTATGGAATTCAAATTATGTAATGTCTTAAAACAAATATCTAATAGGTAATGTATGGATTATCGATATACTATACGAACGCCCTGAATGTTTTGCTAGAGGACGAAATTTAATATTATGTAAAGACCAAAATAACCGTCACTCTATGACCGTTGATATGTTAATTTCTAGCCTAGCAGGTATACCATCAAGCTCTTACTAACTACAAACAGGTTGTCATTTCCGTTTTTATGTCAATTTTTGTTTCCATGCAGAATTTCGTTTTGAAGATAAACAAGTTTGAAACGTGACTACAATGAGCGAGCATCAGTCGCGAGATGCGCTAATCCTGACGAGATCGCGCGTGCATTTATGCAGTCTGTTTTAAGTACTAACGCTACTTTGTTTAGTAAATACGTAGAGTTCAGTAGAGGGTCACGAGACTTTTGACTACAGTAGTAGAGCTAAGTTAGTATACCTCAGTATATTTACCTAGTATACACATGGGATAAAAGTCGCTTGGCATATTTTTTTTCATAGTATGATTTTTAGTTCCACAGATGGCGATAAAATTAGACGCTAGCGAGTATCTAGCATGAAATAGAAGTATCATAGTAGAGCTGTATAATAGTAGCGGTGTGTGTCCAAAGATAAAGGTCATCTCTATAATTTCGAATTACTCGGATTGATTACAGGTTGTAGAGGCGATTAAAGTGAATAAATGAGTACATTAAAAACGTTTCCAGTATTTTACCCTTGACATTACTCCTGTGGTTTGAGTTGCTTAACCTCCATAAAATTATATTGAAATGAGGATAAAAAAAAATATGTATATTTTTTATAGTTCTACTATGTTTCTTGTGAACATAGTAGTAGGTACATGAGAGATTCCAAATTTGTGGTCATGATATGTAATCACAAGAACGAAAACACTCACACAATCAAACTATACTACATACAAACATACCCTCCCCCACACATACTCTTACACGCAAGAGAAACCTACAAAGTTATTTCAGAAGGAGTGAAGCGAGTCATTATTATATAGGTACAGTATTGTTACTGTCCAGTGTAGTAGATCCAGATTTACAGAAGTGACGATGACGACAGTCATGAAATTGGATTACTTATACGATAATTATTCAGCGCTAAATACCATAAGGTACTGAAACATACTAATGAGAGCTTGTTCCAATTTCAACAAACGTAATTACTAGTGGGTATTTTGTATTGCAGTATCGATAAGCTAATAAGTAAAAGCGAGGCCCGAGTGCGGTCGTCCGAGACATCTCGTAATGTCTTGTAATTGCAAAACGCACAAGCCCATTCGAATATTTTACTAGGGACATTGTAATTTTACGTCCTTTCGTGGTAACTTTAGTACTAATTTAAAGTTTATTTCAGAAACTCTTATAAAATAAAGTCATATAATTACTACAATACTTTTACTTCGTAGCTACTTCGAGAAACAGTTTAAACCTGAATCATCATGCCGTCGATCAAGTCGATTTTGGCGCTTACTCTGTCGTAACTCGCTTATAAATAACGAAAATCTTATTAAAGTCGCAAAACCGAAATAACTTCAATAGGTATTATATCAAAACCAATATATTGTAGTCGTTAAACTAGGAAGTTTATAAGCGGATTTTTACAATCGGGTGGATTTAACCGTTACGTCTTTCTTATTATAAAAAAATATAATTTATTTTGTAACGAAATACCTTAAACTCTACTTACAATTTTTTCAATACCTTTTACCTATTGTTAATTGTGGCCAATCTTCCACAGTAACTAAAATTGAATTCCTACAAACTCCTTATGCAAATACTTTCAGCCTAATTGTTTCATTTTACATGGCCACCGCTCACAATATATTGAAAGGTGAAATCCTACTCCATTGTGCGTACATAATGACAGCACAAGCTCTCTCCTGTCATAGGAAACCACTTGTTACATATCATGATTTACTCGCAATTCGATACCGGAGATTTATACATCTATCATGTGACTCTGCTGTGACTTTGATTTAATTCTATGTGCCGCTCTAATCTACTACTAGCTTCGAAATAGGAACAACATTTGCATTTCATGAAATGGGAAGATATAACATGCTTCTGCAAAAGTCCAATACTGAATGCATGGAAATGACTTTGTTCCGTCCATTCACAAGTTTGAGGGCGTCAATGGGTGTTAACCTTCTGAAATCACGATGCTTAATCTCTAGTTGAGATTAGATTCCTGCGATGCGTAAAGTCATCAGCCCATCTCGTGGGGGACTGTCTAACACTACGACTTTCGGTTAGTGGTTGCTCTAAACTTTCCTATTTCAACGGCCATTGATCCTGAGACCTAACGAGTTCCGTCATATTGTTGGCAAATCTATTATAACATTCCATTAATATTTCAAACGTTCTGATTATTTTATTACTGAAGACTTGGTGCTTCTTGCATGAATTATCCTTTTTGTATTGATGCATTACCGTGTCATGCTGTCTGACCGTCTTCGCAACAAAACGGATGCGCAACGGATACATAGGCAAGGGATCCTACAGCACAATCAATTCTTTACTCAGGTTATAAAGTAATAAGGTTTATTTTTCTATATCATCATACGTCCCGATGATATAAATAGACATTAAATTAAAGTTGATGCAATAAAGTGCCCAGTGGGAGAGGACACGACAAACCACTTAGTTGGTGCCCTTCTGTGACAACTCACGCTGATTAAGACTCTATCCAGCGACCTGTATCCCAACAACAAATACTCAACTTTGCTGTAAAAAAACAAATGTTTAATTAAGTGTTATTTATCAGTACGTAACAGGTGTTGTGGGGTGTTCGTTGCGTTGGAATGTTGATCGGGACAATTATCCTTTTCATTCTGTTGAAGTAGATTAATGATGTTTGATATTGACGTGCACACTCTAGTAGGATTACATTTGTCGATACTAAAATAAATTCTATAAAAATGCTGATATTTATTAATGATTATGTCTCTCTTGAAAGAGCTAGATATACAGGTCCACTCAGGTTTTATGGTATAATACTTTGAATAAAGTGCGACTCTACTAATGTGAATTCTTGAAATAATCCAATGTATTTGGCTAAGTGTCTCTATTATAACCATGTCACTTTCTCAATGAATTCAAATATGCTAACTCAATTTTGAATCGAATACTTTATTCAACTTATAAACAATGCAGTTTCTTTTTTATGTTTTTAAGTGGTTAATTTAAAAGTATACTTTCTCTTAATAAATGTTATCGTTAGCTGATTTCTATCTTAAGTAACAATTATAGTGCATTAATCAAAAACTTCAAACGATGGACGATTAGAACAAGGTACATAAGTTTTAAGTCAAAGTGTCACGATTATTCGTACATCAATGGCTGTTTAAATCATATTTGTAAAATATATTTGCTCCAGAAGAAGTTTTATTATGTTCTTAGAGCGTAGGTACATCTTTTTCTGTGCCACACTCTGAAGCCTAAATTTTTTTTACATATTATACTTTAAACATCAATGTTTGAAGCATAGATCTAGGGTATACGCAATATAAAAATTTCTTTGGTTGCAAATATTTAGCTTATCATTTTCTTCCAACTTTCTTTTGTACACGATAATACTAGATTTAGTATTTTATTCTTTAGCTTTATGTAGCCCGTTAAATGAATAACAAACTTAATGGATGCATTTCACCGTTTCATTTTCAAACTCATACTGGTTACTGGAAGTGCAAATATTATTTCATTTGGAGAAATATAAGAGAGTTATATACGGCATGTCAACCGCTCGGGGCAGTGGCGATATTTCACAAGATATCTCTGTATACATTAGAAGGCAATTAACTGGTGAAATTGACGATGGTTTGTTGTTTTTTCTTGGTAATAAGGTTGTTTATACACATTTCGTACGTCAAATTGAACCCGTTCCTTTGTGTATGAGCAATATGTCTATGTAATAAAATAAATGATATGACCAAAAGCTTCCATAAAGAGTCGGGCATGGATTCTGAAAGAAGGGACTCTAAAATAGCCACATTAAAAATTCCTCTTACACTTAATTTCTTGATGTTTTGGAATTATAATACCGAATATTAAATTGCTGATGAAATTGATATGTTAGCATTTTTATACATATTTCTGAGTTTGAAATCTATACATCTATCTATACAAATAAATAAAATTTGAGTGTCTGTTTGTAATATCAAAATAACACTTTTTTACCAAATGCGTATGAAAGTATATACGATACCTTAAACGAAAACGCAATTTTAAAATTTGTTGTCTGTCTGTCTGTTTTTTGAGGTAAACTTCTAAACGGCTGAACCGATTTCAATGGGACTTTCACTGACAGATAGCTGACGTTCCAAGGCGTAACTTAGGCTACTTGAATTTTAGAAAAAGCATTAGGGTTCCGCGTGAAAAACATAATACCCATATTTCCGGGTAATCTTCCTAAAGTCCACGCGGGCGAAGCCGCGGGCACAGCTAGTAATAAATAAATTCGAAATAAATTCTATTACGACTGATGATTGTATTAAATTGATAACTTTTAAATTATAATCTGTATGTTACTGGGAGAGTAGTAGGTACTAAGTGAGTACGGTACTCTTATTCTCTTATACGTTAGAATGAAAAAGATGGTACTAATAAGAGCCCTCGAGTTTATCTAACGATACACCCACACTTCAACTGGATACTGGAATAATATTTCATTCATATCCCCAAGTAGTGAAGGGAAACGTAATCCAGCCAAGCGATTATTTAACTTAATTGCAAACATGTTACGTTTCAAAATGTTGTGGCTTTTCCTTAAATATTAACAGTTATTTTGACAGTAGGTGATTGAAATTGGTTTTTAATATTATCACTTAACCACCGAGAGAGAAACCTTTGCCCATCAGTCCAAACATTTTTAAATATAAATTGTGACCAACTTTGTGTTGGTAAGCAAAAACAATTTTGTAATAAAATAGCTTACTATTTATTTAATTTCAACGGTTTAAATAAAATAAATTTATAACAAACTGAGATATAAATTCTAATTCAATATTAGTACATCACTAGATCCACCCTATTAGTAACCAGTACTTGTAGCTGCAAACAACAAGCTAAGCACACACTTTCTAGATACCAAGGAACATATAATTTTACCCACTACCGACGGCGTTAGAAGCGGAACATTACCCGCTATTTTTATGATAGCCATTAGATTATAAATCCTGGATTGAATATAGGTTTTGTATCTTAGGTAAGGTGAGTTGACGGGCAAAGTAATAAAATATCGTATCCGATTTCAAGTTACCGTAGAAATTTGCAACTTGTTTTGGTACTACGTTGCTTAGGAAGCAGTGGTAGCCGAGTGGTCGAACGCACGCTTTGCAAATCAAAGTGTGCAGGTTCAAACCTCGGCTCGCACCTCTGGGATTTATGTGCGAATCTCATTTTCATCCGAGATTATCACTTGCTATGAAACGGTGAAGGAAAAAATCGTGAGAAAACCTGCACGTCTGAGGGAACTTGTCTAGTTCTCGATAGATGTGTAAAGTCTGCCAACCTGCACTGGGCCAGGGTGGTGGACTATGGCCCGAATCACCTCGTATGGAGGGGAGGCCCGTGCCCAGCAGTGGGACGTTAAAAGGGCTGTATACTAGCGGCAAGTATTTTGACATACGATAGGGAGTGGATTCAATACCCGGGCACATGCTCGCTGTAAAACTTTTGCAAATACCAAAACGAACTTTATTAACTCATAGAAAATGATCATTTTTAGGTATCCGTATCCAAAGGGTAAAACGGGAACCATATTACTAATACTTCGTTGTCCACCCGTCTGTCACCAGGCTGTATCTCATGAACCGTGATAGTTAGAGAGTTTAAATTTTCACAGATGATGTATTTCTGTTGCCGCTTTTACAACAAATACTAAAAAAAAAAATTAAAGCGGGCTCCCATACAACAAACGTGATTTTTTTGCCGTTTTTATAAATAATGGTACGGAACCCTTCGTGCGCGAGTCCGACTCGCACTTGGCCGGTTTTTCAACTAAATGTCATTGACAGCGCGAGCTTTCACAGCGGGTCGCATTGCTTTTACCACAGGAATGCAATGCTTAAGTATATTGATACAAAGTTTATTTCGGTATTGGCAGTGTGTCCGGGGCTTTATGTTGACTTTGAAGGGCAATACGCAAAAAAAAAAACAGTATTTTTTAAATATCGTGATTCTATTAAATTCTTACATCACCGACTAGTCTTCAAACATAGCACTCTATTTGATTTGAATGTACAAACATATAATAAGTACCCACCTAAATGAAGAATGCTGATGAAAAATATTCTTAAATTTGGGCTTAGTCAATAATTATTATATATTTTACTTAATGAAAGCCTTTAGTTTTGACGTTGGATTATCTAATATGCATCTTTCGCCCAGAGCTCGCGACTTTCCCAACACATCTGTCCGTTTCCGATCGCAATCTTGATACCAAGAGTTAAGCCCTGCGCACACTGGGGCCCCAAAAGTGGCGCGTCAGAATATTCGCCTATACCAAAACGAACTCTGTGTCAATATGCATAAAGATTGAATTTTTATACCAAAAGCCACGCCCCCACGCGTCAAAATTCGCTCGCGCTATCAGTGCCATTTACTTGAAGAATGAACTTTATCCTTGAGCCAATACAGTTTGTTTTGGTATGGAAAAAATTTAACGCGCAAGAGTCGACGCCCCAGTGTTTAACTAATCAGAAATGATTTCGCAATCATTCAACTAACGTTCGCCTTTTTGTTCGATCTATGAACCGGATAAAATCTATGATAGTGAAGTCACTGCTTATCGGTGCTCTAGAGATCGCATTTTAAAATATAATATTTGTTTTATATTAGCAGATTTCTGTCTGCTGCAAGTAGGTTATGACCTAGACGTACGTATTAAAACGTATGATGAAGATGAATCGAAAGTTCTTCAAATATGCACGAATTTTTCAAAAATCAAAATTAAACAACACAGAAAAATTGTATTCGTAATAATGGCTGAAGACAAGTGGATATTTTTTCTTCCAACTCCTATCCCTTTATCGATTAAATTGGTGCGGGTTCCAAGACAATTTAGCTTTTTCTAGAGCTCATGCAGGGTTAAACCTCGGCGTGTTCATTGGATATCGCTGTTGATCCCGGCTTACAGGAGTAACAACGGACTCTCAAAGAAAATTAAATGGCAAGTCAAGTCGAATAAAATTAATAGTAATATCATCTTACATACCTACATATACAGGTGATTGCATAAAAAAAGGAAAGCCATCTTTCGTATTGTAAAAATCTTGTGCGAAGTATAAGCTTATCATCTCTACATAGGCCAGAGTTACAACGACCGACCTTCACGGCCGCGCTGTACTCAAAAACAAGTGGTTTTATTTTCACAGTGTATTAATACCAATAATTTATAACGTATATCGGAGACGCGATTTACAAAACGACTGTTATAACTGGTTTCATGAGGGTGGTCGAGAAAAAATGTAAGGAGTATTTTTAGTATAAATACATGACACGGTATAAAAACCATTCGTCAATTTAACAGGTAATACTTATCAAGTATAAGCACACGTACTAGCTTTAATAAAAATCGGCATGTGATGAAAAGTATGTAAGCAACGGCAGAAACCTTGTGAATTTGCCTTACTAAGGGTAAAATTGCCTGTATTGTCTATGTTGGCGTGCAAACATTTATGTGAGTTTACTTTTTACCAAGGATAGGGCTGGCTAAGCAAGTTTCGTTGTTTTTTGCGAACAATCGTTGATAAAATTGGCGGGTGGCATCTGCAATTAGCAGGCATTCATATCAAGTAATTTATAGTTACTAAAAATTCAATAAACATACATTATAAAATAAAATGGGTAATGAACGTAATAAAGATGGCGGATGAATCGAACGAATCCAAATATTATTTTGATGGCAACTGACATTATGTTTATCCATAGAAACTTGTAACTTGTACTACCGGTTTTGCTAATCATCGCTTATCTGTAAATTATTGGTTTCGGCCATACGTTGGTAATATTTTATAGTAAACAGATACCACGATGACTAACCTGTTGCGTAAAAGTATATCCGACTAGTACACAGGTGGGGTCGAGCATGCCACGATTCTCGATATCTAACTTGTGCATCGGCCTTGAGGGAGCCGCCGTTCGCTGGGCCCGCTGACCTTTCCGCTCCTCCGCCGAACCAGCGCAGTTATTTATTGGTAGTGAACCCGTGATAAATCTACGGCGTTTGTGCGAACATCCGTGTTCGCTTGGAGTAACGAATTGTTTCCCGGTGCTGCTTTAGTAGCTACGACAATGTGCTGCTAGACTCACTCGCTGCCTCGATATAGATTTATGAGTTGTTATACAAGATTTATAGTTTGAGGAACTACTATTTAAGATCTAAAGGCTGGATAGTAGTGATGTTTACTTGAGAAATAGGGATGAAAATAATAAAATAAATAAATGACTTAAGTTAATTTTGTATAGCACTCCCTTGCGATACGTTGATTTTTATAAAAAGTTATATTATGAAACTTCTCTAACTCAATTCACACGATATAATTGTCTGCTCAATATTCACGGGTTAACGAGAAAGTATGGGCAGAACTTTATAAACGGGAGCGTTTAAATGAGATGTCGGATTACATCGCTCCCGTAAACCGAAAGCTTGTGTGACTGCCTTTAGGTATAAGACTATCCTTAATAACTTCATATTTAAAAGCAGCGCAAATACTAAACAATGAATATGAATAAAATAACAAAATATGTATATTGTTCTAATAACTGGATCGTAAGAGTTAATTGGCAAAACAGTTACGATTTATTACATGAAACTCGGCATAGAACATTATTGATATTACATTTTCTCATTGCAGTCCACTCTTGTTTGGACCGTTCGAGATCGACTATCAACTTTAAACTTTGTCCAGTTTGTGGCCGTGCCTTTATCAATGGTTATTTATAGGGACCTATATTGAAAGCCGAATGATTTATAAAATGAACTTGAAACCAACTTACAAATGCCGCTAATTTACTTGTAAGTTGTAAGTATAAATTACGTTTGCCGTTAACTGCGGTTGCAAGGAATACGGATATTTCAGTATTACCAAATGAATAGATAGGCTCAAGATTATTATTTTATTTAAATATAGACAGACAAGAACCTGACTGGATACCTTGTCTTAACTCACTAAAAAATAAAAGTGCTGATTTCGTTGATACTCTTAAACAAACAAACTGCGACAAAGGTATCTTTAAGAAACGAGCATACTCATTCCTTAAAGGCCGGCAACGCACTTGCGATGCCCCTGGTGTTGCAGGTGTCCATGGGCGGCGTTGATCACTTACCATCAGGTGAAACGTCTGCTAGTTTGTCTCCCTATCTCATAAAAAAAAAAACTAAAAAAGAGATCATAAATATGTTTACGTCTACCTTAGATTCAGTACAGACTTGAATAGTGTTCATGGAATAGTACTAGAACAAGATAATTAGAAAATGGTATCGATTCTGTATTTGACTACAAAATTATATTTGACAGAAATAAAAATATTACCGTGTTCCTGTGGCATCTTGCTCATACACTACGGCCTTAAGAAATACAGTAATACGTTTAGATTAGTGCCAATAGAATAGTAACTGTCCAGTAATAAGATTCAGACACGCTCTTGAAAGCAGGATCGATCATTCCGGCCTGTACAAGACGGTCATAAATTATATCTGCGACGATATTCAATCTATTTCAAACCTAATAGTTTACATTAAAACTGCTTTGACAGGTCCAGTCGTTGCTCGATGGTTGGAAAACGCAGGCAAGTTATAAGTCATGGTCTCGGGTGCAGCGTGCAATTTCATCAAACTTGAATAGGGAGAAACCGCTCATTACTGGTAGCCTACATAAGTTGCTAAGAAAAGAAAATGCTGAACCTGACTCAATCCGTTGCAGGTGAAATTAGAGATGGTGGATGTTGGAATAATCGATATTGACGGTAAATGTTTATCGATATTCATTGATGAATGTGTAATTGAACAAAAATGTATTGTGTGAAAGGTATAGAAGATAATTGCAGGACATGACGTAAAATTTCTTTAAATTGCTATAAATTTACTATTAATTTACACACACAATACCTAAAAATTTCTAATTATTTACAACGGCCTATAATGGAGACCAAAAGTCAGATAGAATTAGATAAAAACGGTTTAGTTTTCAGCGTTGATATATAAAGTGCTTTCTCAAGTATAAAATAAAAAACATTTATTTGATAAATCTACACATCTTAGATTTAAAAGTGTGCAAACTCTATGTACCTTCTTTGTCGATTTATAGATATGAGTATCGATGTTGAAAACATCGATGTTGCGATCATCCCTAGGAGAAATTACCCGTTGAGGACTGGACAAGGTGAGCCAGTCACCGGTATGGGCTGTGAAAGTTATTACTTGAATGTTGGGCCAGTCGGCTCGCTAGCACAAAACTAAACATTAAGTTGAGCAAGTTTATTGGCGAATGATGAAAATTATAAAAGTGAAGGACGAATTAATAAGATACAAATAGTCAATATGTTGAATAAATAGAATGAAGATGTTGACTTTTGGTATAGTTTTGTAATATACAAGGTAATGTTTCATGATTTGCAGTACCTACGCTAAAATACGCAATAGTAAACGTTTCTAAAACTAACTTCTTCTGATTATATCTTGTTGGATACAATTTCCAGTTACAATATTTATTCTTCAGTTTTTATTTAGAAATCTATTGTAAAGCGGCATCAGTATTTGATTCACAAATGCTTAAAATTTTGTATTGACGCATACCAATGTCCTTTGGGACTATAAGTCCCATTGTTCCTCCTTCGTTCCCACGCTTCGCGACGATGCTTGAACAAAAACAGACTGGGCTGTAATCGCAAGCCCTTGACAATCACATAGACGGCAGCGACGATATTTACTCGATTGCTCGCTTGACTCGTTTGTTTTTTCTCAATTGATTTTGATTTCTACGCAATTCGAATTAAGTGTTGATTTGACAAGTAAATAGCTATAAACTCGCTCTGTGTGAGTAATAATTTTATATCTGTTGTAATTTCCGTATTTTTATATTGGCTTATGTTTATATTATTGGGTTATTTATTACATTATATTATTACCATTACATTATGCATTAAAAATAATCTATAAAAAAACCCACATTTATAGAAATTTAAATCCATCTACAAAACACTTAAATGAGTAAATTCATATAAACTTATTATAAATTTAGGGGTGATACAATTACAGCCTTATAATAATATTAGGACTTCTTACGGCAAAAAATAATTTATATTATCCTAACAAGCAAAGCTATAGACAAAAGCTGTTGATTCGAATCAGTATTCATCAACCATAACGCTGGTTCACGTGTAGTGTTCCACGAATCATTGCAAATGCAGTATTTGATTCAATACATACTCGTTTCGGTACGCATAAAATCCATTTGTATTCAATATCACTAGGATTATTCAGAACGCCATACTTTACGAGGTTGTTGAATGGAAATATGTTTACTGAAGTATGTAAACAGTCAATTTAACGAGACTGGAACGATTTCAGCATAGTTTCGTTAGAGTGCCGTAATTTTACATGACTGGACGAAACTTTTGTAGTCAAATGGTAACACGTCCTAACTGAATGACCCAGATAATGGTAACTTTTGTGTATATACAAAAAATAACAGAAATGAAGGTAAAGCACTCATGTTGGTAAGTATTGTAGACGCGACCTTTTCTGTGTAATAAATGCAATTTTTTTTTTTTTTTTGTATCTCAACAAGCTCAGTCTTTCTGAACAGGAGCTACTGTAAAGCCGTCAAAATGAGCGTGTCATTTGTTTTGCCAATAACAAAATGAACTGTATTAACTCATAGAAAAACTTCTTCAACGAAATGACACTAACAACGCGAGAAAATTTTGACGCGTGGTATGGCTTTAATGACAGAAATTTAATCTTTATGCTAATGGAAATAGAGTTCGTTTTGATATTGGCAAATAAATTGACGCGCGAGTGTGGACGCCCCTGTGTGCGGGAGGCCTATTACCACTTACTTCAAGTTAAAGCTTGCATTCCTGCACGACTCACATATAGTTGTAGCATGTGCGCCAAGACGAGACGTATGTCACGAAATATCTTGATGATGTCTCTTTCTCTCGTATGAAATTAGACAGAGAGCGAGCGAGCAAATCTGTGACAAAGGTCTTGTCTTGACATGCGTGCTAACCCCAATACATGAAGTATTTATATGTTTTCAATATATACTTTTCATGCCAAATTAATTTATCCACGTATATAACATTGTATTGTATCCGCTTTTGTTTGTCCCAGCGCGCAAAGTAGACATTTTCAAATAGTTTCACGTTCATTCATACCGAGGTAGGTAGGCGCCACCGACCGTAATTAGATTAAACGTTTCGTTGGAATTGCGCAAATGTGCATGCACAGACGCGGAGTGATTGAAAAAAGACAGGATGTCATAAGAAGGATCCCTTGATGTCAATGAATTACGATTAGAAACTTTAATCCATTTAAGACGATAAACGTCGCAACGGATGTACACGTTATAGGAACATTAAAAATCTAGTTTCACTTATGGTGGGGTTTCTATACATATGAATGGTTATTTTTTAAGAGCAACGTTTCGTTTTTTTGGAACGAGTATCGGGGACGTAACTTCAGTTTGGAATGACGTCTCTCTAAAAATGTTGCGGTCCGTTAGCGAAAGAAAGCGTTTCTTGGTTATACGAATCGGGCATAAGGCTTTCCTATTTCCTTCGGTAAAGCTGTAAGGGCCACCTCACGGCCAACAGCATAGTCCTTTCAAAAAAACAGCTTTCCTATTGGTCATAAATGATCGATTAGATATTTTTAACATCACGCTGGTATTCCCCGAAAGGGTCGGCAGCGTACTCACATTCGTGGGCATCTTGTTTTAGAATAAAACATGGTTAGTTTATTAATGTTAGCACGCAATATGAATTACTTATCCTTTAAAATAGAAAACCTTTGCATTACTATTTAATAAATCTATCCTAAAGACATCTCAAGTGCTAATTATGTAACGCAGCACGTTAAGTTCTCATGTCTATCACGCTCATTAATAAACAATTTCAAGTGGGAATTTCTCTTTGTCTGTGCGCTGCCATCATAACTGTCCTAAAGGAAGTACAATTATGATTGCGGTCCCGTTAACCAAGGTTTGCGAGCTGTATTCAGAGCTCACGCTTGAAGCATGCATACGTGTTACGCGGAAGCTAAAATCTTACGTTTCTGTAACTGTAACTAATGTAGTTATGGCAACTTTTAAAAGTTTTTTTTTGTTTAAACTCCGCAAGATAGCGTTAATCCGTCGGACGTATTATGTTACCTTCGCAGTTACTGTAAAAAATACAAAACGAGTTCCTTACAAAACTAAAATGGCTTCCACGACACAGGACCTGAGCTTAGTGCAGAGGCTATTGTTAACATAAACATTATAAATGTAATACAATAATAAAGTTAAAATAATGTTTAAAAATCTCAATCGAATAATTTTCTTCAGCGTACAAAGAAATAGAAATAACAAATGGGTGGCAGTCGTCGAGATCGAAGAAGCCATTTTATACGTGCCATTTACATCAAACCTCACCTGACCTTGGATTATTACGTGAAAAAACTAATTTCAATGTTCTTACTCGTACATATTATTTAACGCACGAAAAACTCAAGGGTTTTAACACGTTCGCTGCATTGTGAGGTCATATTGGCGCATGACGAACTTTTATCCACTGCGAAGAGCTCACAAAGTTAGTACATCTATGAGGCAATTTAATAGGTTGAAAATTCACTAAAATTCCTTGGCAGCGAACGTGTTAGACCCAAAAAAAAATTGTTTCTTTTCTTGATATCATACTTAGTTACATTCTGTTGTCATACCTGTTTAAACGGACCTCTTATATCCTGATAACTGTAAAATAAGGAAAATAATCACTGATGTCTAATATTTTATGATGTAAAACATAACCAGGCTTAGAATTTGTCAGCCCTATTCAATATAATGTATCTACGTATAAAGAATGGTAGACGGCAGTGAAATTAACTGGATAAACAAAACAATCGAAACGATAACAATATCTCCTAAACCTCTCGATAATTCTGAGATAAAGATAATGTTCCTTATATTTTATTGGTCCAACTTTGCATGCCACTGTAACATTTATATTCAACGGGTCCCCGCTACGCTTGTGGCGACTATTAGTTATTTTAGTCGTGTCTGCAGCCGGGATACGGCCTAGTATGTGATAACTTTGCCAACGGTACGATTCAATGGAGATATTTTCATATAAACGACTCGAAATGTGTGGTCTTTTAACTATTTGTGTTGGTACGATACCTTGCATTCACTTCAGTAATGTATACGAATAGATAAGCAGTTGCTTATTTAAAAAAAATACAAAATTACCGTTTGAAATCATTCCCATCGCGGATTTGACATAATAGTGACGAGGGATAATTTATAAGACAAATCTACATCGTCTTCATTTTGACAAAGAAATTTGGACATCATTTTATGATCGCTGAATCAAACACTTATTGATTATTTAATTAAAAAATATACTCGTATTTTTTTATTTATATAGAAATGCACATTAACATAACTTCAATAGTTATAACAATTATTTAATTTGAGGATTCACCTCTCTACTTCAGCAACAAAAATGATAGACTATTATCTCCGATAGACTGGTTTACGTAACCAAGCGTTATTGTACCACATGCATATGTAAATCAATTTATGTTATGTACTGAGAAATTTCACAAGGAAGATACTGAATGACTTCCGAATGAAACTTCGATCGGAAATTATTTAGCTATTATCAAACACATAATAACGGTTGTTATGAGTTACGTGACTAATAATCGATTCGCAAAAAGCCTTTGACAACATACGTCGTGTCTTTACTGTAAGAAACAGTAAACGCAATAATGTCGCTCCAACGTAATAATCGAAGATCTTTTAAAGTCTTTTAAATGACAACATATCGTATCTTCATCGTACTCATCTTATGATCCCAAACTAAGCAAAGATCGTACTATGAGTATCATACAACGGACTGGGGGCGATCCCAGTTTTACCTAAACTAGGAATTCAAAAATAGAATAAACTAGAAAATCAATCCTAATAGGCCATTTCCGAAATTTGCCGCTGACGGGGATTGAACCCACATCTACCCTACTTCACAAGGCCGTCCTTAAAATCCGGCCAAGTGCGAGTCGGACTCGCGCACGAAGAGTTCCGTACCATTATCTATAAAAATGGCAAAAATATCACGTTTGTTGTATGGGAGCCCCCTTAAATAATTCTTTTGTTCTGTTTTTCAGTATTTGTTGTTTTAGCGGCAACATAAATACATCATCTGTGAAAATTTCAACTCTCTAACTATCACGGTTCATGAGATACAGCCTGGCAACAGACGGACGGATAGACGGACGGACGGACAGCGAAGTCTCAGTAATAGGGTTCCCGTTTTACCCTTCGGAACCCTAAAAAAGAAATTAATATGTAAAGTTGCTAACATATTTCAGTTAGTATTAGAAGCGCTCTGGGGTGCATCCTTGGCCCCATACTATTCAATTTGCATAAAAATCAGATTTGCTTAAGTATCATCGTTATATCCGTTCAGTTTATGCATAGGCCTTTCTGTATAAATAATCAATGCAAAGTTCCCCTTAGAAGTCACGATACACTTGACTACAATGTCTATTGACAACATAACTCGAGTATCAATTACGTATTGAATGGTCTCTCGATTACGATCTCAGCTATTGAACTGTATTCTAATGCTATAGGTTGTGCATGTGCGCGCAATTTTTTAGGGTTCCGTACCCAACGGGTAAAACGGGAACCCTATTACTGAGACTTCGCTATCTGTCCGTCCGTCCGTCCGTCTGTCACCAGGCTGTATCTCATGAACCGTGATAGTTAGAGAGTTGAAATTGATGATGTATTTCTGTTGCCGCTATAACAACAAATACTAAAAAACAGATTAAAATAATTATTTAGGGGGCTGCCATACAACAAACGTGATTTTTTTTTAGTTTTTAACGATAATGGTCCGGAACCCTTCGTGCGCGAGTCCGACTCGCACTTGGCCGGTTTTTTTATAGATAATGGTACGGAACCCTTCGCGTGCGAGCCCGACTTGCACTTGGCCGATTTTTTTGGACGCTATTATACCTGGAACCCAATTCTCGCATATCAACATCATCTCTAAAACGTCAAATTGGTAGTATTTTTTCGTTTCGTTTCGACATATGTCGAATTAGAGCCAATGTCGATAATGCGTGAACTGCCTCGCTGATACGTACCTATACTATATGAAATATATTTTAATTACAGGTACTGATTGGAAAACGAATCAACCACATTCACCGGCCCACTTATACAGGTAAGTGCACTTCCTAAGCTTTTACCGTACCAATTATAATTACTTACAATAAATATTGCGAATATCCAACTGAATTGCCTATCTTATACTTTTGGACATGTTTTCTAAATTGGCTCTACTTAATCCAGACAGTGGGCTAGCTCTACAACTATGCGCTTCACTTTACATTCCCACATGTCAACGCATGACAATGGGATGCGCGCGGAGGTTGCTCACCTCCATTGTACCTGCGCCCGCGCACAGCTATCTAATAATGTGACGTCGCATAATTAGAAGCGATCGTTAAGACGATATGCCGTGTCAACTCACCTATGAATAAGGACGCACTGTTTATTTGGGATTAATAAATAAACAAATATCACCAGACAACACAATATATCAACTCATCGTATGATACCCATAGTACAAACTAAGCATAAGTTTGTACTATGGGTATCATACAATGGACTGGGAGCGATCCCAATTACAGCCAGACAAATTTCAAAATTTTCATGAGCAAATGTTTTTTTTTTTTTTGTATAATTATTGGGGCTAGGTTTCGTTGAACAGTTTATGGACAAGTGAATGAATAAAGCCTATATGGAATTTCGCAAATATGGCAAAAGACTATAATAATATCTGTAGTACAATAAGTAATATAGTCTATCTGGAACAGGTGGTGGTGTAAGCAGCGTTACTAATGCGTGTAAATAATACTCGTATCTGTTCATCGAGTTGAACGATGGTTTGTAAACGATTTTCCAAAGAGTGCCCACACGTTCGCCGTCGGCGGCACGGCGCGTGACTTCTTCCAACCCCATTAAAATGCTATGAGCGTGGTGTATTTGAAATTCCTTTTTTGAATTGCATTTTTTTTTCTGTCAACGAATTTTGGCACTGGCATGCTTAGCGGACAACAAAAAACTAAAATATTGATTTGCATCGGGGATTTATCCACCATCTTCATCACGTTCATCACGCATTTTTATTTATGGTGTGTATTTATCGAATTAGTCCTTGCTATTAAGTACTTGACATTGGTGAATTACCCGCTCTAGTAGCAGGTGGAGCATTCCTCATCTTATTCAATTAAATTTCATCATTTCACTCATTTGCATATTATCTCTCTACTTATAAAACTATGCAATATCTAAATGAGATTAGCACGCAAATCAAGACTAGGCCTCTGTATCGGATTCATTCACTCGGTCTCCGTCTTATTTCATATAGCGGCCCGCTCCGGCTTCGCACGGGTGGACATTTTTTTTGTAGATATTAATTATAGACTATGTTACTCAGTGATAATATTGCTTTATAACGGCAAAATAATTTTTGAAATCGGCTCCTATAGTTTTTAAGTTTATTCATTACATACAAAAATACAAATCTTTCCTCTTTATAATGTTAGTATAGATTAGTAAAGACAAGAGAAAGAGACAAAATTAACATAAATTCCGTGATATAAGACTAATTTTGACGCACATGCTACTACTACTGTAGTTGCAATACAGACTTATAGATATACATATTAGTTCATATCTCGAAAGTCATTATTAATACACAGATAAGTAATTAATATATTAGTACGTTTTATGAAACCCGACGCATATCTTAACTAAAATCAATATAAAATAGATGACACGCACAGGTATAGAAAAACCAGTTAATACTCGTAAAGCAAGTTCGTTGTTATATTCCTAGATGATATTTCTAATACAAACCACAGCTGGTAACACAGTAGTTTGTGGTTGACTAAAGAAAAAAAAACGTAATAGGTTATCGACCTGTTACGTAAACCACGAACGAAATAAATCAAAACAAAAGTTATTCCGTAGAATAACTCTGTTCCAACTAATTATTCTTGACCATTTATTAGTGTATTCATATTGTAATAGGAGTAATTATCATTATACATTTTGTAAGATATTTAAGTGGCGCGTGGCTTCACCCGCGTTACTATGCCGTAGCGTGATATTATAAAGTGGGGTGGTGGGGTAGGTATAGAAATCAAAAAGATTTTTTGAAATCGGACAGGTAGTTCCAGAGCTTCATGCGTTTAACCAAACAAACAAAGTCTTCAGCTTTATAATATTAGTATAGATATAATTTAGTCTTGTGCTAGCATAAGAAGGTTAGAAAACACTTAACTCTTTGGTAAGTAGGTATTTTACGGTCGCCGAATTACTGGCCATTAAGAAATCATGGTAACAGATAAATTTATTCATATATTGTTTAATTTGAATTTGGAAGCTATCTTAATACGATCTGTTACTGCGACATGCTTAAATAAATGCTATCGTATTTTATGTAAATAGGTCCATTCACAATGGATAATGGAAGTTAAATACATTATAAACGAATGCGAACCGATACTCAGTAGCCTACCTTGAAAGGGTATTGGAACTTTTAAAAAGTTTTAAAAACTATTAAAAACTTGTTTGATATGGGGAGGAAGTAATTTCTCATTGGAACCGTATATGGTAGCTGGAGTCAATTTCATATTAAATCGTCCGGCTTCATGAGGATGCAGGTGTTTGAAAGATTGATTTTCTCTTAAACAATTAGTAGTAGTAGTAGTACCTAGTTCTTGCGCAAATAGGCGCGCCAAAACGAACTGTATGTACTCAATTTTTCAAGAAAACACCATCGATGATGCGAACGAATTTGGTTAATTGGCTTTTGCTACGGAAATTTAATATTTATACATATTGAAACAAGGTAGATAAGAACATTTTTTAAAAATCCTAGTGAATTCGCCAGTTGATCAACGGTGATATGACATGCAAGTTTCCTAACTATGTTTACATTCACCGTTCAACATTTTATAATCAATATTGGAATCAGAATCAGTTTTTGTTCATGTTAACCAATTGTCCTTACGGACTCCTTATACAATAAACAAAAAAGGTAGAGATATTGATCTCTACCACCCACTGAGAATGCATTTCCTATGGAGAAGAATAGGCAAGGAACTCCATAGTTCCTCTCGTTAAAAATTGGCACATTATGCGTAAAATCCTAGACCCCTTGCTTGCAAGGTGGGCGTTCTACGAATGAGGCTACCTTTGCTTCAGTTAAATGTACCATCTTACATTCACGTGAAGTGAGCAGTGAGTAATTGGCAGCTTTAGAACAATGCTCTGTCATACGCAACCCTGAGAAATGTTGACGACTTTCGCCTATAGTAGCAAACTCCTATTGAATTTGGACAGTTCGCTAAACATTTTTCGGCTTTAAGATGACAGTATTTATGTGTAGGTAACCTGCGCTTTCGACTCCTGCAGCTGAATGAACAAAGCATACTTGTCGTATGGTCTCAAACTAACCAATGCGAATAACTACTATGGCTACCATACAATGAATAGGGGATGTTTCCAAAGGAGGGCAATTCCGAAAAAGCCATTTCCGAATGTTGCCACCAACTGGCATTGAACTCGCAATCACCCGGTACAGTAAACCGACCTGACTACACTCTAACCAAAGCCGTTGTTAATTCTTTGAATAATATCTACATACCTAACCATGAAAAACTATAATAGGTAATTGTGATACTAAATACCCTACCCTGTGTACATTCAAAGCACGTAATAAAATATACAGTAAATAACTCGAGGAAACCACAACCTGAGCACTAAAATTAGGTACGGTCCCGCAAGGCTTTGTACGAATGTGAAATCATGCAGTTTCACACCCATAACCTAGCTCAGCTTCACGCGTTTTCACTAAATCACGTTTACGTCTGTGACTCTACACTTACAGTTATAGTTTGAACACTTGCAATTTTAACGTGGCCACTTTCAACTCTGATCTTTAATTTAACGTTGAAAATTCTGTAAACAAGGGGTTAGTCTTTAGGTAGCAATGGTGATCTATTGTTATAAAATTTTCTAGCTTGAATTTTTCCACGCTCAATATATTATAAGTATGCTTTTTTTTCTTTTTTTTTTTTATGTGATAGGGAGGCAAACGAGCAGACTTTTCACCTGATGGTAAGTGATCAACGCCGCCCATGGACACGTGCAACACCAGGGGCATCGCAAGTGCGTTGCCGGCCTTTAAGGAACGAGTATGCTCGTTTCTTGAAGGTACCTTTGTCGTATCGGTCCGGGAACACCGCTGCAGGAAGTTCATTCCACAATTTGGTGGTGCGAGGAAGAAAATTCCTGGTAAATCGCACTGTACTGGAACGCCATTCATCTATGCTAGTATAATTCTAATTCAAAGCATACAAGCCCGCATATTTTAGACTATATGTAAAAAAAATATTGCTGGAAAAGAAAAGTCAATTTTAAGAGGCTCACACTATAAAAAAACCATTGAGATTTGGTTTCCTTTTTTTAAATGTTATAGAATACAACTATTTAAATTTCGAAATTCCTTAGCAAAATGGAAAATGTAGTGCATTTTCCATTTATTATTCCAGTCGTGATTTTATTTTGTAATTGCTACATATACTCGAATGTTTGCATATTGAAGCCAACAGAATCACTGAAACTTTTTCATATTATTAAACAAGGTCAAATTCTTGCTACAATCCCCACATTAAATTGTATACAGGATACATAGAGCACGTGAGAATTTTCCTCGCAAGCCTCACAATATCCGCTTCATTGCGGATGATACGCACCGACAAAACATCTTTACACCTCGACTACCATCAGTTCTCGCCTCAAACGCACAAAAACCAAACAAAGCCTCGTTCAATTTGTTTTCAATGGAAACGTAACACCTACCTCATTCTGTCGTCTAAAGATTGGCCATAGTTTAATTGGCAATTCTTATGAGTTTATTGGGCGTTATTTCTGTGAAAATGACTGACATTAAGTTTTTTTTGTAAAGTTAGTAGGTACTAGACAGCAGGTGCCTTACAGTTGGATTCCTACTACTCATTTTGATTTATAACTTTATTAATACTTAATAAATTTAACTACTCAATATTAGCACGTTATACACTTAAGTTCATTCATGTATGAATCTACTATTTATGGATGTAACGCAAGAAAAAATAAATTAAAAACTCCGCGATATTCTTAAATTAATTTTACATAAGAGGCTATAATAGGCTATATTACATCCCGTTGCGATTTTATTCAATGACAGTTAATCCTGGAAAGAAATAATGTTCATCAATTGCTTGCTATTGCTTCAATACGTCATGTTTCCAAACACAAAAGTATTATACACCTACGATAATTTCGTTCATGTTCCACCATTCAAATCCAGATCGAGTTTTAATCGAGAACCATTATTTATATGGGGCGATTAAGCGAATCTACGTGGGTTTGTGAGTAACCGGGCTCGTTCGTGGCTGGGGTTCGGCTTGCGGGCGCGACAACTCGCCGCTTCCTCATTGCTGCGCCGGCGGTTATTGCGCCTGCGCCGATTTAATACACAACAGCTAGTGTTGCCAGGTGTAATCTCGTTCATAAAAACAGGATTGTTATTTAATCACTAACTATGGATTTGGTTAAAGTTATTTTTTTTTTTTGCTCATATATGTGAGCAGGCTAAAGTCATTGAGACCATACCGCCTCGTCTTACGTTTTTCTTCTCTTAGTTGGGATAAAATAAAGTTCAATTTCATTCGTATAACGTCATTTAGGTCAGATCCAGTCTGATTCTGAAGTATTTTCCAGTTAGAATTTCATAAGTTTTTGTTTATTGTCACGTCCTTGTTGGTTAAAGTTAAACAAATAGACTCATTGTTTTTAATGGTTTCTTTTATAAGATATGTCAATGTCAAAATATAGTTGAAATGACTTGAACGCAGTACACGGGCATAAAGTTCCTAAACCAAACACTATGCTCAATAAAAAAGTTTCGTAATTGCGTATAAAACGATAAACCGGTTCAAAAACCGCTCATACCTAAGAGATGCAATTTAAAATTTAGCCAATCAAATCGTTCCCACGGACTGGCTATCAATTTGCCAATATACGATCTCGCAATACAACAATAGATAATAAGAATAAAAAAGTTAAAATAAAATCATCCGTTACTCTGAGATACCTCAATTTTGGACGTGTTAAGAGAACTATAAAGATTGTACAAATTAAATATTTGATTACAGTTACCTTCGGCCATTACGGGTCAATAGCTCTAGGTAACGGTATTGTTCTATGCATTACTAGGGATGCTCGAGTTATATCGATACAATGGGATTCGATCCATTAAACCGCCGCGTCGTATCGATACAAAAAACTACGAATCGCAGGATCATATCGAAGAAAATCGTACTGAATTTATTCAATTTAGACTAAATTTACCAATTTTATCATGTTTTCTTTGTCTTTAAGATATTTCTCACAAGGAAAACATTATAAGCATAGTTTATTTTTAATTATATCTACAACATTGATTTTAGGTCCTTTGTGTCTAATAGGTATATGTTTTGTTTATTAAAGTTTAAAATTAAAAAGAAAGATATTTTTGTTAAAATTCGTGATACCGGATCAACAGCATCATATGAAATCGTTCGAATCATAGATCAATACAGTGCGATCCAAAATATCGATACAAGCGACTGAAACGAGCGTCCTTAAGCATTTTCTACTCCGCAAGAATATTGTTTAAGTATACACATAAATTACTATTTAAGAAGGCCAGTATAGTATTTACTTTCAGAGACGATGTGCAAATAGGATATATCTCTCTAAAATGTATTAAATAATTAAAATCATCAATAGGTTAGTTTTAACAGGGGCTCTCGTAACTGAAAGGTACCGGGTTTGAGCCACACCCCGACTATTTAATTATTTATATGAACTCAAAGCACTGAACTCAGCTAGACCACTCACCAGCTCAGACCACTACTAATGTCATATTTTTACATTTCTAGTAATTTTATACCACAATTATCTTCAGATTATAATATATTTTCCTGCTTAAATAAAAAAAGTAACAAAACATTTTAATACCAATGTAAGTAAATTAATTTGGTATTAACCAAAGAAAGATTTTTTTTTTAATTATGAGTAGCCATCTGAGATTCTAATATCGATAAAATATTCCCAATCACTAGCCACACCAATAAAATCGATTTCGAAAGTTAAATTGATATAAACAATATTTTGATTAAGGAAGTCAAGTGCCAATTAAGTAGGCTTTCGATGTCGAGATAACACATTCGTGTTCCTTTATGTCATAATTGGCAGGAAATGTATGCAATAATACTAAATGTTGTACCGTATTGGACGAAATCAATAAATTGTCGATGTTTTCTAATTCGTTTTACGGTTCCTATGCACTGGTAGGACCCGGGAAATATTGGAATAGCGCGTAATTCAAGGTACACTTGTCATATGCCATACAAGGAAGAATGTATAAGGAAAGGGATGTATAAAAGATCTTCGTTGTTACGAATACATCTTTACCAGTGTTATTTCAACATTGCTTTATAAAAGTAATACTGCTTTAGTGGTATTGCTCCGCTAAATAACCTAGTATTTATGGCACAGATGCACATGAGCCAATGAAATTAAATTTCTATCAATTTTTCCGATATTTGTTCATTCGTCTGTTATATTGCTGATGTCTTGTATCACCATTAGAAAATTTAATAATAATATCTCGTACTCTTCAAAAAAAGAAGAGCTTCTAAATTTAAACTTTTTAAACTGTATTTTTTTTAAATGACTTCCATAATTGGCTCAACGAAGAGAATATAAATTACACGTTAATAATTTTAATGAAGTTTTAAGTAACATACTTGATATACTCATTAACTTAGACACTCGACATAAATTAGAAATGTAATGAATTATAAATTATATCCTTATCATTTTAGTTACATTTATACCTCTGGAATATTCGTCAGAATTGTTTTAGACTCTGTACCGTCAAATATAGTGTATCGATATCCATATTTAAGAATTCACCATAACTAGTGACCGATCCGACCATCTGACTAATTCCAATTGGTAGATGAGACCAATATATCGCTTTAAAGAAATTACTCATAAAATTTGAAACGGCAATAAGACCAATTAAGTGAAATCGAATATTTTTGATTGACTCACTTTTGAACTGACATAATCCACTACAAGTCAATAAGCTTGTTCAGTGAGGTCACATTCGCGTAAGAATATATTCAAAATAAGAATTTAAATATTCATAAGCTTTTAACTACTGGCCATATAGAAATGGAGCAGATACATCAACAACATTTTTAAATTAAGAACCTGTCGTTTATCATATCGCAAATGGCGGGCTGTTATCGTGGCAATTATTTATATGCGGCCAATACTATTTTTTCGTATGATTAGTCGGCCATGTTTAAATTAACATTACGTAACACGCTTTCTCTCTCTGTCGGTTGCCAGCACCGTTCTTTGTTTGTTCACATTTCAATTAGCATCCGAAAAGTATTGTAGTTGTTACTAAGGTGTTACTAGGTAGTCTATTTTGCAAAAGTTGGCTAGCGGTTACATAAGCATTGTACCGACAATTTAGTAGGCCGATGTTTTGTTTTGGTCCGAAATTAAGACGAGTATAAGGAATACTGGCATACTTTATGTAATTGGTAGGTATTCATTGTTGTAATCTTTAATTTGTCTTTGCAACATTTTCAAGGCAGGCCAAATTTATAATAAGGAGTTATGATGTAAAGAATTTATTTCACACACGTTTAGAAAAAGGTTGGTTTCATAATCGTCCAAATTTTTTCGCCAAGACGCCAAATATCAAAAAACTCAATCCAATAATACTGACTCACTTTGCGCCGACTGTTGCCGCTTTTAAGAATAAATAGAAAAAAAATACATAACCATTCACCGGTTCAAAGCTTTCTTTGCTAATGACCGCGAATCAAACTCGTTCCGATCTATGACCGCTGTCTGAACAATCGACAATCGCTAAATTTTTACTACATATTTATTTTATTCTTTTTTTTAAACGTTTACTTCCAGCGAGTGTGACTAGTATTTTAAAATTTGGCCGTTAAATTATTTTATTTAGTTTGTCGCAATAGACAATGTTTTTCAAACATGAATTATGTATTTTGGTGTTCTAAGATGATAAAATGTCAAGCACTGTATCCTTAAAACCATTAACCAAATAAAATTTGAGTGTGTTTGTGTTTTAATCTTTTTACCTCGTAACCTCTTTATGCGATAATATTACTCTTATAAATAAATCTTGAAGTAATCTCAGCCCTATCTTATCTTTTTAATAAATGTGACATAATAAAGGTTTCTTTCACAACAGCCGTTTTTTCCGCCGCATTATATAATTTCAATTGTAGGCGTACTTTGCGCCAATTCTCTATCTATTAATTAGTAAACGACCCATTGTTTCGTTTATAAAAGTGGAACAATTTAACATTGACATAAGGTATTGTGGTGTTGAAAATGAATGATATATTTCGTTTAAATTTGGAATAGGAATTATTATACAAAAAGGAATTTGGATTAAGTTCCAGTAGGTCTAAAGCATCCCACGAAAAAAAGGTGCCAACGGTATCAATGATTTTTCGTAATCCGGCAACCTCAAATTCTTTGAGGTTGCCGGATTTGAGTTGACATCACCTGCGTGCATGACAACCTACACACTTACCTCAGAATTTGGCAAGACGTAAGGGTAACAGTTTTTGGTACAGGTAAGATAATTTCGCATGGATTATAATGGACCATTTCATACAGTGATAATTTTGATAAGCATATGCAGGATCTCGAACAAAGTGGTTTGAGAGGCGCTCTTGCAATCATACTATCCTAGCCTTGATCCGAATTAATAGATCCTAACTGTCTTTAAATTTAGATGTTTTAGTTTGTGAGTAGGTTTTCAGAGTTTGATCGTCGGAACTACTGATCCGTTTTTGATAATTCTTACACTGATAAAATGCTTTACCATTCCCAAATGTCATCAATAAAAACAGGCCAAGCAATTCTATTTATAAAAATTTCAACAACATTAGGGTTAGTCAAATCGAAGCAGTTATCGATCGCACGCAATCGAGAACCCTCAGACAATAGTGCTGTTAACAATAAAGGTAAAAGGATGATTCCAAGTAAAAAGAAGATATTCCTCGGTGGAAACAGCAAAAAGACGATTCACCAACTCCGCAGGGGCTAATCAAGCGAAGCGGAGAATCGCAATCCGGTACCTTTTGTTTTAGACAAAAAATTGGATACCAGAGATAGATCATTAGGCAATAGTTGTTTTGTTAAAAAGAACGCATTCCACTGTTCCTAACGGAAGCTGCGTTTGATGCTCTCTTTTCATTTATGTCATTTAAATTGTTCGTTACCTGTGGGCCACGTTTACGGAGATAAAAACAAGCTAAAATATGACCAGAGTACACATTTGTTATTGTCACGGTGAAGTTATTAGACTAGTCATATGCATTGATTAAAGATGTTGTTTTCATGCCTTAAAAAATGAAGTTATGGCATCTCCACAGCGATAGTGTTACGAGACTTGGGGCCCTGTTTTGTTTCACACTACCGCCGTCTTTTAGCATGAATTAAAAAAGTATTAAAACAGTAATGCTTAAAGATGTAGTTAAGTACATCTTGTGAGTACCTGCCGTAACGCCTCTGGCAATAGTAGGCCCCGAACTACGAACATATGGAACGAACAAACTTTTTCTTTTGAAATTATCTGAAATTCTGATATTCAAGTTCACGTATTTGAAACGACTTTATATTTGTTTAGGAAAAAAGAAAAGCACTCCATACTTTTAATTTCAGAAATACCTACAAAAGTTTCAGACGGCAAAATTACATTCTTAATGAGCTGTTTCAAAGTAAACTCGTAGCGTTTCTTCAAGAAAGCTCAAGATTCCGGAGCTAATAAGTATTTAAAAAGAAGAGTAAGGAAGTAGAAGGCAATTCTCATTGCTAAGACCTAACAAGTTGATGTAGAAAAAAAATTAATGATCCATTTCACGGAACAAACGCGATAAGCTATTCCCGGAGCTGTGTTGGATGCTGCGTGGATAAATCTACTGTGACGGACACTTCGCGGTATCTCCAACCATTTTCCCTATTTACGTGTTGTTATTCATTAATTAAATTTATTTTATTACTCCTAGAAAGGTAGGAAGGAATCCGCAGGCGCGATTGAATTAGTTGACTGTTTTTTTGAAAATGAACTTTGCTGCAATTTATATAAAGATTGAATTACTGTGGTAAAAGCCACGAGAACACTCAATTCAGTTCATTTTGATTTTGGCAAAGAATTGCAGGGCTTAATTCAGATGGTACTCAAATTTAGCTTCCCAATACGTAAGAACAAATTACATCTTTCTTATGTTCGTAGTGTATGAGATAGATGTAAATGATTCAAATAGTGTGAATCCGCAACAGAGGGGTTAGCAAGCATGTCAAGACAAGACTTTTGTCACGAATTCGCTCGCTCGCTCTATGTCTAATTTCATACCAGAGAAAGAGACAACATCAAGATATTCCGTGATATAAGTGCACATGCAACTACAGAATTAGCCAATTAGCCGTTGCATTATTTTATCTAATCTCTCAGTCCAAACATAATCAATCAGTTATATTTATCTTGTCAAATATTATACAACGTTTTTAATTACCTATTTCAAAGTTCAATCAGGTCAAGTGAATATTGAAACGTAATGTCGCCGCTGTAATTGTTACACACCAAACAATGATCGGTATACATTAGAATCATGACATAATGAACTGGAACAGTGCACAGATAAAATAATAACAATTATGTATCTGTCAGCGTTTTGAAAAATATAAGCACATAAACTGCTCACATTAAAAAAACATATTTTTTGTAGATATCGTTGTAAATTAGAGCTTTTAATTTAAAAAATCCGGTTACCCTCTCAAAGCGAACTGAATGGTTGTCCTAGAAGCTCATATTGTAACATATTACTATGTAAATGACATATAAATACATGTAATTAGACTAATGGAAGGGCTGCGAAACGGACTTAGAACCTCACGATTACCATGTGTGGTAGAGATACTATTATTATTGTTTATTGACGATCATAAGTGCCTGTATTGGTTTACATGAATAAAACATATTCTGTTTCTGATTCAAAGTTGCGGCATCAACACTTTTTAACACAGTAATAAGTCCCATTTTATTAGTGTGGTGACATTGGATTTTTGCTAGAATCCTACCCCAGAACAATCTAATTACTAACCATTCGACTAGATATTATTAGATCTTAAGTTTTCTGTGTATTCCGTAGAAAAATTGTACTCAAAATCGTATCTCAACGGTCGGTGATACACAAAATAATCACTATGGCAAATTTTGTCGACTAATAACTACACAGCTTCATCGCCAGTGTCTCGCAATATGATCGACGATGGCAACGCAACGCTACGTTATAACGATAATATCTCTAAAGCACTTACCTATGACACCCACAAAGATATCTATCTCAAATTTACACGAATCACTTTCACGCACACCAACACAGACACACACAATGTTTGAGCAATGATTTTTCGTCTGTTTCATAAAAGTCATTTTCTATGACGAATCGATTTGTTATTTATTTTAATCAAAAAATAAATGTATAGTATTTGAATTATGAAATAGTTTCCATGTTGTTGTAACTATACAATCCTCAATTCGTACAGTCAAGGTCGCTTGCACCCTTCAAATGTATGAAATATAATTGCAATTTCGTTCTGCCTATAGGTAATTATTATTGACATATTTTCTTAAAGACATGCAAATAAATTACATCAGCTTATCTCAGTAGTACTGGTATGTTCTTGCTTCGTAACGAGGGACAGGATTATGGATATCGATAACATATTACTCTTTGGCCGCGGTTCTGGTGCAGCAGAGCACAGTGTGCGTTTTGTAATAATTGTAAGCGATTTAGAACGAGAGCAACGTAGCGTCGTTTTATGTAATTAATGTTACGTTAAGTTGGCTAAGTATTAAACATGCATACATCATTCTGATGACATAGGTTACAAATCGTTATATTCGAGAACATAAATTATGTGCTCTTTTTTTGTATTTTCAGAAATAGAATCCAAATCAAATACATCATCACACCTGTATTTCCCGAAGCGGTAGGCATTGCATTGCAGTACATCGACACTTCGCCAATATATTTTAGTCCCAGTGTAATAAAAGTCATACTGTCACATAATTTGCTCTATAAATATTTTCATTTTTTTTGTCAAAGACAATTAAATGTAGTGTTACTTTATCTGTGATTGTAGGCTGTAGATCTAGGCATCAAGGTGTTGTGTTACTGAATACGCAACTCTATGGACGTAGTCGTTGCGCTAGGTAATCGGGGGCCGGTGTGCATTGGCCGGATCCTTACCCTGGGACCTGGAGGCAGAAATGCTGGCCTCTGCGTACCGGTACAGACTCAGTGCTCGGAATGTAGGAGGGGCCCCACCAGAGGAGATGCACAGATGGCGACAAAGGGCGCAATTGGCTGCCTTACAGCAGTGGAAGGTTTGACTCGAGGACCCAGGTGCGGGGCATCGAACGATTCAGGCGATTCACCCCATTTTAACTGAATGGGTGCATCGGAAACAGGGTGCACTTACGTACCGGCTGGTGCAGGTACTGTCGGGGCATGGTTGCTTCGGGAAGTACCTATATAAGATAGCTGGTAGGGAGGCGACACCGTGTTGCCACGAATGTGGCGCCGAGGAGGACACTGCGCAGCATACACTCGAGCTATGCCCAGCCTGGGCGGAGCAGCGCAGTGTTCTCGTCGCGGCGGTGGGAAGGGATCTCTCATTGCCGGCTGTGGTTCGTGCTATGGTCGGCAATGAGAGATCATGGGAGATAATGAAGTCCTTCAGCGAGGAAGTGATGCTAAAGAAGGAGGAAGCTGAGCGGATGCGGGAGTCAGACCCGCTCGCTGATCCACGACGTCGTAGGAGGACTGGGAGGAGGAGGCGGGCGGCAGCCGACCTTATGCCGCCATAGAGAGAGTGTGCGGAGGGCAGCGCAGGGCTGCTGTCACCAACGCACATCTCTTTGCCCTAAAGGTGGTGCGTATCTTTGGTGATGGATACGTCAAAATTTAATTTTCCCCTACCAACCATCTGGTAGGGACCTTTGGGGTCGTGGTCGCGAAGGGCGGGGGCCCTACGTGGCAGCTAAGCGACCCCGAGGAGGACGGCGGCGTGGTGTGGCCCACGCCGCCGCGGGGAGGAGGTGTCCGCTCGCGCGGGCAGCCGCTGGCAGGGTCACGGATGTGTGCTTTGCGTTCCCGTGGCTCTTCCGACAAGGCGGGTGTTTGGACCACCGTGGGTTTTTAGTCGGTATTCGGCAATCTGCCGGGAGTCCGACATACCCCTTTCGACTCCCCCGTGTCGGAAGGGGATGCGTAATGCATTTTCCCACGAAAAAAAAAAAAAAAAAAAAGGTAATCGGGGGCCGGTACCATCAATAAGCGTTGGCTCGCAGGCATCGCAACCCTATACATCAGGCAGATACAATCTAACCCTATGTCGCCGGCAACTAAAATGAGCAATTACGTAATAATATATACGACCTGAATGGTACTAACAACGATTTACAACTAAACTGTATTTGACAACACTATAAAATATTATTCTTTTCTTTTTTTTTCTCGACTCCTTTTCTCTTTTTGCATTTACGTCTTTAATTTCTTGCACCCACTTAGTTTGTTTGTTTTTTCCTCTCATTACATTACTCTAAGGTTGGCTGGTAGAAAATGCCTGAGGCATTAAGCTTACCTTTGTTTTTTTTTTACTCATGTAGAATTGTGCAATAAATAAATAAAATAAATAAAACCATCTTTTTCATATATTACGCCCGCAAGAAGGACGGTAATACGCTTAGTTTAGTCTAATTTGGTGCCAACAAAATCGACACCACTGGCGATATTCGGAGAAAGTCTTATTATTAAAATAATCATAATTTAGTAATAATTTTAGTTTTACTTTCTGTATATTACAAAACTTAAAAAAAAAAATTACGAGTATTTAAAAATGTACCCATAATAAAATTCTACCTGTGTACTGTCTGAGGGCGTTTTTAAAGAATATAAAACTAATCACAAAGTGATTATAAAGCAGCGGCATTAATTTGCCAGCGCATATGAATCAACGAAAATGTTTACAACTTTTATTCGCTTCACGCCCTGAACCGACTGGCGAGAACGAATTAAATTGTTTTTATGTACTTTCTTTTAATACTCATAAAGCTTGTTTCTGTAGTAAAAGCTGTGCAATTCACTCGCGTCGATGATATTTAGTTGCAAAAGTGTGCTTCTATAAGTCAACATCTTTGTTTACGAAATGAATGAGTCGTATTGAGGGGGAATGTGCCCGGTATAATGGCAATAGGCTCGCCCCCTATTACATTGGGACCAAAATAAATCGGCGAAGAGTGGGCGCACTACAGTGCACCTCTGCCTACCCCTTCGGGGAATAAAAGCGTGATGAAATATTTTGTGTTTATTTATTGAATAGATGATTTTTGGAATAAGATGAGGACTGGCCTGCACCCGCGATCTGCGGGTATTTTGCCTATGACAAGTAATTATTAGAAAAGTCAAGTCTGTGATAAAGGTGACGAATAGACTCGTGAGTTAACAAAGTTTGTAATGACGACAAATTGATTGCGCGTATTTTGACGCGCCTGTGGGCTCCGTGATATTGACATGCCGTCTCTACGTTATTCATTGTGTTTCTTTATTAGACACGTACGAACGAAATGACTGCAGTAATGGATCTCGACTTGATGGAAGATTTTTTTTATAGACATGCCTACTTAGCGTAATGTGTAGAAATTGCGAGATTGTTTGCGATGCCAATCGTGAACGGACTAAGAAAAAAGTGATGTTAAATATTTTCAAAAAAGAAATGTGGACAACGTAATCGGACGCACGAACTAATGAAACTGTATAAACAAATAAATATCGCCAGAAAACACATGCTTATCGTATACAATGGACTAGGGACGATCACAGTTACACCTAGATCAGGTAAAACTTCGCAAAGACCATTTTCGGAATTTCCCGCTGGTGGGAATCGAACTCGCAACGACCTGGTGCAGTGGACTGAGCGGTCTACGTTCAGACCGCTAGAACAAGCCGTCGACGATTAATAACAAAGATCTTACTTTTATGCCCGATGTATATTTTGAATAAACTCCCCATTTTACGGGAGTCAGTATTTAAAAAAAAAACCAATCAATTTGAGAACCTCCTCCTTTTGGAAGTCGGTTAAAAATACAGTAGGCTAACTTTTCATTTTTAAAAAAATCGCTCTGTGATGCCTATTACGGTTCGTTCCTCAAGAAAAAAAACATTACTGCTGTTACTGATAAAAACTCGCATTACAGAACCCCGTATAGGTAAAACTAAATAGCTAATGGAGGAACTTTCAAGTTCGCTAAAAGACCTTGGATATTCACAAAATAACATCGCAGTCTACGCCACGAAATATTTTTCACAACTCTTTAACCGGCAAACGTTAACTTTCTCCGTTTATGCGTGCTTAGTGATTACTTAAGACAATTCCATCGGAATGACCGCGGGGTATTACAGCCTACGAATGCGATAATAGTAATCGAAATAGGTTTCTAACTTGTTTACATAACACCGTCTGAACGTGCCGGTGCCTTTCTCCGTTCGTCGACCGCCGCCATTCAAGGCCAGGTGGTGGCTAATTCAAATCACTTGTAACATTATAAAATTATTCTTTAATGTATCTTCACGCTCGTACCCGCAGTCGTAATCTATTTGCAATAGCTTTACAGTTTGCTTAAGAACGAAAAATGTTTTCGATTAACCTATTATTGTATTGTAAAATAGTAGGCGGGTGAATGGATGAATTTTGCTAATCTATCTTAAAACGACTTAAAATGGCAGTAGCTATAAAAATATTTTACTTTCCTACTGAGAATGGTTAAGAACTTTCAACAAATTTGGTGATATTAAAAGTTTTATTAAACTGAATAAAAGCTCCCTTACCATCACCACTTTTAGCAGTATAGCTTTAATATTTTTCTTTTACTGGTAGAGCAGAACAAAAAAATCAAGATAGTATGAATTCAGTCCTGCTATTCATTAAAGTAGGCTGTAAGAGACGTGAAAAGTTATAGTTTTTAATCACCCGTAAAATATTATTGTTCTGTTTTACGCAAAAAATATGTTTTTTTATTAATTCGATAATCATCCCAATAGGTTTAAGTTTTATATTTGAAACAGTAAATTACTTCACACAAGTATTTAAAGTAACAAGAATAACGTAACGGTTATAATACGGTCTAATATTTTGAATTGTGGCCTTAGTCGTATTTATCTTAGATACTTAACATTCAGGTGCAGTCACAATTTTATGAAATACACTCCATAACGTTGTCGGGAGGAAGCAATGAATTCCTACATTGTAACATTCTTACAGAACGTAGTCAAATCACGTTACCTCACGATATCCATCAAACCACGGATGTTGTTAAGCCGTGAGCCCACAGGCGCGTCAAAAAGCTTGCGATCATTTTTGCCCAATACCAAATCGTGAATTTCTTTTTTACGAAATAAATGTAATTTTAATGGAATAAGGTGTGGAACTCCTTGACCTGCTATTAGTGGGTATTCTAGCAATATAATATATAATTGACAGTGAAAAAATAGTCGTGAAGCAGACAAATATGGCGGATAAATCCCGTGTGTTAGTAAAGTTTAGAAAAAGCACGTTTTTTCAATGTTATCGATGACGCAAGCAAATTTTAACGCATGGTCGTGTTGCTTTTACCACAGAAATCCAATCTTTTTGTATGCATAATAATGTATACATAATACACATTCAATTTAAGTCAATTCGCTCGCCTCAGTAGTTTAAGGGGGTTATTCTGACCGCTCTCACGTCTATTTCAATTTTAACTAATCGTAACATGAAAATCACGTCTATACCTGTATCTACCTACTACATATAATGTTTTATTAATTTCTTTAAACGTATTAGTTTTCACGGCATCTAATCGTTAATTGCATCAAAATTAATTATCACAAATTTAATATATTTTGACACTAATGAATATTAAAGTGTTGAGTGAATTAATTTCGAATAAAACATTTGTATACTTCCAAATTTATAGAAAGTTATGTTCCACTTACTATAACAATTTTAGAACACTTTAAAAAAACATTGTATGTGGACTGAAGTATACAATTGGGCATTATAATTAATGAGTATTACAATGATTACATCCTAGTATACTACTATAGTCCTTATAATGTCCCACTGCTGGGCACGGGCCTCACGGGGCTAAAACCTGCACAGTCCTGGATTAACCTATGGGCTATTTAAGCAATTGCTTAGGGCATCCCGTCTAGGAGGCAAAGAGACGACCGAGAAAAAAAAACGGGCAAGAAAAAAAAAAGTGAGTGAGCCAATCCGTGACAGAGGTACAGGACATGCGTGGTCTTGACATGCGTTCTAATACCACTGGACAAGTAGTAGTCATTATAAACATACATTTAAGTCGTAAAACTATTGAAAAAATAGTCAAGCTTTAAATGTATTCCGCTTCGCAAACAAGAAGACGAATCAATATTGTTGAAAATTAAAAAAAACTTCCGACAAAGAACTTCTCTTAGCGCTAGTTTTTTTCGGTATTCAGTATTGTATTCCGTCGGCAAAAACGCCTGAAAACTATTCATCACATTTGAATGCAGCTTTCTATCGGTTTATTGACTGAATAGACTTCATCATTGAGTTATCAAATACAGATAGAAGCAAATAAACGGTATTGAGTAACTTTCTTGCTGTCTCTTTGAAGTGCAGCTCTGAGCAATTTAGGGTTGCTACATTAATATTCCATTCAGGTTACTAAAACTAATGTACGTCGCATCACTCAGTTCACAAAATAAAATCCTTATTATAGTGTTCTATTTATGTTACCAAAGTACTCGATTCTGTACGCACATATTATCCTTACTTAATAGACTACATGTTACCCGGCTGCAAAATGTCAAGTCCACAGTTTGTTAATTTTCAGTGATTTCGTAATGAGTTAGTGATTTTGGGTCTTATATAAGTATATAGATAACCTACTATGAATGCGTTACGGCAATTTTTTAGTTACTTGAAAACTTTAGACTTGACACAAACTATGTCTAAACAAGATATGACAAACTAAAACTATTTCTGATTTTTTTTTTGTAAATACAATTTTTTTGGTAATTTTTTATGAATTTACAAATTACTAACGTCTCGTAAAATTTCTTTTGAGCATCTACCGGCTATTGCGGTGGTTTCCCGGTAATATAGTTTTTCTCACATTATTTGTGGATTAGTTTTATGTTTCATGATGCTTACGGCAGCCCTGTAACTAAAACGTCGACGAAACCACGAACGCTTGAACCGCGTTTTTGCTGATACTTCGTTACATAACGCCACCGTCATGCCAACTCAACGGTCATTATCACCACGACTCGATATCAAACTAGCTACTACAGCCTTTTCTTTGACGCACTTTTTACTAGTATACATTCTAAATTTGAAAAAATATTTACTGCCAGTTTCAATTGATTATAACTTTCTACAAATTTGGAGATGAATTATCAGAATCAGAATTATTTATTTGTCAAACATAAGTACTATATTACAATATGTATTGTATGTTCTTAAATACGTCGTCTTTTGGTCTACTATGTTTTGCCATTAAAGCATACAAATATGTAGGAATTGATTACATTACAAATTTGAATTTGAATTACTTACAAGTTACAAAATAATCTGGCATAGTTAAAAATATTGTATTAATTATGAACCTACTTTAAGGACTAGTTGTAATAAATGCATAGGTAACATATATCATATTTGCATAAAAGTTAGTTTCAGTATTTTTTAAATTTTTAAACTATAAATTAAAGCATGGCGCTATTGGAGTTTTCCTATTACAAAATTGTAAGTCAACCTGGAAATATTTGCCCACTGAATGGAATTAAAGAGATGATTAGTTAATTTACGAACGAAATGTTGTTCAACTACATTAAAAATCTTTTCTCCTTTTGGTAAAAGCGTAAGTGGTCAATTCCGTATTACACTACTTCCATATATACACAATGTTGCAATACATAAACAGTTTATATCTTTTCACTCTACTAAACCTCACAGAAAGCGGTGAAATTGCCGTCAACGGGTCTTCGGACTATGTTTTACCATTACACCGCACTTTTTTTAACTTAGTTACGATCTCTATCAAATAAAGCAATGACACATTATTACATAACAAATCTGACATTTAGCCTTCCATATTTAAATTCAAATGTTTTTATTTTCGGCCATTACTTATTTTCATTGCAAAGTATAATTGGCGCCTAGTTATTTCGTAAAAAGTATGTTATTTATGGTTGATCTGTTGCAAGAAGATCCGTTTTGGCATTTAATAGCACAGAAATATCGCTTCGATCTCTTGTGGGTGCCCTTTCGTAAATCAGCACAAAGGGAAGTCATTTAAGGAGCGGCATCTCTAAAACACAAATAATAGAAAAATATCCAGATAGAGCTATGCATAAATTTATGGACTCTATCATTTCTTGATCTACTTTAAATTAGTTAATAGACATATTTTCAATACACTTTCATTCTAGATTCATTTGCAATTAATACATATTTTGTGAAAGTTGTTAGTCAAGCCATTAAGCTTTAGGATCATAAAATTACTTGTTTCAATTATAGTTTTTAAATCCACTTTCAATATTTAACTCGAGCAAAGTAGAGAATTAATTACCTAGTGATATTTGACCTAGCATTTTTACTTATTTATATAATTTGCACTAGAGCCGCGTTCGATTTCTCATGTCTTAAGTTCATCCAATCTCATATACCATATTATTTTACTATTATTTTACTGTTCTTCTTTATTTTCATATGTGCACGTTATTTTTTTTATGTAGTAAGGGTACAAAATGTTTTATTTTAAGCAACCTTTGCTTTTATATTTATTGCATTTTTTAAATAATAAAGCTCTTAAAAATAGAAAAAAACATATTATGTGGTCACCCGAATCACGTTCATTGTAATACCCAATAAATCATCAATATATTTTGGTTTTGATTTATCTACAAACCACTTATAATGCTGTATATGCTATCTTCCAGTATTAAATATATATATATATATATTATTATATTATATATTATTATTAATTATATATATATATTATATATTAATATTATAAAGCTAAAGAGTTTGTTTGTTTGTTTGGTTGAACGCGCTAATCTCAGAAACTACTGGTCCGAATTCAATAATTATTTTTGTGTCAAATAGTTCATTTATCGAGGAAGGTTATAAGCTATATATCATCACGCTACGACCAATAGGAGCGGAGCAGCAACGAATAATGTGGCAAAAACGGGAATATTCCCGAACATGAATCGGGTATTATAGAAGACTTATAATTATAATCATAGACTTTATAACATCACTCTACGCCAAAGTAACTATTAGCGCGGGTGAAACCGCGGGCACAGCTAGTAAGCTTATATGGCAGCTGTAAAAGGATTATTGTTTCCTAGGAATTTTTGGTTTAAAATATTATATTGGGACCAAAAATAAATCCGCGGAGTGTTGGCCAGCCTACGCCTTGGGGGAATACAGGCGCGATGATGTATTTTATTATTAAGTACATATTTGGTAGTAATTACGATATCCAGAATATTTATGCGAAAATTAGGAATGAACTAAATAAATGACTTCTAGTAAACAATTCGATCATACAAGCGTAAACGTTTAGACTTACATTATATATGAAACTACATTCTATTCGGAAACTCCTAATAAATTCTATGGTTTTACGAATTCATGACCCTTAAAGACACCATGTTAGTCTTTCCCCCTCCCCAACTCTCCCGCAGCTCCCCCGTCCGACGTTCGCCGGTCAGGCAAGCTCTGAGATGCAAGAATGCAGGGCCATGCAAGTGCTTCGCTTTCGAAATAACTCGCAACACCCGTACAAACATTTCTTTTACGTTCAATTATCGATTATTATCCCGATCCACTCACCGAGACCGATTCAAAAGTAGGTACCAAAATACAATTTTCGTAATCGATTTTAATTAATCGATTTTGATATGAAACGTTTATTCATTTACAATAAGGTTGTATGCAACGACATTTCCTCATGATTGTTTCCTTTTGATTATAATAGAACTAGAAGGTCGATTTACATTCCAATATGACTGCTTTAATCATGCATATATTGCAGTATTTCATGAATACAATATAAAGTTTATTTATAAACTATAATAAAAATATTGTTACTTAATTTTAAATAAAGGCTCATTGATTGAAAATATTTACAATCAAAATATAATTTAGACTTTTTAGAATTTAATTTGTTAAAGCTTAAAAGTATAACTTTATACTCTGCTTCAAAAGCAGACTTATCGCGTAATAATATTTTATAATGAAAACTATATCATTTTGTAATTAATAATAATAATGGTTTAAGACAGTCTCGACAGTTACGGTTTCTAGGAAGTTTTCTAGAAACCTGAAAGATAATTTACAGAACAGGATAGCTGTTTGCCGCCATCCGGTCATCAACCTAATGTATTCTCATCCTCGCTAAATTACACTCGTTTATCTACCACGCAACTCGTAAATCAAATATCAATAGCCTGCTAAGTATAGTGATATTTTGATAAACAAAATGATATTATACTCTATACATTTAATTAATCAATTGTCACTCACCTTTTCACTGCAATTTTAATTTTAGAATTGTAGATTTCAATTTTAAAATGTCACTAAAAATTAAAATCCAGAAAAGCACAACACTAATCACATATCAAAAAATCCAAGTTTCTTTCACTGCAGAATAAAAATATGGTCTTATTTCAACAAAAGAAACTACGGTACAGTTCAAAATAGTTAACGTTTAAGCATACTACTTGAAGTGCAAAAGAGTTCAACGAGAGTAGCGAGCAGCGTGCAGGCTCGCGGTGTACTGAACCCGCGCCGAGAGGCCGCGCACTATCTCCCCATACAACTTAAAGGTACCTGATAACGCATACTGGAGAATCTTCTTGATACTTTACCCTTTTTGTCTCTAGAAACATATTTTTTTATAATCGCCGCGCTCATATTTGATTGTCGATTTTTGTTTTTAACGTGAGCTATCACTTTTTGTTGCGCACGAAGTGCGGTCGGCGCGTACGCGGTCGATTGATACAATCATGGCGAAAAGTAAATGGTTCTTAATAAACGGCGCACCGCAAGTGCACTAAGTTAACCTTTTTATCGGGAGCTTTAAGCTCGGCGGTGAGTTAAATAAAGTGGTTTCTAAATATAAACTGCGTATCTGGACACGCCATTGGCAGGTGCGAGGCTACGCTTCTCTTTTTTGCCACGATCTCTATTTTTTCATTGCTTCTTGTGTGTGTTTTTAAAGGACAATTTTATAATTAAAGTTAGTGCGTTTATCGTGGAGGAGTTTTCTGTTTTACCAAGAAACTGTGGCCGATGCTATCGGCGCGCGGGCCGGCGACATAGTACCACATAATCGTAATTAATTTTATTTATTAACCGCGTCAGCAGCGGTCTGGCTGACTTTATAATTAATATGATGTTTTACAGCGGCTATTAAGATAACGTCACATGTTTCAATTTAGCTTTTGTATATAACCTAAGCTTTAAATACACGTGGCTATGAAATTGAACATTCTCATATTTTACAGCATATCATGTGAACTTGTTCTTTTTTACAAACTATAGTTTTTAAAGTCATATCATCAAAGTGCGTGTAAACAATGTTCAGACCACACGCCATTTGAGTTTTTTTTTTATTCGACCAATCTTTTTTGTGAGAAGCTTCCGTAACAAATTATAACGTATACGGCTTTTTATACGCATACCTCTTTTTAGGGTTCCGTACCCGAAGGGTAAAACTGGAACCCTATTGCTGAGACTTCGCTGTCCGTCCGTCCGTCCGTCCGTCTGTCACCAGGCTGTATCTCATGAACCGTGATAGTTAGAGAGTTGAAATTTTCACAGATGATGTATTTCTGTTGCCGCTATAACAACAAATACTAAAAAACAGAATAAAATAATTATTTAAGGGGGCTTCCATACAACAAACGTGATTTATTTTGCCGTGTTTATAGATAATGGCACGGAACCCTTCGTGCGCGGGTCCAACTCGCTCTTGGCCAGTTTTTTTGTATTATACTTAAGTACCTACTGTTTGATAGTGTTCTGAGATTAGATAAGCGTGCCGTGGAAATCGTGATCAGAAATTATTTAAATGTGAGCCGTCTTCATTTAAAAAAAAATGAAACCAAAACATTTTTGATAATTTAAATACACTTAGTTGACAAAAATAAAATACAAAAGATTCACAAAGAGTATATATATATATCAATTGTAATGTACCCATACATACACTATAACAATTAGTTTAAAAAGTAGAATGTGCGAGTCACTAAAAAATGTGGAATGGTACAAACAATAATTAAAAAGATGCGCGGTGGTTTGCGCGTGGTCTCACGCCCTGTACCGTTACTGGGAAAGGTGGCTAATGAAACTGAGAAAATATTGCACTATGCATGGTACAATATACAAGTTATAGCGATTCGGCTATCATAAAAAAGCTCAAATGGATGGTCAAAGACGGCTTCTAATGTACTATTTTGCCTAATTTTAGACGTGACATATAAAGTCGTTTAATTAAATTTAAAAGTTTATTACACACCATTTATGTTTGTTCAGACGCTTAATTCGTACTGCTAGAACCATACTAGAAGGGCTGATATTATGTAAACTATAAAATTATGTATACACAAAAAACTTGAAGAGGTTCGCCCTCTGCACTCTCTACAGAAGATTCGTTATTTCTGGACATCTATAAACGTTGCAAAACTTACAAATATAATTTAACACCGCAATGGAGACCCTTGAGACCATCAGTGATTGTATTTGACAAAATAATGCTTATCATAATAATTATATTGTGTAATAGAAACCTTGAAATTGGTGCTTTGTACCATACGACAAAACCTCTGCTTGTGGCTTACAACGTGTACTTAGTCTTAACTAATTTCCATCCCACCCTTATCTAATCTCATTTGATGTCATGTCATCGACCTTTTAATTAAGAATGTTGTATACTGTGTAGTGTACTCTGTACTCATTTTATGAAAATCTACACTGTGGCCGATTCTATTCTACACAAACTACAACTATTTTGGACAGCACTAAAAATAGGCATGTTGATGTACTAATTATAGCTTGTAAAAATATGGACGTCTCGCTCATACACGACTGGCGTAATAAGGACGGTGATACGCTCAGTTTAGTATAGTTTAGTTGGGTATCAACAGAATCTGCACAATTTAAAAATGAGAATCTATATCGGTACTTGCATCGCAAGAGCGTATGTAACTTTAAAAATTGAATAGTCAAAACAATTTTCCGATCAAAGACACTGTTGCAGATATGATAAAGCTACGATTAAGTTAAAATCAGTTGAATTTTTTAAAGCTCAGTTACCACAAAGACAAGAGTTTTTAACACTAGAACTGATAAACATATCACCTCCTTGCGTATATAAAAATACATGCTCTTTCAGCCATTGAATATCATCATCTCACTCATTTCGTAAAAAAATATGAAGAATTAAAAACTAATATTGACTTGGCAAACTTTATTTTAATATGTTTGATTTTGTCATTCAGCTCCGATCTTTAGAGCTTGTGCCAAAGAAAGTTAGCAATATCGCTACGATAACAAACTCTTAGCTAAAGAGCAACGCGATTTCTTTCTTCCTAGACTAAAGTACGTATAAAATACATTCCGTTCGCATTTCACACCTCCTTTTTTAAATCAGTCAATGAAACGGAATAAACTTTGTTCCATTTTTAAATGCGAACTCCTTACAAGCCTATTTGTCACATTTTTGGCAGTAGGTATTCGCACAATGGGTGCACATGAAGTATATTGTGAAGCGAGGTATCACCAACGATATGTATAGAAAGCGTGATAGTTTCCACGACACATCGGGGTCGGCTTTGTTCACGTGTCTTGCTTAATTGCACCAATCAGCGTTCACTTAATAAAAAAAACAAAAGAAGGCCATCAAATTGTAATCATTGCCTCGAATGTCACTGATATCTTTTACCGATACTATAAAAAAAAAACTCGTTGTAAAAATCGCAACAACATTGATTGTCTGTTTGGTCTACGATATCATTTTCATAATATTTAGCATGATATTATATTTAGACGACGAGACGGATCGGTCTAAGTATGGGACCATACAATAAGTGAGAGTTGTGTGAAGATATTTATTTTTTATAATTATTCTGTTGTAGTAACTACAACAATTTAAAAAAGAAGTAACTGTCACAAACGTATAGTTAAAGTAACGATAATTGTAACGTAGACCAAACAAAACCCGAGGGTATGTCTAAAATTTTTGACTCCGTGTATTTTATTTGTTTTTTTTTAATAAACTCAATAAGTCATGTTATAGGGAGATACCGCATAGTGTCTGTAGCATATCGATAGTTGCTACAGTAAACAACTGAACTAATGATCGTTATCGGCTACTATCGATCGCTCTGGAGATTTATCCCCGGGTATGCTCGTAAATCACGCTGCTACCACTGGTGGGTGTGCGCTGAAAGGGTCGCGTGGAACCGACGCGTTGTTATTAAATTATTAGTTATAATGAGTCGTTGATAAATAGTACATAGATTATATAGTTTATTAACTTATCATGAGTTCATAATTAAGTTAGTAAAAATATCGCCAGACTACACATACTTATCGTTTGATCCCAAATCAAGCAAAGCTTGTACAATGGAGTGGTGGCAATCCCATTTAAACCTAATCCAGGACAAATTTCGAGCATTTTATGAAATTTGCTACTGGCGGGAATCGAACCCGCAACTGTCTAGTTATTTAGAGCTGATTCATGTATCCATAACAAAAGTGAAGTCGTTTCCGAAATTTGCAACAACCTATATTTTTCACCTTGGCTCATGCCAGCCGCCCAATCATTATTAGCCATCGTCATAATGGCATGCAAACTTCAAAATGATCCGCTAATGTTATAACATCCAACCTGTTCTCAGAAATCATCTAACTATCATCTAGCACTAACTTAACACGTAGATAATGTAGGATAACAAGCACAACAGAAGGGCGGTAACGCATCGTTACGAGGAACTGTGTTATGTTTCTATCTCTTATTTGAACCTATTGCCATGAACCGTTGTCCGTAGGGCCGCCATTGATCCTTTGCGATTAGTTTTCTATAAATCATAAGTCCTTGAGAATACAAAATCGAACTCATCAAAAGTATAAAAATAATAAATTGCTTTTAACACTATTGGTACAAATATTAACTGAAGCCTTACAAAACGCCTTGACAATTTGTGAGTGGCCCGTAGACCTATACGAAATAAATTATTTAACTTTGACTTTGACCGTTTTCGATCGAAATAAAGCATGAGCAGAATAAGTCATTATATTTTAAAACTAGATTCAATTTGGTTCAGACGTGTTTTTTTTCAAGAGAGCTGTAATTGACAATTGTCGCTGTTAAGAAAGTGTATAAACAATTCCGTAAATCAACTATGGATCTGACGAAGCTTGCAAATCTGTCTCTGGAAATTAATTTCGAATTATGTATTGACCAAATTACGAACAGATGTAATTTTTTTTTCTCAATATATTGATAACTGCCAGCCCTGGCAGGTCGGAAACTCTGGCGGCGAGTGCGGCGCGGCGAGTGCGGCGCGGCGAGTGCGGCGCGGCGTGTACGCAAGCCGCACAAAGGAGCGGGTTTAACGCACAAAGTATTGTACATCCTTGGAATATATTGCCACAGCACGCTTACGGGTAGGCGGGGTGGCTAGTTCTCATAGCACAGGTTGGCATTTCATCTAGGCTGAAAACATGATAGAGAGAAAGAAAATGCAATAGTACAAGTACTTTTTTTGCTCTTATCTCTTTGCTAATAATATAAACAAAATATCTCATTCTGTTAACGTTAGCTGACGGCCCTGACTATGATAGTCGTTAGGCCATGTCAGAAGCATTCTGGCTACTGTGAAACATATAGGCGAGGGGTAAACCTGAGTTTTGGCGTGGCGAGCGCTTCGCCACAACAAAATGGAATCAACCTTATAACTTAATACATAAAGTATAGTTTTAAATGCGGCCACGCTTCGTACTCCTCGGTTCTTTCCACCGCTTAGACTCTGCCCATCGGCTGACTCCGCTCACTCGCCGCTACGACGTTTATGTTTTGTTTCACATCTGCCAGGCGTCCCGAGACGGCTCAGTTTTTTTTTAATATGTGAATCGCACTACAGTATTTAATCGTTAAAATGTTTCAAAATAACGGCATCATCAAAGAGGTAAATAGGTTGTTCTCTGATGAACATAATATTTATAGTATGGGGCTAATGTACAGGTACACTGTAGCGTTAATATGGGCGCGTAAATTTTATTCCTAACTCCAAAATGAGCTGGAGATTCCGCCCGGGGCTTTAGCCTCATACTTCTCGCGTTTTTACGACCCCGTGACTTTTAAAGGAAGACGGTTTTAATTAAAATCAACTGCTTTAAGACTCTACCTTGATCTGAAGGTAGAGCCTAGTATAGTATTATTATTGTATGTTATTGTATTACTAGTACCGTAGAACACACAGGGGTGGTTAACAGTGAATACTGAAATTTCGCCCTGCGATACTAAAATTATGAAACCTCCTCATTTCTTTATTTCATATCTTAATAATTATTTGAAACTTAAAATAAGTTCTTCACATAGCATTAAGCTCGACTTTTAACCTTCAGGTGACAAATCTATAATGGCGAATGATGTCATGAGAGATAACCGCGCTATGCAAATTTTAAGGTACCGCCTCATAATCGTATGGTACGCATTTATATGTTACGCCTTGGACCCAGTCGATAAAAGGCCACACCGCGTTTTATGATAGCATATTTTTTATTGAATTAGAAAAACATTGCATTTACATTTATGTTAACTACTACTACTCTACTATATCTACTATGTCTACTTATATCCCGAGCAAATACTTTTAATGTTTTTAGGTATTCCATAAAGACGATTTTATTACCTTATGATACTCTATCTATGTTAAGAAATGAGTAAATTATAAAATGTCTACAATTTTTTTTTCTATTCAAAACAATCTAATTGACAAAAAAGACTTTCATGGTTGCACCTTCAATAGCTATGACTGGTTCCTATATTACACATAATGTATTTTGTATAAAATCTAGGTAGATATTAGCTAATTATTATTCCTCAGATATGTATAGATATTATTTAAAAAATCACCCAATTAAAAAATTGCTATCTTTAGTCTCCAGTGCGGCTCTGAGCCTGTACGTCTGTACCTGTATTATTAAATAGACCATATCTCGCAATCTGTCGGTTCTCAATGGAAACACAGGTCTGGCCTTCTATTTCGAATACGAACTTTACTGCCGCCCCCTGCCAGCCAAACAGGAATTGAACACTTAAGTCTAATTACTTATTTTTTGAAAAAAAACTATTTTACGGATTCTATCGCGTTTATTTACTATTTTATTTTCCCGACGTTTCGGCTGCTTTACAGCAACCATGGTCACGGGGGGACTGAGGTGTTAGTCGTCCTGATGTCATAGTTAATCACTGGGTACCCTCGTGGGTCAATGTATAGTATTCACGTCATCTTTTGTAAACAGTACATTGTAAACAGTAATCAAGAACACTATTTTACCTATGCAATTAAAATCATGCACCGATTATTAACGTGTACGTATATCTCATTCTACTTTTATTTTATTTTTTCTCCTCCGGTGAAGCTGTAAAGGCCAACTCACGGCCAACAGCGTAGTCCATTCAAAAAAAAAGAAAATCATTCTACTTTTTTATGAAATTAAATAAATTTTAATTTTAATGAAACAAATTTTAATTTCAATGAAATGAGTTGAGTAATGGCTGCACCTGCAATTAGTGGGTATTCTTCTAATGTTCAGTAATTAATAGCAAGCACAAATTTTATAAATACACATCATAAATAAAATTGGGTAATGAAAAATCAATATTTTTTTTTATTTATATGATATCCTAACTTATATAGATTATTTTATTACACTATAGAGACTGTATAGTCGAGATCGTGTTTTGATAAAAAAAACTAATTTTAATTTAATGTATATAGTAAAACCAATACCATTTTTATAACGTTTTTATGTGCCAATAATAATAATAGAGTGCCGCAAGTATTATTATCTATTATAATTCGGTATATTATATAGCTATTAAATAATACATCGGGTTCTTAGTAGTTCTTAAGTCTCGCACACTGGGGCCTTGATTCTCTCGCGTCGTTGAAAAAGTTCGTTCTTCAACCATATGACACTGACAACGCAAGCGAATTCTGAGGCGTAGGGGCGTGCCTTTCACCGCAAAAATCCAATCTTTATGAATATTCACACAGAATTCATTTTGGTATTGTCAAAACAAAAATGCGCGCGAGGTTCAACGCCCCAGTCTGCGTCAGGCTTTAAGCTTGCCTCCTTATTTTTACGATCGTTATATTAGGCTCAGTTCATTAGATTCCTAGTTTTATTAGATTTATATTAGTTTTAACGTTTCTTAAACATAAAATTAATTAAAATAATAGTTGTATAACTGTCGGAAAATCTCAAAGGATAATTATGTAGAGTAAATTAATTTCAACTATATTTAGCATACCAGTAATAAAATTATATGTGTGTGTCCGTTTGTAATAAGGTAGTGACGAATCTACCAAATTAACAGATAATAGTTTGACTCTTCTAATCTACAAGAAAGATAAGTATCTCTTCCTCCTACAACATTTTAAAAGGTCATCGATCATAGTTCGTACGTTATTCCATATTGACCGAAATTATGTAGCGTTACGTATTAAATCTATTTCAAGGGCCGTAATAAATTCAAATTAAACAATAGTGTGCAATCAGTCAAAAGTTTGTAATCATATTCCCACGCACACATCAAAATACCATGCCATATAATAAGCAAAGTACTTACATAATAGATAATTTATATAATAGTTACTATAACGAGGTCATTCAATGATTTGGTGATAAAATCTCTATGAATTTTGGCTTAGATTTTTTAATAAAATAAGTAGGTAACCTAACGGCAGGTGCAGCTATTTTTCATCTTTTTGTACAAGAAGAGAGAAGGATTTGATACATTAAATATATCGATTATCGACTTGCTCGTAGATGCCCTTTATTAAGTACATTCTTATAGCCTGTACAAATCTGTTCTTATCAATATGTTGCAACTTAACAGTATTATTATCCTGTCATTGTACCTGTAGTACACGGTGATAAAGACAGTTAATGTCAAGAGCGGTGTGTTACCCACTCAATAGGCAGGTCTAATCATATTGGTCCCATACATTGTATACCGACTGTACTGTTGCTCGATTCGATCATCTTCATAAAAGGTACATGTGTGTAGAATGGTTTAATTCATTTTTTGACGTGAAGATAAAAGATGTACAGGTGAGCAGAAAATCGGTAAAACAATTGCGCCATATAAACGAATTACTTGACTTTTTTCGAAAATGTTATCGGCGTCAATATAAATAAAAAATGAATTTCCGCGGCGAAAACGAATCAGCTGATTCACCATGATTTCTTGTTTGCCACACTTTGCAGTAACCTAACTTAAACAGTCGCTAACTGTACAATTTATTCGTATATCTTTGCAGTTAATTAATGATTAAGGTTGACTATCCCATGAAATGCCTCCAGTAAAACATAGCAGTAGGTACATATCGCCATTATTGAATTAACGATTCATTGTGAAGGACAATCGCTACATTTTTGATCAATCTATAAAAATGCCTGTGGCGTTCTCTTTTGTTTCCAAAGGTCACGGCTAATAATGCACACAACAAGTACTGGATCAAAACAAAACAACTTGTAGGCGCCATACAGAGATCCGTAAACGAATGGTGAACTACAAGAAAAGTGTATTACCATAATAATTAATCTTATGTTGCAACTGTGTCTAAAGAAATACATTAATTAAAAATCCTTAGTGACTCTGACTTACACAAAATTTGGAAGCACTACAAATATTGTATTTTTCTCTTGCTCATGCAATATGACCATGATAACTGCGACCGTACACTAAGTAGGTACAGTTACTACTGCATAGTATTAGTACCAATGTCTTTAAATAATTTAATACAATTTGTATTGGTTTACACCTGTATTTATTGAAATCTTTAAATAACAATTTATTTATCAGCCAAGATTTTGTTGCGCTTAAAAACATGTACTATAACAATATTTAATTAGAACTACGACTGAGACATACATATTAATATTATAAATATGTAAGTAAACTTATAAAATCTTAGTTATTAATAATACACAGCTGAATGCCTCAGAAAGCCAGAAATATAAGAAAAATGATAATACACAATATTATCACTGTGTAGTATAAGTTCACATACCAATCCAAATAAACAATTATAAGATTAAAATTATTCACCATAAATAAAACGAAATAATTACTTAGTCTAATAAACAGTAAATAAATTATTATACGACATGAACGTAGCTTACAAGGATTCATAATCTTTGGCAAGCAACAGGTCCCAAGGAGATAATTTTTCTTAACATCACCTCGCCAGGCTTATATCTGAGATTGGATCTAGGTAGTGATCGCATGAATTCCTGGGCACACCGCGCGCGCTTGTAGATGCTATCTAAACATCTTAAATTATTGTCCTGAGACCGGCTACCTTGGCTCATCTAGCGTTATATTCCCGATCGGTAGTGAAATAGGCTCGGAATGGATGAGGCAACGACGGAAATGAGCAGCAAAATGTTATTAGATGATTGACTTACGACATGCCGCCATCCGGGTGCCATTAAGCTACTAAACTTTATGAATAGAGTAAAATTGCAAATTTATGGATGAACTTATCCAAAACTGAAGCTTACAATAAAATAACTGTCTAAAAGATGGTTAATTTAAAAAAATATAGGGGTTTTATGAAACGTTTTTTGAAGTCTGTTAGGTATAGCTTTTTGAGCAACAGTTTGACATCTTTTTATCGGCACTAATAAGGTTGGCTGGTTTTTTTTTTCCAAATAACTTTAGCATTTTTGAATGCAGAAATAAAATTTAAAAGTAGAACATTTTCATTTTTTTTTCAAATTTCAAAAATATGGAGTATTATTATTTAAGATAAACCTTTAGATTCGTATATCTGTAGGTCCTACCATGTACATTCGATGAAAACTGCAACTTTGTAAGTAAGTTAATACACTGTTTAAGATTGCTTCAACGCATTTCGCATTTTCAATTTTAAATACTTAAGTATATCTATCTAAGAGGCAAGCCACCTGTGATACATTTACACTGATTTTATTTTACACTGATGCACAAAGGAAGTACAAGGGATGTTTTAGAATTTTCACAGTAAACGACAGCTAACATTCTGAAAATAATTTTATTCCATTGTGATAAAGTTTAAAAGATAAAGTTCTCGTCCCGACTTTTTTTAAACTGATTGCACAAAAACAGCAACTAGATTATATTTATAAGCACTAAAAGTATTGCTGTCTTGCAACATTATAACCAAGAGAACTGCGATGATATGCCAATCATTCAGGTTTTTTATATATCATTAATGTCTATTAAATCAACGCAAATATTATTTCAAACGAAACAATTTAATTTTACTGAATAGCAGTGATATGTATCTACGTATGCAAGTATAGATATTGACAAACAAGATATCATACCATTTTCTATCCAACAAAAAATGTTAAAGCTGTAACTGTAGCAAAACGCTCTGCACCCGCGGGGGCTAGATATTTATATTGCCTTTTTGTAAAATGTTCTGTTTGTCAATATACATAAAGATTGAATTTCTGTATTTTTGGTTTGGTTTGGTTTACTGGAAAAATGGGTCGGCATCATCGATGACAGTCCACTGAAAAATGAGCCTTTTGGAAGAGTTAATACAGTTTATTTTGGTATTGGCAAAAAGGGCTGAGCGTGTTTTAACGCGTCCGTTGGTGCAGAGCTTAAAGCGTTCCACTCGATCCTGTTCAGGGACATTATGTTTTACCAAAAAAGCTGTAATTACACGTCGTGTGACAGCGAATGACATCATCACGCAGCAATCTCTGATTCAAGTGTGTATAAACGGCCGCGAACATTAAAACGGAAGGGCATTTTTTTATATTTTAAATACTCCTGACTTTTGGTCGAAAGTTCGTTGTTTGGCTTACTTATGTTGTATCTACATATTCTTATAAATGATTAGGCCTATTTAACCTGACTTAAGTTATATATAGCCCTTAGTGAAATTCTAATATTTAAATTGTAAAGTCCTCAAGTCAGTTCTGAAAGCTTCGTATGCTTTTAAACAACGCATTTGAAAGCTGCTTTTCTGTAGACACAAATATTCACGATTACCGCTATTGTAATTTACAAATATCCCACCAGTTTTAAGATTTTACTTCATTTCATAATTTATGATCTCGAACAAATTCTTGCCAAACAAGCTCAAGCAACTGCCGCATATTTCTAAAAAGGCCACATCCAGTGTTTCGCATCATTTTGTTAATGTAAAGTGCATATTTACTGGTTTTATTTGTATCAGCGTTGAAAGCACGCCGGCACTCCTACTAATGCTTAGTAAGGTCAAATTACTAGCCAACGCTACGAACTCAAGTGCTTAGATGGGCGCTGTTCAAATTGCCTCAAATAAAAAAAGATTTTTACTACGATTGTCCAAGATTCCAATTGCGTTTGAATTCGCCGTCTCATACAATCCAGCGGTCAGTCTATTCAATGCGCGTGTTTATTTTTACGAATCTCATTTGGCTTTGTAATTGAAAAATATTGTTAAAAACTTTTTAAAAACAAATAAATAACTAACTACAGCCCTTTTTAACGTCCCACTGCTGGGCACGGGCCTCCCATCAATGCGAGGGGGATTCGGGCCATAGTCCACCACGCTGGCCCAGTGCGGGTTGGCAGACTTCACACATCTGTCGAGAACTAGTCAAGTTCTCTCAGACGTGCAGGTTTCCTCACGATGTTTTCCTTCACCGTTTCATAGCAAGTGGTAATCTCGGATGTAAATGAGATTCGGACATGAAACTCAGAGGTGCGGGCCGGGGTTTGGACCTGCACACTTTGATTTGCAAGGCGTGCGTTCGACCACTCGGCTACCACTGCTTTTAACAAGCTTTTATTTAATTGCCTTTAGTTTTCGTGTTCTCCTCAGCAAGCCCTTTCATTTGATACCCATACTGCGGTAGTGCGGAAAAAATAACTATTCCGCCATCTTGGATGATCCGCCATATTGGAATTACAATGACGTCACTTACATTGTCATCCAGAATATGCGTGTATACCAAATTTCAGCTCAATCGGTTAAAGATAACTGATTTAAAATTCAGTTGCAAGATTCCACCCGGACACACATTGCAAGTTAATATAAAGCTTGTAATAATAAAAAAGTTTTCCTATCATAATCAGCGCTGTCCAATACATCTAATTTTACTCAATAGTCGTTAATATTAGTCAGACGTAGAAAATGTCTTGTAATCTCTCTTCTGTTAGTCAGAACAAAGAATAAATATCACGCAATGATTAGATGATGAATTGGTCGGTCATTATAATACCATCTTTCAAAGCGCTAATGTCAGGTCACTTATTATAACATATTGCCTTACGTTTGTTAAGTGAAGTGGTCTAGATACTGTATTTGAAGTTACCGGAACGTGTTTTGTAATTTGACAATATTTGACTCATTTGACTAGACAGCTCTGACTTTACTTTAGGAACATTAGCAAAAATCGTATGTATTATCGTAAACAGATTTAAAAAAAAAAATAGAACAAATATGATTTAAAAATATTTAAAAATATATCTAAAATTCTTTTCTTTTTTGTCCTGATGATTTTTGATATAAAGCGAGAGGAAGACCCAAGAAAAGATAGATGGACTATATAAAGGGTGATATGAATGAGATCGGAGTGGATGTCAGTATGACGGAAAAGCGAGATGAATGGAAGAAAAAGACATACTGCACCGACCCCAAATAATGGGACAAGGTAAGGCAAATGATGATGATGATGATTTTTAATCTTGATGGTTTTTAGCGCAAATATGGAACACAAGTACTCTAACCGTCCTTATGAAATCCATCAGACCGACAATAGCATGGCCGTAAAGTCCAATATTTGTCGAGCAGCCCGACAAGTAAAGGCCCGCAAATGGGCGATCACTTTCGTTGAACATCATTTGGTGTTGTAACTTCACAGGCCTCTATCTGGGTCGGTGCAGAGCAATGGCCGAATTGTAATGCCGACAATGTGTGCGTTGCACCGGTGTATTTATTTAGATCAGTACTTTAAGACAGGTTTTCGTAATATAAGATTTATATTCTAAAGTAGAATGCAATTTTGTGAAGGTGAAATACGGAAAAAGAAATCGAAAATAGTGTAGGCAGATTGGGGAAACATAGCAATATTTATTTTGAGTGATGTACTTTCCCATTTAATGTCTATATCATCTTGAGAACTCGTCATAAAGCCCTGTTTTTTTCGACAAAGCAAAAATATTTTTTGTAATGTCAACCTCCCCTAAGTATTTTATTAAAAAAATACTATAAGTTACTATTACACTACAAAATATGTTTAAATAAATATGTAAGAACAATTTGTCCATAATAAAATAAATAAGCATCAAGTTAGTGATGCGCTTTCCACTTCGCGCTCATACGCAGTCCGGTGCGTGGGCGCAGCGCCCGCGGCGCTCTATCTCCGGGAACAAATTATAATTTCAAAATCCCCATCGATTTATGTTGGCCGCTCATCTGTATAATGCGATGCTCCATTTTACAACTCGCGTCTTACCATTGTTTCTCGATTAAAAGAAGTAAAATAAAGCCACCCCGTCTACCAGTATCACTATTTGTAGATTAACTATATCCCAGTGAAATAAAATAGCCCGGAATTATGTTTGGCCGATAAAATATAATGATAGTGTATCATAAATTCAGAAGACTTGTGTGGAATAATATTGAATTATTAAAGTGGTATTACATTATAGGATCATTGACAAACCCATTAAATATAAAGTCATTTGACATGTTTCTGACGTATATCTTTCCACTTATTAATTTCATAATATTTTTGAATCATTGATTTTTTTAATGTCTGAAAAAAGCAGTAAAATGAACAGTAAAGGGGTCTAAAGATAGGCTTTCAATACTACTTGATACATTATTTAGATTGTATGCCAACAATATGTGAATATTGTTTATTTGTTGACACTTGTTGACTTTAACAATATCTGAAAGTACAGAATACCTAAGATCAAATTAACACTGCAATCGCAGACTTTCTGCGGCCCGTAGGTACTCAGATTTCCCTGAAAGTCAAAATCATTGTCAACAAAAAATTGCAATGCAAATTTAAATCATTTAAATCTCGTTTTTGGGAGTAACTTTTAACTTACTCCAAGTACATGATCAACTAAGGGTGTTTTTACTGTAAGAGAAACTGCCTCGTAGGCGTGAAGTACTTAAAACAAAATAGTCTACCTTTTAGATCGTGAATCACCGGTACGAATTTAAAAGTCGTTATTGGAAAAATGTCTAGACGCAAGGCGCCGGTTGTAATTTTAAACTTGAACTCAATACTTCAATGCTATAACTTTTAGCTCGCTAAATTAGTTTCAGAACTTATTGAAATGAGAACTGACACATTAATATGGCGTAGAATGGAACAGGTAACGTGGGAAGATCAGCCAATGTATGGGCATATTGCTTTTTTTATGAATCGTTACATTATCTTTGTAAATCTTAAACAGTTTATAAGGCAGAACCCATACCAAAACAAACTTTATTAACACATAGAAAAAGCTCACTCTTTAACGAAATGTTACAGATAACGCGGCATAATATTGACGCGTGTCCTCGTGGCTTATTAATATTCGTTTTAAGTCATATTGAATGTGAGTATTTTTGCTCTACAAACTAAAAGGAATGGATCAGCCTCAGGACGATGTTGCAAACATTCTTTTTTTACAGTTTTTATTTTGCCGTACCTTGCCCATGAGTTTTTTTTCGGTACGGGATAATACATAGTGACGCCGATACAGTTAGGTAATACATTTTTAAGTTAGGTATTAATATAACTCCCTTACATATGGACACTAACACGCTCACCTTCATGGCATAATGACCTCTACTGTTGGAGTGCGGAACTGAAATGAAGTTGTGTATGCCGTGACCTGCATTACATTGATGAACGAGCTGGTTATATAACGAAGATTCTATGTCTACAACGGCTTGGTTTAGACGTAGCGTAGGCCGCTCGGCTTAATGAACCGCGTGGTCGCGGGTTCGATTGCCACCAGGAGCAAAAATCGGAAATGTCGGAATTTTCCCTGGTTCCAGGTTTATACCCAGGTGTAACTGGCATCGCCAGTCTTTTGTACGGTACCCATAGTACAAGATTAGTCTGGCGATATTAAATAACCATATGGGAGTAGTACCTTAGACAAATCGATATGTTCGTCTAATTTGTACCTGCTTACAAAATTTTGAACAAGTAAAGTTACATACAGTTACATAAAGTCTACTACTACATTAATCATCAAAACCACTTCAACTATTCTCGTATTTTCATAAATTACGTATTTTACGTCGACGACGTTAACGAAGCGAGCAGTTATTACTTAAACTGCGGTTACGTGTGTGATGCACACTTATCATAAAGGTTAATTGTAACCAGCTATGATGTCAGTTCATTTCACCTTCTTGGGTATTGCAAAAAATGATATTCATGATTTATAATACAGAGTCGATGAATACGGAAGTTCGTAAGTAATTGATTTGTGTACGAGCTAAATCAGGGTTACGTGTGGAAAAGGTTTTGATTTTCAATGAGTAGGTATTACGGATTCATTTTGATTACGTTATACTTGCAGCAATATAATTTGACTTGTTTACAAATTGCATTATAACGCCAGTATTTTATTCATTAAAAGTCATCGTTGCTCTTACCAATAACGTTTCTTTTTAAGGCTTAAGGCGTTTGTTATTCCCATAGCTCCATTAGCGTATACCGGCGGTATCTATAGTCTGGAATCGAACCCTGACAGAGCGCCGGATGTCCCACACATCTTGTACAGCGACGATAACTCCGTCATCGAACTAAAAGCGCTTGTAAATCGCTATAATCACGTCGCTTTGCTCGTTATTCATAGATGGCACTTAAAATATGGCTGTTATTTGCCGACAACGTGTGACATCTAGCGATATCCTATACAATAAGGTTATGATGATACTGCATACATGATACTGCTTCTTTTACGAAAGGAATGAAATATTGAAATAATTTGGCATTAATTTAATGAAATAAAGTCTGTTCAAATCAGTTCAAACCTAATAATATCAAAGCTCCAAATAGGTAAAACGCAAAAGAAGATTAAAGAATCCGAGTTGTATTATTGTCTCAATAAAAATAAACCAAATTATGTTTCAGATACTGAAGCCGAGAGAGTGAGGTGAGTGCCTTCCCGATACTCGAGTAGCTACTAACGTCATGCATTTCGTTAAAAATGCATTTTATATTGCACTAGGTTCTACAAGCGACTTCACATCCGTGCAGACTTCAATAATTCAATATCGTTATAAATTGTAGCCTGTATGGTATTCTGATGTATAAACAATAATAGTGTAAAGTTTCATCAAAATCGGCTCAGTAGTTTTTGCGTGACAGTACAGTAACAAACAACCATCAATCCTCACAAAACTTTCACATTGATAAGGCAGTAGGATTACTTAAGTACTTACGTCATGCGTAGTGTCCCCCTTGTATATCTTCTCCTCTGTCTCCTGAACTCGTTCCGTGATGTTTCGCGTGAGGACCCGAAGGTCGCGGCTCTCGCGGACTTTGCCGTCTGCATTAGCCACCACGGCAGATGAGACTTGCACTTTAGCATCCGCGGGGGCCATCACGCTGCCCACGATCCGGGGGCCGTCCACTTCTGTAATAACATACATATAGTTACGCCTGTATGCCATGAGGGCAGGCAGAAACCCTTTGTCACATGCCAAAATGTGTACCTAACATTAGACTGCTTAAGTATAATAAGTATTGAGGCAAAGGTGCTGCCTGCTCACATGACGTTGCTGCTTCTAAGATATTACTCACAAACTTGCATTTTTGTTAGTTTGAAAAGAGTAACTATTGAGTTTCTTACTGGCTATTCTCAGTGGAAGCAGCATTTCACACCGGTGCTTAAATTTTACTATATGTGAGTGCTTTTTGGCCCACACAGATATAAAAAAATATACTTCGATATTTGCTAAGATCAAAGTATTTTTTTTGTACGTCAGGACATACATCTTTGCATGCACATCCTTTCATCGAGGTTTCTACGGATTTGACCTTTCTGGAAGAGACCGTTAATCTGGTTAATAAAGAATCTCCTCGGGCACCCTCTACCACACTTCAACAGTTGCTCGCCTGGTATCATTATTTCGTAGTTAAATGTAAATCGATAATTACCATCGATTGGTGCTCCAATGGCTCCACCAATTTCATTATGTACTGTGGCATCACCATTCTGATCGTCTGGTACTCGGTGCTGTTAAACAAACAAAACATTATAGGAAATGGAATATTTAAGAAGCGTTTTAAAGTGACAATACTATTGCTCCGTTGGCATCAAACTACGGCTAAAGTATATTAAATGTTTTTGTCTTGCTCAAACATTATGGACGTAAGAAGGATGCACAGACTAGTCTGTGGGTGGATGTATGGCGCCAACCGTATCGACAGTGTGTCTTGATTCATAGTGTGAATAGTCTTGGTATCAAATATGGCAAAAGTCCAATACCTCAGTCTGTTGATAATTGGTGGTATGAGTATCCTCGTTGACCGAGGTAGATATCTTCGGCCCCGAGTCGCTCAGTATCCGCCCATCTTCTAGTATCACCTCACGCTTCACTCGCGTTGCTATCTGACGGGTCGTTGTCACTTCGCTTTTCTTCCGCGTTACCCATTCTTCTGTAATTTTAAAAAAATAGATTAGTTCTGATTGCCATTTAGTCATATAGTTATTGCAAATAAATAAAAATTAGAATCGAATATAATCTGTGAGCGCATATTGCTATTATAGCGGCCGACGGCAAATTCACCTACAATTCGGGGAAGGATGAGTAGAGTCCACCGCGGATAACAACCACACGTATTTCGAAAGTCGTGGCGATTTTCTAATAATATTTTCCTTCAATATTCAGCAAGTGATAATCGATATCATAATTTATTTTTGTATTAACTGTTTTACTCACGTATTTTACGTTTAATAAAAGACCGGGTAGAATGGAAGGAGGTGGGGGAACCCCTTGTCCGGCATTGGGACATAAACCGTTGGAGAAAAAATAAATAGTTACAAACCTTCTTTGGTAGTCGCTATAGTATCCCCAGGCTCGGCCTGAAACAACAAAAATATACCAACTTAGTTACATGGTCGATATTCTTTAAATAGAACATTCGTGTCGCGCCATCTCTTACCGAGTAGCGGAACTTATACAAGTCGAAGTCAAGGCTTGGTGGGTTCGCCATATACTGTAGCAGTATCCGCGGCCGTCGCTTGATGGCGCCATGGTCGCTTAAAGTGAACACTGTCACCATGGAAATTCATAAAATGCACTACTACCCAAAAGTTTTTACACAGTTCAATCACAGATTTTATTTTTCTTACAATGTCATTAAAAATCGTTCACAACACACGTTTTAATATTAACTATAACAAATAATAAACATAAAACTATGTTAGTATGTTCTCAAACAATAATGTAACAAAATTATTTTCCCATCGCAAAAAAAAAATTGCGAGGTAATAAAAAATATCGTGCATGCAAGCACCCAGCCGATAGCCGACTGAAGGGAAATCAAGGCTTAGCTGTAATTTAGTTAATGAGCCGTGGATTAACATTTTCTTTTGGCGCACAATACTGTAGTACCCGATGAGTATTCAGTTTGTATGCCGCTGTTTCCGCTGGGATTGCACGACTATGTGGGCTCGCATGAGTAATAACATTTAGAAGAGTTTTCCAACACCAAAACACTTTACAAAACACCATGACTATAACAGCGCCTATTTCTCAACGAAATATATATCGAAATATTTTATAGAAGGTTTTCCTAAAGCTATGCCTCTATTTCCTAAAGCTTTAACTTAGACACGGCATAATTTCGTAACTAATTTTAGTGAAAAAAAATGCAATTCTGTTCATAACTCCATAAGCTCTGTAAGGATTACGATAAGTACTTCCTGTGATCTCAAGTGAAATATGCAGTTTAAACATCTACAGAGCTTGCTAATTTAAGCAGAATATGTACCTAAGATATTAATAACGGTCTAGTACAGTCTATTCGGAGTCAGTCTCTACATCAAATTGATTATAAACGACACGGAAAGTTTTCCGTTTGTGCGAACTCTATAAGGGGGGCTTGGAAAATGAAGCACGTGACTGTAAAACTTATTAGCTCTAGATTACATGAGGCGCGCATTGAGTGGGTGCTATACGCAACGGGGATTTTATTACGCAAGTGTAACTATGCGAAAAGAAGTGTAGTCTCGTTTTAAGACTTTTTCTCATATATTATTTTGTTGGAGTCAGCTTCTGGTCTTACTTGTTTACACAGTTATTTATATATTATTTACAATAACAAGTTACATTAAAAAGATAATAAAGCAAATAAAAAACATTGGCCCATGCGGAAGCGTAACCAAAACGCTGGCTGCATTGCTTGGCTGAATGTCTAGAGTCACTCACTGTGCGAGTTAATGGCCTACTCTTGTCTCTCTTGTCGGATGTCTTCCTCTCAAGGCTTAACTACCAGAGACATGAAATTTTTTGTTTTCAAAAAACATACTTCTTAGTGTCAAAGTCATCACAACTACAGTCGTGACTACGCTAGATATCCGTGCTCTCCGTAGTTTAGAAGTCTGACTGTGGAGAACGTGGCTTTAACTAGATTGTTTTACCAACTTGTTCCTAATCTTAAATAGATAAAAATTGGTTTTGGCACGCTTAGCATGCCACCCTACCGACAATATGTCTATCGACAACTTAAACCTTGTCTACCGATTTTATCGATACCCTTTGCATAACTAATGTGCTCATGCTAAGGCCGTAGATAAACTCAATGTGACATCACTTGCGCGATAAATCTGACAGTTATTTTTGTCAACCTAATAAAGTAATAAATTTTATAATCAGGGTTATATCAGGTCATCCAGCGAGTAGTAAGTCAGCTGGTGTCAGTGTCGAAGGGCGCGGCCTTGCGTGGTGGTTACCGCAGCGCGACGCGCGAGGCCGAAGCGCTTTGTGATGCACCCGTTGCGCCGGCGCACCGTGCACAATAGGTACCTGCCACCTATCTACCTGGCAATGGTTGTATTAGTAGATGCTTTGTAAAAGCCTCGCCATACCGACGATGGCATGCATCACTGGTGTTGGTTGCGGGTTCGATTTCCGCCAGCGGCAAATTCCGGAAATGGCCTTTTCGAAATGTTTACTGGTTTGTGTGGAACTAGGTCACCCCCAGTCCATTGCATGGCACCCATAGTACAAGCTTTGCTTAGTTTGGAATCATACGATTACTGGTGATTATAAGAAATTACCGAATAGAGTTTTGTCAAAGATGTAGTTTTTAACTAATATTATGAGTACTGGTGTTTCTTGTACAAGTAGCAGTGCTAGCCGAGTGGTCGAACGCACGCCTTGCAAATCAAAGTGTGCAGGTTCAAACCCCGGCTCGCAACTCTGGGATTTATTTGCGAATCTCGTTTTCATCCGAGATTATCACTTGCTATGAAACGGTGAAGGAAAACATTGTGAGGAAACCTGCACGTCTGAGGGAACTTGTCTAGTTCTCGATAGATGTGTGAAGTCTGCCAACCCGCACTGGGCCAGCGTGGTGGACTATGGCTTGAATCCCCCTCGCATTGAGGGGAGGCCCGTGCCCAGCAGTGGGACGTTAAAAGGGCTGTAGTATTAGTATTTTTTGTGACCCTGCATGCAGAGTATGCCATTTTCTAATTTAGTCTCTGATAGAAGTGCAAACTAAGTGTGTTCTATATAATTTCGCACTGAGAGTAATCCGCAGGCCAGTAAAAATATTTATAATCATAAATTTGCAGAATATTTTGCCAAAGTTACCAAATTGGATTCTGAAATTAAATACCCTGAGGTGAGCTAAAAATACGGACTTAAACCCAGTATGGGTTTTTAATACCTGAGGCTTATCGTTACGTCGTGACTATAACGTGCGATACTAATATAAAAATAACCTTTTTTATTTGAAGCCAACCGATCTCCACTCATTATTTTTGAAGTAAATTACTTGAAATGGGCTCGAAAGAGAGTTCAAGGTTAGCTACTTTTAGAGCAGTATTGCACAAAATTGTATTAAAACTACTTCTGATTTTACATGTTCGTTTAAAATGCACTACAGAACCGATATTTTAAGGGTTAGTATACCTTTTCGGAATCAAACTATATTTAAGGGTGAATAGAGCTGGGGGCTATCGGCACCTATCTGAGGCGCCCATCAATTCGGACACACGCCTCGCCGCAGAACAATGAAGTGTTTAGGACGAACTCTACGTACAATACAATATTTAGACTGCCGGTAATGGGAACTATCGCCTTGTGTTTAGGGCCGCCAGATGCTTATTCTTTTGCCATACTTTATCTTTACAATAATATTGTTTTTAGGTAAAACGGGAACCCTACTACTAAGACTGTCCGTCCGTCCGTCCTTCCGTCTGACATCAGGCTGTATCTCATGAACCGTGATGGTTAGACAGTTGTTTTTTTACAGATTATGTATTTCTGTTACTGCTATAACAACAAATACAAAAAAAAACAGAATAAAATAAATAATTAAGGGAGCTCCTATACAAAAAACTTGATTTTTTGCTCGTTTTATAGATATAGGTACGGAACCTTTCGTGCGCGAGTCTAACTCGCACTTGGCCGTTTATTTATTACGATGATCTTATTTGAAGACGGCTTGGCTCAGTGGTCTGAGCGTAGACCGCTCTCTAAACCAGGTGATTGCGGGTTCGATTCCCGCATGCGGAAAATTACAGAAATGGCCTTTTTAGAAATTGTCCTTATCTGGGTGTAACTGGGATTGCCCTCGTTATTAGGTACCCATAGTACAAATTTAGCTTGGTTTGAGGCTTACGATGTGGATTTGTTGTCTGGCTATGAGAAGGTAATAATTTATTTTTGCTCGAGCACACAAATATTTTAATTCAAACAAAACAAATGAAGGCCATAATTCTAACGCATCAGTCACTAGCGACTACGTAAAATTCTCATTCCTCACCTCGCCGATGGAGCGGCACTTAACTAAGACTATTGCTGTCCCTCTTATGTGCATAATGTATGAGGAAGACAAAAACACTTTCAGTCATGCCAAATATAATTATAAAGCGTCTAGTATCAGCCCTATTGGTAGGTACTGGCCACACAATGGGAGCTATCGCAGTAGGATCTAGGCTCGTTCCACCCGCTGTAATGGAGCAGGGCCACACAACTGATCATATTCTCTGGCAGTGCAGAACAATTCCACGTGTGCGTCTAGCTGCCGCAGCACCCACAGACAGAGCTATTTAGCTTCCCGCAGACTGGGACGTCAAAAGCCACTCTTCAAAACTTTGTCAATACCAAAATGACTAATAGAAAATTGCATTCCTCAAAGAAATCACACTGTTAGGATCATTATGCCGATAATATTACCTCACCTTATTAACAAGGAGAGAGATAGAGAAAATCTATAAAGACAAAAATAAATAAATACAAATAATTTGAAAATACAAAGATTAGATCGTAAGTAAAAAATGCTTAATATTTTGACAATACGAAACAGGACAACTATTATTAGATTTTTTTTTAATTATGTTTGATCCAAAGATTTAGGATAAGCGAGAGAATTTTAGGTCTGCGGTTGAATCTTATCACTAATAATAAAGTTATTAAGTCATAATAGGAACTGCAAAGGCTTGTTATACGAATATTAACAATCACTATTATATTATATTTTTGATTAATTTAAACGAAATGGCAAATAACTCCAGCTCACGGACTAGGAAGTCCACCGATAAACAATGGTACTATTAATTTTTCCCGACAATATATTGCAGTTTTTAGGGCTGCCAATTTTCATACAAATAATGGCACATGTTTGATAATATACAAGCCCAATTGATGATAGCTACTAATACGATGTTTTTGGGATTGTCTTTGGCTATCTTATTCTTGATACCTCATTATAAGTATAAAGGAACTTAAGAAACAATGAAAAGTTTTATATTGGCCTGTCTCATGCCAAGTTGATTGCTACCTCAGATCTACACTGACACTGACCATACATGGAGATATTATAATGGAGATGCAATTTGGAGGCCGCGCTGCGGTAATATTTTTTATCTGACTCCATCTTTGTTTTCCCATATAGTTGCCGTATACTACAGGTACATGAGATAACAAAAATGGCGCAAAAATCGCCACACGCATCCAAATAGTGGGGTCGTTATGAGTACTCTAGATACTCTATGGACACTACCAATATTTATAACAATAGGGACATAACCATATTCTTTCAGCTCATTACTGGACTTTAAATTCGTTTTTTACCGAAAAACTGGCAACCCTGGTGACCGTGCAGCACGCAGTCTTACGAAACACGATCATAAGGTCACGCTGAATCAAGCCCGGTGTTGCCAAAATGAACCAGAGGCAAGGAGCCGACTCCAAATTATGCTTCCTTGACTCTACCAAGAGGTCGGCAAAGGTCTATGTTCAATTATAAGAATATCTCTGATCTCTCAACTGATTATTGTGTAAGAAAACATCAGGTTCACTCACTGTAACCCCAAAAATGTTAACAGTGGCTTTTTAGAACACTTTTTTGCTGCAAAATGCCATTGTGGATGGTTTGTAGGTGAATTGTAATTTATAGCTATATAAGACATACTGGCATGAATAAGTCGAGGCCATATTTTATGAAAACTAATGAGTCGGATTACATCGGATTATATGCACTATCAAAATTTCAAAATATGCACTAAAAAGGAGCGATATATGCGCAAAATATGCACAATCAAAAACCAGAGTAACTGCAAAGCGACACAAATGTACTTAGTATTAATATTAACTCGTCGTGATGAACATAGAGACATGTAAGGTTAGCCCTCGTTTAAGTTCAGGCTCCTCTACTCTATATTCTCTATGTTAGGTAGGTACATTCAACTAACTGTAAATAATTTTATGGCTTTTACCAAAACAGAAAATCGAAATGATATTAAATAGCCATGAGCGATTTAAAATAATTTCTGCAATATTAGCTTCCGTAAAAGACACAAGTTAATTAAGTAGCAACTTTTGTTAACGTACGTTATGTAGTATGTAGTACGTTACGTACGTTATATTCCATTTGACTTCTGAATAATGTAAATATACCAATAGGGCGGATGGCATTATGTGACACTTGAAAGGTATTTGTCGACATTACTCAAACACATCAAACGGTCGCCTGAACAAATAAATCAATGTACACATATTGCATAATGCCTCTTCACGGTGCTGGTGTGTAACTGAGAGTAGCCAACACCGTACTGGCCCATTGACCAACCTGACCCTACGGCCGCGCAAGGCCGTTCACTTGTCTTTATCTCATCGACGCATTTGCAATATGAATTGATTTCATAATGCACCTATCTCGTTACAATCGATTTCGTAAACAGTTAAATCATTCATGCCGTAGGTATCTATTCTAGTTTTTGTTAATGCTTATATAGAGTGTATCAGAAGTCTGAAATAATATTTTAGGTACATACGGTAGCTCATATGAGGACGCTTAGTGAAAACAGATTATACCTAACTAACATAGTTTCCGAATTGAATTCAATATTTGTCACATGTATCGTGTTCCAGCCTTTCGGTACATCCATAATCCTATTATACAGTGTAAACTACATTTACGAAGGGCGGCTACCAATATTCCCAAAACAGATCGTGAAAATTTTTGCATAGAACTCGACATATTACAAGTTATAGAAATCGACGACGGAAAAGAAGTTGAAAAAAACTAAAACCGGCCAAGTGCGAGTCGGACTCGCGCACGAAGGGTTCCGTACCATTATCTATAATAATCAGCAAAAGCCCTAATAAGTTAAATTAATTAAATTACGAGTGTATTTTCGGTTTGAGTTAAAAGCTTATAGTTTGTATATACACCAAAATTTTAGTCCCAATTTATGAAATTTGTTTATGCACTGTATCAATGGTCAATTTAGAATTTGAAAAAGATAAAAAGAAAAACACACTTTATAAAAATTTACAACCCTAAAAACTAAAAACGAGCACGTTTGTTGTATGGGAGCCCCCTTAAATATTTATATTATTCTGTTTTTTAGTATTTGTTGTTATAGCGGCCACAGAAATACATAATCTGTGAAAATTTCAACTCTCTAACTATCACGGTTCATGAGATATAGCCTGGTGACAGACGGACGGACGGACGGACGGACCGACAGCGAAGGGTTCCCGTTATACCCTTTGGGTACGGAACCCTAAAAACATGGTCGAATTTCAACAATTTTTTATAACATTCTGTTATAATATACCCGATTCTCATGCAAATGGACAAGTAGTAATTATTTCGGACTTCAGAAACAGCCCTGTATACAACCGGCTTTATAAGTCGTCAAATTGTATTGATTAATTTCCGTAAGTAAAAAAAACATACATACGGTCGAATTGAGAAACCTCCTCCTCTTTGAAGTCGGTTAAAAAACGTAGGTACCTTATAGCAATTGTTTTTCGCTTGCCAATAAATGTACGTACTACAGCAAAAATGTTTTGTATACATTAACTAAGTGTATAAAGGTATATTTTTCTGTACAGCTTTGTAACTCTGGTGTCAAATAAATATTTAAGACATTTTAACGCAAATTATCATTGACGTAAACGCATACGTAATCGTAATCGCACAACGCGATCAATTTAATCAACGTTTCCCTGTCATGGACGTCAGGTCTTCGCCAAATTGTTTCCTGGCTTTACCATCTACAGTCACTTCAAAATAACACTTGTGACATGCCGCACAGAATACAAATGTGCTTAGAGTTCCTAAAGCCTGGGTCATATTTCAACAGTCGCCTACACCTTTTTTCGATTAAATTTGTGCAGGTTTCAAGATGATTTAGCTTTTTCCCCGCGACTCGCCGAGGGTTAAACCTCGGTATCTTCAATGAATTCGAGCTTACAGGAGTAACAGTGGTGGAAATGTGTGGCGGGGTTTTGTCCAAAAAAAATATATCAAATTTAATCTAATGAAGTTAGGTTTCACAGTTCATTAATTATCTGCAAAGTGCTAAATGTTGCCCATAACTTTGTCCGCCGAGATTTTTATAATATTTTCTTCTGTTTCTCAACGCTAAATAGACTAAGCATGATCATGTGTTCCCCATTTAATTCTGTTTATATGGTATAAAAAAAATATATATATAATTCATATAATTGGTCCTATAATTTGTAAGGACATGTTACTTCGCCAGGGTTAAACGAAATTATGAACGAGACTTTACGTTTACGTTGCGAAGAGACAATGCGTCCGTAGCCGCCGCATAATAAATAATAATATTAATAAATCGCAGTTACGTGGCCATGTATTGTGCCTTTGTTTGTTCTACGTAACTCGATGATGCATTCGTGCCAGTTAACCATTGCACGATAATACACCTTTTGTTTCAATTTTTTTCCTGATTGTGAGAAGGTACACTAGGTTTTGCCCGCAGGCAATTTTGAGAATTGTGGGTGGTAAACTTGAATATACGCAACCTTACATCGCGTAATTGAGCTTAATAAAATATAAATTATCATGGCATACATTAAATAATCTAAATATTAAAAAGGAACACATATTTTCCACCATTACGCCGCACGCCGTAATTTGAGAACGACTTTACCGGTTTCATTCATATTTTTTTTAAGTTGTCTTATACTTTGTAGAAGACGTACGGAAAAAAAATTAAATAATTAGGGTTCCTAACTTTCGCGCGTACGTAGTCGCGAGCTCAGATAGTTTTCAATAAAACTGAATCGTTTTCGAAAGAGTCACGTTTTATTCATTCATTCATTCTGCAAAGAATGAATCGTTGCTATTAACGTTTTAAATAAAAATTATTTGTTTTCGAAAGAGGTACGTTTCATAATTCATTCCACAAATAATGAATCGTTGCTCTTATAGAAAGCTATAATTTCTTTGAAGAATGAATAACGAGTTGTAAGAAAGATCAGAAGTTACGAAACTGTTATACAGAGTGTATCAGAAGTCCGAAATAATACTTTGGGTACGTATACGGTATCTCATATGTAGATGCTTAGTGAAGACAGTTTAAACCTAACTATAATAGTTTCTGAGTTATAGACCTTGGAATATGTGTCAATAGTATCGTGTTGTGGCCTTTGGGTACACCATTAACCCTTTTAAACAATGTAAACTACATAAACGAGGTGCGGCTACTAATATTTATAAAACAGACCATGAAAATTGTACACAGGACTCGAGATATGACAAGTTGTAGAAATAGGCGACGTAAAAAAAGTTGAAAAAACATGATCGAATTTTGATGAAATTTTTATACCATTCGGTTGTATATCCGATACTAATGCAAACGTTTCGTTCATTAACACAACCCCGGTACATTTCTTGATTATAGTAATTGGACATAACACTGTGTTGGCACACGTAATAGTATAGGTGTAAGACCGAACGTAACGTGAAATTATGCGAAGTCTACAAAAAAGATATTACGCGCGTTATTCGGCGCCAGGTTTTAATTAAGGCAACGTACAACTGATGCGCATTTCGCAGTTTACAAAAAAAAACTTCTAATAATGACAAATATGTTAAGTAAAACAACATTAAAGTTAATGAATTAATGTACTTTTAAGAAGGTAAAGGCCCCAATTATGTTGATGACAAAGTAATACTAGATATACTATATGTGGCAGCACTAAAAATATTGACATAAAAAGTACGGCAATACGCTTAGTTTAGCTCATTTTAGTTAGGTGCCAACAGAATACCCACATCTATGACTCCAATTCTGTTGTTCACATACCATTTATACAGTATACAGTTTGTATCAGAAGTCCGTAATAATATTTTGGGTACATATACGGTAGCTCATATGTAGATGCTTGGTGAAGACAGATTATATCAAACTATCATAGATTCTGAGGTTCTATACCTTTGAATATTTGTCATAGGTATCGTATTCTGGCTACTGTACAGCAGTCTCTAATCAACAGTGAAATATAAACTTATGAGGGCCGCCTACCAATATTCATAAAACAGAACATTCAAATTTTACATAGGACTCGAGATATTACAAGCTAAAGAAATTGACGATGAAAAAAAAGTCGAAAAATCATGGTCGAAATTCGATCAAGTTTTTTACCACTCACCCGATACTGATGCAAACGTCAAATTATTATTTCGGACTTCTGAAAATCCCAGCACCAAAAATATTGATCTATCACTCTTACATTAGGACAATGAGAAATACGGCAATAGGCACACTTAGTCTAGTGTAGTTTGTTGCCGACAGTATGTAAATAATTATAAACATTATTATACGTATTTATATTTAATAGCATTATTAAGTACGTTATAAAGAATAATAATCTTCATTGAAGGTCGTTTAGTAACCATTTACACAAACAGTTAATATTTACACAATTTATGTTTAAATGTTTTATTTTCAAGAAACAAAACCTCTCCAGAATGCAACCAGATTCATAAGTGTCAATAATATATTCGTACTAATAGCTATATACTACAAATCCACTCTTGTTTATATCAAATTTAGAACTTATAATTTAGTCCTAGAGGACCCAAAAGTGAGGCATAATTATTTTATTGCCAAACTGTAGATTAACAAAATTTGACCGCACAAAAAAGATTGCTTTTCCACTGTATCCTTTGCGCTTTGTTTATGTACTAAAGTAAAGCTAAGTTTGATAATAACAAAATCAGTAATATTATAATATTGATACAGAAGCTATCCCATCGATCATTCAATTAAAGAGAAATATATATTCGTTTGTTCATATCGTTAAAAGCTTTTAAAAAAGGAACTGCCAACTGCCCAATTAAAACGGACCGGCAATATGACAAAAAGTCAATGGGCGGCTGGAAATGATCGACAGCCGCGGCGCAGGCACAGGCGCTCAAGTGTCCATGCCACAGACAGAGAAGACTATAGACCATATCATAACCTGATTTCTTTAAATGATGGTGCGCTTCATATATAAGTAGCAGTTATTTTGCTATTATAGTTTAACCCCAAGGCTCTCAAAGATGTTTGAAACACTAGGCATCAAATACTCACGAGTTCTTTTTTTTATTTAGACTGAAATTTTATGATTTTTGTATTATCACCATCCCTTTTGTATAATCACCATCGCCATACTTGCTCACAATATACTCATGTATAGAGTAACCATGGAGTTTCTTATCCATCCTTCTCCGGGCATTCCAAATGGATGGTAAAGCACTATATTATTATTATAATGTTGACAATTCATAAATACCTGTATTTGATAACTTGAATAAAAAAAAATGGTAAAACAACTTTTAAAGAACAAGCTTTTATGTAATTGCCCTTAGTTTTCGTGCTCTCCTCAGCAAGCCCTTTCATTCGATACCCATACTGTGGTAGTGCAGAAAAAAATAACTATTCCGCCATCTTGGATGATCCGCCATATTGAAATTAGAATTACGTCACATAACTCAGCATGCATTGTGATCCAAAATAAGCGTGTATAATTTCAGCTGGTAAAGATAACTTATTTAAAATTCAGTTGCAAGATTCCACCCGTACATACATAAGTTGCAATTTAATATAAAGCTTGTAAAAGATTGATGATTGTATAATATTCTTCATCTATGGGCCGTATCGAGTATCGTACTGAGTCACAGCAAGGCGATCCCGCCGGCAAGGTGACTGTACTGCCTAATACGGGTACATTACAAACCTTCAACTTTGAAACGTTGCGTATTGAATAACATGTGAATAAGACACGTTTCAGTTCATTATCTGTGTTCATTATGTGTAATAATGGATGGTAACTAATTGAATTCGTCTATAATAGTTAGACTGTTCGCCTACGCGCGTTTATGAGAAGATAATCAACAGATTTAGTTACTGCTCTACTACATTTACGAATACGGCTTAAATTGCTACGACATAACGCGGACAATCATTTTTTTTTCAGTTCTAAAAGGGACTGCATTAACATCGAGGAGGAAGCACATTTTTTAATAGAATATTATCGTTGCGTGAATTTCCTTACAGAACTTCAATCTTTAGGTATAAGCACACAGAGTGCCTTTTAAAAAAAATCTAGTAAAAAAATAATTGGAAAGTCATGATCGAATTGCGTTTTTTTTTTATATCATTCAGTTGTATACCAGATACTCATGCAAACGGTCAAGTATTATTTCGGACTGCTGAGCCACGCTGTATACTCACAAATTTTATCAAAATATATGACCATATTGGTATGTTTTATAAGAAGACAGTAGTACTGAAATACCACTGGAGGTACTTTGTCCTGTAACCGACTTTGACCTGTAACCTGACTTTGTCCGGTAAGTGTCCGCATTTTTAACCGACTTCATTAATATGATTAGTTGCGTTTTATGCTTCGATGTGACTAGGAATGATATCTGCTATAAGCAGTGGTATCCGAGTGGTTGAACGCACTATTTGCAATAAAAGGCGTACAGCTGTAAACCCCGGTTCGCACCTCTAGTTTCTATGTGCGAATTTCATTTTCATCCAAGATAATCACTTGCAAAGAAACGGTGAAGGAAATCATTGTGAGGAAACCTGCACGTCTGGCAGCGAGGTGGACTATGGCCTGAATCCCCCTCGCATTGAGGGGAGGCCCGTGCCCAGCAGTGGGACGTCAAAGTGGGCTATGGTAGTAGTAGTTATAGTATGCCTAAATAACTGTAAGTGCCGCCTGCCTACATCCAAAGCTGATATCAATTTCTGAGTAAAAACGTTTTCATTTGTTTTTCTTGACATAACAACTTTCATTACGTATTCTGGAACTCTAAATATAGCTAAACATGATGCTTTGTATGCCTTCCACATTCAATCATTGATTGACTCGTGCAGTAGGCTATTATCAAGTATGATGTAAATACGTGCGTACTTAGTATTGGCAACACAACGTGACGTACTCTACGTCTGCGATCTATGGACATTCAATACACGTGACACGATGAAAACTGCACGACTTTTGCGGAACTAGTTAAATATGGCCATTTTATGGGCTCCCGTATCGCCTCAAAACATCAATTTTCTTGCCATACCAATACGAACTGTATTGACACAATGAAAATGTTCATTCTACAATGAAATGATACTGATAACTGGCGTGGCTTTTAGGCCATAGATTTAATATTTTTGCATATGAAGGGTACAGGCAAATAACAGGAAATGTCACAATTTTTATTTATTTTATTTTATTTATAGAATAATATTTTGTCTATGGTATTTTGAATTCTTATCATTAGAATATAAAAAAAGTTAACAGATGGCGCAAAAAATGCAGTTTTGTTTATGGCCAAACTATATAGAATACTTGAAACTTCAAATTGTGTTTTCTCAAAATTCATCAATTAGGACATCCCCTGTTATTTGCACGTGTCCTTCATATTAAACTTTACTAATATTTGTTTTAGTATTTGCAAACATTTTGACGTGCGAGTGTTGACGCCCCAGTGTGTAGGGATCATGATTAAAAACTTTTTGGAGAATGAAAAATAACGATTTCGTTCAATTATATTGAGTCAAACCACATTTCTAATTACCTTATAAAACCGCGTGTTATGCCGTAGTAGTTAAAACACAAAGATGAGAATTTTCTCAAAATTACACGAAAATATAAAATTAATAGTGCCTTTATACGTTAACTACCTATTTAATAGGCGTATTTACGGAAGGGAACACGATAACAAGAATTTAATTTAACCCTTTTTAATACATCATCATCACGCCTGTATTCCCCGAAGGGGTAGGCAGAGGTGCTCTCCAGTGCACCCACACTTCGTCGATGTATTTTGGTCCCAATGTAATAGGGGGCGAGCCTATTGCCATTATACTGGGCACATTCACCCCAATACGAGGAAGATTTTTGGGATATAGTCCACCACGCTGGCACAGTGCGGGTTGGTGAACTTCGCACACCTTTCTATAGGCGTGCAGGTTTCCTCACGATGTTTTCCTTCACCGTTCAAACGTTTAAACGTTTCTATTTACGTAAACGACATCGAACGAACAAGCTTTTTAACTGCCAATTGTCGACGTCAAAGTTCCTGTCGGGGGTGACCATAAATCGCAGAAATTAAGAGGCCGTATAAGAGACCGGCCAATTTAACAAACGACCTTTCATCGCCCCCGACTTCACTTAAGTCGCCCGTGTAGAAATGCGGTAGTTAACTTGGAATTTACATAAAACGCTCCCACGAAGCGACGCAAGGTGAACTGGCTATTCTTAAATTGTCGCTTACAGCTGACTCCCGATTTGCGTGAATGGTGTTGCGTAATTGCCATGTATAGTAGAGTAAATATAGCTCCTTATGTTTCTAGATTACTTGCTTCTACCCGCGACTTTGTCCGCGCAGACTTCGATTGTTCAAAATCGTTATAAATTATATGTTATTCTGACGTATAAACAATAATTCTGTAAAGTTGCTTAAAAACACGTTCAGTAGTTTTAGCGTGAAAGAACAAAAAACATCCATCCATCTATCCACCCTCACAAACTTTCACATTTATAATATTAGTAGGATTAGTACCTAGTTTAGGATAGGATGCAATAAGTAAACAAACATAAAATCATATTACTGGCGGATTCATTAAAACAAAACAAAATACGAATTTACAAACATTTTGAATAGAGTGGTAATGTGATTGTTTTAATGGCAAAATACATCGTTGAAGTGTGAGTGCACTGTAGTACACCCCTGCCTACCCCTACAGAGAATAAAGGCGTGAAAGACAATATTTTTATAATAGTATAAAGCTTCCCGCATATGAATACAATTGAAATAACAATACGCGGACATCGTGCTGCACTTCCGAGTACATACTGATAAATGTAAATAGCCTTTGAATTGTATTAAAATAAGCTATTATATTAATTGCAATAGATATCTTTACATACGCAAATGTACATGTATTAATAATTAAAATGGTTTTCTTAGAAACGTGCGTTTCTCTACATAAAACGTATTATTAAGTCCTTGGTCCACTGTTGCGTCGAAATTCGCGCGACCAAGTTTTTGATCATAGCAAAATGAACTATATTATCTCATTGTATATGTGATGATAATGAATAATCGTTCTTCAACGAAATATCATCGTTGACGTAGATGAGTTTTTTTGGCGTGGTTTTTGTCACAGAAATTCAATCTTTACATATATAGATACAGAATGCGTTTTGGTATTGGCAATAATTAATTATTTATTATGCTATTAGATGACCAAGCAAACTTTGTGCCATCATTTTTAATCATATTTTTGTTTTTTTTATATTAAATCACCCCGGTATTAAGCCGACAAAACAAACATACAAAAAAAAACTTATTCAAATCGTTTGAGCCGTTCATGACTCATTCAACGCAGAAATCGCTGATTCTAAATATGTATATAAGTAAATATCGCCCAACAATGTCGTTTAAGTCAAATAGCCTTTCACCCCCCGATGAGTGTATTGTACCGATTGGACAGTTAAATACAAATCTTAACCTTATTGCTATGTACAGAAATATAATAATATAATTGTCTGAAATAACATATTTAGGTGCGTAGTAATTGCTTGCTTTTGGTTACTCTCAAAGGTCTCTCATTGAAACCGCAGTTAAGTGTTACCTATACCAACGTAAAACGGATTTGGGGCAAACGATTTATTTCGCATATTTTATCCTGAATAGTAACGTGTTTTGTTGCAATTATTATGTATAGTTTTTTTTTTTCTTTAACACTTACTTGTCTAGACTAAACCGATTTCAAAGAAATTGGGCAAGAAAGTACCTAGTCTGTTAATAAAAAAATAACTTTTCTAAGAGCTAAGCACGACTAACTTCAAAATATATTCAACATAATAATTATTGCATATGATTCACACTGGAAAAAATTGCGCGAAGCCGAGCCTTCAATCAAAAAAAAATATCCGCAAGTACACAGCGTAGGTACACTGAGGCGTCGAGACGCGCGAGTCGATAATTTTGCCAATACTAAAATAAACTGTATTGACTCATAGAATAAGCTTATTATTGAATGAAATGTCATCAATAACGCCCGGTTGCTTGGGTTTTCACACATAAACTCAATCTATATGTATATTGCTACAGAGAACATTTAAAATAAATTACTTCGCTCGCATTCGGTCGCGTCGCCGCGTCGCATTTACCACAGAAATTAAATCTTTATATTTATTTACACAGAGTTCGTTTTGGTACAACAAAAAATTACGCTCGCATCTTAACGCCTCCGTGTGCTTCAAACTAACTTCGTGACTGATCGCCGAGAACTTTGGCATTCGTGAGAAAATCGCACCCAAACATCGAACACGTAACTATGTAATTAGATTGCTCCCATTAAACCAAGGTTCATTCAAATACCGTTACAGATGCAAACGATTCACGGTTTAGCTTCAATAGCTAGAATACACAGGGCGTATCAGAAGTCCGAAATAATCATTTAGGTACATACACGGCAGTTCATATGTACATGATTAGTGAAGACAGATTATACGTAACTATTTTAGGTTTCCGGGTTGTAGGCTGTTAGCTTTCGTGTCTACCCCCTTTTTTTTAGTATGCCACTAACCGCGAGCTGCAACGCATGCTCTGTACTGTTTATACAAAGTTTTACAATAATCAATAAAAGTGATATTCGCAGTCAAGTTGTGGTCAACTCATTTGCTGGACACTCGCCCTAATCAGTAACAAAGGCCATTGAATGTTAGTCACAGAGATCGTATTGTGGTTTTGAGGCACATCTGCAACCCTATTATTAAACAGTGTAAACTATAATTACGAGAGGCGGCTTCGAATATTCACAAAGCAGAACATGAAAATTTTACATAAGACTCAAAATATCGTAAGTTTTAGAAATAGGCGTTCAACAAAATCTTAGACAAGCGTGTTCGAATTTCGATCGAATTTTCATACCATTGAGTAATACGCGATACTCATTCAAATGGTAAAATATTATATCGGACTTCTGAAACACTCTGTACATTTTACGATCCTATAAAAATATTTAATAGATCACTCAACACATTAATATATCACTCCACAGCACTGTAATAATCACATGCAGTCACGTATACGATTCACACTTATGTCACTCATATACCACAAGTTTGTGAACAATTTGTATATGTTTATATATTTAATTTCGTGTGATAACTCGGCGTGTCGAGAAGGCCGCGCGTCGGAAGCTGGGAACACAACTAAACTACTAAACCATTGTATGCAGGTGGATTGTACTACGTCCGTTTGCCTCATATGGCCATTTTCCATTCACACAGTGGGGCAACCAAGCATCAATTCACACGATAGTGCCGGCTGCCCCATAACTAAGGACTTAATAGACGTGTAGTTGCAGATAATTTTGTATGGAGCCGTTCACACGAGCTCGCGGTCGATTTTCGTGATTCCTGTAATTATCGATCAGCTGGATTTGCTGTGTGAATGAAGCTTAAGTAGCGCCCGATACATGTCGCGACAGCGTTTCGGCAATGGCTGTGCAAACCGCATGTCAAGGTGGCAAGGAATTAGCATAGCGAAGAGCTGAAGCTAAACGAGTGTAAATTGTGATTTTGTTTGGTATTTCTTCATTGTTATCACTTTCGATATACGTGTAAATTCGATTTGACGTCTCTTACGTACCCATTTGACATATTCATGTTTATTTTGGTAAGACAAAATCATCATGCCTGAATTTCCCGAAGGGGTAGACATAGGTAAACATTATACGAGGCACATTCGCCCTAAATACGAGAGAGATTTGGATCATAGTCCAACAGCCTGCCCCAGTGCGGTTCGGTGAACTTCACAGGTTTTTCTTCAGACGTGCTGATGTTTACCTTAATCGTCCATTAGGTGGTTATCATGATTGAAAATGACATTCGCGCAATCTGAAAATCCCGGAGGTGCGAGCCCGGTGTTTGAATCTGCAATCCTTGCGTTCAAGTCGGGCGTTCTACCAACGAGGCTACCACTGCTTGTTTAATATCTGTGCTTAATATACTTAGTATGTATATATAATGCTTTGTATAAATAGTTGTTGATTTTTTCTCTTTTATTATTACTCTATATATTATACAGACAACATACAATGAAATAATAAAGTTTATAAACCTAACTACAGCCCTTTTTAACGTCCCACTGCTGGGCACGGGCCTCCCCTCAATGCGAGGGGGATTCAGGCCTTTGTCCACCACGCTGGCCCAGTGCGGGTTGGCAGACTTCACACATCGAGAACTAGTCAAGTTCCCTCAAACGTGCAGGTTTCCTCACGATGTTTTCCTTCACCGATTATTATAAACCTATTTTGTGTTAATATGTGAATGTAAACAATTATTCTGCCAAACTATACAATGCATAAACATGTTTATAAGTTAACTAATTTGTTGTTTTAACTAAGCTTTATGCGCTCCCCCATTACACGTTACGTTATAAAAAATATCAATAAATTTCAAGGCTGCTATATCTCTCAATAATGATCAGTCATAATATTGAAATCACGTGTTTATGCACGTGATAGACACTGAAGTCATGCACATATACTTAATAAATCACTAATCTACACAATATATATCAATATTCTACATACAACCTGTCTACCACGTGACAAAGCCTAGATTACCCATCTATTTATTCATCATTTCATCTCGTAGTAAAAAATAACTCTATAAAAAGCCGGATGGTTATTTACTCTAGTCATTGACTGACTACCTCAGTACGCCCTGAACCCACTAGGGCGAAGGAAAACACATAACTGAGTATGTTTTAGTATACAACTGAATGGTATAAATATTGGATCGAAATTCAACCATGCTTTATCAATTTTTTTTTCCTCGTCAATTTTATTATCTCTTTTGTGTTTTCTCTATAATCTGTTTTGTGAATAATGGTAGTTGCGCCTCATGAGTGTAGTTTACACTGCTGAATAGGGTTGTGCATGTACCCAAAGGCTACAACCCGATACCAGTGACATATATACAAAGATCTCCGAAACTATGATAGTTAAGTATAATCTGCCTTTACTAGGCATCGACGTATTAGCTATGGCATATTTACCCCAAAGTATTATTTCGGACTTAGATACATCCTGTATATAAAGATTGCATCTCGGTGGCAAAAGACCTCGCGACTATTCGCTGGCGTCATTGATGGCACTTCATACAAAAATGTGCTTATTCTCTGTGGTAATACAGTTCAATTTGGTATTGGCAATAAATTAACCTCACGTATATTGACGCGCCTGTAAATGCAAGGTTTTACTCTATGACATCATTGTCAATAAAATTGTCTATCAGCTAGAAGAAAATGTTCCAATGCGAGTTTAGCTTCTTGGCAAACCATTGGGTATATTAAAATCTTTATATTCTTTAATTGTTTAAATAAAATTATGGTATGTATTTTGTCAATACCAAACCAAACTAACTATATAGCAAGGTGGGGAGATTTTTAGTGCTGTAAAATGTAGTTCAGTCGCAGTTTTTGTACAATACAATTGGGGCCATTGTATTTTTTATGCAAGTTTCTTGAGTTATACAGAATACAAAAAAAAAGAGAATTTAAACATCTTTCAGATACTTACAGCTCTATGTTAATTATCACAGCTCAGATTGCTCTATTATCTGACGAACTCTACAATAATTAGACTATTTTATTCTCATATAATTTCGAACTCAGAACTCTACCATCGGAGCAGTACCTAAGACTACCATTGAATAACGACAGTTGTTTTCAGCATATTATGTCTAGGTTATTTTAAACTATATAACAATGTACATACGGTTGCTAATGCCTCCTCATAGGTGGTGGCCTGCAGCGGGGGTGACGCGGGTGGCGTCTCGCGAGACACGGCGGTAATCGGCATGTCAGAACATTACTGGACACCTGAGAAAAACAGAAAATATGAATTATAAAGAGATTCACAGCAAACGATGTGACCGTCCATCAACATTACGCCGGTGTTGCTTCAACGGGTAGGCAGAGGTACACTGTTATGCACTCCAAGTTATTTGTTAGTGCGTAGTTCCTCTGCCAATTTTCATCATTAAATAGTTGATACATCTTTGAAAATTTTGTCTGCAAAAACACACGGGACAAATTAAGAACTTTTGAAGTTGCCCCAAAATTAATTATGATGTTACCCATTCACCTAAGCCTCTGAGGCCCGATTCACACGGTACAGCCGGTTACTCACAATTATCGGGTATCCCTCGTAATCCTATGAAAAGGGCCTAAGTTGCTTAATCTAAAAAGAAATAGACAAAAAATAAACGATTTTATAATGAAAAAATTAGTTATTAAATATATTGATATCGATTATGTTGTTATATGACATAACTACACTAAACTTAGCGTGTTGCCTCCTTCTTACGACCGTAATGTATGAACAAGACGGTATTATTTTTAATGCGGTCAGATATAAGTTAGCTCTCTTCTTTTTGAAAACGAATGAAATTATGAAATATTAACGGAATAAGATGAGCAATGGCTGCACCCGCGATTTACGGTATTTATGCGAATCTCAAGTAATGAATAGCAAGGACAAATTCAATAAATATACATTATAAAAAAATGGGTGATGAACGTGATGAAGATGGCGTATGAATTTGTGTTCTACAATCGACATCATAATGACGTTAAACTTTTTAATTCATTTTACTGCTTAGTTAAACATTGGAAATGCAGATAGTTACTATTAAATGATTCAAAACGATCGTAAATAAACTCATACATCATATTTTAATAACCATATTGCTTGTCTAACTCAAAGCCTGACTCCACGACTTAATATTAGTAAACAACACGTAAAAGAAATTACAGACATTAACAACAGCTGTTACTGAACATAAACTGCAATTAAAACATTATAATCAAACAATGTTTTAATTTTTTTTTTAATTTTACATGAAAGTAAACCATAATGAATAAGATATACAGTTGAATTTACATTGTAATATAGTTAAAGCTTAAGATGTTTTTGTAAAACGTTTCATCTCACTAATTGTTCGTCGGTTTAGTTATACACTGCTACTCCAACGCGTAAATCTTTATACGTCAATGAGATAAGAATAACAATGTACCGTGTTGCGAATTTGGAATATCTGTTCAGTGATCAAACGTTGGTGTGTTGGCTCACAATGGCTGGTGACCTTGGCGAAGTGGCGTCGATGTGACGACTGTATAAACACACATTACCATACTCGAAGACACCGTGACTAAGCACGTGTTATTGGCAGGGGTGTATTTTCATGTTTGAAAGAACAATATCTTGTCTCTATTTAAAGCCACATTGCGTGTGCACTGTTTTCGTAGTCTGTACCTACAAAAAGAACTTGTGAACCCATGAGGCTTTTTTGTGTAAATTGCATTGCATTTCTCTTCACTTTGCATAGGAATATAAGTTTTTTAATTAACTACTAATAAAAGAATTGAAGGCTTTTGTGACATCAATTTAGAAACATTTTTTGTTATTTATTAATGTGTCAAGATTCGATTGTTCCTACACATAATTAATCTCACTTTATAACATTTGCATTTCTTTTTGTCAATTTCATGTTCCACACACGGAAGTACATGAAAATATAAATATAAAAAAAAGCAAAATAGATTATCTGTAAGACAAGAGTGAGTACCTATATGTAAGAATATTGTGTAGCCATCAGAAATGAAACTCGTATAAAATAATTTAAATATTTTTTGAGACTTGTAAAATAACCTGTCGGAATGGAGACATGCGACCTCACACCAATAAATGTTGCTATAATGTTGATATATTTTAATGAAATTCGACACGACAACGTGAGTTCATTGACACTATATCCGTTACGATCCAGGACGATCGTTATCGTCACATTTGAATGAGACCTGTATCGCGTATAAATGGAGAAGTGTTGAAACCATAAATAAACGAAGCACATTAATTTTAATGTCTTTGGTAGAAACAATGAAATGGATATAAAATGTCAGCCTCGCTCCCGATTTATTAGTATTTGGCTTTAACCTATTATAATACAACAGAATGCCTAACAGGCGGAACAGCCTGAACGAAAACTGAAATCTATGACGGGTTGTTAACGTGGAAAGAATACTAGATAAGATGTTATATTCATTAAACACATATACACACAAAAAATAAGTCCTTCGACGTGTTGATGCTATACATCTGAGTTGTAAGCGAAGTATATCAAACCATTTAAATCTAACGGACACTTGCATATTAGTATTTCGACTGATAAATGAGTAAGAGTACCTAGAAAATAAAAATTTATTCTAACACTAAAAATCATTCTAATCTCTTATCCGTCCACTAACTTAGTTCTAGTAAATAGTTGATATCTGACAACGGTACAGCTATATATTATAATATATATGTATACACGTTGACCTAACCCTGAACTCTACCAAATCAAATCCGTAACACATAACTAACACCTGCTTAAATAACAACTATAATTAAACAATGTTTGAAAAACAATAAATCACAAAATTTAACGAGAATACATCACGTCTATATTCCCCGAAGTAGTAAGTAGAGGTGCACTACAGTGCACCCACACTTCGTCGATGGGGGCTAGCCTATTAACCGGACTTTTTTTTTTTTTTGAAGGACTTACACTGTTGGCCGTGAGGTGGCCTTTACAGCTTTACCGGAGGAGTGGCGAGCGCAGAGTGCACTCCAACCAAGGCCTTAAGGGCGGAAAGGGGTGGCAACTAGCTCAAGGGCGCCACAGGGGGCACGACCTCGGCTTGGGCAGTTACCGTGAGGGGTGAGGTAGTGACTGCGCTCCTAGGTGCAAGGATGCACCTACGAGCGGAAGAGGGGGTTCCTCGACCTCGCCGGCGAGATCGGTGTCTGTTTGAGGCTGGTGTAGGTGTGTTGGTGGCCCTCTCAACGCCCGGGTTGAGGAGGGCGGTGATCGTGTCGGGAGGATCAATCAATACGTGCCGCGGACGGCGGCGACGGGTTGATGACGTGTGCGCGGGGTCTGGCTCGTAATTGCCGGCGGCGACAATTAGATATTAACCGGACATTCTTTCCCCTACAATACGGCGGAGTTTTGAGCCATAATCCACCACACCGGCCCAGTGCCGATTGATGAACTTCACACGCATTTCTATAGACATGCAAATTTCCTCACGGTGTTTTCCTTCACCGTTCAACAAATAGTAATCGTTATTGAAATTTACATTCGCACATAAAACTCTAAGAGGCGCGTGCCCGGAGTTTGAACCTACACCACTTACGTTCAAGGCGGCCGATCTACCACCTAGGCTACTTCACAAAAATAATTTCTCTAAAAAAGTTATATTACAAAATACTAAAATATAATAAGTAAAGATTTCAATTAAAATCTCTTGTCAAGAATTACCTTTAAAAATGTATGTTAAAAAACTTTTTAAAAACAAGCTTTTATTTAATCGCCCTTAGTTTTCGTGTTCTCCTCAGCAAGCCCTTTCATTTGATACCCATACTGTGGTAGTGCAGTCAAATTAACTATTCCGCCATCTTGGATGATCCGCCATATTGGAATTAGAATGATGTCACACAGCTAAGCATGCATTGTCATCCAAAATAAGCGTGTATACCAAATTTCAGCTCAATCGGTTAAAGATAACTGTTTTAAAATTCAGTTGCAAGATTCCACCCGGACATAAATTGCAAGTTAATATAAAGCTTGTAAAATACCATGGATTGTCCAAAAATCCTTGATTCAAGTATATCTACGATGATCGTAAGGAAACCTGTTCACCTTTGGCATGATATCAATGATCACTCGCGGCTATGACATTCCGGAGCCATCGTTTCCTCATTAGTACCTTGCGCATGAGTTGACGCGACATAATAATGGCATAGAATACATGATACGTGGTTAATGTTGGTGTTTTATTAGTAAGTATGCTTGTAAACCTGAAGGTCTCGTAATTGAAGGTTTATTGTTGCCCGAGTTGTCCTGAATGGAATCTGTCGCTGAAAAGAAATCCTCTGCTTACCAATTCGAAGTATCAGGCGTGATGATGGTTTTTTATATTTTTTTTATTATTGTAGTGTCGTAATTTGTTATATTGTTAATGTATCACCGAATTAGATTCAAGTACATTAAAGTTGTTTGGCAATATTTTGATTTCAGTTAATGAAATTATAAAATTTAATTTCACATAATTTAACCCAATTTGGGTTACACGTAACTTTATTATTACAGATACAAGAAGGTTTCAGTAGTGAAGCTTAAGCCTTACTAAGCTCTGTTATATGTTTTTTTGCGATATTTATTCCTTGTTTTTAGGGTTCCGTACCCAAAGGGTAAAACGGCACTCTATTACTAAGACTGAGCTGTCTGTCTGTCTGTCACCAGGCTATATCTCAAACCATGATAATTAGACGGTTGAAATTCAGAGATGGTGTGTTTCTGTTGCCGCTTTAACAACAAATACTAAAAAACAGAAAAAATAAATATTTAAAGGGGCTCCCATACAATAACGTGAATTTTTTACTCGTTTTTGCTCGATATTGATAACGGCAACAGGTAGACGCTTGAAATATTCACAGAGTATTTAATTATATGTTCACTTAAGAACTAAATAATTAAATTAAAATAAAAAATATATTTAAGGGGCTTCCATACAACAGATATGATATTAATGCCGTATTTATAGATAATGATACGTAACCCTTCCTTCGGCCGGTTTTTTTGTGTACTTATTTATGCATTTGACAATCAGAAATAAATCGAGTTACGTATATTAGAGCCGTTAGCACGTAGCCGATATTTCTGGTTTGGTCATTTTGCAAGGCTGTCTACTTTATTATTATTTACTTGCACCAAGAATTCCAACTAACTGATAAGAATATCAATGATAAATACACACTTTGCGTTCCATAAATAAGGGGTAATTCTAATGATGAGTAAGCACTTTTGTAAAGTACTTTTAATAACCAATCTATAAATTATAAATCACTAGCTTCTGGCCGCGACTTCGTCCGTGCAGACTTCTGTTAATCAATATCGTTATAAAAACCGGCCAAGTGCGAGTCGGAATCGCGCACGAAGGGTTAAAAACCGCAAAATCACGTTTGTTGTATGGGAGCCCCCTTAAATATTTATTTTATTCTATTTTTTAGCATTTTTTGTTATAGCGGCAACAGAAGTACATCATCTGTGAAAATTTCAACTCTCTAGCTATCACGGTTCATGAGATACAGCCTGGTGACAGACGGACGAACGGACAGCGAAGTCTCAGTAATAGGGTTCCCATTTTACCCTTTGGGTACGGAACCCTAATTATAGCCTATATGTTATTCTGATGTACAAACAATAATATTGTAAAGGTTCATCACAATCCGTTCAGTAGTTTTTGCTCGAAAGAGAAACAAACTTCCATCCATCGTCACAAACTTTCACATGTATATTACTAGTAGGACCATTTCTCTAAATGTGTAAATGATTTGAATTTACTTTAATTTAAGCAGTGGTAGCCTCGTGGGCAAGAACGCCCGCCTTGAACGTAAGGGGTGCAAGTTCAAATCCCAGGCCCGCACCTCTGAGATAATTTTCATGTGCGAATGTCATTTTCAACAATGATTACCACTTGCTGAACGGTGAAGGAAAACATCGTGAGGAAACCTGCACGTCTATAGAAAGGCGTGTGAAGTTCACCAACCCGCACTGGGCTAGCGTGGTGGACTATGGCCCAAAATCTCCCTCGTAAGGAGGGGGAATGTGCCCGGTATAATGGCAATAGGCTCGCCCCCTATTACATTGGGACCAAAATACATCGGCGAAGTGTGGGTGCATTACAGTGCACCTCTGCCTACCCCTTCGGGGAATACAGGCGTGATGATGTATATATTACTTTAATTTAAGGATACATAACACATACGTATTGAAATGTATTTTACTTATTCATCTAATGCATTATGGTCTTTACTCCTTTATCTTAAGACGCAATTAACTAGTGGGATCCTTTAACCATAAATCAATACAAAGTTATTACGACCATATATCAGAAATACATGACAGAGCTTTAAAATTTACACCCAATCAACCACTTAAACTTTCATCGTTTTTTTTATAAAAATGAAGCCGCAATCAATAAATATGAATTGAAATTTAGCGATTCTGATTATGCGATAAAGATCAAATTAAACCTTATCGACCATTTACAAAAACATGCAACCTTCTTGTCCGTATGTGTCTCGGAAACTCTGAATCATCGCGGCGGCCTCCATTAGTCAAAAAAGGAAACTTGTCATCTTACTTTCTTGAAGTCCACGACAAATTTTGTACTGAGGAACCATTTTAGTATACGAGCAGGTTGTCTGACCTAGTCATAGCAAAGACCTTGTTTACACTGAATTTGGTTCACAAAATGTTTTGAATATATTTAAGTAAATATTTTTCGTTAATATGTATGCTCTTTTTTCTTAGATCTTTTAATTTTTACAATATAAATAGGAATAGATGTAAAAATTACTATGCGAATATTTCTTCAAACATAAAGCAAAGTGCTAGATCGGTTCGCATTAAGGTAGGACTAAACTAATTTTGATACGGGCGTAAGTAGGACTACAATACAGTTAGTTAAGTGCAGTTTAGTTTGATGCCAAAAGAATTGACGATTATGTAGATTATCATTCACATTACAAATAACTATACATCACAGGTTGCCGGTGCATGCAATTAGCGAAGTAATATGTTATTTTATAGTTTTTTGGAGAGATCTATTTCATCTCGCCGGCGAGGTCGAGGAACCTCCTCTTCCGCTCGTAGGTGCATCTTTGCACCTAGGAGCACAGTCACTACCTCTCCCCTCACGGTAACTGCCCAAGCCGAGGTCATGCCCCCTGTGGCGCCCTTGATCTAGTTGCCACCCTTTTCCGCCCTTAAGGCCTTGGTTAGAGTTCACTCTGCGCTCGCCACTCCTCCGGTAAAGCTGTTAAGGCCACCTCACGGCCAACAGCGTAGTCCATTAAAAAAAAAGAGATCTATTTCTATTACAGTGAATTCTAGATACAAAATTAGAAGCGATACTAATTTACAGGCCTTCGCTATTGCAAAAAGATGAACAATAAATATCCTTAGCCTATTAAAAATATATCGTGCTTTAAACGCCAATGCGTGATACATGCTACATATTTTGTGTATTCACACTTCATTCTAATAAAACAAAGCAAACACAAATGAAGGTAGTATCCATACGTACCTACAGTAGGTTTAATAGTTGAATAGTAGCCAATGTAGTGACATTTTCGGAACCATCGATAAAGGCTAACATAGAGGCGACCTCGTTACCCTATTTATACTTTTGTACTTGTTTATACTCTAATAATACTGGTAAATGTAGAAGCATTGTAACAAATTTAATCAAGATACGGAAATAACAAAAGATTATGATTTTATTAAATATTCTCGTTCTTGCATTTCCTTTTTTTACTTGCTTATAATAGTGTCCCACTCCTGGGCAAAGGCATAACCTTTCCATTAAATAATATAACCTAATTAATCTTTATTTTAAATTATTAAAAATAACTTTGGAGAAATCTATGATAGGTATACCTATATATAAATAAAATCATGATTTTTGTAATGGAATGCATATTTTAGGTAACCAATTACCGAAGCATAATATAGACGTAATGAAACACGATTTACCACTTCATAACAGTTCAAAACGTTAGCAACTAACCACACGTATAAGATCCAATGGAACGTGTAAGTGCCCAGTTGGTTTCACAACACAATGCACAGGTGCACATCTACCGACACCAATCGCCCAGGCGTGTCCTAATTACAACTGGTTCCTATGCGTAGGTGTCCGCTAAAATCGGCTATTGCGTAATAAAATCCATTCCATAAATTCTGAGGCCAAATAAAGTAAAATCCTGCTACGAAACCTTACCTAGTCAAATAAGGACTCTGATTAAGTCAGTGATAGCTCGCGAATCGGAACAGTCCGCACCTGATAAAAAAAAATCGAATGCTCATGTAGAAATAAAGCAAGGATCAATCATAATTTGACTAATTTCAATGGATCAATTTACGATACTGAAGCTAAGACCTAATTATTAAAAAAATAATAAAGATTCTGCCTGGTTACATCATGTTGCTTCTCCTGAGAATCTGTATTACTAACAAACTTTTATATATACCTATGTCTTTTAACTTTGATATGAGTATTTAAGTATCTTGCCAGTTTATCCCAGTGAATGCAGCATTTCGAGTCAGTGGTAGAATCTGTCAAATTCTAAGAAAAAATTGGGTTCGTTTTGATTGAAATATCGGATTCAGTAGAGCACCTCGGAGAGTCTAATGTAGAGTTTATTCATATACCCATGCTCCTTCATCATAAAAACCCCCACGCTTCATAGTTAGGTGTCATTCCGTCACCAATCTAATAATCTCCAAGCAATCAACTGTAGAGTTTCTATATACAGAACAATTTCTACAAACCACTACTGCACTCACTTATAAAGCCGCGTTTAGTCACTTGTAAAGCTATGCACCCCTTTGGTTAGTTACACGTTCGGTTAATGGGCAGTTTGCGGTTAGCCGCCGTGCGGTTACCCTTGAATCCTACCACCCACTGCGATCAACCTCAAGGTTGACTGGACCTCGGGTAGCGTTGTAGGTGCGTATACCTTAAAGGTAGTCATCGGACGGATCGTACGTGTATGACTTCCTATACAAATAATACTATGATCCGTGCATCCGATACTTACGATGCGAACATGAGGACGCCTACCTATTAAGGTAGGCGTCCACATGTTCGCAGACATTAGTCTGCAGAGGTCTCCAGCCGTCTTTACAAAATTTTCGGTCATTAGGCCACATCATAGCTACAAATAAGAGGAGAGGACATCGCGCCACTGTTTCTTAGAGCCTACTAGGCATATACTCTTGCCCACTGCTTAGATCTATTCAGGCTTAGGTTTCATGTTCTACTGGTAGTATAGCAAATCGACGTGCAGAAAAAAAAACAGTAGCCGTCGCGGGACGCCTGGCAGATGTGAAACATTATGTTATTTAGAATAAAGAGAGAGAAACGTCGTAGTGGCGAGTTAGCGGATTCAGCTTGTGGGCGGAGTCTAAGCGGCGGAAAGAACCGAGGAGCCACTGAGCTGCTCGAAGTTTTCGCATCACGGCATCGCGGCATCAACAGTTGCTCTCACTCGCCTAAGCGCCATTAGATGCTTCACATCAAAATGTGTACTGTCACGACCTTACGAGTATGTTATGTACATAAATTCATAGCTAACTTTGACCTCCTACAATTGTGCAACTCCAATCCTCCGAATTCGTAGTATCCTCCCGTGAAATAACCAGTTAATTGTCGATACAGCAAACTAATTAAGTGTGAAGGCTGGTGGATTGTGTATAGTGTGGTAGCGATTTCATAGTCGGAATTGTTTGATGTGCTGTCGAATTTAGTAAACAAACGATATAATGTACATTTTACGGTTATCGTGATGTTAATTTATATTATTTATTGCATTGAAAGTGTCCATGAAATCCAACGTAGTGTCATAAAGTCCATGGCATTTCAAATTATTGAACATGTAATTAAATCGAATAATCACTTGGCTAATCGCTTCTGTATTTAAAGTTTAACAAAATTATATTGGAAATGGTAGATACCAAAATTTCTCAAAAATACTATTTTTTTACCGAAATTTGAAAAGTGTTATTCATGGTGTCTAGTCCATAGAGTATCCAGAGTACCCATAACAACTCCAATCTTCGTATAGCTCCGTGGTGACCTATAGTATATGGGAAAACAACAATGGCTGAGTCAGATAAACCAGAAAAGTTTACCGCAAAACGGGCTCGAAATGCCATCTCCGTTATATTATCTCCATGGTCTAGTCTTATGCGTCTTGGCATAGACAATCTGTCGTGCGTAGACGTCAAAATCACACACAAAATTGGACGAGGAAAATTGTGAAACTGACAAATATTAGGAAATGCTCTCTTTGATACTTGAACTCGTCGGTTTTACAATTCAAAATTTAAACAGCTTAAAAATTAAACCACCGTTGCAATAACATCTGCTATAATTTATCATCACGAACACCACTCCCAATCGAACACTTGTAATCATTCAATCGATTGCCCAAATCTCACCAAACTCGATATCAGATTCGGTATCGATGAATTATTCATGAGCTCGATCTCGATCGCACAATAGGGTTTGCAGAATCAATATTTATGGATCTTAATGCGGGGAAAAAATGACGAAATAAATTTTCAACGTCGATGATTCTGACCAAATTAGAGGCTGCGCTCATCACAAACGGACCTCAAAACCTGATTCTTTACAAAAAAGCGAATACATTTCGTAAGAACTTCGGAGACTCTATGGTTCAAAAAACTTTGTTTTTTTTTAAACAAAATTATATATAATTTATTAGCTTTGCATTATGGTTTATACGAGTAATATATCAGTCACTCACTAGTAATGAAGTCAATATCGCACCTCAATATGAACATATTATCATTTTAAACAAAATAAATTAGTAAAATGTTTTCGGTATCGTATTTCAAAATACATTTAATGAATACAAAATACTTTATGGGCCGAAGTTTTTTAAACAAATTTATTTGATGATATAAATTAATATTCCCGAGCTGGCATCCTTTTGGTATCCATATGCTGCGCATGCGCATGATAATTTTGCGAACTTTGAATGCGATAAATATATACAAAAATGGGCGCATCAAATATTGGCGAAAAATGTAGCGATGAAAATAAAAAGTTTGCGTTTTGTTTATACGATACATTTATGTGCAATTCATCATGAAATTTATTTTATTATTGTTAATCTCAAATCTATCTTTATATAATAAAGAACTGAGAACGTAAATCTAAATATTACGGATCAGTAGCTCTACTATGAATTTTACGCGCGTCGTTAGCGTCTACGTGGAAATTAGATTACAAGGAGCGTATGAACTATTGTTAATGCTACAGCTCCGTCATTTCTAGAGGAAACCAAAGAAGTTTATTATTACCGTTAACATTTTTCAAATTTGTACTATATACTTACTTAAAATTATCAACCTCTGCGATGGACGAGTTTCACGAGTTGTAATTTGAGATCGTCCGCATTTCTTCATCATTGTATTGCCAAGTTAATTAATCAACTTTAAGAGCCGATGCTCCTGTTACATTAATCATAATCTACTTTATTATGACAACCTTAATACATTGTTGTAAATTTACATAAACAAATTAATATTAATATATGACAAAATATACCCTCATGAATGAATTTCAATTGGAATAATCATTTTGTATTTATTGGCATAATGATTTATATTGCGCACTCTCATTCTGCCGCCAAAATAATTTAACGACCGTTTTTTATTGAGATTAAATATAAAGATTTTACTAAATTTTAATTGAAAAAAACATGCTTGCTATCAAGCTGACTGAGTCTTGCAATAACTTAGCAATATTGTTTCTTGTTATATATTTTTATAATTTCCAATGAATTCTTAATTCGATAAATTGAACATTTAATTATATTTCTTCTTCTTAAATCATAGACAAAACCATAGATATTGGATTTAAAGAGACCAAAAATAATTGATAACGTATTAAACCTCTTTAAAATTTAAATTAAGAATAAGTAAAATTCTCCCGTTAGGTTATCTGTAGAATAATAATTAATGAGGCAATTGTATACGCGTGAGCTTCTTAACACTTTGTTTTGTACAGACGGTTGAGTAAAAGCCATCTATGTCGTTACACGTTACATCACATACTTATGTAAACCTTTAGACAGGCCTAGTCGTGTCATCTCTATTAATATATTATGTAGATTGAAAACCAGTATAATACGATCTTTAGTAATAGCTTAAAGATGTCTCCATTCGTTTAACAATAGGGATCATCGTAAAGTTGATGTGCAGGCATATTTCTTCGTGGGAAAAACATGTTTGACATTAGTACAACTAGTTTGAAACAGCTTTATGTAGATGTAGAAGATATACGGCTAAGTTAGCAACACACGATTTTTAAATTATATTTCGTAATTGTTTTAAGCTGTATATATGTATGTAAGTATATCAAAACTAGGCGAAGTTTATGAATTGTTTACCATGTATAACAATTTAAAATAGATCTATGCACACAAATAAAGGTTACTTCTAATGTACTACTTTGTTATAATGTACTCCTAGGATTGATTACTCAAATAATATTAGAAGAACAAAAAAACTAAACAGACCGACGGAACAATGAGGACATTTGTTTATTTACTTCTCACGTCCTTTGATTACACTTCGTAATAAATTGGATTCATTCATTGATCTGTGCACTAGAGTTTAACCACACATTTTAAGTCCCAACAAGTTTCAAAAGGTTAATGTTGGTATCTGACTTACACGTTTGGGTTGCGTTAACATAGAAAAGTAGTTCAGATAGATATCGTTAGGTCTACCGTGAGTATTAACCCCGCGCACACTGGGGCATCAAAAACGGCGCGTCAAAACTTTCACCAATAACAAAGCGAACTCTGTGTCAATATGCGTAAAGATTGAATTTCTGTGTACAAGCCACGCCCCGTTGCGTCGGAATTCGCCTGCGCTGTCAGTGTCATTTAGTTTAAGAATTAACTTTTTCTATAAGTCCATAAAGTTCCTTTAGGTATGGGAAAAATGCTCAGAGTAGATATAGTTGACATAAGAACTTAACTCTTCGTAATGCTCTGCGGCGATTTTTTTTAAGGTTGGCAATAATGGTTTATATGAGATCCGCCATCTTAAAATTAAGATCTAGTAGCACGTAAGTGTCAAACAATATCAACAATCAAATTATAATATGGCGGAAATTTACCGCAGTTCGGGCTCCTTAGGGCCGCTCCTTAGTATATACTAGCTCGATGGAAATATGGGACGAGGAAGCATTGACGCACCAGCGTGCAGGAGGCTTTACGCGTGTACGCTCTTCAGACGGCACCGTCTACGTAAAATATTTGTTAGCAAAATCCGGGTAGACAATCTAACATAATATGTCAAATAATGGTTTCTGCAAACGCTGGGGCGTACTGTCATCATATCAATTTACTATGAAAATATATTTAATGTAAAACGCGACTCCTAGCGAATGGATTAGCCCATGGTAGAGCTACAGTGGTATACATTTTATGTATGTATTAAATTTATAAAAAAACACATAATTAATTAACCTTATTTGAAATTCGCAACATCACCTGACATTGAGAATAACCTTCGCACATTTCGCGAAACACCCGCTTGATTCGCGATTCATAGGGTCATAGGCATAACCTCGACATTGGCGAGGTCCGTCGCGACACGCGCCGTGCTACGAATATAGAGATAACGTGAATTCAGTATCGCGAATTACCCAGTCCAATGTCACTGTGTGGGTTTGAACCGTTCATTCTCATTCATCGTGAGTCCTTCATTCACATGAGATTATGTAGGTATGAACATTACACTATGGCACATCCTAAAAGTGAACATGCTATGAATAATTATATTATATTTCGTTCTTTCGATTTACCATATTACGTAGGTGGTAGGTACAAACTACGTACTTTTAATATGGACTACGCTGTTGGCCTTGACAGCTTTACCGGACAAACTATGTACATCGCATAATTGTTTCAATTAAAGCATCTGAGGATGATAACACTTAGGCCTTAACATGACAATGTATTTTATTTTAAAAAGATAATAAGTTAGCTCAAAATTTCGTTCTACAATTCGAAAAATGCCATTCGTCAATCATTGAATAGAGTTCTATGGTAATCCTATTTTTATACAGGCCTTATTCAAATGATTCGTAAAGACATCTTTAAGATGTAAGGAGAGCAGTATGTATCCATTACACATATAAAGTATTTGAACGATTTTTCGTCAAACATTTGAGTTTTGTAAACGCATATGATACAACACATTGATGTTATGCTACAGATGACAGTCCGGTTGGTTGCGCATGAGTAGACGAGACGCAAAAACAATGGCAAGGCTAGCGGTCAACTCACGAGTTGCGACGCGACCATCCAGTAAAGGTTTTAGCAGGAAAACTCATTACGTATAATAAAGTAAAGATCGCCAAAAGTGTTAACCTTAACTGTATTCAATAGAACAACGTCTTTACTATGAGTGCAATATAATAGATTGCAGGCAAATCATTTAAAATATTGTCAATACGTTATCAAAGTTAGACGTTAATGTTAGCCTTCGCCAAACCACTAGACCCAGAGCAATAAAAAAAATACGTCGAATTGACAACCACATTTCTTTTTGGAAGTCGGTAAAAATAACTTTATTCATTAAATTTAAGAAAACATCAAACCATAAATGGCTTCGGGAAACTTGCAAAAAAATATTAAGATAATCATCCACAAACTAACAATTTGTCGAAATAAAACTATTTTACGGATTTTATCGCGTTTATTTACTATTTTATTTTCCCGACGAAGCAGCCGTCGGGAAAATAAAATAGTAAATAAACGCGATAAAAACCGTAAAATAAAAATTTATTTCAATGTATAGTATTCGCGTAAAAATAAAAAAACAATATAACAATTTGTCATTATAATTTACATAACTTTGAAACCGCAGACTCGAATCCTAAAAATGTTCAAGTGATAATTATGTTTTCTTACCCGTTAATCGCAAAAATTACATAGACAAAACTTACAGTTTAAATAAAGAACGTGGTCATTATTTTTTAAACGGAATTCCTACGTTAGAACGTCACTACACAGAAATAGATACCTACAGCATTCCGTATTAGGTGATATTTATTGAGTGACACCGGTTCTTTATTTACCGGTAATATGATTGGCACGACGTGAACCAAAGTTTGGAATAATTGGCGGCTCTTAAGCTAGTTAAACTCATAAAATATATAAAAGTTGACATCATAAGTTCTCATGTAACTAAAAAAAAGAACGTCGAGGGGTGAAAATCTATTTGACTCTAGCGACAGTTTTTTAACTTTACAGGAGGGCTCATATGACGCAGAAAAATTCGCTGATTCCATATATATATGTGTATTTTAGTGATGTTAACGAATCAGTGGTGTTCGCGCTTTATGATATCACCAAATAATTTTCATTCATATATTTGTGTAATAGCAGTGGTAGCCGAGTGGTCGAATGGACGCCTTGCAAATCAAAGTGTCCAGGTTCAAACCCCGGCTCGCACCTCTGGGTTTCATGTGCGAATCTCATTTACATCCGAGATTACCACTTGCTATGAAACAGTGAAGGAAAACATCGTGAGGAAACCTGCACGTCTGAGGGAACTTGACTAGTTCTCGATAGATGTGTGCAGTCTACCAACCCGCACCGGGCCAGCGAGGTGGACTATGGCCTGAATCCCCCTCGCATTGAGGGGAGGCCCGTGCCCAGCAGTGGGACATTAAAAAGGGCTGTAGTTAGTTTTTCATATTTGTACGATGCTTTTATAGTATAGAACCATTCTTCTATCTTATCATGTTGTGAGATATTAGCGGGCTATCCGATTAACGTAACAATAAATGAACAAATAAAACGTCGATTTCACAAACTATAGAAATAAAAGCGTATGATTTTATCTACAAACTATTTGTAGTACCACTTTTCAACATACAAAAAAGTCATGCAATATGCCACTATCAGTGTATTGTAGTTTTAAGAGGCAAGGTTACATTTTAAGTTTTTTTTTTAAATGCTATCAATATACCACAGTAAGTAACAACATAACAAGGCACCTTCGGGTGCAATCTACGTTGCAGGTAGTAAATAATCACCTTGCTTCACCCGAGCGTGGAATGCGCTCAAATGCTCGCCTAAGGGCTAACTGGCTGCGCCCGATCGTGGCTACCATCGATACTAATGAACAGTAATGAATAATCGAACGGGCTGCAAATATCAAAACAAGTATCTAATATACTTTGCGATACATAAATTAAGTACTACAAACAATCTGAGACTATCACGTTACTAGGAGTTCCGTTATCCTCTCAAACTCATGTCACTAGATGGTTGTTGAAAATGACATACGCACATGAGAATTATCTCAGAGGTGCAGGCCTGGGGTTTGAACTTGCGCTCGTTGTAATTCAGTTGTAGTATGATCTAGATAGATGTAAATTTCTATGTTTCTCAGTGAAATCTAAAGAGGTTAGGATTATTTCACATCAACACTGTCTAGGGATATTTTGGATTTGCTCAATTTACTCAAAATTTATTAAAAGTAACATACAAAATGCATATATTTTTATAAAGCCCATTTATCAGACTACACTCCAGAATAAAAGAAAACTATTATAATTGCGTAAACAATTTTTTATTCAAATAAAGAAAAAAACGTGAAATAATGGTAAAACTAACAATGAATGTGTGCCTTAAGAAAAAATTAAAAATAAGAAAAAAATAATCTGTTTTTAACAGTTATGCGAAAAATCAGTAGTCGGTAAAACCACCCAAGACGTTAATAACGGTCCTGCAACGGTTTTTCATGCTTTGGATTAAGTTATTCCAGTCTGGCTGCGGTATATTGTCCCAGGTCCGGCTAAGATGCAAAAAAATGCTCTTCCGTCGCAATGTTTGCAGGGAAATTCCTCAAAGCCCTTCTTTGGAGCATTTCCCACGCGTTTTCTATGGGGTTAAGGTCAGGAGATTGAGCGGGCCAGCCTAAGACCGATACGTCATGCTCCTGCAACCAGCTCGTCAACACTCTCGCTGTGTGCGGACGGGCGTTATCGCGCATGAGCGTAAATTCTTGGCCCATTTGTAATCGATGGGGGTAGGTTATTGGTACTAGCACCCCGTTACGGTATTTTTCAGCCGTCATGGTGTTTCTGGTCCAAACGAGGTCTGTTCTTCCACCAACACGAATTCCCGCCCAAACCATAAATGTCCCACCGTGATATGAATGGACTTCCTGAGGATGTTGCAGACGACTCTCACGACCAGGAACTCGCCAAACACGTACTCTACGTGTATCGGGATGGAAACCGAACCAGGACTCATCGGTAAACAGCACTACAGACCACTGGTTATCTTCCCAGAGCAAATCTTCACGAGTCCTCTCTACTCGTCGTCTACGATTTCCTCGGCGTAGTGCTAGAGTACGAAGCGGTCTGCTAGCATAAAGGTTAGCTTCATGCAGCCTTCTCCTCACAGTTTGGTCACTCACAAGCAACTGGTGCTCTGACTGGAGCCTCTGAACCAACTGCATGGCCGTAACATTTGGTTGTCTTCTCGCGGCAACTTGCAAAAATCGGTCTTGTCGTTGAGTGGTTATGCGCTTCCCATCTGGGTGTCTTTCAGCCATTTCACCAGTAGCACGATAAGGTGACCATAACCTTGATATCACGTTTTGTCTTGTTCCAATCTCCTCAGCTATACTCCGTGGAGTAGCCCCAGCTTGGAGCATGCCTACTGCCCTTAGCATTTCCTCTCTCGTTAAATAGCGCCGCTGCATGATGCACACAATAACATTAATTCGAAATTAACCGATAACTTGTTATAAAAATTAATTTTGACACAAAAAATTAGCCAAAAACTACTTTAGGTAAATGAAACCTTAGGACTTCGCTATCATTAGGCGGCGTAAATCTTTTGTTTTTAATTTATTTTTTCAAATTCAAATTTAGAATCGTTCAAAAAGGTTTACAACATAAGCTTTCTTCAAAAGAATTTAAATCTGGCAAGTATTTTTTGAGTTTAAGATCTTTATACAAAATATCCCTAGACGGTGTTGATGTTTTTATATTGGGAACCTCGTAACAGCAAATATATCGAGGGGTAATAAAACTTGAGAGGTGTCAAGGGACACCCGGAAGGAACGAATTTCCTTATGAAATAAAAAAAGCAAAAAAAAATACATATACATACACACACACACACAAACATCGAAATCAAATCGAAATAGAAATCGAATTTTATTGTATACATTTATGTATACAATAAAAATCACACACACATATGTAAAAGTGTCGTTACAAAATTTACGTTACAATTTTTCGTCTTAATTTTTTTCGTCTAGCCCCCTTTCGCAACGCGCGATAAGGAACTACGTTCCAATATTCTAAGGTAATGTTTATTCCTCTATACATTACCACAAAAGTTCATAACGAGGGGTGAAAGGCTATTTGACTTAAGCGACATTTGTTTAAGTTTACAGGAGAGTGTATACTCTCTGAATTAATGTATGTAATCTCTCATGAATGAGTATTAATTCAACGCAGAAAAAAATTGCTGATTCCAAATGGATATATAAGTCAATATCGCCCAAAAGTGTCGCTTAAGTCAAATAGCCTTTCACCCCTCGATATGGACTTTTGTGGTAATGTATAGAGGAATAAACATTACCTTAGAAAAATGCTACAGCTTTCAGGTTTATTTTAACAGGTCAAATGACAAACGCCCGCCTAATTATGAGGGTCAATACTCGTATTTTAGTAAACTATTTTATTTATTACAGCCCTTTTTAACGGCCCACTGCTGGGCACGGGCCTCCCCTCAATGCGAGGGGGATTCGAGCCATAGTCCACTACGCTGGCCCAGTGCGCGTTGGCAGACTTCACACATCTATCGAGAACTAGTCAAGTTTCCTCAGACGTGCAGGTTTCCTCACGGTGTTTTCCTTCACCGTTTTATAGCAAGTGATAATCTCGGATGAAAATGAGATTCGCACATAAACCCAGAGGTGCGAGCCGGGGTTTGAACCTGCACACTTTGATTTGCAAGGCGTGCGTTCGACCACTCGGCTACCACTGCAGTAAACTGTAGTGTCTACTTAAAAGTATATTTACCCCCCAACTATTACTGGTTACCGGTGTTTCTTTTTTCATTCCCAAATGCAAAGTATTATAAAGTTAATTTATTAGTTTCCGAAGATAGTAGCGTTTACCCTATCTAATTAATCATCTGGGGAATTCGGAAATATTTACCACAGTTAGTAGAGAAAGCGATATAGATATACACAGATAAATACACGAAGTTGTTTGCTCAAACCAACGATAATCAGTGATAATTTATTTTACTGTTCATTACACTTTCTCTGCATGGTGTGAATTGATAATGTAAACAGAATAACAGTTTGAAACCGTGTTTACTGAATGTAACACCCTGAACATACTGAGGCGGGAGACTCCTTTTTGAAAATGTCCCCCAATATAAATAAAGATTACATCTGTGGCAAAAGCCACGCGACCACCCGACTCAACTCGCTCGCGTCATCGATTCCATTTCGTTGAAAAATGAGCTTTTACTTTAAGCTAATACAGTTCTTTTTGGTCCGAGCAGAATTTCGTCGCGCACATTTTGGTATTTCTTTCAGTTCTCATATTGCTCCCAAATCGATCTGCCCTTCTTCAACAACCACCCTTATTTTTCCTCGATATACAAATCAATCACGCTATGTGCAAACAAAATTCAGTCTTAGTTGCTTATTCATTACAACGGTGTACTCAAACGTTGCCTAATACGTTTATAAGAACTTATTTCCTTTAGTTAGAAGCAGCTAAATAAACAAGAAACATCGGTAAGTATGACATAGATTCTTAGAAAACGATCGCTTATCATGCACGGATGTGACTAACATAAATCCTGTCCGAGTTTTTACGTTTATTAGCCACGGTTGTGCATACATGACCGCATGTTGTTCTTTCCATCGATTTATACCATACAACTTTCAGCGTTCATGGAAACATAATAGGGGTGACAATGGTGTGAAGATTCTAAAGTTTGATCAGCATTGTTGACATCGGTATCCGAGTTTATCGCACGAAGAAGAACTATGCCGTGTAAAGGTTTGGTAAATCGATTCTTATCATCGATATGTATACCTAATCATACATAGAAAAACAGTTTAATTAAATACTTAAGAACAGCTATTTACGTGTACAAATAGTGCATATTTGATTTGAGACAGGATTTATTTACCTGACATTGTATTAATTACAATTTATATTATATTATTTTGATTCAGATTGAAAATGTTAGTGCGGTTGTAATTCCTGGATTGGACGATATATCTGGCGGAACTTTATCTTCTTGTGTAGCGATGTGATTTCCGCAATCGTTAGATTCAATGTTATTTTCTTGATTTGTTTTAAACACGAGAAACGCAAAAATCAACCGTTTCAAATATTTAACTCTACTCTCTCTTTCTTTCTATCTTAAGTGTAACTAATTTATTTGTAATGAAAATAATTAATATTGATTTATTTTGTTGTCTGTATTGTTGATGGAAATAAAGGCTAAGGAAAACATGGAAAACTTCTCCATAAACTAGGCCAAATATCATTTGGAGTTATGTCATAAAAATAATCGTCTCCAAACAGGTTGATCGAGCACAATGATTTCGAATTAAAGCCTAATGTCAAAGATCGTTGATCTGGAAATTATATTTATTTTATTATCTCGGTAACAATACACATCGATTTTGATCGACACTCAGTGCGTAGGCGCACCACGCACAAACAAACCACTGCTATTATTCTTCAATCTAATATAATAACGCCTCCGCCAATGTTTTGCGCCGGTTTTTTGTCAGCAAATATATGACTAATAATTATGTTGAGACAATCATGTAACATCATTTTATTCTTATACTACTCTGTAATATCTATTCACTAAAACTGTATGTCTGTTTGTATAATAATTTACGAGGGATCTTTGTTGTATGTTTACCTTTTAAATTGCATTCCGTTTCTTCCTCTTTCCTTGTTTTTTCGTTCATTTTCTTTGCACTATCAGTTGTAGTGTAGCATCTCTACTTCAGTGTTATCCCCTTTGTCAATTAAACTCTACTAGTCTACTCTACTAGTATTTTAATACTTACTATTTATTTATAATTGTACATTTATAAATATTGGTAATGGAAATTAAAGTTAACAAAAGGAAAACGAATATTCTATTTTAACCAAAAAACTACATCGAGACACACCAAACCAGAGCTTTGTTGGTAGGTTCTGTAGGTATTTAGAATACTCACTATTTTAGACAAGTATTTACATTATTTACGTACTGAATTAACGAATTTTGTATTAAAGTGTCCTTCATAAAACAAATTACCAGTCTATCTAACGGGTTTAGTCATTCAGGTCGGTTGTAGGCTCTGTCTCTGTTAAATTGGGACCAAAAATACATCGGTGAAGTGTGGGTGCACTGCGAGTACCGCTGCCTACGCTTGTGGGGAATACAGGTGTGGTGATATATGATCAGTGGTATTAGCACGCATGTCAAGACAAGACCTCTGTCACGCATTGGCTCGGTCGCTCTCTGTCTTATTTCATACGAGAGAAAGAAATATAATCCACATATTTTGTGACATAAGTCTAGTCTAGGCACTCATGCTGCAACCTCAGCTAGTGCATTGCGTTTCCTGCACTTGTGCTAAGTGTCGCGATATCCGCTAGAACGGGGGGCTACTTTTGGTTTGCTTAATAACTGGAATTACTTATTAATATATGCAAATCTAGTACATACGATAGTTGAGTCATTATATCAACATAATTAATGTCCGTATTATTGATTACAATAACAAACAGCTAATAGGACCAGTTATAATATGTTTAACAGGTCTACCTTCGGCCTTATCATAAAATACATGATAGGGACCACGCATGTAAAGAGTGCCTTTTTTATTTAGTACAACGCTGGCTATATGCCCTTTGCTGTTATTTCTTTATTCACATTTTTTAATAACATACGTATCGTGTGTTTATAAATGTTGTTAAGTACATGATGACACGTTATTATTTAAATTGAGTTTAATACGTACTTACATCAAAAGGTTTTACAAAACAAATATTCTGAAGGATATAAAACACATTTTCCTTTCATTTATCGAGTCTACTGAGTACTTATATTCAAAGAAATATATTAATTATCGATTAAAAAGAAGGAAGAGAAGAAGCTACAATAGCTTAGTGGTTAGACAGGCCGCCTTGGTAGCCGACAGGGGGTTCGATGCCCACTCTGCGCATAAAACTGAAGTCAAGTCCGTAGTACCCTCAACCGACGGTAATGCATGAAAAGATGTATGAAATTGGATGAAGCGAAAGAGGTATGTCAGGATCGTGTCATGTGGCAAACGGTAGTCTCTACCTACCCCCGTGTGATACTGGCGTAAGTATATGTTTGTCTTTCTGCGTGCACGCATTAGCACAGCTTGTTAATAAATAACGCGGTATAATTAATTTGCGTTCACGCCATCGGGCGCTCAGGATACGAACATTAACATAACCACATGGAACAATGTGAAGGCATTATGCTAATATCACATCCCGGCAAGATCGAGCGCCACCTACTTGCGCCAATGAGTATTTCGGCATTTATAGGGTGTTTCAGAAGTCCGAAATAACACTTTGGCTTTTGCATCAGTATCGGGTATACAACTGAATGGTATTTTTTTTTATTGAAATTCGACAATTATTTTTTTTCATCTTTTATTTCCTCGTCAATTTTTATAACTCGAAATATCTCAACTCCTATGTAAAATTTGCATGTTCTGTTTTGTGAATATTGGTAGTCACCCCTCATAAGTGTAGTTTACACTGCTAAATAGGTTATGGACGTACCCAAAGGCCAGAACACGATACCTGTCACAAATATTCAAAGGCCTGTAACATATGCTGATATGTATGCATCTACATATCAGCTACCGTACGTATACCTGAAGTATTATTTCGGACTTCTTGTACACCCTGTATCTATCGCGATAAATTATATTTCTTACTACCTTTAAAGATGCCGGCAAATCGTCACGAATATCGCCAATTATTATCTAAGTCATTATTTAATTTACATTGATCGATTTACTTTTGGTGTTTTAATATAATAATAGGTGCTAGAATACCTATTAACTCTACTTATCATGACAACGAATTTGAAGCCCACGAAAATACTGAAAATAACTACACAAAAATTCATAGAATCATTGAAGAAATTGATTGCAACCAGATACTATACCAACCTTTTAAAAATAAATAAAATTACAACCACGTAATTTTCACAATATCACTTCACAACAGTCTCACCGTTTAACTGAAACTTTCAGTCACAGACACTGTAAACAACAAATAAAACACGGCAACGGTTAAATTACTAGTACACTATTGTAATGGCACCAACATTCCGACACGTAAGGGTTATTGTTCGTACAATTTACAAGGACTTTTCATTCAGAAAAATTTGTAAAACGTATCGGTGGAAAATCTATGGCGTGGTGATCGATCGAACACGCGGTGGCGAGCGAGACAGATAGACTACGAGTATGACACGGCCGAGCCGCGCCTCGTGGTGTGCGCAAGAGTGGGGGCCGAGGACCAACATGGAAAACTGCGTGGACGCAGCCTCACCCGTCAACTTTAATGTCATACTACCGATCGCCCATGGTTTCGCTCATGGCTTTGCAAACATTTTTTATCTTTATTTCACCAAACACACGTCACTTCTATATATTATCTACGACAGTGTCCATAGACGTCGAGTTCCAACCCCTATGGGTTCTACGATTAGGTCTTAAGATTCGCACGAATTTATTCATCAGAATGGATAAGGCGAGTTGAAAATGAGTTATCGAAAGACTGTGTAAAATGTATACGTACTCCTTCACTGCCACTACGCTCTTCTTCTGTTACTTCTAACTCCTATAACCCAGGATTGTCTCTTTATCTCCAACTACTATTATCTAAAATAGTCGACGATAAGGCCTGTACGTTGAAGACTGCCATACCCTATAGGGACACTCGAGCTATAGAAAATTAATCATGCGGGGATTCTCCTGTTTGATCTGATAGACAAAATTATTTTTGATTGAAAAAACTGTACCATGAAAGATATTGTCTCAATTGCCAGGGCCTCAAGTCTACTAACAAAAGCGGTGTATAATAATAGTGGCAATGGTAGCTAGAATATGAGCAGTGTAGACATAAGACATTGTCACCTCGTTGCCATGGGACATAACCTAGCTGACGTTGCTTATGTGTTGTTTAAATGCCTAAATAAATGAAGTCAGAGTCATTATTGAACAGTTGCATTAGTAGACAATAAGGAACAAATGAATTCAGACAAACAAACCTATCAAGGGTTACATTACCTATTAAGGATTTAAATTAACCGACGGTGTTCGTTCTGTGGCTATGGGAAACAATCTGGTTATACTACATTACAAACAGGTTTTGTTATTTAAAAATACTTAAGGTTTCGAATTAACGGTTGAATAATGTTTGTTAACGTCAAAAATCAATAATATCAGTTATCTCATCATTCAGTCACAACTATAAATAGATTGTAATCGTAATTTGAGTGTAAACAGCTTCTTAAATGTATTACAATAAGGAAAAAATATAAAACAAATATACGACACACTTAATACCCAGAAAAAACACTTGCGTATTTCAATATGATACATTTTTTAGATCTAACGATCAATCGCTGATGTGTGTATCCTTATTATAAATTATAAGCTTAATTATTCACGTCACACCAACAGAACTTTTGGTGTCTACATAAATTATTAAGTTTATTTGTTAAATTACGAGCAAGAACTCTCTTTTTTAACCGACTTCAAAAAGGAGGAGGTTCTCAATTCGACCCGTATGTTTTTTTGGATCTGCATGACGTCCACAACCCGAGATTATTTTTAGGCCGAGACTGATTTTTTCGACGTCTCAGTCGATACCGTGTATGATATATCAGGGACATATGGCAAATAAATCAATCCTATTTATTGTTACTGTAATACACATAGTAAATATTGAATAAATGACAGATTAGTTGTCCCAATATTTTAATTATACCCGCGTACTGCAGGTCCCTCAAGTAAAGAAACTAATTTCTGAGCGCAACTATTTATTATAATTTATTTATATCCTTAAAAGTTATTTTAAAATGTGACTTACTAATCTAAATATAAGGGAGTTTCTGTTATGAAATATTTTATTTGAATTGTAAATATTAAACTTGAGATGAATAACATAATTCAGTAAAAACTTCATTTTGTTGTTTCTAATATTTCATATTAGGTTAGTGACATGTTGTATAGATACCGCAACATATACCTGTGCAGTGCTGTATACATATGTGTTAGTAAAGCAGTCTTTAAGACTAGACTAGATCTGAAAATGTATAACTTTTGCATCAAGCCAGTGGATGGGTGGGTGGACTGGCTGCCCAACGCTCTTGTTTATCGCGCTGGGCCCGCTTGCATGCCAATGAGGCGTGGGCGCCATTCTGCATAAACATTACCAACTATGTCATAATCCGAGTCGCCAACACACCAATAGACTCTACGGAATCGATGCTATTTCTATAAAAAGTAATATTATTGTAAGGATATTGTTTTTAATTTGTTTGTTTGGTTTACTTATGTTCTTGCGTGAGTGCCTTTGTGGGCCCTATGATTGCGAACACCCAGATCCGAATTAAACTACACTTTTTTATAATCATACTAAACATGTTGTTAAATAAAAGGTACACTGGGGTAAGGTACAAAAACCGGCAAAGTGCGAGTCGGACTCGCGCACGAAGGGTTTCGTACCATTATCTATAAAAGCAGCAAATAAATCACGTTTGTTGTATGGAAGCCCTCTTAATTATTTATTTTATTCTGTTTTTTAGTATTTGTTGTTATAGCGGCAACAGAAATAGATCATCTGTGAAAATTTCAACTCTCTAACTATCACGGTTCATGAGATACAGCCTGGTGACAGACGGACGGACGGACGGACGGACAGCGAAGTCTTAGTAATAGGGTTCCGATTTTACCCTTTGGGTACGGAACCCTAAAAAAACAACTCATTTACCAGTACTTCCACTATTTTGGTATCTATAGGTAAATGACAAAGATTCCATTTAAAAAAATGTAATCAGCCAATTCAATGCCTGGACTTAATCCAACAAAGAAGAAAGAAGAAACTACAATATTAATTTATTCAGCCTAACAGTGATCAAATTACACAAGTAAAAAATTCACAAAGTCAGTATAAATTGTGCTTTATTTTGAAGTTGCCGCCTTAGAAAATTGCTTACACATATGACAGTCAAAGCACGCACATAAATTGCATCGCTCTATTATCTCCGTGTGTCATCTAGTCAGTGGGATCATTTTATTTTCCCGTAGTCCTTTTATGAGCCCTCTGAATGATCACTGGGCGCATCTTGATGGGCTGTAGCTAAGCGATAAGCTTGAGAAAACATTTCATTTGCAATTCCGAGACGCACCACCTATGTATTTCCCCGCATTACCGTTCACATGACATTCTAAACACGCCGATTGTTTTTTTAAACGATTCGACTAGATATTAACCTACCCTTAAATTTATATAATGTTATCATTAACTCACAATGTAAAATTTTTTGGTGTTTTGTAGAAAGATAAAAAAATCTATAAATTTGATTAGTTTTCACCCAAAATTCTATTAAAGATCTCACCACTTAAGGAAACGTTACAAAACACTTTTGTACAGAAAAGTGTAATTGTAAGCGGTTTCTAATTGGATTATAATTATAAAGTAAGAAAACATTATATCAAAACTCTTTACATTATAGTGAGTAGTTATTTACCTGCAGTTTCTGTTTCTATTTGCTGCATAAATAATTAACTACTGTGTCATGTTATATTGGTATCAACAACGATCCATCATATCAATGAATACGAATACTATATTTTAAAATGTTTATAGTAACTTCCACAGTAGAACGATATTACTCTTATTTCTAACCTTTAATTCAAAAAACCCTTTTAAACTATATTTCCGTTGTATAAAAGGCTCGCGTGTCTTGTAACTCATTACACAATATTTTAGTCAGTTCCAAGTCTCGAGGTATCCAAACCCGGTGCTCACCCATTTTTTCATTCGCATGGCCATTCTGAATATAATTTGGCTTTCGGTAACGATGTCTGCCGACTAATTGGACGTGGGCTGCGTTTTTTATCAATTCTCATGATACGTGAACCTTGCCTCCGTCTGGCTACTAAAATATACCAAATATTTGTTTATATGAAATTGAGACTGGCGTTCGATATTAGGATATTACTTGTAGGTTATTACGTTTTCTACCTTCTTCTCTACACTCTCTTCACAGACCTAAAATTCAAAGGAGACGGATACGCTTTCATACATTCTTGGGCCCAGTTGTAAAAATATGGATGTGGTGTCAATTAAGAGCTTATATATTATCAAACCATCTCCGAAAATTTAGCTGATCTTGGCTATCTGAGAGCAGAATTATTAGAGATTTAGTAAAAGTGTGGTTATTCAACAAAGTGACAATAACCTAGATACTAAACAGCTGATTTTTAACTGTGATTGTTATTTTGTTTTAATATACAGTTTTGGTGTTAATTCAACCACTTTGCTGTATTTTAATATATTAAAATGAATACAATTATGTGCTTAGTCATTAATAACACAATTTGTTTTTGAGCTACCGAACGTGCTCACTCTGTCTGGGGCGCGCGGGCGTTCGGAAACTCGTCCGTCGACATTTTGTGGAGCGTTCGGAAACGCGCACGCCACACAGTTATTTACTAAATTAATTGTAGTTTTTTTATTGTTAATTATTACAATGTATTTATTCATTTTGATTGAATCAATCAAGTATTTTATGTTCAATTGTTTAAATCATTCACAGTAATAGATTATTGTAATCGATACTCTATTTCTTCAGTGAAATAAACTTATTTTTATGATTTCTCGTCTCCCGGATAGTGAATTGAGCAGATTTTTTTATATTTTGAATCAGAAAAAAATACCGCTTTTTTTAAACCATATCTCAACTTATTACAATTGGGCCCAGATATCCCCGTCTCCTTTATGTATAAAATTAAATCGTTTAAAAATTTAAAATACTATTGAAACTTCTATCTAACCGCATTGGGCAGGGTTTCTTACCAAGTTTGTGCTTAAGAAGTCTTCACAATATCATTTATCTAAAATCATAACTAGATATGAATAGCTTAATTAAATTCAGCCAGCGTCTCATGTACTCGCACTACTCTAGCGCGTAGCCATATTTTTGTATGTTACAGACATATTTATTATTTTATTTAGTACGTCATTGATTCGTCATGAAATGTTATTAAAATATCCCATCAAAACACGTGGTAATTTAAACTAAGATTCGATGGCTATTTTGTATTGTACGAATGTTTGAACAGGTGATGAAAGTGTGGATCGCTCAAGAGCATTCGTGACATGAGCCAACAGTTCAAAGTATTTGTGAGTCCGTGAAGGAAATTATACTTGTAGGTCATGCACCGTGGAGCAAACAGTGCACAGTGCCTAGCTAGGTAATAACTTCTACTGTATTTTAGTCGATTGCTGAGATACTTTTTAGGTAGCCTTAAGTCCCCCGCATACTGAGGTATCAAAAGGCGTACATAAAATGTTTGGCATTGACATAAACTGTATTGACTCAAGGAAAAAGTTAATTTCGCAACGATATGATATTGATAGCGCGAGCGAATTAGACGCGTGGGGATAGCTTTTACAATAGAAATTCAATCTTAATATGTATTGACACAGAGTTGAAAGGCTTTACGCTGCCTAAAAAATAACGTCATCGCCCTTCTGAAGAAACAGGAATAGTTATGATATAATCTTCAACCTGCCATCCTACTATATAATAGAGACATCCGTTTTATGTACTCACCGCTAATACTTTGCGAGTATATCAAGTTTTTATTATTTTAATGTTCGCTTTTGTCCTTGCAGCACCAAATGAAGACAACTTGACATATCGAAGTGTAAAAAATCAGTCGCCTTGAATTGGACTGACTGTAATTAATTTTGGTAATGACATATTTATACGGAAGTTGGTATAAGCTAGCGAGGGAGGACCTGATATTATATTGAAGTCATTAGGGGAAAATAGCAAAACGAACTGTATTAACTGATAGAAAAAGCATATTTTTCAACCTAATAGTATCGACGACGCGAGCAAATTTTGGCTACAGGAATTCAATCTTTATGTACATTGACACTGAGTCCATTTTCAAAATAAGTAACGTTAATTCGCCCGCCTTAATGAGCGCAAGCCGTTGTTTGTTAGTAGACACAGCCCTATATAGACATAAAAAATGTGTCGATAAGTTCAAGTAGGTACTTATAATCATAGGCGCAAGCGCTGACATGAAATACGATTGTAATAAGCACATCCATTAAATCGCTGTTACCAAATCATCATTCAGTAAACATGATGTGTAACTTTGACATAACGATCGACGATTACAATAATTGTATATGTAATAAGTTATAATAACAAATGTAATCGTATGGGCAATGGGCATGGTTATTTTTATATTGTAATCACTTGTTTCCTGTTTGTTATTATAATCGGACATTAAATAGGCTCCTTAATGATAATAGTAACATAGTAACGGTATGTACGAGGTGGAACGACACAAAGCGGCCACGTTAATATTGCTTAGTAAACAAAATATTACTACTACTACAACAGCCCTTTTAACGTCCCACTGCTGGGTACGGGCCTCTCCTCAATGCGAGGGGGATTCAGGCCATAGTCCACCACGCTGGCCCCGTGCGGGTTAGCAGACTTCACACATCTATCGAAAACTAGTCAAGTTCCCTCAGACGTGCAAGTTGCAAGTTTCCTCACGATGTTTTACTTCACCGTTTCATAGCAAGTGATAATCTCGGATGTAAATGAGGTTCGCACATAAATCCCAGAGGTCCGAGCCGGGGTTTGAACCTGCACACTTCGAATCAAAGGCGTGCGTTCGACCACTCGGCTACCACTGCTAAAATATTACTCACTTTTTTACCAAGTAGCTCCATATCAACATGAACCATACAGGCATACTTAACTAGCCATGTAGTAATTGTTCTGTAAGTCCAATATTCCAGCGCCGATGTCTTCTTTTAAGTAGGTAATCTTTATCTTTAAACTATTTGTGTCCCACTGCCGGGCAAAAGCCTTTCGCTCTTTCACATTCGAACAAATAAGCGTTGAGGGCATAATTTTATAAATTGAACGAAACATCAGAATTCTACTTTTATTAAACAAAATATAAATTCCTATTCCTACAATGAATACATTTATCATTAAAAATAATAAAACTGAACAATTACAAGTGCCTTTTGGATCAAAGCTAAGTCAGTCGAGCTGACGAATAACGATTTTATGGACTTTTAATGTGCCAAGAAGTTTGTATTTCTCAATTGAACTAGAACGGGTTTCAGTGAGTCATAAACTGAGACATAGATTTCCATTTCCTTTGTAGAAACTGAACTTGTTGATATAAAATCGAAAGCGTACCTATAAACTCCATATTTGTATACGACTTCTTATGGATTATGAGTGCCGTCGAATACCAATCGGCCTACTTTACTTGGCGATACCTTAGTATCCGCCCACTGAGGTACTAGGGCTGTCACGATTGTACCAATCGACAGTTTAGTATAAAACAAATATGACATAAAAACTTTGAAAGTGCTTGGCCCTGCGGAATTTTATTATGATTAAATTTATGTTGCACTAAATTTATACAAAAATACTGTAAGAATAAAAAGATGTTTACGATGGTTTAAACAAAGGTTTAAACTCAAATTTATATGAAATAAGTATTGTGTTTACGATCACTTTGCAAAGCATTTTTCATAATAAAATAGCTTTGAAATCTATTGGAATTGATTTCTTCAATTTCAATCCAATTAAAAAACTCTACAGTTCAAAGTGGTTTTGCAATGCCAATGTGGACTTGCTTTGAATTTAGAGTTTAATATAGCCTAACTGTAAGAAAACTTGTAATTCGGTTAATAGAAATAACGATTGAACGAACGAACGATTTGAGTTAACAGTACCTTAAATCTTACCACTATGTAAATATTAATAATTACTGCTTGATTTGAAACCCTCGGGCGCCTATTAGAACAACTTGCTAAGCCTGATTGCCGCCATGTAATCGTTTATACCCAATTATTTGGTATTACAAAAAACTGAAGGTGCCTATTAAAATAAATCGGGAAAATCTCGCAAGGTTCATCACACACCACCTACCAACGGAAGTTTAATAAGGTAAATTATTAAAAAAATAACGACATTTTTTAGGGTTCCGTACCCAATGGGTAAAACGGGAACGCTATTACTAAGACTTCGCTGTCAGTCCGTCCGTCCGTCTATCTGTCACCAGGTTGTATCTCATGAACCGTGATAGTAAGACAGTTGAAATTTTCACAGATTATGTATTTCTGTTGCCATTATAACAACAAATACTAAAAAAACAGAATTAAATAAATATTAAAGGGGGCTCCCATACAACGAACGTGATTTTTTGCTCGTTATTATAGATAATGGTGTGCGTGTCCGACTCGGACTTGGCCTGTTTTTTTTATTCCAATAGTTGGATAACTTTGGAAGATTATGTAATGGGCAACATAATATGTTAACCCTCCAATTCGTAGAATGTTATAGGTAATCTACTTGCAATGACATTGTAGAACACATTTTTCTTAAAAAATATGACTATATAAAAAATATAACGAAATTTCTTTAAATTTGGGCATAGGTTGGTATTATATATTCATCATCGTCATTTGTCTTACCGTCCCTATTATTTAGAGTCGGCGCAGTATGTTCTTTTCTTCCATTTATATTGTATATATTGTCAGCACCTAATGAAACAAGCAAACTGATGATTAATTAAAGACCAAATTGATATCATGGAGTATTCCAGCGAAAATACCGTGAGTTATAATATCATAAGTTTAATGAACAAGTTAGGAATTGCGTAGGTCGGTACGCTATAAGCGGCCCATTTTATGGGCATTTGCAATCTAGGATATTTAGTCAAATTCATATACCCATTTATCCTTATCGACTCTCGCATAAATTACTTTGTGGTAGGTACTAATTGAACATTAACCTTTCAAATTCAAATATATTTATTCATCTTAAAATCGAAGTTTAATCGTTACGTATTCATTACCTCTTTGCCAATATCCGACATGACGCGGAGTCGTGGTTGCCGGTACATTTGGAAATATACTTATTAAGAAGTTTTAACTTCCATAAATAATAGCTTATTTTTTTAGTTACTTGAATAATGGTCACTTCCAATAAGACCATCCGACTTTGCGTTCGTTCCTTGGTTTTTATGTTCCACAAATATGTATTGATGTACATATTTGTGTGATAGAGCAAAATACCGGGATGAATGGAAAGAGGCGGGGGAGATCTTTGCCAGCAGTGGGACACAAACGGTTATAAAAAGTAGTATTTGTATGTCATTGATGACGTGACTTTTAAAGTTATCTATAAAAAAAATCTATGTCTCTAGCCTGAAGCCTCCTCGCAATAATATCGACTATAGGATTGCCCTTTATCACAATCCCATTACAATGGGACCAAAACACGTCGGGGCGTGTACAACAGTGCACCCCCGACTACTACTAAAATACAAGCCTAATGTATGATTATCCATAATAGTAAAAGTAAATTATAGACCTAGTTAGCTAACCTAATCTTTCAGTGAAGACAAGTTAGACCTCCTAAGGCACTCAGGTGTCCAATCTGCGCTCAAACAAACGAATCTTTTAATTAACATTCCAATCGTAACCTGTTAGGATGTTGCCACCTCGCAATTATTTGACGGCCTCGAGACAATCGACTGTCATCTAAAACAAGTATGTGTAGCAACATCATAAGCGTTTGACAATGATCTCATTACACCTACGCAGACACACACGTTGTTATTAATAAACAGCCTACAAATCCTTTGGCAGTAGGGATTTCAAACGTATGGGATTCAAAGCAAAGTTTTGTTACTCTTTCACGCAATAGCTACTGAACGGATTTTATTGAAAGTTTACAGTATTATTGTTTGTACATCAGAATAACATGCAGGCTATACTTTATAGCGATATTTAATCATTGAAGTCTGCGCGGACGAAGTCGCGATAAATATTTACAAACCGTCCAAGACAAAAACCCGGCAGCAATAGGAAGTCGGTGTTAGGTACTGAAGCAGTATTTTTCGCGAATATGGTGGTCATATTTCACTTCAAATTGAGGGTAATTCTGGCCGTAGATGACCAGACTGGTCAAATACAGATTGATGATCTTCATACGGATATCGATAGACGTCCAGTGGTGTTAGCACGCATGTCAAGACAAGACCTCTGTCACGCATTGGCTCGGTCGCTCTCTGTCTTATTTCATACGAGAGAAAGAGATATAATCCACATATTCTGTGACATCTAGTCTAGGCGCTCATGCTACAATTACAGGTCAGGATAAATGCAAAATTATTAGCACCATATAAAATGTTACACAAAAAATGCATGACAGCAAAACTTTACGAAATACAATTTCTTGATTTTCATAAGCAAATACTAAAAAATACTAAAATATATGTAAATTTTATGAGATACAAAAAAAGAATAGGTTCAAATTTATTTCTAGTTTCCCAAGTGTAACAAACAATCTTGTTGTCATATCTCATTGGATGCACAGTTCTTAATAAATAAACTTTAAAATGATACCTAAACTTAATAATTTAAATTTATATTGGTAATGGGATCGCCGCTTTATTGCAATCCCTAAGCAATTTGTCATTGACTAAGCTATGATTATGTAGTCATACTGAACTCACTTTACTTGTTCCTTATAGGGACAATCTGCGCTGCAGGCCGATCGCAGAACACTGTAAGGTCAGTGCGCATTGCCAAAATAGGGGCCTCAAATGACGACGTATATGAAGGCAAAGTATGTGTGTTTTGTCCTTAAAACGTGTGTAGGAAAAAAGCTTGAAGGTGAGGTAAGGTAAGGTTAATGTTAGAATAAAATAAAATATATAATATATCTAGCAATATGTAACTCTAGAATGTGTCTTAAGCAGCGACTTTACTGTTGCACTAAGCGCACTGCCGCTTTCGAAAGCCGATCAGAGTCATTTAAGAACATAGGAACATAGTATTATAAATTGACATCAATTTCATAAATGGTTACACTAGTTTTACTGTTATTTGTTATTCTTCGCGTAGGCAAAGCACGTCGCAGAAGATAAAATAGTCGGCACTTGCGCGTGGGCTGTCTTTGTGTGCAAATTTGGATGAACGACTAGCTAGTGGCAGAAAAATATTATGAACATTAGTCACAGCGACTGGTAATTCAAGAATATTTTAATAATCGAATAAAATCCTTGTTCAAATACAAAAAGAAATGACAATTATTCTATTTATAACAAAACTGTTTATCTATACATTTTGTTCCTAATATTATTCTTGGAAATATCTAACTAATATATACTGACTAGTGTCTAGTCGTATCATGAGTGAAATGATTCATTTGAGCGTAATAAATGCAACCAAACATAACGCGGTATTTCAGCGTGGAACCAATGAAAAGTACTTCATTTGTTGATAGTATGTAGGTAGTGATGGTTTCTTTAACAAGCTGACGAAACCTTATTAGAATGTGTTTAAACGTACACCTACGAGTGCGTAAAGACGTGAGATCCATCGTTACTACTGCCACCAATAGTAGAGTGAAAATTGGGACAAAGATAAAAATTCTTCTTTCTTTTTTCATGTTTGTTGTCTTACGGTCTGCTCTGATTGACTGATTATCTATGTATGGATACAAGGAGCGATTGCAGTTTGCACGATCGCGCATCGGCAACTTAAGGACTACTCTTTGTCAGACTTTTATTTAGTTTATTGACTGCCAGCACCGACGGTCAAAAAAGAAATAATCCTACTCGAAACTTAATTTAAGTTAACCCACAGACAAAGTTGATTTAAACTATCTATAATTGAAATTAAAAGTGACAGAGACAAAAAAATACTTGGTTACACTATTCGCGACCGTCATCGCCATTATGTTGGAGTTTACTGTGCGAAGCTACTAACCAACATGGCCAAGTTTACGGCCGAAAGTTTATTAATACTCAAAGCAAGCAAAATTATATTCTTAATTAATTTAATTATAACTTCTCTTGAAGACTTTGTCATACGAAAGTTGAAATAATTTTCATTATTGAGTTAATTAAATTAATATTATTATTTCCGTTCCCGCTACCAAACAAAGAATGACAAAACTAAATATTTGTAACATGCATTTTAGAATGACGGGTAAAAATAACACAGCAGTCAAATTAATTACATGCCTTATGTTTACGCAGTCTTCTGCTAAACATAACATCACGTAGATACGTACCTAAAATATTTAACCGCGATAAGGAGTTGGCAATCATAGCCAGCAGCCAACTCACATCTGATAAGTAATTACTTTAAAAATAAAATAAAGTTCTAACATTTTACACGAAATAAAGGCTCAGTCACGAACGTAGTCGGTTGCCTTCAAACGGCCCGCAGCGTGTCACATGGAATCTCTACCATGGGTTTAAGTATGTTTTATACTCAATATTCGGCTTTTTTAGCGAGAGTATATACCACAGTTTTGATGTCGCATTATATGGGGAACATGTACAGCGCCTCTAGCGGTGAGTTATTGAACTAAAACTCCCATACCATTCCGCGTAAGCGTGACGAACACTACGGTTTATTTGTAAATATGCAGCAGCGCTATATAAACTAGCCAAGGAATTAACAATCTACCATACAAATCATTTACGTAGACGCTGGCGACTAGAGACTTCGCATGAATCGCAGCGCTTATGGTAGAGCCACTGAATTCTGTTCATACATTTGAACAATGTCGAATGTCATGTTCGCTACTTTGCGGCGTAATCGTAGCTTTTAATCGGTCGGCGTTGCCATCCGTCGCAGGCGACAGCTATATCAGATTAACTGGAGACGAAAGAATGGTACCCTAGGTAGGACTGGTAGGTAGGGTAGACGAAGATAGTGTTAAATGGAAGAAATCGTTGGATAATAAGTAGTTATAGCTTACAAAGACTGTTTTAGAAGTTTAAAAACATATTAAACAGTTATAAGAATCAATAAAGACAAATAATTACAAAAATATACGTTACAAATTTTTTTTTTAAATCCGATTTTTTTATCGTTTCAGGTAAATACGCATAACAATAAAACAAATCTGTACAATAAGGAAAAGACTGACTCTGGTCCAAATAAGTAATATAACAACCCTATGTGAGGTCGTTGCTACCGACAACAATACTGACAAGACTCGTGAATAATTATCGTAGCGTTTAAAAAATGGAGTTGCAAATGATTAATTATTGCACTCAACATATCTCGTCAACTAGGGATACTGCATTTCCGAGGTAAGTGAGCTCAGTATTATTTAAAGAAGTTAAATGAGTGAAAAAAACAGCGAATACAAACAATATTCTTTATTTTTATTTGTCACTAGCAGACCCGGCGAACTTCGTACCGCCTTAGAATTAGTGACATACGAAAGCAGCGCCACCTAAAGTTATCAGTGTTTCTCATGTATTATACATATAAGCCTTCCTCTTGAATCACTCACTCTATCGATTTAAAAAAACCGCACCAAAATCCGTTCGCATCAAAATTCGTAGTTTTAAAGATTTAAGCGTATATAGGGACAGCGGGAAGCGACTTTGTTTTATACTATGTATTGAAAAGGACAATCACGACAGCTATCATAATGGCATCGACAGGACATTCTGTCAGCGTCAACTATGGCTGTCAAGTACTCTATGGACGTTTAAGTAAGCAATCAAAATATAGCGCCGCCCTGATTTTTTACATTATACAGGAATCGCTAATCGTTAATCAATTAAAATAATACGAATATTGGTGAGAAAAGTAGTTGCAGTAACAATTTATGACACATTTATTTTACACACATGAAAGTGATTTGTGAGCGCATAATATCTCGCGTAAAGCTCACTCTCCGCTTGAACCGCTTTTATGCCCTTACAATTTAATTTCATGCATATTGGACTGTTCTAATTTTAAAATAATTGCATCTTCATGTAGTTCAACTATTCGATACTAGATGGCACTATTTTATCGATTATAACGTCACCTATTGTGTAATAGTTTGTTCTTCAAGTGACTAATAGATGGCAGCATTATAAATTATGGTTTTATTATTTTTTAAGTAATCGAGAGGTGGCGCGGTGAGTAACAGAGACTCATGCAATTATTATATTTATTTCATTGTGATGATTTTACTAAAACAAGTTAATTTAACTCAACTTTTTCGTTAAGTTAAATAAGATTTCATATACATTCAATAAGTAAAAATATATCCAAACACAAAAACTGTACCTATTATATTTGGATAGAGATACCTACTTTATTTGGAAGGTATACCAAGAACAATTTTAATGAGTACTTCGTTATTCAGTACCTACACATAACCTGTCTCTGATAAAGACGTGAGACAACATTTAATTACAAAACAACATTTCTTAAAAAAAAGACTGTATTATTCTCATGTTACAATACAAACACTTACACGAGTTTGTAACTACCTACCTACATAATTATCTGTGTAGTGTAGATTTTCTCCTAAAAGTACGTCATTGAAAATCGGTTGTCAAATGTAGCGAGTGTTAACTCATCATCATTTGCTTTACCTTATCCCATTATGTGGGGTCGGCGCAGTATGTCCGTTTCTTCCATTCATCTCGCTTTTCCGTCATACCAACATCGACTCCGATCTCAATCATATCACTTTTTACACACTCCATCCATCTTTTCTTTGGTCTTCCTCTCGCTCTGTATCCATCAACATTCATACTCATTACTCTTTTAGTCACATGCTTCTCATCTCTTCTTATCACATGCCCAAACCATTCTAGTCTCTTACTTCTCACTTTTTCTGTTATGGGCGCTACTTTTATACTACCTCTAATATGTACATTCCTCACCTTATCTCGCCAGATATTCGCATCTCGGCAGAGTGGAGACGTTTCTCTTCACGCACTTTAGCCGCCCGAGTGAGTGTTAACTTAGCGAGTGTTAACTGCCACTAACGAAATAGGTACTTATGATAAGTGATCGTGCAAAATATTCACGTAAAGTAGGCAGGTATGTAGGTATGTTAGATGTTTACCTAATTCGCATCTTTAAAAGTATAGAAACCCATTTTGAAATTATAGGTTTTCGAATATAAATCTTAAAGGGTCGTTCTAACGACCATTTTTCCACAACATTATTTTTGATTTCAGTCACTATACTTTTAAAGATGCGCTATGTGTAATATACATACTTAGGCACCTAGCACTTACATGTATACCTACATCATTCCCTGAAAAGGTACTCAGACTTAATCAGTGGCGTGCATTCGTTTTCTGACTAGGCAGCCACTAGGGAAATGAAGGTACGTAAGTAGTACTTATATCAGTATGTGCAGGTTATTTAATAAGGCTAACGATTTTTTTTTCTTAATACCTGCGGCCTCAGTACGCCTGCCAAGATAAGACATTTTCTCACGGATCGTGACGTCATTTTTGTGGCAAAATCGTTACGTCTTATTTGCTAGCATGGCGTAAATATAAAATGGGTTTGACAGTTAAATACAACGTGTTTGACGTATGGATAAGATGTTATATCTTAAGTGCTAGCATGGGTTACCAAAATGTACCATAGAGACACGAATTTGACAGGTCAACGTAAAGAAATTTCTCACGGTCAAAGGCCGGTGATGAGAAAATAATTAGGCTGTAAGAAGTACATAAATATAGCATTTTATACACTATTATAACAAATAATACTTATTTTACTCCATCCTTCGCCAATATCAAGCGGACTACATGCAAAATTCTTCCGAAAACGAACACGTAAATTTATTTTCGTGTTCGACAAACAACAACAAAAAAGTGTAGAGACATTTCTATCTGTTTTATTTTCTTCCGAAAATCCCCATAATCCTATTCCACGTGATTTAAAATCCATATTTTACAAAAAATCTGTAGGTTTGAGGTTAGATTTTGTTTGGCATCATACTTTGCGCGCTTTTTGCCGTTTTACAATGTAAAGTTCTATAAATTGGCAAATAAAAATAGTATAGTGCCCAAGAAATAAATTTTAAGCATAATACCACCGACCAAATGATAATACGTAAAGCTTCCGGCATAATAAAAAAGAAGCTATGCCCAAAGATATTTTTAATCTGTGCATAAATAATCTAATATATTCTATGATGTGTATGCAGCATCTTTTTTCTTTGTAAAGCTCCGTCTCGCTCTATTTGTCATTTCAATGAACGAATGAACGAATGAACGAAAGATCGTAAACTGTGAGAAAATTTTAGCAGGCTGTCTAATTTTAAACATCTTGGAAGCCATATTAGCAAATAAGATACGGGAACGCAAGTTGACAAGATGTTTTAGGGACTTGTGAGAAAACATCTTGGCAGGCGTACTGAGGCCGCTGATACTTAAATATAATTTACTTTTATTATGAGGTACAACATCCCTTTTAACGTCCCATTGCTGGGCACGGGCCTCCCCTCAATGCGAGGGGAATCGGGCCATAGTCCACTGTCCACACTGGCCCGGTGCGGGTTGGCATTCATTCCGACCTTGGCCTCTTCTCAATTCGAAAACACTTAAAAATAGCGTCCGAACGCTATTTTAAAAAAGCCGCGTCGCATTTAAATCCTCTAATTGTCGCCGCCGGCAATTACGAGCCAGACCCCGCACACACATCATCAACTCGTCGCCGCTGTCCGCGGCACGTGTTGATTGATCCTCCCGACACGATCACCGCCCTCCTCGACCCGGGCGTTGAGAGGGCCACCAACACACCTACACCAGCCTCAAACAGACACCGATCTCGCCGGCGAGGTCGAGGAACCCCCTCTTCCGCTCGTAGGTGCATCTTTGCACCTAGGAGCGCAGTCACTACCTCTCCCCTCACGGTAACTGCCCAAGCCGAGGTCGTGCCCTCTGTGGCGCCCTTGAGCTAGTTGCCACCCCTTTTCGCCCTTAAGGCCTTGGTTGGAGTGCATTCTGCGCTCGCCACTCCTCCGGTAAAGCTGTAAAGGCCACCTCACGGCCAACAGTGTAAGTCCTTCAAAAAAAAAAAAAAAAAAGGGTTTGGCAGACTTTTATGAGGTACACACTGCTTAAAAGCCTATACGTGTGCAGATCACCGCATAATACCCACTCAATTAAAGGAATTGGGAATATAATAAGACTGCAGTACCTATAAGATAAAATAAAAAGTAGTCTTAATTAGGTTTATTGCATACAACCATCTAATAACTGGTTATAACACCAAAAAAATCACTTCTTCTTCGAGGCCATTACATTCATTTTCTTATAAATGAATGCCGTGAGGATACCATTAACTACGTATGTCGATACACAGACTACACAGAAGTCTTGAAGTACGAAGGCTAGCAGGTACGCCAGGTAGACGCACGTAGCCAGGGAGGACGTCGCTAGCAGTAGCTGAAATCGCACCACCAATAGCTGGTCGAATGTTGCTGAAAAGAAGAAGAAATAATAAAAAACCGGCCAAGTGCAAGTCGGACTCGGCGCACGAACGGTTCCGACATCCGTACTACCATTATTTATAAAAGCGGCAAAAAACATGTCTTTTGTATGGGAGCCCCACTTAAATATATTTCTATTTTAACTATTTATTTTTAAAGCGTCTACGTGTTGCCGTTATCAATATCAGAATCAGAATATTTTAATTCATGTAAACCAATACAGGCACTTATGAATCGTCAATAAATAATAATAATAGTATCTCTACATCTCTACCATCGTACAACCCTTGAAGAAATGCAACGGGACAAAATACTATGTCGAAGTTCTCGTCCTCAGCTGTCTTTATCACCCATTTTAGCACTTTTTATCACACGCACAAATCCATAGAACACATACAAATCAGTCAACTCATCTGTACTACGCAATCATATATAAGTTATCTACCGATTATAATAAACAATATGAACTATAACAGTATCTTTTAGTACCTAATAAATACAGCATGTATCTTAAAAGTTATTTTATGACAATATTATGTTAATAATCGACCCATATTCTGGCAGCTGTTTCTAGGAAGCTTTCCAGTTGTATAGATAAGCGAGCAAGTACTAGTAAATCATGATGTAAGTAGGTAATAAACTGTTGTATATTATTGACCGAAGATAAATACTAGGACTCATTAGCGGATAGGTGAGTATAGAGTTTAACTGTAGGTACATTATACATTATCACGCCTGTATTCCCTGAAGGGGTAGGCAGAGGTGCACTGTAGTGCGCCCACACTTCGCCAATGTATTTTTGTCCCAATGTAATAGGGGGCGAGCCTATTGCCATTATACCGGGCACATTCCCCCTCAACACGAGGGAGATTTGGGCCATAGTTCACCACGCTGGCCCAGTGCGGGTTGGTGAACTTCACACGCTATAGAAAGCTATAGACGTGCAGGTTTCCTCATGATGTTTACCTTCACCGTTCAGCAAGAGGCAATCTTTGTTGAAAATGACATTCGCACATGATGGGCCTGGGATTTGAACTTGCACCCCTTACGTTCAAGGCGGGCGTTCTTGCCCGCGAGGCTACCACTGCTTTTAACTGTAGGTATGTAGCATATAGGTAGAAAATTACATTTATTATAAGTACACCTAGCTATTTTAAACTTTAGTGCGTATCATTAAAATGTATTAATCTCAATTATAATTTATCTTACATCATCATCACGCCTGTATTCCCCGAAGGGGAAGGCAGAGGTGCACTGTAGTGCGCCCACACTTCGCCGATGTATTTTTGGTCCCCATGTAATAGGGGGCGAGCCTATTGCCATTATACCGGGCACATTCTCCCTCATTACGAGGGAGATTTTTGGGCTATAGTCCACCACGCTGGCCCAGTGCGGGTTGGTGAACTTCACACGCCTTTCTATAGACGTGCAGGTTTCCTCACGATGTTTTCCTTCACCGTTTCAAAGCAAGTGGTAATCTCGGATGAAAATGAGATTCGCACATGAACCCAGAGGTGCGAGCCGGGGTTTGAACTTGCACACTTTGATTTGCAAGACGTGCGTTCGACCACTCGGCTACCACTCGGCTCTTATTTATCTTATTTTAAAGTATTACCCAGAAATTATTTGAAAACAAAAACCATTTACAATGAGACTGCCGAGCACTTTCGTACTGAAAAATGCTTTGAAAAGACACTGCAAATGGATATAAATAAACCTACAAATCTTTAAGTAAAGTTATTTTTTATCAAAATACATAGAGAAGATATCCAGTATATTTTTTAAATAGCTTTATAAAAATATAAATGTTAATAAAATGATTTTACTAAATTCATAAAGTCAAATAATTAGTTAAACATTTATAACAACAGATTATGACCACTTAAAACAACAAAAGAAATCAAACAAAGCGGCTGCGGCTTATTTCAATATCAGAGTAAAATAACACAATGGCCACTACAATTCCAAGCATTTACGAGCGTGTTTCACGGAATTAACATTTTAGCGGAGCAATAAAAGCTCACGCAAACCCACTAAATATTCAAATAGAGAAACATTTTATTGTTATAGACTGTACTTAATGCTATTGGGAATATTAAATTATTCAAACTCCACTTTCTCGGGCTATTGAAGGGGCGTTCGAAAATGTACTGTAGGTACTGTTGGTATTTAAATGTTAATTAACTTGGGTTGGCAAGTCTTATCTGTGTTACGATAACGTAAACCGTAACGGTCCTAATAAATACTAATCGTCATTTTCCCTGAATGTGTACTGAAATCATTTTTGCTTCCCAGGAGTATGGCTCGCATAAAACCTATTACGATTACAGTTATTCACCGCGCGTGAACTACCAAATAAGCCTAGAGTAAGCAGCTTGCTGTGGATTCCGTAATATTTCTCTCGTGGTGGAGTCACGACGCCGCGTTGATGCGCGAATTGCATGCCAAAGAGTAAAGGTGCATCGTAATACAATGTTGGTTATTGGCACTGCAACTGATATTATAAATAAATACGCCGTAAGTTAGTACTAAGTGCATTATGCTTTCGGATCTGAATACTTATACTTCATCACGGCTGTTCCCTAAAGAGGTAAGCAGTGCACCCACACTTAGTCAATATATTTTGTTCCCAATGTAATACCCCCTGGTAAGCTTATTGCTATTATACCGGACCACAGACTAGGTTACCTTGTCAATGTAGAGGGCACACACCCCGAAGGATTACTATTGTGAGCTTATCACATTACTAGTTGTACAGTAGGTACGTGAATAGTTCAATGGCCAGAGTGGGGATGGCACCCGGACCCACTAGGCTATAGCTGCTTTAACACCTAAGCGAGGGGTATATGGACCATAGCCGTCAAGCTGACCAAGTGCGGTTTGGCGAGCTGTACACGTCTTCCTATATACGTTTAAGTTTCCTCACGATTTTACCTTCACCTTTCAGCAATAACAATTACCTGTTATTAAGAATCTCGCGAAGAAAACCGGTGCTTGTTATCAAATAGTTTATAAACTTGATTTATTTATTTGTACTTTATTAATCTGTGTCCTTATTATGAAAGACAGATCGATTAAGATCGAAAGAAATATACCTACTTGCACCTAGGCGCTTCGAATATCTCCTCCGGTGAAGCTGTAAAGGCCAACTCACGGCCAACAGCGTAGTCCATTCAAAAAAAAAAAAAAGCGCTTCGAATATCACACGCAGATGTTTCAACACTATCAACTTTTCATGGAGTGAGTTGGCATCGTATTATTTTATTGTGAATAACGCGAAACGAAAATCGGATCAGATAGTGTCATAAATAAAAGCAATAACTTTTATACGTACATAAAAATAACATGAAGCAGTAGAATGTTATTCCATAAATGCAATTTGGAATTTTCCACGCAGATTCTTCTGCCGCTATGCCGAAACCTTTGGCGAATCTGTAAACAATAAAATTATTCGTATAAGTGTAGTATTTTATTGTGTTATTATTACGTGTGAAGTTAATATTTATCTTAGGGTTAGCAATACTGCTCTATGTTATTTGCATGAAAGTCGAAGGTATAATACGGGCGTATATAGGCCCCGGCCTAAAATTGAAGAAAACACAGCACAGTCCAACGAATACAACTTTGAAAATGTAAGTTTTTGTAATGTCAAAATAATATATGTATATCTGCCTGTCTGTTTGTTTCGGGCAATCTATGATATTACAACACTCTCTAGCATTTTAATACAACTTAGTTAATACTGACATGGAAACATAATTCTATCGGACGCATCGCCTCATAAACGTTTTAAATGTCTTCATTACGCTGCCTCTTATCTGCCTGACTTATTTTAAATTAGACACTATTATTCGTATAAGCAGAAATCGTCAGAATTGTATCATCCTTCATTATTTCTCATATCTTCATATGAGACTAAACTTGGAGAATTAGCAATCCTAAATGCCAATCCAATTAAGCGCTTATGCCTAGTTCTTATACAGCCGGTGACTGCATCACTCGATGGCAAATACCTGCGGCTGCTTGGTAATGCCGGCTGCGTTCTAGAGACTACTTATCTCAGCTACTACATTGAGCTGGTCACTCGGCTTTTCAAAAGTCGAAACGGGACGCCGACAGACACGAGGAGATTCACACCGGTACTTTCAGACGCTTTTGTCACTTAATGCCGCCCGGTGGAGAATCTTAAACAAATTTTAGCAGTAAGACAAAGTCAGGAAAGTTACTTTTTAATCGACTTCAAACAAGAAGGAGGTTCTCAATGCGACTCGTAAGTTTTTTTAAATTTAATGTACCGGCGGCACTCGCTTGGTCTAATAAACCATTTAAGTATGCCTAAGTAAGTGTGGTCCTAGCTGAGCTTTAATCCCCGTTTTCACTTACATTAGGTCTTAACGTGTAATACTAATGTAACATCAGCAGGGTTATTACGTGATTTCATCATTTCTTACCAAATAAGTGAAATGATAAAACTTATTGGAATTATATAAAGAACGGCTTCACCTGCGACTAGAGCGAGTATTTCGCCAATGTCAAGTTATTAATAGTAAGGACAAATTCAACAAATACACAATAAAAATGAAAATGGGTGATTTTGAAAATGTGCATAATTGCTTTGATAACTCACTGGGAGGTGAGCACGCGGGAACAACTCGCGTGCTCGGAAATGTCACAAAGAGCTTTGTAACCGGGCTGCGTTTCTAGGGCCATTTCCACGTACAAAGCGTACGTAGATACTAATATGCCTGCGATACACGCGACTACGATACACCGGTCGAGGGCTCTCGGCTTCATTGTCGTTAGTTCTGAAACAAAAAACGTGTAGTAGTCCTGTAGCTCTACCATGAGTTTTATTCATACATACATATACTCACGCCTGTATCCCATAGGGGTAGGTAGAGACTACCATTTGCTACATGCTACAAACCTGACTTCAATACCTCTTTTGATTCATCCACAGTCATACATCTTTTCATGAACTTCCAACGGTTGTGGGTGCCACGGACTTGACCTATCTGGAAGAGACCGTTATTCTAGTCGTGAAGGAAAATTTTATTTCCTTTTATTATTTCGTATCTGACGTCCATGACATCCAAATACAAACAAGTCAATTACATAATTAATCAAATTACGATATCAATATCGGCATTCCAAACAAACAAAGATAACGGCAGTGGTTTTAAATTTTGTGCATAAAATCATTGAACATGTTCACTTGTAAATCAATTTCCTCGTACAGGGGGAAGGCGCATGTTCAACACAGAGGTTGAAATAAAAAGGAATAAAACGGCGGGCGTCACTCGCGTCGTCGTGCCCTAGGTTCGTTTCGCCACCCCTCGGTGTACAAACGGCATTATGACTGTACGGTAAAAAAAATAATAAAATAAAAAACAAACAATGAGCGCTCCATCCGCTCCCGTCGAGATCTTTTAACCGTTTTATTACACTAAATAAATGTTTTAAAGTATATTATTTGAACATGTTACTACATACGCTGATTGCTACATGCGTTTCTACATGCTTTGTACATGCGCTTAGTTTTCGGGCCGACTGACTGACGTTCAAGATAATGCGCCAAATCTGTTCATATGGCTTAATTGTGGTACCTAGTACAATACACAAAAACAAAACGCATTGGGATACAATACAGCCATCGGAGTCTTTGATATTGACATGAGAACTATGAAGGTTATTAATACCATCATTCAATCTCATCAGTGCATACGCAGATACGTTCAAACCATAATCATTATGCATTCCTGCAGGAAATAACTTACGTAAATGACCTATTATTAATAAGTAGACCTACCTAACTCGAAAGATGCGTGCAGTGCAGCTGACTGTTAATGTGAAAGAAAGCTATATGTAGGTAAGTAGGTACCTATGTAGTCATAAAAAGGCAGCACCTGTAGCATATCATTGTATAAAACGTAAAAAATACTTACAAATGAACGACCAACAAAATGCCTTGTTGTTTTTTAACACTAAACAAGTCTTGTTTTTTTTACCTAATCCAACTAAGTAAAGTCACAATGACAGGGCAAAAAATTTACCGTCAAATATTATTAAATTGGTACTTACATTCGTCGGCACCAATTATTTGTTAAATTATTTTACATACATACATTAACTCACGCCTGTATCCCATGTGGATAGGCAGAGACTACCGACTGCCACATGCTACGATCCTGACCAGCGTTGCCAGTTTTTTTTTCCAAGACGGGATTTTTGCACTTTTTAGTGAAAACCGCGGGTTTCTTGCGTCGAAAGCGGGACATAGTAAAAAAAAACGTATATAATCAGAAGTTTTAAATATCTATCTTTTTATTTGATTTAAAATTGAGGGTACTACGGACTTGACATTTCAGGAAGAGACCGTTAATCTGGTCGTGAAAGGTCCTTCTCGGGCGCCCTTTTCATACACTTCCACTCATACATACGCATATTTTACATAGCAATAATATTATATAATCAGTAATGACATACCAAAGACGATGTACACGTCGCGATACGAACAGATAACTAGCGAAGCAAGCGTTAATATGCGTTTACACGAAACATAATCACCGAGCTTAATCAGTAACACGTTTTTTCAATAACATACGAGTATCTTGCACGGTGACTTGTGTAGAACTGACTTTAAAATAATGAGAAAACTTTTTAACTTTATGCATACTTATTAAATTAATAATAAGCAAACTGGGGCCCGATTTTCGTTTGATAGACATCAATCTCTTGTCAAATTGGTCGTATTTTTAACCGACTTCAAAAAGGAGGAGGTTCTCAATTCAACCCGTATGTTTTTTTTCTTTTGTTTCGACATATCTTTAAATAGAGATTGATATCTATCAAACGAAAATCCCGTGGTTTTGTTTGTACACACCTTTATAATTCTCACACTATAGGGTTATATCACGCATGTCAGGACAAGACCTCTGTGACCTCTGTCACGGATTCGCCCGCTCGCTCTCGGTCTTGTTTCATACGAGAGAGGGAGACAAATTCAACATCTTCCGTGATATGTCTAGTCTTGGCACACATGCTAAAATTACTGTTTTGTTAGTTCTTCAGATATATATTATATTATTTTTACATAATTATAGATAATTCTGTCGATTGTGTAATGCACAAATCAGTAGTTGTAGCATGTACGCCAAGACTAGACTTATGTCACGGCACATTTTGATTTTGTCTCTTGCTCTCATATGAAATAAAACAAAGATTCCGTGACAAAGGTATAGTCTTGACATGTGTGCTAACCCCAAAGAAGCAGGTACACTATTGACACCACTAAAATTTTGCCGTCTTGGTCCTTTATGTACGCAAAAAAGGTTTCAAAAGAATCAACACCAATCTCATATTTTGTTGTCTAAAATAAAAGTTCCCATTATAAAATAGTCATAGGAATTACAATGCGATCCAAATAAGAATAGGAATGTCCTCTACCTGTCCTGACCTCTTTCCGTCTAATGTCACTTGAAAAGTATGGTTTCCAAAAAACTTATTTGCATATCAATAATAATAGTCTTGCATCAAATTTAAATAAAAAGGTTAAATTAGTAGGTAATTGTCTTAATATAATATTTAAAGTCATAATTCGTTTTCGTTCGTCACAATATGGCGCAAAGTCGATCCTATTCTCATTTGAATCGTATAGTACAATGATGATACTGAAGTAATCTTTTAACAATGTATATATTATATAATCTTATAATAAGTGGAGGGAGGATACTGTGATCAGTTATCTTGAAGGAACTGTAAAAGAAAATAACATTTTATACCAAGACTGATCTGATCAATCAACACATCATCGGTAATGGTAAATATTTCAACCAAAATTACACTATATTATTACATTTTAATAACATAACCACAGAGTTTGTATTTTTTTTTGTGGGTAGGTAGATATTGCCTAGTTCCCTGGTGAATCAGAGGGCGCTGTACTGTCGCGGACTATTAAATTTCTCACTGATCCAAAGAAATCTATTACTAGAAGCAGCGCGGTTAAGTCATTTAAGCATAGAAACCAATGATATTCTATATAGTAACAGATATGTATACACGCACAAAACAACCGAAAAAAGTGTTCCGCAGATGTAACATTCATCTGTCAACCAATCCGCATGTTGGTATCAAAGACTAACAAATTTAATGAGACAGAAGGTACAAACCGCGTGTTTGTACCTTCTGTCTCATCAAATTTCTATACAAACAAACCTTATAAATGGTACTAAAGGTAGGTTGGTGAGAAATAAAACAGGATGTAAAAGATTTATTTTTATCTTTTACTAAATCATACACCTTCGAAAAGATTCAATTTATTTCTTTTCTGTCTCTTAGAGAGTTTTTTTATTTCAAGATTATGTCTATGAGCGGAATGATGGCGAACTGTTGTGTATTTATCAATTATGGTTTTAATTAAATGTATGCGATTATTAAAAGCAGGTGCCTGTTGTCTGGAATGTTAATGAAATATATTAGAAATAATGATTAATTATTGGAACCACAATTTTTCATTAGTACATAAAGCATCAACACAGATTGCACACCTAATCATTTTTGTTAAAAATTTAAATAGCTATAATTTTATATTTCTCAGTGATATATTACATTATGGTAATGATAAACCATTTATATTTTCTTTTCTCACACATGAGATGGTCAATTTCTAATTATATCAATTATTATATTATATAATACAAAATGAATAATTAATACAAGGGTAGAAAAAAGGAAAACTTCTGTGAGGCAACGATGACTTTACTGCCTAAGATATTCACATCTGTATTTATAATCTATGTGCGTAATAAATATTATTGTTTGCATTGACAAAATTTAAATATCTTAGTAAATTGATGTATATTGCTGACTTACATATGCTATGAGATCCCTTGTATTTTATTAAGGAGACGGATATGCTTTCATACATTCTTGGGCCCAGTTGTAAAAATATGAGAGTGGTGTCAATTAAGAGCTTATATATTATCCAACCATACAGTTATGGTAATGATAAACCATTTATATTTTCTTTTCTCACACACGAGATGTTCAATTTTTTAATTATATCAATTATTATATTATATAATACAAAATGAATAATTAATACAAGGCTAGAAAAAAGGAAAACTTCTGTGAGGCAACAATTACTTTACTGCCTAAGATATTCACATCTGTATTTATAATCTATGTGCGTAATAAATATTATTGTTTGCATTGACAAAATTGTAATATCTTAGTAAATTGATGTATATTGCTGACTTACATATGCTATGAGATCCCTTGTATTTTATTAAGGAGACGGATACGCTTTCATACATTCTTGGGCCCAGTTGTAAAAATATGAGAGTGGTGTCAATTAAGAGCTTATATATTATCCAACCATCTCCGAAAATTTTGCTGATCTTGGCTATCGGAGAGCAAAATTATAAGAGATTTAGTAAAAGTGTGGTTATTCAACAAAGTGACAACAACCTAGATACTATACAGCTGATTTTTTAACTGTGATTGTTATTTTGTTTAAATATACAGTTTTGGTGTTAATTCAACCACTTTAGTGTATAATAATATATTAAAATGGATACAGTTATGTGCTTAATCATTAATAACACAATTTGTTTTTGAGCTACCGAACGTGCATACTCTGTATGGAGCGCGCGGGCGTTCGGAAACTCGTCCGTCGACATTTTGTGGGGCGTTCGGAAACGCGGACGCCACAGTTATTTACTATATTAATTGTAGTTTTTTATTGTTAATTATTACAGTGTATTTATTCATTTTGATTGAATCAATCAAGTATTTCATGTTCAATTGTTTAAATCATTCACAGTAATCGATTATTGTAATCGATACTCTATTTCTTCAGTGAAATATACTTATTTTTATGATTTCTCGTCTCCCAGATTGTGAATTGAGCTGATTTTTTTTTATTTTGAAACCGAAAAAGTACCGCTTTGTTAAAACCATATCTCAATTTATTACAATTCGGCCTAGAGATCCCCGCCTCCTTTGGTATGTTAATTGGTACATTATTAATCGATTATTTGAAAAATAAAAAAATGGCTTATTAAAATCGATTTTTATCAAAAAAAACGATTAATCACATCCCTACCTTCAAAAAACACAATAAGGCATTTTTTAAATTTTATATATTTGTCAACAAACCGTGTTGCTCGTCGTCATGCGTCACATAGACTAAAGACAATACGTCTTAATGGGTTGTATACGAGTCTTCACTAGTACGCGCTCATAACATATTTGTTTTACTAGAATATCATTGCTTCTAGAGTTTTGATGTCTTGTTTATGGACCGAGAGCGAGATTGCATGTAAACCTCATACAATGACTTTATTATAGAGGGCAACCTCCTAACAGACAATGGACAGGGCTCGAATAGCACACTTACTGTCAAAAGTGTAGCTTTTGTAGCCTATCGATGGTACAATTAAGTATTTATATCTATTAATTACTTGACCGCTAATCGCAGGTGTAACCATTTCCCGTCTTGAAAAGTACGTCTTATAGTGATGTTTTACTATGTACCGTTATTTTTAGTTTTAGTCTTAAATTTATTTATCCCGGTCCCTAAGATTTTGTATGAGCTATAATAAAAATTAAGTGCATGGTATTTATTTTCTCTATGGCAACACCCAGCCACAGATTACCTACTCAAAACAAGAATACAAACAAAAATGTCTCTGCACTTAATTGTCTACTCTATAATATTCCATTGTGCCAACGTAACAGATGAATAAATATACATATCCTTCCTTATCTCACAGCGATTGTAAAATTCCTTGTTATAAGAAATAAAACGTATATACATTTAAATTAAAATATTAATAACTACATTAATACTAAATCGAAATTTGCATTGTAGTTTTCGTATTATTCATGATTAAATACTACTTTTATTTATTTTCAAAAAGAGACAAGCTTACCGGTTAGAAGAGCAGGTCCGAGCGCCACATTGACAATGACGCCCGGTATCTCGGAATGTTGATACGTTATGTTGGTAGCATTGCTTTAGTTCACCATCGCGACCGCAACGTAGCGTTAGCGTCGTGCAACACCTTTCATTGTATTGACTATTGACTGATTCTGAACACAGAGAATAATGTATAAAGTTAATTTATCGTATTATTGTCTCAGTTCTTGTTAAAATATATAGTATTATGTTTTAGTTTAAGTGTAATAATGCCTCCGTTTACGTGAAAGTGAAAGAAAACAGCCCGTGGAGTGCTACGCGGCCATTTTACTTGCAATGCGGCAACGGTGTACGATCCGCCATTGGAATCGGCCTGTGTCTTTCTCCGAGTGCAAGATTTGTATTTTGTCAAATACCGCAGCGTAGAAACAACGGATAACCATGTGTGATAGAAGTGTAGTGCGGACTTTAGTGTAGTGAAACACGGTGGTCGGGTGATTCGAATAATGTGTGAACGATGGAAAACGAAGTGAAGCAGCGCAATCAGAGAAATAGGCGAAGGGAGCGGGCACAGCGCATGCAAGCACAGCGAGAGAGCAAAGTGAAGGATGGAGACAGCGGCGAGGACGAGTCTCCGACGAGAGAGAAGCCGCCTCGTCCTCCCGCCCGCAGGAAGAAGTCGCGGGAGCCCCTGGGCGAGGAGGACATCATCGATGGTTTCGCCATAATGGCATTTCGCACCTATGAAGACCTCGAGGTAAGTACCTACCCAACATTCGTTTATGCACCACTGTGCTTTCGAAACGCTAAATCTATGATTATGATAACAATGGTTTGTGTAGACCAAACTAAAATTATTCTTTGTGGGTCTATGTACCACATTATACCTACCTACTCAACATTGTTTACATTTACATAATTTAATACATACAAACCATGCTGTATGCGTATGTTATTTATTTATGTACAAATAAAACATACGTAGGTAATATGTAGTTATAATATATGTAGCAATAGTCGTTGTTGCTAACCAATGCTAACTCATTTCTAACTAATGATTATTTTAAATATGTAACTAACAAATTCAAAATTTTCTTAAATTGTGCACGGTAAGATGTTCGAATTCTTTATTTATATCCCCATTATAAAAACGGCGCTCCGTAATCGCTTTGGACGTCGCCTCGGAAGTGCATTGACCCAACGATTGAACCCTGCGTGTTTAAAGTACCTAACCTACCTAGTTAGTGAAATTTAGGTACCTATTATTTACCTACTAGGATTATTACTTATTTGCCTTAATAACAATAATGAGTGAGCACAGTTGCTGAGTGCTACGTTATCTATACGCGTTTTTATTGGTTATGTATTATGTAGTGAGCAGCTGACTGCGGCAGGCGCGCCTGTCCGAGCGCGGAGCACCGCTCTCCGCGCGAGGTACCGTCGCGGTCTCCCACTAAGTGTAAATTTGGTCTAAGTGGCTTTCGCTCGTTTGTGTTCATTTATTGCGCCGTCCTCGAACGGCAATATGTTATGTACGCTCAAGTCTCGTTGTTAGGTATGTGCACAATAAAACTACATTCCTCGCTATGTTTTAAATTATGGCGACAGGCTCGCTGTTCGTGGCTCGTTGGAGCGGCGGCGCGCGTATATTATGGCCCCCGAACAGGTTATTTGCTCCTATTTAATTCGCCACATGCGGTGTTTCACCGCTTATGCAATTCCTACTTACAATGGCTGTAAGTTAATTTGCTGCAGTTTTTTTTTTGGTTATGTTGGACTCGCTCGACGCGGGTCGACATACGGTCGATACGCTTTGTTTGCACCAACAAATAAACTTCGCATACCTACCCGCCTATTACCTACGTACTTACATAGCTTTCTTTTATATTTATGAAGGACATAGGTAACCTACCTGTATCATTACTATATCTAAACAAAAACCTGTTTCGTAAATTAAGCTAGGTACTTAATAGCTGAATTATCCTGTCAAAAGTTTGGCATAATGTTATGTTTTCAATGTTTCGTAATGCGTGATTGACGCACGCATACGAAATAGCATTTAGGTATTGTAGTTACCTTTGTACTTATCAACCTATATACGTAATACGATAATAATCGTAACTTGATTAATTGTTTAGGTGGTAGGTACCTATCTACGTATTTACCTACCTATATTAATTCTGACATCTTTATGATCGGGTTATACATAAACAAATTACCCGCCGATTAAGAGATTAACGCAATAATATGCGTGGCTATCAGTCGAGTACTTAAGTAGGTAATCTTAGGTAAATACGTAGGATGATAGGTTTATGTTATTATTAATGACCTAGTTATCTATCTATCCCATTTGATTGTGTTCCACTGCATAAAAAGAAGTAAGTCATACAAAAATAATGTAATCTACAGGTAGGTAGATATCTACTCTATACATACCTACTATTAAATAATTAGCATTTATTTGAAAGAACACCTTGTTATTCCCATATGAATGAAAGATAGGTAGGTCCCGAAGTAATTTATTTATAAAGTGACATGACGATAAAATAAATGATAGGTACCTACAGTTACTGTTACGAAGACAAAAAACACAGTCAAGCGTGACCGCGTCATCCGACGCCCTGTAGAGCGACCAACCGCCGCTTCACTATCAGCAATTACCACGGTGCTTAGTTGCTGCTTTCCCACGGTACACAGATGTAGGTAACAGATTTTATCATACAATTTTACTGTAATCTACCTCCTAATATTTTTTTATATCAATTTCTTAGATATGAATTAATTTGAAATAGATATGCTGATGGATCTTGCAAATAAACTTATACAGAGGATTTCAGCATTTCGTTATACCCGATAAATAGGCTCCTTACCGTATGCATTTGGATAGGTTTGGAGCAAGGAACTTTGAAACATATTTCAAAATGGAATAAAACACATATTTGTTTAAAAATACCCTTTGTCGCCTTCTTTTTAATGGTATACGGGGTACTACTACATGTAAGAGTGTATTGTATAATATTCCGTATTTTAAGATATTCAATCACACAACTTACGCCGCGCCTGCAGAAGCGAAGAAAACGACTAACTAACTTTGTTTATTAAAAATAAAAAATGAAGAATGTTCAAAACTAATTTGAAAAGTTTGACAAGGCCCGTCTACCTGATAAGCGGTAGAAAAAGATTGGATGGGGCATGGAGAAGTTAGCGGGGCGTGAAATATTGTAGACATTGAATTTTACCAACGTAATCCTATTTGGGATCAATTTTCAACTGAGAATAATATTTTTTGCGCCAAATTGTGATGATGAGCTTCTACAGTTTAATGGGATATTCAAAATGCATTATTCTTTCCGTTTTGATTTGTAATATCTTATTGTCCTTATAAAATACCTAGCCATTGTAATACTATCATGATTGCAGTAAGTAGGTTGGTACTATAGCCATAATGTTCTCCGAATTCGGTTTCTTTAAGTAATACTAACTACGTACTTACCTATTACCACCTGTAATGTTATTATATAAACATATTTGCAATCATACCGTCATCCTATCGAATTATTACCTATTAACAAAGAAACGGCTACGTACCTACATGATTCTCATAAAGTAAAAATTAAAGCATCACGTTTAATACATATCTAGGTAGTAAAATGGTTTTACACCGCACTCACGACACGACTATGTTACAGCTAACAGCTAACCCTTACTTAGTAAACCACCGAGCAATAAACATTAATTATTGGCTAATCTTCTAGAAATTTCCCACCGACAAAGGATGCAGTAATTTTACGCTCTGCCAGGAAACTGTTATCCAGTTAAACTTTATCTGTTACTAAGCTATCAAAACCCCATAACCAAACTAAATTTATCAAAATCCAACCTTAGTTAATTGAATCTGTGCTCAATTATAAATCTCGATACAGAGAGACCATGTTATTGGGTTGGTAGAATCTGACTATTTGTAAGTGCTTTTTGGCATACACGAATAAAAAAAAATTGATTTTGATTTTATTGCCTATTTATAATTGTGTTCCTATGTATTAATCAACCAATACGGGATTAACGGAGCCGTAATTTTTTCAGCATTTCAATATTGTAACATAGTTTAGTGGGACTAAATATTTTACAATATTATTAAGCTTAATTAGATACCGTGTACGTACAAAATTGAGTTACATTACTTTGCTTCGTAAAAAAATATTTACCTCCTTGACTAAAAAATAAAGCTAGCAATTGCATCGGAGAATCACATGTTTATACAAAATCAATATCACCCGCCTTAAAGACATGCCGCAAGGGTCGAGAGCACCGACCGAGTGTCTCGGGCACGCCGACCACCCCTTTGACCCATCCCCTTGTATTATTCCCCCGAGCTCAGTGTTAGCACGTTGTGACATAAATACTTACCTGGATAAAGTTTAAACCACTCCGTATCGCTTTTATTGCCACTCACTGTAAACTCTCGTTGTTTCTTTTAATTCCACTCGATTTTAGATTCTGTTTGTGCATTAATTGCATAGTTTTTCGATTGTTGTAATTAAGAGACAAGGCTAATTCTGTAATCGTTCTCAGTTTATAATAAATGAAACATTTAAAGGCCCGCTATGTTCCCAAATGTCATTTTTTTTGGCTTGTACAATGTTCTATGACATTTAGCCGTCATGTCATGTACAGCTACGTTGATGTTCGTTGTGGGTGGGCAGTAAATTGCACAAATTGAACCAAACCTACAGTGATCCTGCTATGCAGGAACTAACGACCTTGAACATAGATGAGTAGTTTAATATGGTGATTACAATGACATCTGACCTCCTAATTGAACAGATAAACTTTGAGACTACGGCTAGAAGCTTGCACAACATTTAAGCCTCCCTGCACACAATACTAAAACGAACTGTATTGACTCATAGATAAAGTTCATTCTTCAACGAAATGAAATTGACAGTGCGAGCGAATTTAGACTCGTGGGGACGTGGCTTTTACCACAGAAGTTCCACCTGTACTTATGTTTATTGAAACAAAGTTCGTTTTGGTATCGGCAAAATCCTATACTTTCCTGTTGCAAAAATCAGGTCTCCTTAATTTTGAATAATACCTATTTGCTGTCATATGCTACTATAGCCCTTTTAACGTCCCACTGCTGGGCACGGGCCTCCCCTCAATGCGAGGGGGATTCAGGCCATAGTCCGCCACGCTGGCCCGGTGCGGGTTGGCAGACTTCACACATCCATCGAGAACTAGTCAAGTTCCCTCAGACGTGCAGGTTTCCTCGCGATGTTTTCCTTCACCGTTTCATAGCAAGATTAGCAAGTGATAATCTCGGATGAAAATGAGATTCGCCCATGAAACCCAGAGGTGCGAGCCGGGGTTTGAACCTGCACACTTTAATTGCAAGACGTGCGTTCCACCACCACTGCTTCATGTATACATATAGGTATTATAAATGTTGACTCCTTTGCTATGCGAATTTTGGTTTATATTTTAAGTTGCTGTTGGAATTTACTGCATGCGTATAGTTTATTTTTATTACAACAGCTACTAAAACTAAAATACATTTAAATGAACTCTTACGACGACAGCATGATTGATATGTACTCTACAGCGTTTCCTTTGAAGTCGCAATCGTATTATGTAAAGTTGTGCTTATCGTATTCAAAAGACCTTTGTGTATAGAATTGAATAATTTCGTGTAACTCTTGTATTTTAGTGTTTATGTCATTGAACATATTTTGAAACGGTTCTATTAATTAAAAGGGATGAATGTATGGATATAATACATGTATTCAATGTTGTCAATCAACCTTTGGCAATCATAGCGAATGGTAATTAAATTGTATACCCAATATATAGGTACCTATAGCTTTACTATGAGTATCACGCGCATTTTACTTTCGCTATTCTATAAACACTAGCAAGTAGCGAACGTGTAAGCTTGTAGAAGAGCTATTGATTCAGTACGTAAGCACAATAAAAACCGTTACATTGCATAGTGATGGTTTTAAAGGTGAGAACAATGAGTAAATGTTAAAACACGGTTACGTTGCGGTGTTTCACTTAATTAGGGTACCGTACCCAAAGCGTAAAACGGGAACCCTATTACTAAGACTTCGCTGTCCGTCCGTCCGTCTGTCACCAGACTGTATCTCACGAATCGTGATAGACAGTTGAAATTTTCACAGATGATGTATTTCTGTTGCCGCTATAACAACAAATTCTAAAAAACAGAATAAAATAAATATTTAACGTGGCTCCCATACAACAAACGTGATTTTTTTGCCGTTTCTATAGATAATGGTACGGAATCCTTCAAGCGCGAGTCCGACTCGCACTTGGCTGTTTTTTTTTTTATTGACGACTTTATGGTTAGCATCTCGCTAGTGTATACCGCCCCCAGTCGGCGTCCGCTCCGCCCCCTTCACCCCGGCCGACTAGTTTCAGTGCATCTGGCAGGAATATTTACTTGTGGAAGATGTTTAGTACTGCCGCAAATCTACGTTTCTTTGATAGGACATGGATAAATTGTTTGACTACCCGTGTAGTATTCTATTTAATTGAAACATGTTTATTCAAATGTATCTCAATATCATCGTAATAATATTTACATTTATGCATCGTACGATAGCATGAATTAAATAACCTTGCGATTACGTGGAACAAATTTAAATAAAATTAACAATCCCATTTAACAAACCCTAGTAATATTTCTTAGACACTAAGATTTTCATGGTTCTAATCACGTTATAATAAGACGTATATTTGAACAAAAAAATCTTATACTGATATTACAAGCGATGTTTGCAATATTTTTAAGAAGAATTAACATTTAAATATCATTTGACATTTACCAAGAAATGCCGATGCCAATAAAACGAAAATGGTTTTAAATATTACAGATCAAAGGAAATAAAACGTCGTCCAATCCAGATTTAATGGTAAACGTATTATACTCGAGAGACTCGTTATGTGCCAAGTGCCCCAAGTGGCAAGAATCGCGATGTCGTCGGTAGAGTACCTACTGTGTCGCCGACGTCAGATATTGGGTGGCTTTGGGCGGCCGCGTCTTATCTCGGCGATCTGCCCCCGATCAACTGTGCCGCCTCTCGGCCATCGTGATCTAGTCCGTAAGCTGAAGAGCCACAAGAGCCAATGTGAATATGTTGCTCGAGCTGCAGCTCCTTTCCTAGCTACTCGACGCGACGGACCCGACCACTCGACGAAATCAAGAGTGCTGGAACATCCTTGAGATTTTGACTCGCGCCCAACTAACTTGCAATACTTAAACCTAGACTGCTAGACTAGGGGTGTGCAGCTTACTTTTAAATTATGTACCTAATATTTTCTTTTACGGTCGTCATTATCTAACCGTATTCATATATATTAATGGCAGTTAAGTGTATGGAAAAGCTTCGGAATATAGCTTCTTGTTTATTACATTTATATTAATAAAAGGTATTAAAAGCTCTGAGTGTCACATTACAATGCCTTGCGCGGTATACAAATAGTAATAAATATTCATAACGTAGTTATGGGATGCGAATAAACAAGATATACAAATTATGTTATCACATGTTTCTTTTAATAATTGACTATTGATTACCCACCGTGAACGTTAGCGTTTATTGCTCGACATAATACAAACATTTTTAACGTATTACAGCATTATCGCTAAACACCCGTCAGTCAGAGCAAATGTTTACAGAGAAGTTAGTTGTTTGTTAGCCGTGGGACGCGTCGGCTCAGGCCGCTCGCGTAGTGCTACAAAATATGTATGTTATCTCTACAAATAAATGAAAACTTTGATAGGTTTCCTATGAAAAAAAATGGAAAAAGAAGTAGCTTGTAAATTTTAATTCGTATTTGAAATCCTTTGTAAACTAAGTCCTATTCAAGGAATATTGAAATTACTTTATGAGCCGTAACTCTTGTCCATGCAAGAACAATCAAACGTTTTTCAATGACATCATTTAACCATTCAAGTAAATTTTACCCAAAGGCTATACATAGTTATAAAAAATGTGAAGTGGTTACTTGGATACCTTACAATATACGCATAAAACAAACATTGTTTTCGCTGAAAATAATACTCAGTTCATAAACATTATTATTTGTCGCATAATATTTGGTAATAATATGCCGATTCCGCCACATAATGGGACACTCTTCACATTAAACGCAGTCTTTATTCCGGGGCCATGCAAGCGCTGTTCGAGTTGACAAGCGAGGTAATTGCCTGGTGACACGCGACACACGTTTACAAACATTCCGATTAACAACGTCTCTACATACATTTGTTACCACGTGCCGCACTTTCTTACCCTTACCAAATGTCTTAGTTCATATTATTAGAACTGAACAATATTTAAATTTCAAATCATTTCCAAAAGCTTTATTCGTAACAAAATGATCATAAGAACCTAACCAGTATTATTACAATAAAGTACTTGAATAACCAAGAATGAAAAAAAAGTATATCCTTAATCTTTCTCGATAGACGTCTTACCTGAGACAGCAGTTTTGTAACACTGTTTTTGCAAACTTTTTTTGTGATGTTTCTCTTACTTTTTTTTCAATTTGTTGCAATATAATTATTTTCTTTCTCTCTTTTCAATATAACATCATTGTGTGCCTGTCCGGTATACTTAATGCAGTTTCGTTGGCTACAAATTAATTTAATTATTAACTACATGTTACACTTAACATTCGCAACTTTAATTGCATATTGCGAGTCTTATAATAAATTGGTAATAATTGTCAACACCTTCCAATAAAATTGTATTATCAATTTACTACTTCCCAAAATTCACGTCGCTTGACAAAAACCACATAATAGCTTCACGCGCAAGTTTAGCAGGCAGCATAAAAACCAATTATTAATAACATAATTAACCACAAGTCCTGTGGAAAATGTTCAAATGATTATACCTATGTATTTACATTAAATTAGCCGCCGGCTATACTTAGCGCTCCTGAATGAGTTTAATTAGGTATTACACTAGTAACCGGTATGTAACCAGCCGTTAAATACCTATTTGCGAAAAGATTGTTACCCGGTCGAGTTAATTTGTTTTATCACTTATATATAACCACGCTGGCTACAACCACGGCTACTACTACCGCTGCTGATCTTTCGCAACATTTCAACTTTTTAAAAAGCAATTAAATCTTTTTTCTGATTGATTAAATTAATATACTATATCAAGAATTAAGTGCTGGGCAACGTTTCATTTATATTATTTTAAATTGGCTACGCATACACAATTATGTAATTTTGTATTTGAAGACAGCACACACGATTTTAATAAAACCATTGTGCTAAGAAATCGTGTTGTTAAATAATTCCAAAAATCGGCAACACAAACTTATTAGTTCACATAGTTTGATAGGCAAAGGGCGATAAGTATTGTAGAATAGTGACGTGATTGTTCATTATCACAGTTTCGTCTCATCCTTTTAGCTTTTTTTTTTTTTGAATGGACTACGCTGTTGGCCGTGAGTTGGCCTTTACAGCTTCACCGGAATCCTTTTAGCACTAACCTACAGTGTCGGCTCCTCTGATGACTTTATTAATGACCCGCGCCGTGTCGCTGTTAATTAATATCAAGAATTAAGTGCTGGGCAATGTTTCATTTTTATTATTTTAAATTGGCTACGGATACACAATTATGTAATTTTGTATTTGAAGACAGCACACACGATTTTAATAAAACCATTGTGCTAAGAAATCGTGTTGTTCAATAATTCCAAAAATCGGCAACACAAACTTATTAGTTCACATAGTTTGATAGGCAAAGGGCGATAAGTGTTGTAGAATAGTAACATGATTGTTCATTATCACAGTTTGGTGTCTCATCCTTTTCGCACTAACCTACAGTGTCGGCTCCTCTGATGACTTAATTAATGACCCGCGCCGTGTCGCTGTTAATTAAACAGCCCGGGCAAATTGAAGCTCATGCCGGCGCGGCTGCCGACAGATTAAAAACAAAATGCAATTTGGTGCGCACCGTCACAACGCGACCCCGGCCTATAGCCAGGGTGATTAAATGCACAGGTCCGCGAATATCCACCGCGACTGTTTTCTTTATAAAATGTTAGGTTACGACTCTTTTTCTCTGTGATCACTGATCAAACATTGCAAACATTATTTTGCATAAAAACTTAAAACAGGTATAACCAGGTTGATAAAGCGACCATTTCGCTAACACTACATTTATTTTTGCCACATGTGTTGCCGTGAGGTGGTACATACACATCAAACGAATCCTATTTCTATGAACGCATAGTCCAACAAATTTGCAACACAAATATTACACTCACAATAAGGCACGCAGTGGTCATAGCGCATTTGAAACTAGTGAGACTTAACTGAAGGAAATGTATGTACAAGTCAATGCGCAACATACAGTAGATATCTTTGATTGATATTCAATGAAGCCAAACAATTGTTACATAAAAATTACTACTCGAACCGCAACATGTACTACTTAAAACATAATTATATTCAGCAAACAAAACTGTAGCGGTAAAGTCAGTTGAACGCCGAAGTATTAGCGAACACTCGTGCTGCCTGTTTACCTCGGTAATTGAGCATGTAGCGAACATTTTCTAGTCGCATCTACACTGATAATTGCAAATTTATTCAACGGGGAATAATTCCGAACTAGCTATTACAATTTCCACTATGCGAGTGACAGGTTATTTACGATGTTGAATGAATAGTCATTGCTGAAGCATGAACAAGCTAAGTTCATTTTGAAATATCCACTTTTGAACCCGATAACTCATTGATTTAAAATCATGTATCATAGTTGTTTACTTTTTAAATTAGTTGTACAGTTTCCCATGCAGGTGACAAATTCTCGCTCGAACGCGGCTCATTAATAACTTTATTGCCTGATTAATAAAACAAAATTCAAACTACTCGTTTTTGTCAAACAAACGTTGTGAGCGACTTAATTAATAAAATAACATATTCATGAGCTTGAACATAACAAATTACGTTAACTGCCCATTATGATGTTATTATTTCTTTATAATGGTGGTATCGATGCTGTCAAATTAGTGATTAATATGTTGTTGGTGAGGCAATTACAGCAAATGACCGTTGTCGGCGAGCCGCTTCGCGAGGTGTGACCGCGGGCGGCGTAGGTGGACGATTACCTCGCGGCCCACTGACTTATTGACTGATGCTAATTATTTGACAGCGCCTTGTAAACCTATCTCATGACGTTTATAGGGTGCTAACACGTTAATTGCTAAATCATGTACACTTACTACAACTCAGTTCGATAGGAGGATAGATAACAATCGTACATTTTCAATAAATTGCCATGACATCTACAAAAACATGCGACAAGCATCCAAGTAATAATTACCGGTTATATGCGCAGATGTAACTTTTAACACACACGTAAACAAAATGATGATCAAAGGCATCTAGTGTCAAGATGACTTTCCCACGGGGAACATCGCCGTCGGCAGAAAAATAGCACGAACGAATTCTGTGAATTCGTGATAACTTTTTTTATGAGGCTGAAATGAATTGTATAAAATCTTTTGTGGAAGTCACATAAAGTTCTCGAGAGAATTTTGCTTTCGTCGCGATTCCGAAGAGATTTATTCCTTGTAAAATGAAGTTTACTCTCCGCTTTTTCCTTTTTTATGATCTTGTGCGACCAATTGAGTGTCGTTGTTTATATATATTTTTGTTACTTATTCCTACTGCTAATTCAATGAATGCTTAGTCTATTGTAATAATTAACGTTTCTTTTAAAGTCAGTTTATCCAATTGCTGCTTCTCTGAAGGCATCAAAATTACCCGATCTATTTAAATATAAAAGTGTTTTAACGAACCAAATGCCGCTTTATTATTATGTTAAATACGTAGTAAATGTTTACAAATGGTGCGAGTTATCAGCTGTGGGTGTGGAGCGTTGTCTTTTATTGTTATTATTTATTTACGTAGAGCGGTCACGTAACACGTGTCGTGTATACCGTGACACGAGCCGCCGATGATAGCTGTAGATAGTTGAAGTGAGTCTTGTCCCCGCACCGAAACCTGACTAAACACTCGCACCAATTTACCGCACACCCTCGAGTCATTTAACAGAGGGTGAAGGGTTACGCGTGTACGTTTTGTTAATACGTACTAAGAGCTTCCTTGTGTTTGTGTTCTTTGAATAGGATGATGTTTTTATGTCTTAGTCCCTTTTTGTTTGACTTTTTCCAGGGCTTTTATCTTGCTTTTTGTCCACGCTGTCGATACATTTTAAAAAATTAAATTGTATTCAAGACGTTCGTTTTTTTGAACTTAATAATTGTCGCGATAAAAAACCTGTGGCATGTTTTATTCCCTTCCGTCACTTATAATCCCTTTTGCTTAAATTATGTCGACCACCCCATCGCAGTGCAACACCCTCGCGTTAGGTTTCACTATCGATTATTCATTTAAAAATATGTCAGTAGGATATAACCCTCATTGTGCTACTACTGGTAAACACGAATCTCCCCTAATACGTTAGCATGTGTTACTTTACACGCATTCCACGTTATTAATTGTAAATTACCTTAATGTCACTAATTTCATGTTAATATTACCTACTTAGGGATTATTATTTTTCGTGTTTGGATGTTAACCTAATTTTAGATCAGATCTAATCTCGCTACATGTTAAGTATCTAATGGCACAATTATTTTGCACAACTTAGGTACAGGTTACATAGATTCTTTAAATAACTTTGCATATTCTTAAAGAGTTCCCGTTATTTTCATGAGGAGTACGTAAGTCAAAACGTAACCGAGAAGTGGAATACTTAGTCAACACATTCTCGGTTTCAAGCATAGTCAGCCAAACGGCGCGGGGCGTACGAGACTATGATTAAGTGCTATCATATAACTTAGACTGCGAAAATTCGTACTCTACTAAGTACGGTCTTCCACGATTCGAGAATGTAAAGTTCATAATTTGAGCACAAATGAGACTCCGAGCTCTCGCTCTTAATTTAGTGAAGTTATGACGTTATAGTACATAGAGATAAAACGGTAGGTAGTAAACTAGTTTAATAATTAGTTAATAGGCGTTTAATATAATAAATAGACTTCGTTATTAACTATTCTGTTGTATATACCTCATTAAGATTTTATTTGAAGATTACCGTATACGGTAATAAGGTATTACTACGAACGAAAAACGCGTATAATTGTTGATGAGAGTTACCTTGTGCTGAGCAGGAGTCCTTAGCATAAATAATAAGCAAAGCTGGGAGGGCTAACACTATTTATAATAAGAGTAATGTGATTAGATTTAATCGGTATTCTTTATTAATTCATAATATTTAATGTATATTTTTTTGTTTGTAGATAATTGACGTGTGCTTATTTTTGTCGCCAGGCTGCTGTTAAATGTGCTTCATCACCACGCACAAATGCCCTGTCGACCAAACCTCGATTACCTTTGCCAGCACGAAATCACCCGCCCAACAATGTCAACTCTCATGTAAGTGCCATTATAAAAATGTATTTAAAATGGGTGGGTAAACGTAGTTATTGATGTATGTGGTTTATCAGGCAACAACCAGAGACGATTGACCCAGGGCTGATATGAAAATTATTTCGTGTGCATCAAACTGAATTATCAACAAAGAATCAATCCATTCAGTACCTGTTAACATATTTATTATCCTATGAAAATAAGAAGCAAGAAGTTTTTACACAATGTTTATCAACGTCCGTTGCTAAGTAAATGCGTCGGGTGATCTCACGCGTCTAAATGCAGCGAATCTAAATCCGCCATCAACCGTGTCTCTTCCGGGATCCGCTTTCTCGCCAAACTCATAAAATGTATGCAAACTGCCAATCGACTTGTCAACTCGTCTCGGCTCGGCTCTTCGAGGCTGCTAAATCAACAAGTTGGAAATGTACACTGTTTGTTTTATTTGAAAACATTTACAGAACCATTTACCATTATTGAACCATCATAGAAAATCTGTCACACAGACATACCTTTTCAATGTCACAAAAAAACTACTTCAACTTAATATTAGTAATGTTCTTAATGATCTTTATTTGACACAAATATCTCTGGAGGAAATAAAGTGCTTTGTATTTTCTTACAATAATTTTGAGCAAAAATTCTGGTAAAGGATGAAGACTATTTAAGTTCAGGATATCAGAAAGCTGCCGGAGCGTGCAGCCGATGCGGATATTAAAATAAAATCGTTCAGAGTATTCATTTCTTCGCTCTAAGTAAAGTGCATCTCCTGGATGACTAAAAGTATAGATGAAATAGCTTGCTGCGGACTAAACAGTCAAAACGAGTGCTTCGTTAGAATTTGACCTTATGAACGGTTCCCCAGATCACAATGACCTGAGGTTTATTAGTTTTTTAGATATTGTAGACGACGTGTCTATGGCACCTACAACTTAGTTTTTTTTAATATCTGTTTTATTTAATTTTTGTATGCAACATTATATATGTTGCATACAAAAAATATAATATAATAATATATTATATATATTTCTTTTTTAAATATCAATGTATGCAACACTGTTTTTTACTGTCACTTCGAATCTGTACCAAGAATGTCTGCCGCTTAGATTTGCAAATAAAAGTAATTTTTATCATCGTACTTCTCTTACTTGCTACACCACTCCACGCAAACCCAGCTACAACGGTAACAGATATTGACATCTTATTTCCGTAAAGCATGAAACTGAATGCGTCAACGTAATTTCAAATAAATTATATCATCAGTTGTTATAATATTATATGTATGCAACTTGATGAGTGATAGGCCGCTTAACTCGTTCAATGGTTTTATATTTGTGAAATCGTATTATTATAAATTGAAAATGAGAGAGTTCGTTTGTTGCAAATCATATCGAATGCGACATTACTTATTCATGGAGCCAGTCTGCAATTGCTGCCTATGTTCAGCCACAGACTTTAAGTCAGACTGTTTAATTGGTAGCGAATAGTCTGCATGAGCGATTTATAAGCTGCTAACAATTTATTATAATAACGGTAGTATTTACCTATATGGTAAAATTAAGTTGTTGTATTGTGCCACCTCAGCTATCGAATTCGTGAGAAGTGATATAGGTACTCGACTACTAAATAAGTTCACATTTCCGATTCGAAAGGAGCACTTTAAGCGGAATGCGAGCAGTTTACCCTTGTGGGCTCCCTCGTTCGTGCATTTCGACAGTTGGCCGACAGCAGCCAAGGTATGTCGCAATCCCATCCAATTTGCCTGCCGCCGTTTGTGCTGTTGCTCGAATAAAGCGGAAAATCTTGCTCCGCACCGCGTCACCGGCGGAATAAATTATACCTGCTCAATATATTATTCAAGCTGCAGCTGAAGGGCGCAGGTGTCGAGTTATTTTGATTTCACTCATAAAGATATTTTGCCCATGGATTTATATATGAACCAAATTAGAAATATGTCGTCGGTCCAGTCTCGGGCAGTTTAAACAATGTCTGTAGCGAATTGAGCGGTGAATACGATAGTTTGGTTCAAGCTGGAAACGCGCCACCGCGCTGCGGTGTCGGTTAATAGCTCTTCGCAGATTCAATTTGCCTTCGAATAGAATATAGCCTCCCGGTGCGCCGTACGCGATCATTAAGTTACGCCCTCGTCTCCCACGACGAGCAAGCAAAATTCACTTCAAACCACCCTACTACGCGAGCCAACTAGCTTCTAATTTAATTCACTACTTAATTAGTTGAATAAGCTAATGTGATTTCACCTACTTGACATAAAGTATTAAATATCTTATTTAAAATTAATGCGGTGTTGGCACGTCACGTTTTAAAGTATGTACCCCCCCTATCTAGTCGTATGTTTACAACTACGATGATATATTTAATATCACAACATCAATATTTACATCTCTGATTTTATCTTCTGTACAATCTCGCATGTCTATTTGTTATTGAATGTGGGTAATCCATTCCCTTCGCCACTCGTTTCTACAACATAAATAAATGTAATAGGTTAGGTGTACTACCTGTGTTTGTACGTTAACATGAAATTGGTTGCGGTGAACACGGATTGCTTTCGGCAGACGAACGTCCTTATTGTGTTGTCCCGGGGGAGCTGGCGTATCGCCACGGACGCGACATGCCGCCGCTGCCAAATGTTTTTTATTCCCTCTTTCTGGCCGGTATTGCTGTTTGCTTACTTCCACTTGCCTTATCTTAAACGACATGGGGGTGGCTGCGACCAGGGTCCAGATAATTTAAATGTGTTCCTTTTTTTTATATGCCAAGTTCTTGTAAATATAAACTTATTTGGTGGGTATATTTATAAAAATCTAGGATGAGCATAAATAAACTGACAAAATTCCGAAATATACTCCGAACATGTTTTAACTGTTGTACTATAAATTAAATTTCAAATTGCCTCGTTGATACTCACATTATTCGCTTCGAGCATTTTATTGATTAATTGTGTCTTGATTGAGAATTACAAATTGGACACATTCATAATTAATAATTTGTAACGTCCAGTGAATCGTTCGTATAATACAATAACAATTGTCATTCGAACGAATGTGATGTCTGTATTATATACGTAGGTAACTGTTTCACTACGACGCCAGTGATTTAATTGATTAAAACTATCAAACTGAATTAAATTAAGTTATAATTTATGTTACAAATTATTCGTTTATAGTAACATGAACGGGCGTTTAATTTGGATTTATGTAGAGGTAATAGCGCACTAAAATTACTAACTAAAAAGGCTTTACCACAAACCCAGATTAGAATGGGTAAAAGTCTATTAAGGAGCAGTTACGTAACTAAAAAGACTCGTAGAAGAAGACAGACCCGCCCAGGAACTGTGTTCAAATGATTCTTATCCTATAATATCCTCTAGTTATGTGTAGTATGAGCATTGTTCATATATATAAAGGAGATAGGACGTCTACATTGATGCAAATCCGCGTTGCATCATAATTTTTATTTAGCTATTTTGAGAAAAGTATTTTATTTTAGTACCATTGCGGTGTTTTATATCACAATGTTACGTTAGCTTAGCGGTAAATGCTACCAGTATAGTACAAGAGTTTAAAGTAAATAAGAGCGAGAATAACGTGAACAATTCGCGCACTCTGCGGATATACAGCTCGTTGGTTGGGATTTCTTTTCCCATTACCCGATGTTATGTTTGCCGAGATGTCCGTGTATTTTTGTACTGAGAATTTGAGACCCAGACGAAATAAAATGTCAAACAAGTTTATTCAACGCGTGAAAAGATAGCTGCGGGCTAGAATCATGCTAACAGACGGCGTGTATTACTTTAATTTAGCTTAGTTATACTGTTTGCAATGGAACCATGTGGGTACATATTGTGTTTTTTTTTTTTTGAATAAAAACATCTGTGACAATCCTCACGTATTATTCGTTTACTGTACAATTCTCTTTACTTTAAATATTTAACTTTACTCTTTACGAGTGTTACGAGAATCTCTTAGTAAGCACAACAAAACGTGAGGGCTGTCCGCTGTCGTAATTACTTCAGAGATTTGTTTCTGTGTAATATTCGTTACTATGCTCATAATTGAATGCGCGACTCTAGCGTCGTCGGTTGGGACCATAAGAGCAGTAACGTGATGCAACATACATAAATAAATTAAATTATACCATACGTCTCTCAGCGATGCTATCCTCAACACTCTGTCGTCGCAGGCTGCCCTCCTCAACCGCTATAATGATAGTGTAATAGCACAGATTACTTACACGCCTATCTCGTATCGATAAAATTTATTGCCTACTCGTTATATGTACTCAATAAATTCTACAAAAGAATTCCATTTTCAAGACCGGTTGATTCAGTATGGTTGGCAAGATTTGATAGGATCATCATTAAGTGCGAATTATAATGGTCATCGAGTTTCGAGTTGATATAACTGTGCAATCTCTGTCCATGAAAAAGGTAATTGAATGATTTATCTGGTCGGCCACGTTCCGCCGCCATATGGACTTCTCATGAATAAGTAATGTTCGGCCGCGGTCGTTGTTTCAATTAGCGGTCGTGTCGTCGGTCGGGCTTGGCTGCCTCACGCCCGTCTGCCACTGCGCTCACACAGAAATAATCGGCGGCGATCGTGATAGCAAATTCTAATAAAATATTCTCACAGTATATCAAAATATTCGTTAACTATCGTATCAGTAAAATGATAAAGACATAAATAAATCAAATAAAGCTTTAGGCGATTTCGGTATGATAAGAAAATAGTTACATTAAAATAATATGAAATAATATATACTACTAGGTGTGCCCGCGACTTTGGCCGCGTGGACTTTAGGGAGATTACTCGGAAATAATGGTTTTATGTTCATCCCGTGGAACCCTAATGCTTTTTCTTAAATAAAGTAGCCTAAGTTACGCCTAAGTCACATCAGCTATCTGCCAGTGAAAGGCCCGTCGAAATCGGTTCAACTGTTTGGAAGTTTATGCGGAACAAACAGACAGACAGACAAAAATTTTAAAAATTGCCTTTTCGTTATTGGTATCGTGTATACTTTCTTATGCATTAGTTAAAATACCTAATGTTATTTTGATATAACAAACAGACACTCCAATTTTATTTATATTTGTATAGATGAGTCAAACTTGTTCCACCATAAAAGAATCTCGTTAAAGTATTTAGCTTTGGAAACGTTTCCTATATTGTTACTTCAATTAGTCCGTGCGATAATGAGCGGAAGTAATTATGTGGCAAATATCCCCCGTTACATCTCCCGAAGACACGGCCCATTTGGGGATTATGGGGATCTCACTCGCCTACGAGATACGGATTAAATTGATATGTGCCACTGCTTGACTTGTTTTATACATGTAAAGGGTCGGAAAGCAATCCCTTTTATTACAAGTGGAGACATAATCTCGTGCGTATGTCTTTTGTTGTATAATATAGACGATACGTATTTATCGTTTTTGTGAAGTGACGATGTTTAAGGGACGTATTATAAGTAATTCAGTATGTATTGACGAATAGTTGATTAAAAAAAAAAGGAAGATATCTTTCAAGATTTTGTTCCGTGCGACCACCACTCCCGGAACCGGTGTGACTTGTCTATTTACCTATATTGATACGGGATGTGACTTAAATATTTTTTACAGTTTTGTACAACTCGTGGCTTCTTGAATTTAAATCTTCTAATCGCAAGTCATTAAACGGCACCGCAGCATACAAATAATGTATAATAATCATTATACAATTTATATATAACACGGGCCGTCCCAATTAAATTCAAATAAAATCTAAAAGAGCTTTACAGTAATACGTTTTTCATTAAGTCGCTCTATGTTCATTATTTTGGTATACATTTCCGACGCCTCTCAGTGTACAGAACGACACGCTTCAAATAAAATGAATCGACGTATCAAATTGATCATCAACTTGTCCTCGAAAAGTTATAATAATGCGATAGGTGATTGAGCAAGGGTGGTCGGGGAGTTATCCATTTACAGAAAGTTATATCAGTTTTATTTTCTTTTAGCAGTCTCGGGAAACGTTCGTCGCTGATCGTCACAGTCGCTTCCCCCGCTCGAACGAGCGTCTTTCGAACCCTACCGTAAAATAGACGCGAAATGTGATAAATGGAAAACTCTTTTTATTGTCGGGGCCCCGAGCGCGTTACGTTATGGGTCGACTCCACTCATCCCGCCCGCGCCCTCGCTTTCCCGGCCCGTCTTATCAAGTTTTCTTATATCCTAGTTACCGCTCAATTTCGTGAGCCTTATATAAAAAGCTTTTCCTCCGTTCCCCTCTTTACAAAGGAATTGCTCTTAAGGTATCTCATACGCGAGTTGATATCACTTAAGTACGCATGAAAGCTTAGGATTTTTTGCTTTATTAAACAGGTGCGTCGTATTCAACTTACCCTGAAATAAACATGTATGTCTCTTGCACAGGGTATTACGCTGCTTCAAGACGCAGGCACGTCGGATGACAGCGGCCGAGCGTCAGAAAGACTAACGGGTAGTTCGGTGGCGCCTCGCGATCCCGATTCCTCCCGCGACCGTCTTAGTGACGTAAGTAAAAAAATCTTACATCACTTCAAAACAAATTGTGATAAATTGTGTTGCTGCGCTATTAACTATTCCCAAATTATAAAGCTGGCGTCGAACTTTCAGCGCATAACAAAGCAACATACTTTCTGGAAGCATCCCCGTAAATGTTACCTTCCTTTAAAGAAACACTTATGAGAAAACTTCTTACCGTGAACGAGCATACCTCGCATTCGATCAGTTTACTTTGGGTCGCAAATATCGTCTCTGGTTTCGTGCCTCGCTTTATAACAAAGAATATCAACTGTCAGTGTACACCAATGTGCATGTATGAACTACACTTAGTGTTGTGATCGTATTGAGTGTTAGATTGTAAATTAAAATATAAAGTATATCTGTATAATGTTGTCTTCTATTTCGTTGCGTTAATTCCTGTCTCTCCTAAGGAAAACCGTGTCTAATTATAGAGATATATAATGTCAAAGCAAAATTTAACACCTAGCTCATACGGTACTTAGATTGTTTGCATGTCCAGGGAGAGACGGGACACACTTCACCATCCTTAGTCGCTCCAATCCACTCATATGTTCGCTTTCTCTCTCCTGCCTACAGGCCAGTAGCCGCTGTAGTTCCGGAAAGGGCTATATCGTGAGTATATTCATTGATGTCCGTGTTATATAAATAAATTGCGTGTTAATATTTTCTCTGGTTCTGGTAAACCTTGCACGACTATCGCTAAATAATAGTTTTTTTTTCTTCTCAGTTTATTGCATGTTCATTATATAAGATTACAAGACCCAATTAATTTATATATTCTTGTAAATGTTGCGACATAAATAAAATGCATAAATTAATTGTGAAAGTCCCCCTCCAGTCAGTTGGAAGAGATATGTGTACCATGTAATAGCAATAATTCTCTATTACTGTGTGCAAATGTATCCAGATCACGCAACACACATAGACCCTGTTCGATATTCGGCGCGTATCGCAGCTAAATCACGAGATTTGTCGAGGCGGTGCCTCTCCGTACTACATAACATTACCTGCGTCCTGAATACTTCATGTTGTGTATTTATTTGAAATTGTAATATCTCCGCCTGATCCCTTGTTGTCTCCCCCGGCGCGTGAACTCGCCTCGTAAATAACGCGTAACGTATTCGTCGATTTTATGTAACGATAATAGTCTTCTTGTCCCATATGAATTGGACCTTTCCGAGATTGCTCGAATTGAATGAGTAGTTATGACATCTCATATCAATTACTAACTTCTTCCATCATTGCTTCAGGGATTTCATTAGATAACTTGGTAACAACTACCTATTATGCACTAAGTACTTACTTTTGGAAGCAATAAACGCCTTTGAAATAAACTAAACTACTTTGAAATAAAATAAACTGCCCATTAATTTCCTACTATTCAGCTACAGCAGCGCAGGTCATCTCACAAGATGAGAGGCATTTATATAAACCCGTAATATAGTATTATCTTAATTTCAATTAACTTTGAAGATAAGCTGCACGCTTTAATGAGGTGTGAGTTGTTTTCCATCAAGTAAACTAATTACATTATACAAGTTATTGACAGTACCGTTCGACATTAACATGCATGATTTATGTTAAGTTCCTTTATTATGATCTATTCAACAAATATTTTAAATGAAGTTTTTCTCCTTTTGCAGTGTGATAGTGAAGGCGACGATGACAAGGCAAGTACATTTATATTATTATTAATTTTACAATCTTCGCAGTTGATGTTTCTTAACGATATTTACGAATCGCGTAAATTAATTAAACCAGTTTCACAACTCCTCGACTCTTTGAGAGTTGGAAAAGTTGAAACAGAGCGTTGGAAATAAATGTCCGTGTAATGTAAGTGGCGAAGTTGCTCGTTCCCGGTTTATTACCAGACGGACTCGCTTACGGAGTGATTAATCTCTCGAAACCGGGACGCCCCGTGTCCTAAGCACCTGTTTACTGAATTGTTTAGTTTAGTCCATAGTTATTTTCGTAAGCAGGTAAATTGTCTAATTTATTTACGACTTATATTTTGCCGCCTTTGGCATTCTAGGATTATTTTTTTGTGTCATTCGTCGACAGTTTAACAAACTCGTTCAATGGCATATTACAGCAATTTTCGTAATGATTTCCTGAACATATAATACCTATCTACCTACTTGAATTAATTTATCATATGTTGATTATTCCCTCTTGTTATGAATGATTTGCTATGGGTCAATAAATTCTAAACACGGGTATGTTCTGGATATAAATTCAGAATCTCAGCTACGGTGAAATGTTGAGTAGGTGTAATATGTAATTCGCTTTGTGCTCGGACTGTGCAGGCTCTAGGGGCTTAACTAACTCGTCAACAGGTTGTGAAATCCAAGTCAAAAGCCGCCTGGGTTTGAGCGTAGCGTAGAGTAAAGCGCTCTCCGACGCGTGTCGACGCGCCAAAGGGCTGATTACGCTTCGTGTCGCTATGTTCAGTAATTACTAGTTTGGCGCACTCTGAAAGTGGCCGTAATTAAATTCACAACACTTCCGACTTTGCCGTTACGTTACTAACTAGTACTAAATTGTATATTGGCAATTTGACCTAGTAGAGATGTTAATAATTCTTGCTGGTAAACACTCTACCTTCTACAAGATATGTTATTGAACTTGATACTTTGACTGATACTTTTTATATTGTAGGAATTAATTTTGCTATTTTCGTCCTTAATTAATAGTAAAATAGAAAGTTTCTAGTATGTTCTACCATTTTCATTGATTAGTTCTTGAACATTGGTATGTAGTTTAGATTTAAGAATTAAGAAACACGTGTATCATGATTTTATAAAATTTAAAGGCCTAATATACAAAATCGGGGATGAGAGTTGTATAAAAAATACATCTCAATATCTCCATGAACGAAGTCGCGGGAAAAAAGCTATTTCATAATATCTTTATAGTCACAGATGATCATAATAAACTATCGTCTCATTAATATCATTTATGATAACAACGGTTTAACAAAACGTAAACTTGTGAGTATAATCAGTGGAGGCAGTATTTGTTTAAATCTGAAAGCTTAAAGACTGATAGCATTGTTGGGAAGCGGCCGCAACCCCGGTCCGTCCGCGTTCCCCTTAATCTAATTATCTGGCCGCTTCGCTGCCGACTCCGGCTGAAATCCCCCCACCCTCAATTTCTCTCAATTTTCTCTCCACCGAGAGAACTAAGTATAAAAGTGTTTTATTAAGCAATCCATCCCCCTGATGTTAAATGGTTTCTCAGATTTTAAACGAGTTTTTGATGTAAAACTTTTACCATGTGAATGTTAGTCGTAAGTCGTGACTACTCTAACTTGGCTTCACAAACAGTTTAGGATAAATTTATGATTAATTTAAGCAGATGTGTTTACATATATAATATCCGGCCACAAGTATAATATTTTAAAACGTGAAGATTAACGATAATCCGACATGATGTCGCAATATTTTTTTTTTTCTCGCTAGTTCATAATGTCTATAAATTTATTATCACGGTCTGATAAATAGCAAATATCAACGTGGTCCACGTTCGCCCACGAATCTTTCATAAATCGTGTTCCATTTTCAATTCGCTATGAAAAGTTGTTACGTACCTACCTAATTAATTTTCCCTGACGTCAAACATAATAGAATATGAATTTGTTGGAATTATGGCAGTAAATGGATGTCTGAGGACTCTAACGAGGAAATCAGTCTTGTAGACTGTTGCAGCGTAGTCGTTTAATTAAATTATTCTGTAAATTGACGGCGCGCGGAGCATATTGCTTGGATCGACGTATAGGTGAGAATTTTGTTGGGCAAGATCGGATTCTGTGGTAGCGACGGTAGGTGGCAACGCCCGCTACACTTACCTAGAGAGCTCAACTAACTCGATCCGATTCCACTCAGGCTATTTGCACTCCGAGTTCAATTATGCCTCCACTTTGATATGCAAATCCGGTCGCGTCTGGCTAATTACGTAGACGCTCCGATAACATTGTTTCAAACGTCAACTTACCGAAACTTTTGCTTGCCGTGTAAACAACTGAAACCTGATTCAATTTAATTTCGAAGAAAGCGCCATTGTGGCCAATAAATAAATTGAACTTTCTGAAAATACTGAGAGGTTATGAATAGCTGGAGCATGAATCTGTGCAAACTTCCCGGACTTGGTAAACTCTGTTATTAGCTCAGTAGTAACGGGAGTCAGCAACTGGCAATGCAGGCGGTGCGGTGGACCGACCCGCCCCCGCATAACCACAGTTTGTCGGTTGCGCATTCGTACAACTTTTCCTACCGTTCATGATTTAGTTCTTCTTCGTTTATACAAAATTAGATAACAATAGATAATAATTTATGGCGCTACCCACACAATAATCTATATGTACTTACGCATTCTCTCAGTAAAGTATTTAAATCGATGAAACACATGAAATAATAAAAATTGATGATATGAAAAAATGGCGATCCCATTCTAATAGTTATCTATAGCACATATATAAATATAGCCAGACAACGCCTACTCATCGTCGGTACCAAAACATCGTGATTTAGAAAGTCTTCAATTATCATTTTTTACAAATAATATTTTGTTCAGTATTTGTTAAAATATGAATTAAACAACTTACGGGAGCAGTTGTCTAGACAGAAAAGCTCATCATCATTCATCGGGTGGATATCACTTCTAGTCGATTTGCGCGGGTGGCCTTTTGAAGCGGCCCACAATCTGTGCGAACACACCAAGGGTGGTACCGGCACATTAATAAGCTCATGAATACTGATCAAGTGCTAGCCCTAGGTGTTATTTAACTTTGCGACGAAGAAATCACTTACCAACAAAGTTATGACTCATTTACACTGGTATTGTCGAACACTTGTATAATCTAATCCAATTTTGGGTGGTTTGTCAATGGATTGAAGTTTTCATTAATTTTATTAAAATGCGCCATCTGGTTATTTTTCTTTTATACTCACAAGCTTCGAAGCTATGTTATATTCATTTATAATTTAATACTGTAGCTATACAAAATACGTATGGGTTTCATATTTCGAAAGCTGCAGTAGCGCGTGCCACTTGTCTGATTTTTACCTTACGCAATCCGAGCCACATTGGACATGCCAGTACAAAAAAGCTCGAAGTGACGTAAATTTCTCGACAAATCTGGCTGTTGAAAGAGATTAAACTTATGTCTACACGATCAAGCAAAGCCCACAGTCTCAGTTAATTGGAAGAGCTTCTTTCGTTTGGTGTAATATTTTACGGCGGTTGGGTGCCGTCGCACTGCCACGGTAACAGCTAAACGATCTCGTTCCTACACACCAGTTTTCTTTAATGCTCTCTCTCCATGGGCGGACATTTACGGCTCCTTTATACAACTCGTTTTAGAAGCAACAAGAAAATAATTTAATCTACTTCACGAAATCGGAACCATAAATTTGTTTTTCAACGTTATCTTAATCGCTACTTCTCTCTTTTATCATCTTTTAACTTTGGAAGTTAACTTTTTTAACTTCTCAAAAATCTTTTTATTTTAATTTCATTCCCTTTGTGAAAAAATACCTTTTGAATCACGAAATCAGCAATTACCTACGATGAAAATTTTATTTGATTTACGACAAAGTATAGAATCTTTTTTACCAAATTGTGTCTATTTGCCTATTCTTTTTGTTGTTTGAAACGTAGGATCAAGGTTGTATGAAATAGTCGTGTAGATAATTAGTGTTAAAATGTGGTTGTCGGTCAAGTGTCGCGTTCCCACATGTACCGCAATAAATCGCCCGCACCCACGACGGCTCTGCGGCACGCGAGATAAGGGTCACCGCAACACCATTAAGAACTACAATGTCACACTTCCACCTATCGACTACATAAACCCTTCACCGCCCACCTCATGCTTTATTACTATCGACTTACCGACATTTTATTAAACCATCGACAATATAAACAACACTCGTTTTTTATTAAATGCCACTGTAATCACAATAAACTAACATAACTTCGTGATTAACATAATGTATCTAGAATGTTCTACTTTTGTCTTGTAAACGAGCATAAAGTGAAAGAACAAATTGCGAGTTTCCCCAGTATTTTCCTCGCTCGGAAAAATATATGTTTTATTAAAGCTCGGCATTTCCGAGAGCTAGGCAGCCCTCGGGGCGGGGGTGGCGGCCGGGCCCGAGGATGGGCCGGGGGCGGCGCGCCACTGTATAACAGACAGTAGAGGGGTATAAAACATATTTACGCGCCTATAAAGTACTCTCGTACGCTCGCTCTCCACCATTTTCTTTTGTTCCTCGCTCGCAGCCAATGATAATGCGTTCTCCCGTTCGGTTAAACTTATTTCGCTGTCGTCTTATCTGGCTTTTCTTCGGCACTTTTATTTATAACCGAAGTGGTGAAATGTAACAACGTGAATTATAAGCGGTTCTGGTTTCAGTTTGCCTTTTGACATCTTGTTGTATTTTTCCTTTAAACATTCGCATATTTTTGTTACAAGGTTAAATAATTATTTTATTAGTCTGTACGTTTTTGTGGGATTAGCAGCAATGACAATTCCCTTCTTCTATTCGAAGGGGACAATCTTGAAAATATACGTAACACTAATATCATTAACAAAGTATAAAATCTTGTATGTATAAGTTCTCAGTTGCCATAATGTTACCTTAGTAGATCCAATAGAATACCAGTGTAAATTTAACTAAAGGAAAGTGTAAGGTGTGCTATTCAGAACGAAAACGGACGATGTCAGAGCCTTAACAGCAAAACGAGTTGCATCTTAATGCCGTACAGTTTCACTTAAAGCAGAAACCTCTTGAATAGGTGAGAGGGTGTAATAACAGGAGTCCTTTTCTCGCTATCCGTTCGAAAACTCCTCCATTCGCCAACTTCTACTGAGATTCTTATTACATAGTTCGTGTCGCGCAGCAGCTTGAGATAGCTAAGATCTAACTCGCAATATCGTAAACTGAACCTTAGCCGGTAGACACCCTGTTTCCTAATCCGATGGTTTGAAAAATATTTACTTTGCACGGAGAAATATGCTCATATCACAGACCCAAATAAAACAAAGTCTTATTTAATTTTTTTATTGTATTCTCTAAACATCTTTCTGAAAAATATTGTTGCTATTTTCGCGCGCAGGACAAAGAGGCGTCGTCAAAGGGCCGTAATCATCCGTAGGCGAGCGAGTGTTAGCACTCGACGCGGGGTCGAGATATCTCTCGACGGATCAGCAGCTCACTCGGGATGCACTCTGCGATTCCGTTTGTCACTGCACCCGACTGCGGTCTGAGCTCTCGCTCTGATAAACGCATGTCAACGTGCTTTGAATACGGTGCGCGCTTAACCAATGTCGCTCAAGGGGCTCGCTGCTACTGACATTCATATTTATTTATAGGATCGGTATCTTCCGTTTCATTTCTATACATTTCACAATGAAAATTCAAAAGGTAATCACAGGTATCTAATATATATTTTCCACTCTCATTTTTCTTGCAGATTACATTTTTAAATATAAATATAAAAAAATACATTTAAAAATATAAAAAACTGTTCCAAACCGTCATCTGGAACAGGGTCTAAGCTACCAGTGGTCAAGACCCAGAGAGAGGAACTTCCTCATTATGCGTGCCGTCTCCAGAAGTACTGCCCTCTGCATTTGTCCCTTGATCGAGCTGTCTAACGCGAGCCCCTTCAGTAGTTGTAGCATGTGCGCCAAAACTAGACGTATGTCACGGAATATCTTGCTTTTGTCTCTTTCTTTCGTATGAATTTAGACAGAGAGCGAGCGAGCAAACCCGTTTTAAAGGTCTAGTCTTGACATGCATGCTAACACCACAGATAATTATCGAGGCTCTTGGCTAATAAGCCATGGTTGGAAACGACTTGTAATGAAACTCTGGCTGTTCAAAGCGACATATTTTAAACGATCGTACGGGGCGGGCAGCATACACAACACGTTAGCAAGATAAGCCGGCCGGCTATTTGCACGTCGTCGTCGTGCGCGCCCCGGCACCGGCCGTAATTAGCCGGCCGCAAACTTCACCCGGAACGCGGCGTGAACACCCCGCTACATGGACATATGCCACCGCAGTACGTAAATACAGGCCCCTTGATGCCGATGAGCTTTGTTCCTTTTGTGCTGGACGTTTGCGGCACGTCCAGTATTTTCACTGAACTTATTCTTTTAACTCGTCTACGTGAGCTCTACTTCGACTATAGATAGAGCGGACACTTACGGCTGAGCCTTGGACCAAGTACATCTTTGTTTCTTTTGTATCTACATAAATCTTAATTTCAAAGCTTGAGTAAATTGCACAACTGTAAACTTGGTGAAGATAAAGTTTTAGTGCGCTCGTTATTTTTGTCGTAAATAGCTCTAGGTATGTGGTTAGCGCTATTCAGGAACTGGAATAAACAAACATTGTATATGACAATAATGCGACTAAGCCGCGGAACCGACGGACCCCGCCAGTCTTGTTTTACCACCATTAATAATTCGCTAACTTTGCGACAACGGCCAATTTATATATTCCGTCTGGAGTGAAATTTCCGAGAATTATTATAAAGTAATCTAAGTTAGTCGAGACATAGAGAGACAGGGGTTGACAGTTGTTAAATATCCCACAACCGCTTTCCTATGTTACTTTAATCTAGTAAATGAATTACATTACGTTCAAGATGGACTCTCTTTAGAACGTCCGATAGCTCAACTATTAATTACTTCAGTTATTAATGATTTTTGGGTCAAATAACAATTAAATAATGTGAAGTCACTACATTTCTAGTAGACATGGTTTAATTTAGCCCTGCAACTAATTCTAGTTCTTAAAAAACATTATTCAACCTAACTAATTTTGTGTAAAAAATATTCTGAACTCTTTCTGAATATTATTGAGTCATTCTTCGTAATTATAAAAAAAAAACCTTCGCGCCGTGTCATTAAAATGTGTAACGCATAAAATCTATAAAGAGATTAAATCAACGTTTATAAATGAGCGCGCGAGGAAACCGGTGAAGCGCGCGGGCTGCCGTGTAATATCGTGAGTGAACATTCTCGTCAGATCATATAAGGTTTTTGTTCACGACTTGTTTACTTTTTTCCTTCTCTGCCATTGAACCACTCGTTTATGTCGCCATCTGCTGAATCGAATTATCATAGCATCGCGTTTTTGTACACGCGACCTGTCCTATCTATCTGCACATATATCTTAATCACAACAACTTTATAAAAATGTTTCTTATCAATCGTATTGTAAAGAATCAGATTAAAAAGGTAGGTATTTAATGGTCATAAATTCTTATTCAATAAGGTATTGACAAATACCTCGTTTTAGACTTATTTGTGCCTACTTTTTTTGCAAAGTTTTACTTGATCTCTTGCAGAGCGGCGCCTGCGTGATTTCCTGCAAATTATAATATGTAATCCACTCAATAATAACTGTTTATCTGCTAAGGATAGAATATACTGAAATATATCAAATGTTTATATTTAACGTTGAGTCATAAATAACTTTCCTAATCGATGATGCCGACACGCCGCTCGCCGCTATCGTTCCGATCTTACTCAACTCCCACGCCTACGAACACGGCTACCGTTTATAGTAATTTGTCGTCCAAGCTTGGCACTTAATTATCTTGATTGATATACTTTTTTATCTAGTTTGTTAAGTATTTAATAGATTTAAAATATAGATTTTTTTTTATTATGTGTCATGGAATGTATACGTGTCGAAGAGATTACGCATGTTGTAAACTCTGAAGTAATATTGTACGACACTTTAGTGTTGGTCGCGTCGTATTATTTCCCTCTTTATGCCGGCAATGCGTCGACCACTTTGTTGTTTTATACTTCGTCTCGGAGCGACTTCATGCATCGCCTCATTGCTCTTCACCGTTTCGCTTAGTTTCCCCCCCTCTCTATTTTCAACTCACGTTACTATGTAAATTTATTTTGAAACTGGCGATCCGCTAACATAAATCCGCTAACAATGTTTACTTACGTTCCTCAATGACATTTGCTATTAGCATAACTTATACTTCAAGTTGTTTATTAGCCAATTAGTCGAATGTGCTCCCGTCGCGTCGCGTCGTCCCAAAAAAAAGTGAATGCACACAATAAACGAACAATAAATCATAGACTGCGCAATTTGTTTGACAATTTGAGTAGATATAAAATAGGATTGCGAAAAACGTAATAACACAAGCCACCCACAATTGTCGGCGCCCCGTTTACAAACGCTCAGAAACAAACTACATTTTTATACGGAGAGCAAACAAAATGAGTTAGCGGTGCCGTAGCGTCGCTTTTCCCTCTGTTCCCAACGAGCGAGCTTGAAAATTCGCTTTAATACCTTTGTTCTACAGAGCTTTACAGCTCTCATGTTTCGCAGAAATATTTTCCAAGCCCAGGTTTACTTTATGTGCGAATATTCTGCATTCCATTTCGTTCCTTTCAAATAACTTGTTTTATTCTAATTGTTTACCTGCTCTTGATTCTAACAGAGCCTAATTAACGGATTATATTTGTCTATCTTTTCTTTGGAAGTTATTGATAGTGGTTGAACATCGCTATACTATGCAAATAAGTATAAAAGTATTATAGATTTAGTTATTGTTAATAATTTGATAGATATACCGTAAACGTCGGGAAAATAAAATAGTAAATAAACGCGATAAAATCCGTAAAATAGTTTAATTTCAATATACCGTAGGTATTAAAATAATATCATAAATCATGAACCAAATCTGACAAATCAGTTGACTAAATGTTTAAGGTATGATCGCTCCCATTGCGGAATTAAATAAAATGATAGAACCTCCCGGTTGAGTTTATTCATTACATCCCGCCGCGGGCCGGGGGCGGTAGGGGCGGGTGGGTGCCCCTCCACTCGCTTTATGGATATAACCTCGACGAAATACCCCTAAAATTGCACTGTTTTTATTACGTTCCCTGTTTATCTCTTTCGGTTTGTTGCTCTTTTTTACGACGTTATTATTTTATTAGTGAATAGAACTACGATAAATATTAGTTAATTATGATTTAGTGACTATTAATACATTCAATGATACTTAAGTTACATTGTTACTTATTCTAAACGCATAAGTAGTTTATTTTTCGATTGATAATATAGTGCATATGTTACCAATCCATCATGATGTTGGGATTTTACTTTTATACCTATTGGTGGATTCACTAAATAATTCAGTTAACCTAAATTAATCGGCTATTGTAGTATTTTAAGCAATTAATTTATCTAACAATTAAGATCCATAAATCAATAGATAATTTACCGTAACACGGCGATGACAAGTTGAAATATCTGGTGTGATTTTTCTGTATCATTAAATGAAAACATTGTTTGGATGCCAAATAGTTCTCGAGAGCGATAAAACAAAGCGGCTGGCAAACGACCAAGTCCCGTAGAGCGACACGAGTGGATGGGCGCGCGATTTGCAGCGCGAACACCGGGCACTATCGTCATGAAGCCACGTCTCTCGCCTCCCGCCTCAGATTTGCACGGATACGTTTAAAACGGAGCTGCCAGATCGCAATTACACTCCCTTTGCGCTTACGAAATGCGTTATGTATGACATTCAATTCAATTTGCGCACAAAGACCGCGTCGAAATACTCTCTCTCTTTTTGACCGAATCCTCTTATGCAACGCATTGTTGGCAAAATAACTCGTATTGACAACGTACATTTTGACGTTACTGTTTAGAAAAGTGTATTTGTTACTTTGTATGTTACAAATTGTGATTGATTTGTGTAACTAGTAAGTGACAGATAGTATTCGGGCTCTACCTTGTCCACTTTATTGGCAGTCCGAGGGCAATGGAGAATGTCGGACGTGTCCACCTGGCTCGTGGGCAAGCGCATATCACCGCAGCTCTTTGAAGTAACCGGAATGTCAGATGAGTCGTATCGAGCTGATGATAAACAAACAAAAGAAACTCGTAATGTAATTAACCTACATAATTAAGTGGTGCTACTAATTGTTCGCCTCGTCTCCTCTATTATAAACTTGTTAAATTATGTGTTTAAAAAATGATGCGCCACCCGAGCCTATTAATTATGCTTGAATTAAACACAAACAATATTGTGATCAGATAACTATAATAAAATGAGTGTCTGTCCAATCTACATCGTTAATTACGTTTATAATTTTATATTATAAAACATTTAGAAATATTATACAGTGAGGTTAAGTCGTTGTTAATTAATTTAATCCGAGCGAGGTGAGGCTCGATTAGCGGAATAAATTGGGCTTGCGGCGGGCGCAATCCCCGGCGCAGTAAACAGCGCCGACAACAAAGGCAGCTCGGCAGTCGCCCCTGCGAGGGAAACGCGAGCTTAATGCTCACTCATTATTTATTCACATCTATAACGAGATTGTCAGTGCTCCCCTTCCCCGCCTGCTTCCAGCTGGGCTGCTTATTTGTCTACTTGTACGCTCGCGTCGAGGAAGCCATATTATTTACTCTTACTTTCACCGTTTTCTAGAATAATTTTACGTCACTTTCGAGTTATAAACTTATTACAATTCCCCTTTCAGTTATTTTCCATGAAATGATTGCACTTAAAATCGTAAACGTTCAACCCTCGCGAACACCGCGCACGTTGCTGGGTTTATTGAAATAATATTTTCCATCATTCGAAACGAAACGTCTGTTTTATTTGCATACACTGATATTTTTCGAGCAGGTACTCGATATGAGACTGCGCTCACACAATGAGCTCTCGTAAATATAACATCCAATATTTGAAATGTACTTTACTTATTAGTAAGTATCGATCCTACTTATATTTTGAATACATATTACTAGGAAATATGATGATTTCAAAACTTTTTTTTAATGTGTTGTGTTGTTTTATTAATTTAATAAAACATTTTTGCCCAGAATTCTTTCGTAGATGTTGCATTAAATTTACATGTTAAATTGTATATTATTTTTGGAAATTATAATTGCCTCTACCAAAATATCATATATATACATTTCTAAGTTAAGTTTTCCTCGAAGAAACTAATTTATTAAATACCAAAGCCTTTGCCAAAATAAGTTAAAAAAAGTATTTAACAGCGTAACCGATACACATACATTTTTAAATATTACAAAAGAATGTGCACTTTTTATCTCGATACAATTATCATAACACATTCCGTATTATATACTGGTACCTTATTTTATTGAACATAAGTTATTCGTAATACGTGTTGTTATAGCAAAACTTACTCAAAGGATATGAAAAGCGATGGAGCACCTGCAAACGGCTAGATAATGCTGTCAGATAGATACTCGGCGAACGCTCGTTGAAAATTTTATGTCGCATCTCGTTGCGTCCTCCACTGCATCCCCCGCATCTGTAATTCTGCACCCTCTTAACACTGTTACTATCGACTTACGTACCGTATAGTTCATGTTAGGTACAGCTTGTATGTAATTTTCAAATGATTCTCGATTCATTCAATAATATGTATCTCACAAATTAAATATTTAACTGTTTTTATAACAACTTTCCACGAACTTATTCTGTATAACAAAAAGCAAATTGATACAAGGTTTTTTTGTAACTTGGGGATTTGATCTTTGATTGTAAATATTAATATTAAAGAATGTATTGACCTGAAGTAAATATTGTATAGCAATTGTTTTCATACATGATGGAATTGTTCTCTTATTACACGTAATTCAGTGAATACAATATAACATTTAACGTAAATGTCACTGACGTCTGATTACCTAGACGTGTTTCTAATAGGTACCTATTTTGCCTCATAAAAACGAAAGCTAGCTGCTAAAGTATGTGGTTTCGTTTTTATTGTAGAGTAGGTAAGTACTGTACGTTCAGCGAGATTACTCCAGCTGTTGAGAAATCCCGAGTAGCGCGCGCTCTTTTGTGTTGGTGCAGCTTCTTCGTTTTCCGCCTACCCTTGTTCTTTATTTCAAACACTGATTGTAACCGTAACTATCTACATGTATGTGTTGACCACAGACTTTTAATTCGATACTTAGTCTATAGTTTTGATTTAAAAGATATTTTTGCTACACAAAAATTGTGTGCATTACGAATACAGTCGGATATCGCTTCCTCATTATTATTCCGATTGGGCAGACAACAGTCACATTTGTATGTCTTGTGCGTTACTTGCAGCCGCTTTGTTATGTGTGTCCTCATCCGTTCCGTAGAAACACTTTCAAATATTTCGCCGGCGCTTTCTCTTTTACGATATTTGCAGCCTCAAACAACTACGTAACTATTCCAGTAGGTAACTCATGATACTCGAAAGCTAAATAATCGAGTCCTACTTATCCATCCACTACTATCTACTAATTCTAATAATCATTTAGATTTACACAATATGCCCACAAGAAAGCAATTCAACAACACGTTTACCGCAAATTGAATGAGGCTCGAATAAATCCCGCAGTCGTTGTCTGACTCTCAATACCGGCACATACATACCTATCTCTCGTTCGTATTTCTCTCACCCTTGTTTGACGTTATTGGGGTTTCGTTCACTATTGTCATATGCCATTGATATTTTATTCCAATTCTTTACTCTTTCCTCACATGTTACCCAGTTTTTATTGGGGTCTGCTTGATCATTTAGTTTATAAAGAAATACGATTGCTCTCTTTCCAAGATCCTACCCGTTGTTATATACATTCATTTGAAATGGATGAATATTAACATGCAAAAAAACAACAAGATAAAACGAAAATTTTACCCGACGACAAAAATTAAGGGTCGGAATTGTTGCTCGATCGTTATCGAAGGCAGTCGAGGGCCCATTTGCCCTCCTTCATTAGAAGCGGGGCAAATAGCGATCCCTAAGGTTCAACCGTCGTAAACCGAGCACTCTAGTGTATCGTAAGTGTTAATTACTTTTGTCACTCCGCAAGCGGGCGGTTAACAAATCTCTCCATTACATAATTCCGCCGCTGAGTACTGTAATTTACATCGACTGACGCAACATTGTTTGGATAATAAATTATTATGCCTTGGAGCGTTCTTAACGGGCGGCTTAATCGATAAGCGTCGTTTTTATTGCACCATTAACAAGCAGCGCGAGGGACGGAGTGATTTCAATCTCAGTAATCAATGCCCGTAACGCAATGAAAGAAACCTAATTGGTACTAGAATTACTAAACGTTTTGCCTCACTATCGTCGTTTGAAGATATTTACTTTAATAATGCATTCTAATTATATATATTGAAATTAAACTATTTTACGGATTTTATCGCGTTTATTTACTATTTTATTTTCCCGACGTTTCGGCTGCTTTACAGCAAACATGGTCACGGGGGGACTGAGGTGTTAGACGCCCTGATGTCATAGTTAATAACTGGGTACCCTCATATTTAGTTGTTGTTTGCGGTCCGATCCACGCAGAAAGTGCTTACGGTGTCCTGAGGTCTTGCAATGGTACACTTGGTTTTGGATTTAATCATATATTTATCATTTTATGCCCCAAATGGATTATGAGCTAAGATCAGTTCATATGTGGGAAATCCATTTACAACGGCACTTTTATACTGAATAATACATTATAGGTTTTTGATGAAAACGCTATACATTTCTAAGATAATCTCTTGTGACAAATCAAGTTGAATAATAAAATCAAAACATTTTAAATCTGGTTTAATAATGGATATTCTATTTGGCCTTAAAAATGTAAGCTCGTATTTTTATATTGCTACCGAAACTGGGAATACGAGAGGAAAAAATAAACATGATGGCTGTCGCAAGCGAGCGAATTTCCGGCTCACTGCCGCCCGTTCGGGACGTTTCAATTTTATGAAATATGAAGTTTTGCCCTCTGGCTCGTAACAATCGATTCACTACCATTTATCATGCGAAATTGAATGCAACTTAACCAAAAATTTGGTGTATAACTATTGATTACTTTTTTATATTACATCTAATTACTAGAAAATGTACAGAATCAGAATATTTTTTATTCATATAAACCAATACAGGCACTTATGAATCGTCAATAAATAATAAAAATAGTAGCTCTACCACCCATTCGGAATGCATTTCCTATGGAGAAGAATGGGCAAGAAACTCCATGGTTGCTTTTTTAACCGACGAAAAAAAAAAAAGGAGGAGGTTCTCAATTCGACGCGTATATATATATATTTTTTTTTTTTTTTTATGTATGATCACGCATATCTCCGGCGTCACTAAACCGATTTCGAATTTTTTTATGACGTTTGCTAAGGAATTCTTCGAGGGTGGTCCCATTTTCAAAATATTATCAGAAATTAACCCCCTTGGGGGTGAAATGAGGGGTTGAAGGTCACATAATTTAAAAATTATTTTTTGATCGACTTGAAACTTTGTATATGTGTTTTACATATAAAATAAAGAAATACGTGTTTTAGGAATTTTGAAAAAAAAAATGTATAGGGTGTGAAATGGGGTGATAAAGTTTGCATTCTTTTTTATGTATATCTCCGGCGTCACTAAACCGATTTCGATTTTTTCTATGACGTTTGCTAAGGAATTCTTCGAGGGTGGTACCATTTTCAAAACATTATCAGAAATCAACCCCCTTAGGGGTGAAATGGGGGGTTGAAGGTCACACAATTTCAAAAATATTTTTTGATCAACCTGAAACTTTGTATATGTATTTTACATACAAAATAAAGAAACACGTGTTTTAGGAAATTTGAAAAAAATAATAATTAGGGGGTGAAATGGGCTGATAAAGTTTGCATTCTGGACTATATCATATCTTCGGCGTTAGTGAGCCGATTTCGAAAAATCTTTTTTTGTTTAATACGGATAGTTAACAAATATCGAAACGATGGGATGGAAAGGGTGGAGGGGATGAATTCCTTTTTTGGGCTGTTATGAGGTGCTAATACTTGCATCTTTTTACAAAATAGATACTAAATTCGCCTTCAAAAACTTACACACTAAAAACACTAAAAAGTTACAAATAACCTTATAATTCATTACATTTGTAGTCGGTGCCAATTCATGTGTGTATTTGCCTAGTCTGATATAGATTGGCACCTACACCATGATATACCTACGCCCACGTGGACTTTATTTGGAATTATACCCATTTTTAACCAACGAAGAAAACAGAAGAGGTTCACGTTTCGACACGTATTGGTTAGGGTATAACTTCGAAGTTGGTCCTATATAAATTAGGAATAAAAATCCTACCCGAAAGGTGGGAAAATAGGGAGAGATTTATTGTTAATTCTCAAATTTTAATGCTGAGTTGTGTATTACAAAAAAACAAACAGTAGATTCAGATTAAGTAGTAGATTTTAGCCACAAAAAAATATAAAATAAAAACTTTTTAACAAAAAATTAAACCGCCGAAAATTTTAAAAAGCAAAAAATAATATACCTTTTTTATTTAACCTTAATAACAAAGTTCTTAAACTAATATAAGTATACCTAAGTCATTTTGAGTCGGCGCCAAACAATTAATGAACAATAAATTTAAAGAAATAACCAAATGAAATTAACAATGCAACGTGAAATCTTCAGCGACAAACATTAACATTCCAAAAAATGTACTCTCCGTACGACCACTCGCACACATTGTGTATCGCTATCTCGCTGTATATTGCTGTCTCGCTGACTTAACTTCGTGAACGCTCGGCATTTTCCAGCGAAGGTGCGTGTCGCGCCGCGCCGCCGCCGTACATCACACTTTACTAAATTAATTAATTTGCTTGTTTGGCGCCGACTCAAAATGACTTAGGTATACTTACATTAGTTTAAGAACTTTGTTATTAAGGTTAAATAAAAAAGGTATATTATTTTTTGCTTTTTAAAATTTTCGGCGGTTTCATTTTTTGTTAAAAAGTTTTTATTCAAGTAAGGATTTACATTTTTGTGTTTTACTTAACTAACAATTATAATATAAAGTTAATGAGGCTATACATTCTCAAAACACAATTAAATCACTACACAAACTACGTATTGTACAAGATTTAAAGGTAGGAAGGAGGAGGAAAACGGGACAAATAGCTAAAATTTACTACTTTACTTAAGTACTTTGATTTAAGTTTTAGATCTATTATCTTTAAATTTGTATCGTAGTGGGTATGTTTAAGAGGTGGAACAATTAAATACTTATCTATCTATCAAATGGGACTACAACTGTCGATTTTTATTTTGAGCAGAATTCAATATCTATTCTGTATAAAAAAACAGTTCAGATCTCGAGACATTATCATCATCAATTACATAAACGTCCGCGCGAATATGTTGAACTCTATGTTGATTCAAGTTTTTCTTTTTTCGCCGTTTGGCACAAAAAGATTCATATCGTTTTAATTTCCCCTCGGTATTATAAGCTAATATTTTACGTGAGATCACAAATACCGAACAATAATAATCTGTTCCCGGGATGGGGAAGCTCTTACAAAATGTTTCTTGTTATTTATATTTATAGATGTTTTTTGCGAAACGTTACCGAAGACAAGATGAGATTTATTATTGCTTATCCCTTCTTCACTTTTTCTCTTTTAAAATAAGGGGCCTCGCGTTTTTCTTGCGGAATAAATGCTTTTAAATTAATATTTTGTGAGCGAAAGAAAGCTCTGTTATTACTTTTCTTACTCTCTTAGGTTAATTTATTGCCCGTTTAAATTTCCTACGTGGAATTGTATGTCTGTGTATAACTTCTGAATAATATACAAAATTTATAACGAATTATTAAATTGCATAAAGTTTATGTACCTGTATGTAATGATAAATTCGAGCGACAAAATAAATAATAACAGCCACACCGGTCAGTATAGCACTTATGAGATACTTCATGGGCAAGTAGATTAGTTTTTAGGGTTCCGTGCCCAAAGGGTAAAACGGGAACCCTCTTACTAAAACTTCACTGTCCGTCCGTCCGTCTGTCACCAAGCTGTATCTCATGAACCGTGATAGCTAGAAAGTTGAAATTTTACAGATGATGTATATCTGTTGCCGCTATAACAACAAAACAGAATAAAATGAATATTTAACTGCCATACAACAAACGTGATATTTTTACCATTTTTTGTATAGATAATGGTACGGAACCCTTCGTGCGCGAGTCCGACTTGCACTTGGCCAGTCTTTTTTGTAACTATTTGGGATTATTTTCTTTAAATATTTAAAGTAAAGTTTTAAGTAATAAACGGATAAAAAAAATTATTTAATACAATCTGAGTTAAGATAATTTTTTTTATTCCACAAGCAACACGTGAGGTCCTTATTGAAAATACCCACTACCCGGTGACTTGAGTTGATTATGGTTACCCTACAACGACTGCATTAATCGCAGTCGTAAAGCAATAAGTTATAAAACGAATATAAATAAATCGGTTTATGGCTGTTTTACTGCTTTTCGCGAATGTGTTATTGCTACGAACGGACGCGCTCTATGCGCCTGTTGTGTGTGGGTTCATTACGTATTCTGTTTCGTAGATAAGTGAAGTATGCCACAGCTTTTTAAAGTTTGAAAACTATTAATTAAATTTATATCGATGTGCATTAATTAAATTACATCAGCAAATCAAGCTCCTCAAATTCTACTCAAGTAAATTATTAAAGCTAAAGTCTAAAGTCATTTTACCAAAAAAGGTTTTGTTTTGACATCTTAGTCACATCCTCGTCCGTTACCATTGCAAAAGTGTAGAGCAGTCAGTGTAGCATATGTGTATCGAGGTGGTGTCATATTGGGCGGGCGGCGCGTGCGCGCGGCGCGGGGCGCGGGCCACGTCGGGCGACGGCCGGCTGCGGGCCGAACCGCACCGCCCGCATTCTCGCCCCGCACGCTGGGCGAGTTGCGCGTCTATATCGAATGCCCCCACTCTTTGTCTCAAATACGTTTCGCGGCATATGTTTATTTTTGTGCAGTCGAACCAATTAACCGGACTCGTATCGGATACTGTACCTTGGATTTCAGTGTCAACGGATTGCAGTGATACAAAGGAATTTTAGACAATCAGTGTATTGGAGTTTATGTAGTTTTTAAATAAAGTGTTCCATTAACAGTATTGGTGATAGATAAACCTTTAAAATTTGTGAAATATTGTGCCTAGTATATAATGAATGAATGATTTTGTTAAATGGTGATTTGTTTATCGAAACGTGGGAGTTTTCCACCGAGAGTCGACCACAGTTATCATAGTGAGGATCAAGGATTCGCTTAAGAGCAATGCAGAAGGCAGCAGCAAAAAAGAAAACAAGAAAAAAAAATGTAAACAAAAAACGGAAGCAGGTGCCTCGGTGACCAGCAAAAAGAACGAAAAAGCAAGTCCTGTTAAAGCGGTTAAGGAAAGTGTGAAAGTTCCGCCAACGAAGGATGAACAGGAAAAACAGGTAAAACAATCACGGTGATCCCAGATGAAGAGTTCTTTATTCGATGACCTCATTGATATATCTACGTAACATCGTAAAATATACTAACATTCATCGAAAAAACTTTCATAAACGCAGAATGTGTTGAATAACACCCAATACCTACATAATAAGTAGGTATATCTACGCTAATTTTAATCATACGGCGCGCAAACTTTATCGTAATTGCCTTACGTGACCGGGGATCGTTGCAGTTGCCCTGCGTTTGTTAGATTAAACAACAACAGAAATAATTCATTTTCCATTCATTTTACACATATTCGCATTGAAAAACAAATGGAATCTTTATTGCCGTCCGTCACGAACTAATAGTAAAACAAACTTTATTGTTGTACACGATAATAATTAGTTACAATTCCGGTTGAGTGTTTATAGCACTGGGAATGATGTAGGTTACTTTGATTCCACCTGCCTGTCAGCTGATTCAACGAACAGATAATATATTTTTTTATTACTTAATAAGGATATTTCTATGGCCATTTGTAATTATATAAACCTTGTTAATTTTATTTAATTAACGACTACGAAAAACGTTATACTCACCTCTCGAACTCTTCTATTGTTTCAATTATGGACCTTATAGGATGGGATACGTGCAGAGCTTAACGTATTAAAGTTATTCAGTCAGATTATTAGAATGTTCTCAATTATAATGTCTTACAAATCTATTGACTTGAAAGAGTTTATTTGTGTGGTGAAATGAAAAAAAGGACTATTTATTAAAATCGAAATACCTACATGGGTTTGATAGAGCAAAGAGATTAAAAGTTTGTTCTACTTTTTTATTATTTATATACTTTACTATATATACTTAGTTGATACGAAACTGTTGATACGAACCTATGGCATTGATTGAATAGATTAAAGTCTCGTGAATAATAGTATTTCCCTTTTAATATGGAACCTCAATGCTTGGCAGTCCCATTAGCCCTTGGAAGATAGGAACTCACGTATCATGTTGTAATGTTTGGTAAGCAAGTTAGCTATATCACGCACAACATAAAGTACGCGATACGGTTTTTTTTAATATGCGTACACTGCGCATTTGTTGAAAGGTCAATAGAGTCCGGTTGTTAATTTTTCTGACCATATTTTTCTACGTTATTAGAATTCGAAAAGTTGTAGAATGGGAACTTTTTGCCCTTTAAACTATTTGCACTATTTCAAAAAAGCCGATTGGTATCAAATATCAAGTATGCAAATAAATGAATAAGCAAGTAGATCCCTAGTTTTTCGTCTCATAATTGATTTGCCATTTAATAATGCCGCGCCTTAAGTATAAAGTTTTACGCTCTGAATCCACTTAGGTATGCGAATTTACTGGACGTTTTTTTTTAAATCTATTTACAATATAAATAAAGATTAAATTTCAGTGATAAAACAAACCCACGCGACCACGCATCCAAATTCGCTCGCGTCATTGATGACATTTCGTTGAAAAATGTGCTTTTTCCATGAATTAATAGGGTTCGTTTTGGTATTATCAAAAATCAAACTCAATTTTTTTTATTCGTGTTGGCCAAAAAGCACTTACAAATAGTCAGATTCTACCACCGGTTCGGAATGCTGCTTCCACTGAGAAGAGCCGGTAAGAAACTCAATGGTAACTCTTTTCAAAATGATAATTGCGAGTAATATTTGGAACCATTATATATGTATTCGTATTAGAACGTGTTTGTGTTATGGACCGTTATATTTAAAAACTTATACAACGCGTCGTTATTTCACATAATTATAGGCCAATTATTATGTTAATAGTTTACCAACACAATACCCAGTGGTAGTAGGTTCAATCACAAAATGATTGAAAAAAAAAAGTCACATAGCATGTTTTGAAAACTTTGCCTTAAACTTTTAAAAGTCAGACCAATAAAGAATGCAATAACTATTATCAAAATCTATTAGATATTAATACGAAAACTTTAATAATTGATGTAATTTATACAATTTTATTCTTTTGATTTGCATTTGAATTATTATAAGACTTTTTATCACCCGTCTAGGATTATAAATATCCAAATACCGATAAATAAAATCATTAACTCTCGTTATAAATCACATTTATAAGCGTAGTGTGTCAGCATTGTAAGTGTTATTACGTCTGTCTCTTTACTATGTATTAACTGTCACCGAGGACAAGAATGTGTATGCAGCGTTTAATTCAGGTCATGACCGAACAACTTTTAACTAAATATTCATGGTAAACGCTCTGAATGTTCTGTTCTTTTTTTATTTATTCGCATCTCAAAATATCTTCATGGCTTATGTTTATTTTGTTATATTATTCCACCTTGATTCGGGCTCTTCGTACTTATTATTACATTATACAATATAAATTACGACGGTCTGGTCTATTAGTGGTTTGAGCGTAGGTCGTTCGGCTTACTGCACCAGGTGGTCGCGGGTTCGATTTCCGTCAGCAACAAATTTCGGAAGAAGTAATTTCGGCATTGGTCTGGTTATCTGGTTATAATTATTGGGATCGCCCCCGATCTGTGTGTGTGGTGTCCATAGAACAAGACGTGTTGCTTAGTTTAGGATCATACGATATGTGTGTTGCCTGCCAATAAAAAAAAGGGAATAGACTGACCCCCGGATACTGTATTTATCAATGAAACTATTTTCTGAATCGGAACATTAGGTTAGAAAAACAAACACGCAATTGAACCTCTTAATAATATCAGTAAAGTAGCATAAATCTATAGTTCCAATTGAAATACTATTTGTGAGTCTGGTGCCGTTAGCAAATATAAGCTTCAGCTAGTCTAGCTACTAACCTAATAGAATATGTATGTATAAAGAGTACAAAATATATACTGCATGAAAATACAAAATATTTTTGTATGTAATTTATAAGGCAGACATGCTTTATAATCTCCTTGGCTTTTAGAACCGCCGAAATCCATGATCGCAGATCGATGTTCAAAACTAACTTTGCTTACAGCGATCAAATTCTCCTTGAATTCTAAGTCCCATCCTATTAAAAGTTTTTGAAAGTATTAGAATTTGGAATGAGGGGCGAAAAGCTATCATGCCATTTTTTCCGGCGCTCCCCGTTTCCAACAGTGGGGAGAGGGGGCGGGCAGATCGGCGGCCCCCCAGCCTGGGATCGCCAGATTATGCTTCGCTGTTTTGAATTTGAATTAATTAATTCAGAATTATAAAGCTCATTCATATTAAAAGTTATCAACTTTTTATGAACGCTTGTGTGGGTGTGCAACGTTCCAAACATTAGCTTATTTTATTACTTTGAGTTAATTGCTTTAACGACTTCGCTAATGGAATTTTTATAAGAGAAAAAAATTTACAAATTCAAACAATAATGTAGCGACACAAAGGAACTTTAAAATGTAGTTGGAATTCTTAGTTTTATTTTGACAACGTTGACTAATGCGGTCTTTTATTTTTATAGCTGGTTTATTTAGAGTCGCGTGTGTTTCTCTTCGGAGGTGGGTTCAACGGGACTATTATTACTTGCCGACACGACATCAGTCATCGCGCTAATCGTGTTGAATTATTATTATCTTTTATGTAACGTAGTTTTGACAGGCGGCCAATGTTGGCCGTTGTTGATAGACACTCCCTATTTCCAAACACACGTGAGCTTTTTAAATACTGCTAATGTTTAAATCTTAGCAAGTCAAAATAATATTACATAAAGATTTTATTTATTAAATAAGGTAAATAAATTTATAACAATATACTAGGTATATGTTATGTTTATATTTGGCTTATACATCGGCCGAAACGAAACTTTAATGATTTAATGAACTGAGCTTATGAAAACAACCACGAAAAGCCTCACCTTGGGTGGCCAGTGTTACCTACAAAATTAAAAAAAAATCTTATTGAATTTCCTAATCCTATTTCACGTGTAAATAGTAAGCACTGAAATCCTTATACTGCAAATAAAAGAAAATCCTTAGCTGATGACGCTGCTTTTTAACTCTTTTTTTTTGTTATATCAAGATAAAAATGAATGTGACATGTATAATAGGCCGGCGGCACCTTTGTACGTGTCCTTATGATACAGGACCGGACGCCGCCGAGCCCGCTGGCGGCTGGCGGCCGGCGGCACCGCGCCCGCCTGGCACGCGCGCCCCATACTTGATTTATCACTCCATTGTTGCGGAGCGACGACCCACCCCCGCCGGATAAGGCTAAACATTCAATTGCCGGAACGAAACGCTCCCGAAACGATTTGCTCCCCTATACTATCGATTGACTATTTCTTCCGGCCACTTTGGTGACATACCTTCAGGATCCGAGAACATGATAATACTGTGGGAATATGTGTAATGTGTAAAAATAAGGGACGTGTGCGTCCGATAATAATAGAAAATACTTTGAATTATGGGGAGCTCGACAGGTTAAATGAAAATTAAATCGTGCATCACCAATCACAAAGCGCTTTTTATCAAAAGATAAAGTAGTATGTGCCTGCTCTTATTATGATTGCTGTAAGGAGAAAAGCCCACGATGATTTCGTTCTCTCGTGCTCGAACAACAACCTCAAAGCGTGATTATATCTGCGCTATGTTTTAAATCATATTTTTAAGCTTCAATTAAACCCAAAATAATTGAAATTATAAATTGTACAATAACTGAATAATCGGATATATTTGAACTTAATTAACGCCCTCGGTATTTTATTACATAAAACCCTGTATAATAGAAAATTAACAAAATCGAGACAGATTTAAATAAAAGACAATGCTACTTAAATTGCGACCATCGTAAAAGGTGCGGTTAGCCAGCTAGTTTTATTGAGTCGTTCTCGGCGCTAGCTCGTAAATATCACGAGGTAATTACTTTCCGTTCCCTTTAAATACTTGAGGTTGTGCCATAAAATAAATGAAGGTTTATTGTTTTCAGAAATTATACAGTATCAGCGTTTATCCAATGCACTTTCTTTTTTTCTCATGGCCTTTTTTAATTCCCCAGGCAATATGTAGAATACTGCCAATTTAATATATTTCAGTCGAGTTGTCACATAAAGGCCTGTCTGATAATTGAATAATCGACACAATAGAGTATAATGGATTTTTAATACCTATAATAAAATACACATGATAATAATTACATCATAGTAATGTACAAATATTAGTTTGATCTTTTAAAACATCCCCTATAGTAAATGTGTGTACATAATCAATAAAATGTCTTTACAAGTAGCATTTATGCCCTGCGGTTGGAATGAATTAGAAAGTCATTAAGTAATTCGATATGCCGCTCATATTTTGGTCATAATGTGTCTCGGGTAACATATAACTATTTACTACAAGGCTAATGGAATACATACATGCATACATAACAGTAAATAATATGTATTGCGATGCTGTAGCTTTGGCCATATTCTCATTAACATGTCTTTATGTGTCAGACGTGATTTAATCTTCATCTGATGAATACAAAAACTCTGTAGGCGGTTATTGTGTTAGGTTCGAACAATAGGCGTACATAGTATGAATACTAATCGCATGGTACACTACCTATATACTCCGGCCTAGTGACGGCTCCATGGTGTCCGCTTTTGGTTCACACATTCATTGTCACTTCCAAACTAAAATACTTCTATTAAAAGTATACTTGTAACATACGACACCGTTTCCAAATTATGCTTGTACGAAGCCTTTTCTTGCAATAAACATTTTTTTCTTTCTTTTTCAGGCGAGTCCCGAAAACAGCAGAAATGCTTCTCCAAGATATCACGATGTGCCGATGGATGTTGTAAGAATTTATTTTTACGTTATTACTCGTACATACGTAATGAAGTTTCCGCGTACGTATTGTAAATGTAAAACACATACTTCTTCCAGGCATCGGACACGGGGTCTCTGTTTCGGGTGTCGGGCGCGGCCGGCGGCGGCGGGGGTGGAGGCGGAGGCGGCAAGAACGAGATGGTCGCGCGGGGCGGCAGCGGCGGCGCCCTGGCTCTGTCGCGGGCGCCCGTCGGCGGCAGCGCCAGCCCCGCTCCCGCGCCGCTGCCGCAGCCAGCTCCGTCACCCGCGCCCGCAGCGCTACCGCCGCCCGCGTTGCCTCCGCCGCCCTTCCGCGCCGACACGCCGCATCGACCCAACGGCGCACAGATTCCCGCCCTCGACGGACACGCCGCCACGCAGATTCCGGCGCGCCCTGTCGGTGCCGCCGGACCCGACACCCCCGAACGGCCCGCCAGCAACAGCAAATTGCAGGCCGGCGCGCGCGCATCCGCCGACAGCCCGACACCGGCGCCGCCCGCACCGCAAGCGCCCTCCCCGCTCTTCCCCTCTCACGCCGCCTACCAGTCACAGTCGCAGTCGCACGCGGCGGCCGCCCTGCCCGACTACCGGCACACCAACCATGAGACGCGGACCGAGCCCGCGGAGCCGCCGCCCGCACCGCTCGATCTGCACGCGCACCACGCGCCGCGGCCGCCGCAGCCGCCGCACCCGCACCTGGCGCCCGCGCCGCCCCCGCACCCTAGTCTCCAGAGCCGCGTGCCGCACGAGCCGCGCGCGCCGCCCGCCCCGCCCGCCCCACCCCACGCCTCCGTTCCTACCTCGTTCCCCAGTCGCATCACTGGAGCGACGCCGACTGTCCCGCCGCAGTCGACGCCGGCGACGACCCCGACCTGTCTTCCGAATCAAACCCTCCCCGGCCGGCCGCTCTCTCCGGCCGCGCCCGCCTCTCGCCCCTACCCCGCCCCGGCGATCGGGTCTAGTCACGTAAACTCAAATATGAGCCCCGGTATTCACGGTCACGCTATTCCTTATCAGAGTCAATCGAGTTTACAGAAACATTCCGTACAACCTGCGTATGCCAGTCGACCCTCGCATCTCACGCCTTTCAGCATATCCAATCACATCACGCCGAGTCACGTGCAGTCTACGACGGCGAATCAGCAACCCACGGTCACTCATATAAGTCATCCTATAATCAGTCATTCCGTTTCGAGCTACCCGAGTCATCTCCCAATGAGCAATTCCGGTTTGTTGTCCTCGTCGACGCCGACTCACATCGGACCCCCGTTGAGTTCAGCCTCTACTGCTAGCACCACAGTGTCTTCTTACGCTCCGAGCATTAAGCATCCCGGTCTAAGTCTGCCGCAGCACCAGATTCCATCGATTCCGTTAGCGCCTCCTTCATCTTCACATCCAACAGTCAATCACGTGGATTCTTTATTAACACCAAGTTGTACACCTACAATCGTCACTCCCGTGACTACTAGCAGTAGTATGAGCCATCCGCTGGCAGCCCCGCTCATAGACTCCCGGCAAGTGCCGATGTCGTCGAGCGAGTTACCGGCGCGGACGCAGAGTCCAATCGTTTCCTCGACACTCGCTTCCAATGGCTATCCGCCTCCGGCCGTGTACTCCGGAACCGCATACCCGCCACTGTACGCGCCGTACGCCACCACCCTGCAACATAGTCCCTACCTTCCCCCTGCAGCGGCGTCTCCGAGAAACACCACTGACGCTGTTCGTATATTTTAAATTTGTTATACAGTTTTATTGAAGTAAAACAGAGATATTATACGTATTTTGCATTGAATTTAACAGAGAACAAGTCTGGCCGCATCGCCGCTAGTAGCACCGAAGACGCCCAAAGGAGTGCGGCCTCACACGCCCGGCTCCACGGGTGCGGCCGGCGCCGCCATCTCATACTCGCCGCGTGGACAGAGTCCCAGCAGAGAAAGAGAAAGCTTTAGGTGCGTGTGACAATGATAATGAAAAAAACTGGATTAAGTAAATATATATTTAAATAGTGAGACATGGTTGTAGGAACTTTGGAAACGAAGTTGGTTTACAGCTATCGGAATTTGAATTTTATTTCCAAATGTTGAATGCAATTCAAATGTCTGAAACACCAAACCTACATGCGCTCGGTGTAAAGGACTACAGTATAATATAATTCACCCTCATATTTGATGAGCGAGCCAAATGTTCATACGACGTTGTCGTTGGTTTCAGCAGTAACATCAACAGTCTGTCGCGCAGCACGCCCGCGTCGGTGACGGGCATGGCGGCGCCGGCACCGCCGCTCGTAGCGCCGCTCGCCGCCCCTCTCGCCCCAATGCCGGTGAGACCACCAAATATATAGCTAACATATTAAGTTGATTAAAACGAGAGACACCTAATGTGTTTTGTCGTTTGATGTAACCAACATTGCATTCGATTGGCTAATCTTAATGAGACGAAAATAGAGGTCTGAAATGTCGGAAACATAGGCGCGTGACAGACGTAGAACGAATTACAACAATTTCCTTATATATGAATTAGAGTTTACTTAACCGTGACAGACATGGCAGTATTCGCAGCATATGTCGTACCATAGAGCAGGGCGGTCCAGACTACATACCTTCGCGGGCCAATTAATTTTACTACAAACGCTGGAGGGCCGCATAATTTTTTTTTTTCGGTTTTCAAGTAAAAAAAAATATAGGGTAATTATTTCTTTATACGTTCATTAGTTCTTCGTTAATTTATCTTTAACAGTGATATCGATATCAACGTCAACATTCGTTGTTGCCAGACGCATTGCTTGAAGAAATATCCTAACTGGCAGTGAAGATCTATACTTAAATATTATAAAGTTCATTGTTCATTTTCACATAAATAAGTGATTGAGTAATAGATCCCATTTCAAGCCAAAATATGTTATCTTCTGTTTGAAACATGCGTCGCGGGCCGCATGAAAACAATGCGCGGCCCGCGGCCGTTGTTTCGACAGCCCTGCCATAGAGTATCTAGAGTACCTACCCATAACGACTCCACTGTTCGTATAGCTCTGCGGCGATTTTTCCTCCATTTTTGTTATCTCATGTACCTGTAGTATACGGCAACTATATGGGAAAACAAAAATAGCGGAGTCAAATAAACCAGAAAAATTTACCGCAGCGCGAGCTCGAAATGCCATCTCCGTATTACGACTACCTCCATGTGTCGCACGGAAATAAACGGTTGGGCGTCGTCAACAGGGTCCGGTGCCGGTGTCGATGAGCGCGCCGCTGCCGACGCCGCTGGGCGGGCTGGCGCTGGCGCCGCTGGCCGCGCCCACGCCCACCCCGGCCGCGCCCAGCGCCCACCTGGCGCACTCGCTGGCGCCCGTGCCCACCGTGCCCAGCATCAGCTCCGGCGCCAAGCCGCCCGCGCACTGGGGCGTCACGTGAGTACTGTTTGCGCTTCCCGTTCCTACACCGACGTGTTGAACGCCTACTTAACATCGTGTGTCCGCCGCACACGATTGCTACAGAAGCGTTAAGCGGCCGACTGAATGCATTACGTTTTTTTTTTTTACTTAGGCAAGGTCCTCACCGTATAGTATGGCCACTTGGCATAACAAAAAAACCGCCAAAGTGCGAGTTGGACTCGCGCACGAAGGGTTCCGTACCATTATCTATTAAAACGGCAAAAAAATCACGTTTGTTGTATGGGAGCCCCCTTAAATATTTATTTTATTCTGTTTTTTAGTATTTGTTGTTATAGCGGCAACCGAAACACATCATCTGTGAAAATTTCAACTCTAACTATCACGGTTCATGAGATACAGCCTGGTGACAGACGGACGGACGGACAGCGAAGTCTCAGCAATAGGGTTGCCGTATTACCCTTTGGGTATGGAACCCTAAAAATTGAAGGGACTTAGAATTTAAGGGTTTTTCTAAAAGTTCCTGACAATAATTCCAAAAAAAACTCCCCAACGATTTTTAGACGATTCTTGATAGATTGGTGCGACCCTGGGGAACAGTATGCTGTCGGACACATGTTGCCCGTTATGGCGTTCAACGTGTTAACGTAACCTATGTTTTCTAATCTCTCAGCAGGCCGACGGGCGCGGAGCGGCCCTCCGGGTTCCCGCCCGCTCCGCCGCTATTCGGCGCGCCGCTCGCGCCGCCCAACCCAAACCCCTTCTCTGCGGAATCGCTCTTCCAAACCAGTGAGTTCTGTTCTGCAACGCTTCAGTTGAAATCTTCTCGACGTCAGGTCGAAGTGTCAAAGATGCCGACTCTAACCGTTGCAGTACATCGCACTACTGTAGTATCGTCGTGATATAAGAAAACGCTCTCAACATTACCTACAGTCCCTATCTATTTATTTACTTACTTAGGAAACATACAGTCTTTTACTACTCTAGTTACATACACAATACTTATAAACAAACATACAATTATGAGCTATACTAAGAACTAGGATATCTACATCTACCCAAAAACCATATAAAAACCAGAAACAAAACAAAACCGGAAGTAATACACAAATTACTACATCTAAACTAAACCACAACTATCTTTTAGACTTATATCTTTATACAAAAAATAAATAAATAATACAAGCAGAAAAAATACATTTGTCGCAAAGAAAAGTCTTTTATGACACTCGTCGATCATATTAATTAAATATGAGAAGAAATTAGATCAACTGTGGTTTTGCTGGAGTTAGAAATGGCTTAACTGTTTTATGCCAAAATCGGTCTGTAGCAGCGACCACGACGGACCGGTCTTGCGGCTTGCGCAAGAAAAGTAGCGAGGATGATAAGTGTGGTTCGGTACGTCCGCAGGCCCGGGCGCGGACCTGCTGCGGCGCGAGCTGGACACGCGCTTCCTGGCGGCGGCGGGCGCGGCGGGCGCGGGCGTGCGCACCGAGATGCATCACCACCAGCACCAGCACCAGCACACGCACGTGCACCAGCACCCGCCGCACCACGCGCCGCACCACGCGCCGCACCCGCACCACGCGCACCCGCCGCACCAGCCGCATCAGCCGCACCAGCCGCACCAGCTGCTCGTGCCGCACGCGCCACACGCACCACTCGTCAGTACACACTTTTGTTTATTAAACATTTTTGATGTGAAACATCTAATGGCGCGCTTGGCGAGTGAGAGCAACTGTTGATGCCGTGATGCGGAAACTTCGAGCAGCTCCGTGGCTCCTCGATTCTTTTCGCCGCTTATACTCCGCTCACTCGCCGCTTCTCTCTCTCTACTCTAATTAACATAATGTTTCACATCTGCCAGGCGTCCCGCGACGGCTACTTTTTTTTGCTGAGTGTCAGTATGGAAACGAAACGGACACTCAACAAACAGATTTAATTCAGACTTTCACACGTAGATGTAATAACTTTCGAAGGCATGCCGTATTAAATCGAAACGAGTCGCTTCCGAGTCACTAGTGACCATACTTTTCGAGAGTTTTTTTGTTAATGAATATTACAATATATTGTTTATTTTTAACGCTGCACTATTTTGATATCTACTTTCTGCTGTAATATTTATGATTAACGTAATTTTTTGGTGCGTTGAGCTGATCGACCTAAATTAATTTCAGTTCAAGGATGTTGGGAAAATGTCTTCGTTGTATCGCACGGGCTTGGGTCTCGGCTACCCATACTCGTCGAGCCTGCTGCACCCGCCCGGGCCCTACGTTCCTCCCGCGCCGCTCACTACATACGCGCCTAAGGTAAATTACCGTAGGACCAATAAACCTTCATACAAATGGAAATGAATATAATGCATGACAAATACAGATTTGATGTTTCATATTTTTAAATTACTATTTCGTAACACTAGATTACTACAGTTAATTAGAGTAGTTTCTCTATTTTTCAACAGTTTTAAACTAAATTAACTGTCGAAATTGATCACTAGATACATTAGTTTACTTTCAAGTTATTACAAATCATTTTCTTCTAATAATTCTTCCTACTGTTAGCTTACATACGCTTATTGTAATCTTTTGTTGCTACGATTATTAACCCAGCATCGCATAATGTTAACAGCCCGTAGTGTCAGCCGCAAGCGACTCCGCCTCTAAACCACCACCACGTCCTGCTGTCGCGGTAGGTTCCTTCTTGGCACTTCATTATTTCATGCACGTTTTTACTTTAATACCGACGAGTTTTCCCGGTGTCGGTTATAATACATGGTCATATACATATTATATATATTGAATTAGTATACTCATCGTATTATATCGTACAAATGTCTACAACGGTTGCGTCGTATCACACAGAAAACCGGAAAATGGAACGCAATGCACGTGAGGATCGCCTGGGAGATCTACAACCATCAACAGAAAGAGAAGTCCGGCGGCGGCGCGGTGGCGGCCGGCGACAAGGACAAGCTGCGCGCCTTCCCCGGCGCCGCGCCGCCGCCGCCGCCCGCCGCCGCCTACCGCTCGCCCTACGACCTGCCGGCGCCCTACCTGCCGCACCACGCGCATCTAGGTACGCCCGGACCCGCGCACTCGCCGCACGCACACGCGCACGCGCTCGCCGCCTCTCACCGAGCTGTGCGCGTTTCAGGCGTGTCGCCCTTCGCGCGGTACGCGCCCGGCGCCTACCCCGCGCCGCCCGCCTTCGGGCTGCCCTACGGCCGCGAGCTGCCGCTGCCGCTGCACGGCGTTCACCACGCGCCTCTGGGCGCTCTGCACGACGCGTGGCGCGCGCGCCCCCCGCCGGTCTCGGTCGCCGCCGCCGTGGCCACGCACGCTGCCGCCGCCTCGCACGCCGCCGCCTCACACGCCGCGGCCTCTCACGCCGCCGCCTCCCACGCCGCCGCCACTCACGCCGCCGAAGCGCGCCGCGACCACGAGGAGCGGGAGCGCGCGCGACGCGAGCGCGACGAGCGGGAGCGGCGCGAGAGGGACGAGCGCGAGCGGCGCAAGGCCCGCGACCGGGAGATGGAGCGCGCGCGCACGAGAAGTCCGCTACGCAACGGCTCGGTCGAGGCCAAGGACGAGCGCAAGGAGACGCCGCGCCACGCGCCCCCGCCGCTGCCCTACCCGCCGCCGCCGCCCTGGGACCCGTACCGCGCCTTCGACCCGCTGCAGCACATGCGTTTCGCGCCCTTCGTGGAGGCCGCCATCCGCGCGGAGGAGGATCGCGCCAAGATGCTGAGCGCGTACGCGCACCACCAGCAGCTGAAGGCAGGCCCGCTGCTGCACCGGCCGCACATGCCGCTGGGCCACGCGGCGCTGTCGCACGCGCACGCGCCGCTGGGCCACGCGCCGCTGGCCCCGCTGGCGCCGCTGGACCTGCTCAAGAAGGAAGAGCCGCGATGATAGCGCGGCGGCGGCCCGCCGTGATCCCCGCTGTGTACATACTCGTAGAGTAGCGCGGCCGCGGCCGCGGTGAGAGCGCGGCGCGAGTGCGGTTCGCATCGTCGGTTAGAGAATTATTTATTGTATCGGAGGGCGGCCTCCCGGATGTGCAATATTGGACGAGGACCGGGCGCCCGTCGCCGCCGCCCTGTACCCTACTGCTTGTTTATTTACATGAAAATATCTATCGAGTTGTTATTGTGACCACTATTAGTTAATTATACATGAAATCGCTGATTATTGTGAAGGATAGGATTATCGGAATCGCTATCGATATAATTATACATATTTATATATACTTATAAATAAACTGTAAATACTAGTGTGTAAATTAGTGTTAAAATATAGAATTGGTTTATTTAACGTCATACGAAAGAAAATCCCATAAATTATTATCGTATCGGGAGTTTAATTTAACCTTCCGTTAAAAATCTCAATGGTTTTTCGATTGTACCAGTGGAGTCTTATTTATTTATTTATACTCCAATTAGTGACCGCCACTTCAGTTGTAGCAGTTGATATTTCATTTTAATGCATTTAAAAATATGTGATATTATCGTATTGTGGAATACATTTTGTCTGACTTCAAAGTAGTGTTGTCTCTCAGGTATTTTAGATAATATGTAACAATACAGTGAAATGTGTATTGTAGTGATCAAATGAGTTCTTTTTAAATTCGTTCTGTGTCAATGTAAGATCATATAGAACAATTATTGTTTAATTAACCATGTTCTCATGTTATAGTGAACTCATTATGTGCCATGGAATCAATATTGAAGGGCATTGAGTCAGACAAAATTGGATTTTAAATTTGTCTATTAGGCACATCAGATGTTTGTGTTTTTCAAATCTCAAGAATGACTCGGAAGTGTATTATAGTTTATAAAAAATCATTCTGTATACTAAAAAGTAAATGAAAGCTTGGTGCGATTCAGAAAATACCATTAAAACTTTTGATTTTTATACCAATAAGATTTTTTGTACCATGATTCCCTTCCACTAATATTTTATTTTTATCCTAATGTTTAAGGCTGTACTAAGCCTTGTGTGATGCCTTAATTTTTGATTGTATGATGAAAACAAGACTGAGGTACCCACACTCAACTCCCTCGGAACTTGCAACAATATTGTTGTATTTCATGCCTGCAATGAATTTTGAGTTACCTGATAATACATCATCGCACAACTCCCGGGTAGTACCAAATAATGAAGCATATAATGTAACCTATGTCTAGTACTACTATAATAGTATTATCTGCAGAATGGTCAAGAAGACATGGCGCGTGAGCAGAAATGCTTGTCCAAGAGGTTCTGCGAGCAGTTAACTCGTTCTAATACCTGTAGGTACCCTAATCTCCATCGCATCAAGGAGTTTGACTAGTATAATAAATACATCATCATCACGCCTATATTCCCCGAAAGGATAGGCAGAGGTGCACTGCAGTGCGCCCACACTTCACCGATGTATTTTGGTCTCAATGTAATGGGGGCGAGCCTATTGCCTTCCTCACGATGTTTTCCTTCATCGTTTTTTAGCAAGTGATGATCTCGGATGAAAATGAGATTCGCACTTGAAATACAGAGGTGCGGGCCGGGGTTTGAACCTGCGCACTTAATTACAAAGCGTATGTTCGACCACTCGGCTACCAGTATAATGGTAATCAAAAATATTTTAGTAGTTTAAACTTAAGTTAGGTATGCTTTCCGCGCTAGTGGTTGGTGGGTTCGATTCCAGAAAATAAATATAAAGGGTAAATTTCAGAAATTGCTTCAGACAGTTGTTACTGGTAATCCGACCTTGGAAAAGTAACCTCCTCACCTTATTGTATTTTTTATTGTGTTCGTCCTAACGAGTGCAAAAAAATCTTTTGAATACCTAATTATAGGTACTTACAAACAAATAAAATTCGTATCTTTCTCAATAGTACTGCAGTTATCCGTCTGACGGATTTCAGTTCCCTATAATCAGGAACCTTCCGATGGGGTTCCTGATGGGGGTCCCAATGAAGTTCAGAAATACAATTTCAATTTTAAAATAACTACTACTAGATATATTCAAACCACCTCCCGCGAATCAAATTGATTTTATTATTTGATCAATTGGTTCATGACAGATATCAATGGACTTAATAAAAATTATGAGATGGGTGAGATTCACTTCACCATCTTACATTTCAAAATTGTTAGCTAAAATGTGGACTATTCTAGCCCAAAGATTCGCTAAACTTTCGGGTAATTCAGGTATAGGAAGGTATGGGTGTTTTATTTGTTTACAAAAATAAACATTGCTGCTGAAACTACAGTATTTACTGCAACAAGGAGAGATTAAATAACAACATAATTACAAAATTGTCTATGGTTGATCAACAAAACTACTTTCTGTACCAAATCTGAATCGTCTTCATTCTTTTCACTTTCTTTTGCAACTGAAGAACTCCATAGAGCAATGCTTCTGCTGTTGGTGGGCATCCAGGCACATAGATATCTACAGGTACTATGCGATCACACCCTCTGCAAAACACGAAATGCTTAATTATAATTAGACAGAAATCTATATTGATCAGCATGAAAATATCCAGAAAGAATTACTTGGGTTGGATACAGAGGTTCAAGAAAAGTTTTCATGTATTATGAATTCCAATATGTTTAACCAGCTCAAATTTGGACATGCTACCTCCTATTACCTACCTACTTAAGAGGTTCAATGTTGGGAAAAGAGAAGCACAATTTAAGTACTTCATACACATGCCTTTTAGCTTAAATATAGCTGCTAATACTTTAATACTGGATCTAAGGGAACCTCTAATTTAAGGGCTTGTTATGGCAGGGCCTCTAAGGAGTAGTGGGCACTAACTTTCATGTCAGTGGTAATTCTTTTTCAAATTTCAAACCACTAGCAACCAATCATTTGATAACCCATACTTTTTCAAGACAGTCATTGATTATGTTGTATGGAACCTTGAAACTGTTTAACTTAAATTAATACCAGTACTTAAGTATTAATTCTTTTAAACAGATATAATTGGAACAATTGTTTTTCTATTATTACAAGACATGTGTATTGTTAGGTTCATCTGGTTCACAAGTGTTTTCTTACCTTACTACAGAATAAGAATAATGATAGTAGCCTCCACCATTGGCACAGCTCCCCATGGAAATTACCCATCTCGGATCTGGCATCTGGTCATAGACTTTCCTTAACGCTGGAGCCATTTTGTTGGTTAAAGTTCCAGCTACAATCATAACATCTGATTGACGTGGTGATGCACGGAAAACGACACCATATCTGAGAAATAAAAAAAAAACAGTTTATACCAAAATGTGCGTAAAAGATATGCTACCATAAGTATTGTATCATATCACATCATAAATAGCCTTGGCTGTCCCACTGCAGGGCAAAGGTCTCCCCTCCCTTTTCTTTTGGTAATGTAAAATAATATTGCTTCAATAGTACTCTTACCCTAACAATAATATAAAATGGTTGTTGACAGGGCCGTCTTAAACTAGGCTGGGGCCCTTGCGCACACAAGAATTTGGGGGCCCTTTTTGAAAGTAAAAAAAGCTAATTATAATAACATTTTTTACCACCTTCCGATTTCTACCTTCTATATTACTGATTTGTGAAAAAACTGCCAAACAAAATGTTTTGAGAATAAATGTGTGAGACAAATTCTCGGTCCTTCGGGGCCCCCTGAGAATGGGCACGGGCACGGGCACAGGCTCCATGTGCCCTTATGGTGAAGACGGTATTGGTTGTTGATTTATTATGAGATGTATGCATCTCAATCAGGTATGAAAATATTAAAATTCCTTCCTCCAACTCAGATGAAATTTACTTGTATTACCACATCAAGTGGATAATACCGAAGAGGGAATATTGTCTCCTATAGCCTAATGAAACAAATACCTGTCCATGTCATAGCGAGGAGCTGCAATGTGCATCATTTCTACGGCGCAACAAGCCAAACCAAAGGTCATAGGCCACATAGAGTTCTTCCTGCCCCAATTCAAGAGATCGTCGAGCCTGGCCACTGCCATTTCTGCCATATTACTAGCATCTTGAAAAGGCGAATAAGGACGTCTCTCGTTTGGATTCGGTGCAGGCAAATGAGTTTGGCGTATTTGCTCTAATGCAGGAGTAAAAGCTCCTTTCTTGACCACAGATAGAATCGTCGCAGGAGCAGAGGCTCCCAAAGCCTTGATTGCCTGCATTGTATCTGCGAAATAACGTCAACACAACCTGTATTTCTTTACGATTTTTTTCATCGATTTAACATGATTTCCATTCACTACACTTACAATGTTAAAGCATTAATCTATGTTATATCTGCGTAGGATGAAGATAACACACTAATATCACTTAAAAACTAAAAATAAGAAACCCTAAAATTTACGTAATGAAGGAAGATGTCGCTTTTGTAAAGCAACCACCAAAAAGTATTCTATGAATATTGTATCTGTATCAAATTGATATTTTTTTCAATTTTTGTTTTTCCATCTTTAGTATATACAAGAAGAAAGAAACTATGTATATTTATATGAGATTAAGCCAGAAAAAAGGAAATGTTTTGGAAATAGTTTTCGTAACGATCCTTGTAAATTGTTTTATTGCTCTCGTGCTCTTTGGTACTCGCTACAGAAAAATTAGGCGAGAGCAGTATCTATGGCTAAACAAAATAGGACTTGCATTGATACTTGAAACTAGAGATGAAACGGATATCCGGTAACTATCCGGTATCCGGCCTATCTGGCCTTGTTTTCACTATGCGGCCGGATATTAATTCAGTAACAGGCCGGATACCAGATAGTAATTCAGTATCCGGCCGGATACCGGATAGTAAGATTAAAAAAACATTATTCTGCATAAGGTAAATTAATAAAACAATAGATTATTTTTATAATCGCACGTCCAAAAATATTTGTTTTAATAATTAGTTACGGTTACGGTGAGTGAATACCAAATTTTCCGCATTTGTTGGTAAGAGGCGACTGAACTTGGCTTCGTATACCAGATCAGCTTCTGAAAATAGCCTTTCGCTGTAAACGCTACTGCCCGGTGCTGAAAAATAACTGACCACCATATGAGTCGTGATTGCGATTGATTCGAGATGTCTTTATGAAGCATCATGTAAAGCGATAAAGGGCCGAATATCCGGCGCTCCGGCCTGGTAGCTTGCGGAATATCCGATAACCGGCCAAACCACTATCCGTTTCATCTCTACTTGAAACTCTATAAGAACGTAATAATATAATTGAAAGATATGTACGGTACAGCAACGATTTTATAACTCATACTGCAAGCAAAATAATTCCAAGGTGACAAAAGTTGACGAACGAAATGAAAAATAGTCCCGATAATCCCGAGTCACACTAGTCTCAAGTGCTATGCGTTTAAAAAACCGATCTTTATGTGTTTCGAGGCGCGATATACAAAATGAATATAACAATTATGATTTGAATTAATGAATTTGTTAACTACCTTTATTTTAATTTACCGTTATGTTCTAACCTCAATAAATAATTAAGAATCAAAAGTTAAAAAAAATATATAGTTTGTGTTTTTTTAAATTTGCTTGACGCGAGGCCCTTGCACGAGCGAGGCCCCGAGCGATTGCCCTGTTCGCCACCTCCTAAGGCCGCCGCTACCTCCCATAAATTAATATAGGTACTTTTTGGCACCACTTCTAGCAATTATATTACTATACTCTTTGTCTAGCATGCTCTTTGACTTCTATAGCCGTAATCTTTGGTTGCTGTACGGGGGTTAAATCATTAGATAAATAATTGGTCTCGCTCGCGGCGGCGAGACCAATTATTTATCTATGGTTTAATTAAGTATTGAGTGAGTAGGTATGTTTTTGAAATTTAAATTACTGTCAACTTGGTTGTGGGTACAAGTCACAGAGTATTGTACAAGTTCAAGTTGAGAAAAGAAAAACTAATTATTTATTTATATAAGAATAAGAAGCCTTCCAACTAAATAATCGTAGTGAATTTACTCTCTTTCATAAGAAGTAGAGTGATCTTTTATTGTAAATTATAATAAAATTTAAACAAGAAAAACAATGAGTATCGTTAAGGTAATTATTACATTTTATTCACGGTTCATATTTTTATACTCTTTCTTGCCTTGCTACCTAGTAGAGTAGAGGAATGCACAATTAGTTATTCATATTTTAATTACAGGAAAAAAAGTGGTTCAAACCTATGTTTGAATTCGATGAACCTGTAACAAAAGCAAACGATAAACAACAAAAATCTAAGAAGCCTAAGGACAAGAAAACTTGTGTGGTGGGTAAACCGAAATGTTATCTTACCTATTTATTTGAATTTATTGTATAGGCAGTCTACTTTTTGGTACTATCATAGAATTTCCCTTTTAAACTTTAAATATAACTTGGTTCTTTCCATTTTCATCACAGGATAATGGTAATGTACCTACCTATTTTACCCTATTACGAAAATTATTTAAAATATCGTCAGACAACCCAAACTCATTGTATGGCTTCTAGCCAAGCAACTAATACAATGGGTTCCATACCATGGACTCAGAATGTTTCAACTTATGCTCAATCCCATGCAAGTTCTGAAGATGATAAGTCCAATATTTGCCACTAAAGGGGATTATACACATAATAACCTGATCCAGTTGGTCAAGTGGCTCAAGCTTCTACGAATAAAGCCTTCAGAAATTTCATTAATAAAATAGAAAATAATATAGTAAGTAGGTGGTTTGTAAAGAGATTGAAATGTTTATAAATTTGGAGGTATATGTGGTTTTGCTCATTTTCATCCAAGATTATCACTTGCTATGAAACGGTGAAGGAAAACATCGTGAGGAAACCTGCATGTCTGAGGGAACTTGACTAGTTCTCTATAGATTTGTGAAGTCTCCCAACTCGCACTGGACCAGCGTGGTGGACTATGGCCGGAATCCCCCTCGCATTGAGGGGCGGCCCATGCCCAGCAGTGAGACGTTAAAAGGGCTGCAGTAGTAGTATGTGATCTGGGGATGAAATGTGGCTGTTCACTATAAAACTTTTTTATGTAAGTGCAAATTGTCTGCATTAATATAGACAATGATAATATTATATTCTTTAGGAGGAACATTGCTCAGATCTGCAGAAGTCTGATCTGTTAAAAGTTGACCATAAAAATTGGATAAAAAATTTTGAGCCTATCCATGTGGAAGATTTAGCAGTAAATACCAAAAAACTACAAGAGGTTGAAGAATGGGTGAAGTTGGCGTGCAAAACAAACTGCGGCGATATGTTGCTTCTCACGGGACCTGTTGGCTGTGGGAAAACTACAACAATACGAGTATTAGCTGCTAAATATGATATTAAAGTTACTGAATGGATAACACCTGTTGATATAGAAATTCCTTCAGACAATGGTAAGATAGTTGTTTAAAAAGGGTACAGTAAAAAAAACGTAGAGACACTAAAAAGCTAGAAATGACCTCATCATTTATTACATTTGGAATAGGTGCCAATCTACCTTGAAGCGACACTATTTCAGGACATACATACACATACATACAATTTTCATACATACAAACATATGGGTCCTCCAGAAGCTTGACCTTTTGTTTAGTCAATTAAATACTGGTTTTATTTTCTGTGGTTACTAGAATATAGGCAGGCACAGAGACCTATGCAAGTAATTCAGATGCTTAGTTTTTCTATGTTATGTTTTTTTTAAGGTGAATATGAGTACAAAGAAAAGCAGTCTACAAAGTTTTTAGATTTCATTTTAAATGCAGCAAACTTTACATCCCTTCTGGATAATAATAGTAGGAAGTTGGTTTTAGTCGAAGACTATCCTAACACATTTATGCGGACACCTTCAGAATTTACAGATGTATTGCAGTAAGTATGTGTATATAATTGTTAAATCCTGACACTTTCATATTTGTTTATACACAAATTTAACAATTACCTTCTAATTGCTTTCAGACAATTCAAACACAGAGCAAAATCTCCTATAGTTTTTATATGTTCCGAATCTCATACAGATAGCAAAAATACAGCTGCCAACCTCTTCACACCCAGTTTAAAGGAGCAGTTCAATATGCATCACATTAGGCATGTACTTGTGTTTACTTCCTACTATTTTAGTCAAGTTATGTTTTATTTCAAACTAATATTCTAATTTTAGCTTCAACAATGTCTCTGCAACAAGTTTGAAATCTGCCCTCAAAAGAGTAGCAGATATTATAAGCAAAAAACATACTAATTTATATAACAACCCTACATCTGACCTAATAGAATGTGTGGTAAATTCTTCAGTAGGAGATGTAAGATCAGCAGTTTTAAATTTACATTTTGCATGTTTGAAAGGTAAGAAAATTTTAAGAATCCCACAAACATCCAAATTTAATGAAACTTATGATCTATTTATAGTTACATTGTAGAATAAATTTGAGGGTAAAAGTATGATACTGGTAAAAGCACTGATATCATACAGTCTTCATTGAAAATACTTTTTTTAGGATCAACACAGGATATGGAAACAAGTATTATGTTAGAGAAAGAAACCAAAAGTAAACCTACAAAAAAGAAAAGACAGGCATCCAGTAAATTCTTGTCATTAGGAAAGGATCAAACTGTAAGCCTTTTGCATGGTGTCGGCAGGGTTTTAAATCCTAAAGGTATAACAACTTTATATCAATCAATACTAATTGGAAGTCATTTTTAGATATTACTTTTCATACCAGTACAATTTCATAATAATTTCAACCATTTTCAGTTACTCATAAAGATGGAAGGGAAATGTTTACACATAGTCCAAACGGGATCATTGAACAATTTATTAGCCAACCAAATTCGTTTGTCAACTTTTTAGAAGAGAACTACTTGCCTCATTTCTCATGCGCGTATCACACAGAGAAAGCTGCTTCGGCGCTAAGCGACGCCGATTTTATGCTGTCTGAGTGGAGGGTATGTTCATTTTACTACAAGTAAAAATACCAAGGGGTTAAAGGATATTTGACTTATTTGGGCGATATTTACATATTTACATATTTGGAATTTTTCATTTTTTGCGTCGAATGCTTATGCTCTCCTGTAAAGTTAAAAAAATGTCGCTTAGGTCAAATAGACTTTCACACCTCGATATAAATTAGATATTTTAGTGTTCAATAAACATTATATTGTAGGAAAAAATGTGTCAAGAATATGGACTGTATGTAGCAATAGCGGGCTTAATGACTGCAAACAAAGCACCAGTATCAGCATGGAATCCAGTTAGAGGACCTAAGAATATGAGAGTACAATATCCGTAAGTGTATTACTGAATATTTACAGATAGATGGAAAGTCTCAAAAATTTATTCATAATTTATATTGTTTTTCATGGTTTTAGGTCTGTTCAAGAACTCCCACGCTTGGAGCAGAATTACTTATACAAAGGGAAAGTTTTAGTAGCAGATTATCAAACATATTGCAAAATAATTGATAGCAAGACTTAACATTTCTGTCCAAAAGTTTAATTAAATAAATTGTGAATAAGACACTGCATTATTGTTAATATTATAATTGAGGATTTGTATTACAGTAAAGAGTAGACAGATATCACTTAAACATTACTTGGTATTCGGAACAGGATTTACGGGATCTTTGGATCTGGGAAAATAAAATATCGAATTATTATTAATGTTTAATAGAATTAAGAAGTCCAAGGGTTTACAAATACAATTTCATTACAGTAGCACTTCACTATGCAAGTCATGTTATGTGCAGTTTTATCTGCACAGATCACTCACTCAGCTCAGTTCCCATTTTGCAAGCTTAACAAGAAACGCGCCGTTAAAATTATTTATTCAGATTAAGATAGATATGACACACATACTCACCTGAATATCCCGCCACTAGTTATAATATACAGTTCATGAGGGATGTGCAATGTATACTTACCTTCAGTGTAACTTGAATGAGTAAAACAGCAATAAGGATACTTATTTGTGTACAAATAAAAGAAGTTCTACTTGTAGTAAGGTCTTGCGCATGCTGGGATTAAGTGCATGCGTTGTCTGTGATACTCTGAGAGCGTGACTTAGCATGTCGGATGAATAATTATTACCCGTTCTAAGGCGATTAAAGTTCGAGATTTCGTGATAAGTTTTATTTATAAACAGATCCCCGACAAAACAAGTGTAGACCCTCAATCGCATACTTGTCGTTTTATGCCACATCAATATGATGCAAGCTGACAAGCAAATTTAACTTGTGGACTCTTTAAGTAACTGGAATACTGGACCACCTACTAAACTGTATGAGGCGAGTCATATTGACTGTCAATCGTCAACGCATCAATTTGGATCATGTTCACTGGGCAACAATGACGCAACCTATTCAAAAGCGCCATCAAAGCGACAAGTACACGATGGAGGTAACGTCGCACGCTCTCACTGGTAGGCCTCACACAAACCTGATCTATCATCCGAGGATGTCATGACTATACTAAGAAACGGGCAAACTGCACGTTAATTTATACAGTTAAGTTTAAGTCCGTCGGTGTCAGATCAGTCAGCTAGAGGCGAGATGTGGGGGTGTCGGCTAGCGGGAGGAGGAGGAGGAGGACCTGGAGCGGCGGCGGCGCGGAGCGGCGCGCGGCGAGCGGGAGCGCGAGCGCCGCCGCCGCCCGCCCGAGCGCCGCCGCGGGACCGGGCTGCGCCGACGGTACCTGAGCAGACACCAACCATATTAGAAAATCTTGGACAGACAATATACGCGGACATTATTGATATTTATAGTATGTGTATACGAACCGCGGTGGCGAGTGTCTGCGCATGGGTGCATGGCGTGGCGGCGGCGGACGCGGCGAAGGACGGCGCGGCCTCGATGGCACCAGTACAGGCGCCGCTGTAATCTCCTGCCCGTCGATTTGACCTACAAACATTTTACTATGTATACCTGCCTTAGATAATAAATATACCTGTACAACATGGTATTTAAGCAAGCTCATGTGTTAATTTACCTCCATCCATATGCTTCATGGCATTTTCAGCTTCATCTGCATTGGTGAACTCAACATAAGCATATCCTCGTCCATTATGTGGATGCAGTCTATCCATGGGGAATTCCACGGTCTTCACAGTGCCATATGTTGAAAATATTTCATGGATATGGTCCTTGCTAACATTCAAAGTAAGACGTCCAATGTGGATCCTTGTTGGTCGTGGTGGCGGGGATCGCTCGCGCTTCTTGCGGCCTGGTGACCTATGACAAGAAATGATTGATTTAAAATTTTTGTTCAAAGAAATTTGTATCGTAAATTTGACTAAAGTAAAATGTTTAAAAGTTGTAAGCCTACCTCTCATTCTTTTCCTTGCTTTTAGGTTTATCATTTGAAGATGGAGCAGTCAATTTCTTTTTATCACCAAGAGGTGATCTGTCTCTGATCTTTTCTCTGTCAGGTTCACGGCGATCTTTCACTGGACTCTTGTTCGGTGATATCCTAAAATTTACATCGAAAATAGAAAAAAAATATGATAAAAGGCACCATGAAACATTAATTTATTCTGAAATATATTAAGCAGAAAACTAGAAATACTTACCTACTTCGAAGAGATAATCAAAATAAAATGTGATATGAAATATAAAAATAAGGAATATAAAACTCACTTCTTCTTTGGCCTGGAACGGTCATTGTTGCTACTGCTGCTGCTGGATGAGCTTGACGAAGACGACGACCGGGATGAACTACCAGAACTGCTCGATGAAGACCTCGATGATGAACGTGATGAACTGCTCTCTGATGAGCTAGATCAAAAAGTATTTCCTTAAAATGGTGTGCCAGAGACCATAATTGTCTTACCTAATTGTCTTACGTAATTGTCAACCTTGATGGGTGTCTACTGTTTAAAAAATGCCATGAAAATGCGACTTTGTAGGAGTAGTCATTAAAACAATATATAATTGTCACAGCTTTAAAATATTACAGACAAGTACTTAACCTAAAATTGACGACTCGAAATCTCAAGTCATTCTAAACGTTTATTTCCACAAATCATATACCTGCCACTGCTTTCACTGCTGCTGGACCCTGATTCACCTTTCTTTTTCTTATTTTCTTTTGGTTTCTTTTTATCTTTCTCAGTCACGGCTGATGGCGATTTCGTTCGCGCCCTGTAATTAAGTGTTCACATTGAGTAAATACGATACACTTGGTAAATACATAAGTGCATAAATCTTAACACGATACACATTGAATTTACTAACATCTTTTTATTTCTTTTGCAGAATTAAAATTATTCCATGGACGCACAAAACAAACTTCTCAGCGTCGCTGTCAAGAAAAAAGAATGAACGAAATTAACAATATTACGGCGAATGATTCGATTGAATGGAATTCAAAGAGTAAACTTTGATGGAATTTATAAAAAAATAAACAAACCATAAAGACGGCATATTAAATGCAAAGATATATTATTTTGAATGTGATTTTCGTTAATTCTCGGTGGTATATACTCTGGGACTTTATTCGCCGTGCGTCTTTTAATAAATGTAGTTAGTAATTATAAAAGAGGCACAAGCTTGGCAATGAATATAATACCTACTATCTCAAGATTTATATATCATTTATGTTATCGTTTTGGAGTAGGATTCGCAAACTGCCAGTATAAACATGCCCCTGTTACCCAGATTACAAAATAATGCAATTCCGCTAGTTATAAAACTTTGTGACGTTAGTAATTGAGAATTGTGACGCTAGCTGTTATAAGTCACCGTTACGCTCTGTATGAGGCGTTGCCACACACGATAACAGGCATCGCGACGCTCATTATAAGGCATCGCGATACTCTTTTTAGGGCGTCGCGAGGTGACGCTCACTATAAGGCGTCGCGTCGCTAACTGTGGAACGACGCGACGCGGCGACGTTAGATATAATAAGTAGGTATAGCAACACTTGGGTGTCGCGAAGCTAACAAAAAACGCCGTGGCATTGGTTACGTGCATATGAGGCGACGCGAGGCGAGTTACTAATTCCTATTCGTTACCTATATTACTAACAATTCAAACAAATTTTCGAATACCCTCTGTAAAAATAATAATTTAATCCTATAGTTACCATTCTCAATTTTAAACCCTGTATTCCATAGATCAGTGTTTCCCAAAAATTGTTCTGCCCTGGCGAGGTCATTTTCACACTGCCCCTTCGTGACCCACTTAATACCTTTAATCCCAAGCTTAAAATAATACACATTTATTAATAGTAAAAATGTTATAATAATACAATTTTTTAGTAGCTTTTTTTTTATATATAGCCCATTGTATGTCCCACTGCTGGACAAAGGCCTCCCCCTCTCGTCTCCACATGTCCCTGTCCTGGGCTTGTTGTGGCCAGGATTCTCCCGCAAAAGTGACCAAATCGTCCCACCATCTTCTCCTTGGTCTGCCACGGTGCCGGCAACCGCCTTCGGGCAGCCAGGTGTTGACACGATTTGTCCACCTCTGCGGGTCCATTCGTGCTACGTGACCGGCCCACTCCCACTTCAGACTAGCCGTCTTCCCACCCACGTCAGTAATACGAGTAATGGAGCGTAGGGTGGTTAGTTAGTACCTATCGCCTATCTAATCACATATTTTTAGTGCGAAGTATGGACCTGCTGCTTATTTTTTACCAAAGGCGGGAATGTTGCGACCCGGTATTTTATTTTGATGGCGGTACCAGGTCGCGACCTGGCTAATTCGAAACGCTGCCTTAGATGATTAATCACTGATACGTAAGTAGCCAAACATTTTTTTAAAGAAATCCAGCAGCCGTTTGGTTGTATACGCGGGTAATCACTCTTTTGATGCTGGTAGCCGTTAAGTGACCGAAATGATTAGCTATAGGCCGCACGCTGGGCGACATGGCCCGCACATTAGCGCAATGGGAAGCTCGTGTTGCATTTACGAGAGGTCGCCCACCCTCGCCCAACCACCGACCTCTGAGGTCCTTCCTACAATACCTATTAGATTATAAATATTCTCAGTCAAACAAACCAATTGCAGCAAAGAAGCAGGAAACCTGCACGTCTATAGAAAGGCGTGTGAAGTTAATCAACCCGCACTGGGTCAGCGTGATGGACTATGGTCCAAAAATCTCCCTCGTATTATGGGAGAACGTGCCTCATATAATGGCAATAGGCTCGCCCCGTATTACATTGGGACCAAAATACATAGGCAAAGTGTGGCGCACTGCCGTGCACCTCTACCTACCCATTCGGGGAATACAGGCGTGATGATGTATTTATTTATAATAAACCAATTGTATCCACCTATCTATCTGTGTTCCAAGGGAATTTATACTGTCGTAAAGTCGTAAATTAAGCCACGCTTGTGTGAAGTATGTCCGTATCAGGAACCTACTGCACAATGATAACGTAGATTGGTTCAGTCGGCATCAAAACTATGAAACTATGAACATTATCAGTACAAATAACAAAACAAAAGCTGTGTTTGTTCGTAACTGGTTGTACCTACGCTACGTTGGCATAATATAACCCCAAGTGTCGTGTAAGAATTGAATGTATCAATTGTGAACAAACCCTATTAAATAAATAAAAACATGGTAAACTAGCTAATATTCAGCATTTTGAGCGTTCTATAACGTGTAGTGTGCCAGATTGCGTGTTGATCTGATCTGATCTCGGGGACATTTCTCGCAAGATCGATATTATCTCCAATTCGACATATGTTACGACATATGTTAACCAAACGCCAAATTGGTCGTATTTTTCGTTTTGATTCGACATATTATGTCGAATTAGAGATTATGTCGATCATGTGAGAATTGCCTCCCTGTTTTCTGGTGAACACGGTTATTAAAATTGTATCTGCTAGGGTATGCAAAACCTGTGTGGTGCAAGCTATTATGTTATTCTCACGATAAATTACTATTACGCAGATTGTTATCGCAGCACCGATAGCGGCCCTTTACGGGTTTACGGTATCGAACACCGAAGCTTACGTGGCGTACTTATGAAGCTCATGAAAACCCCGGTATCCGGCCCACATATGTCATAAGTAGGAGCTAATAACAGGTTGCCGTAATTCAAGGATATGATTTATAAGTTGTATTAATATTGAATACACAGTGATTTAGGCCAAGACCAAGAGTCGAATAATATTTAGCTGATAGATACTTGAATAAGTACTTTACTGAGGAGGTATCTGGGTAGACATCTATCGGTAGCCATGGGTTATAAAGTTAGTACTACGTGTGCAAGTATTTACAATTATAATAAATAAAGTACACATACTTATCTTATGGTCCCCAACCAAGCAAAGCTTATACTATGGGTACCCGGGCGATCCCAAGTACACCCAGACCAGGGCTGATTCCGAAAAGGCCATTTCCGGAATTTGCCGTTGGCAGGAATCGAACCCGGTGGAGTGAGCCGGGTGACCTATGCTCAGACCTCTACAGAAAACCGTCGAACGATAGATTAAATTATTATATTCCATAAACAAAATCACTAGTCCTATATATTAATTATTGTAGGCACGTAAACAAACAATATATTACTGGACTATAACAACTGCTATGAATCTTAAATGCCATAAAAGTGATGCAGGTTCTGAGTTATTTCACTTCCTAAAATAATATATCCTTTACTACCTGGCGCTGGCACTATATTACGATTTATTGTAGTTTAAGTAGCGAAATACGAAGAATCGCTCAAATCAAAAATAATGTTGTTCTTCTGCTTTGATGCATAAAATATTTTGGCAATAGGACAGATATCAAGACTAACTGACATTAGCTTTACACCTTCACAGTCCTAGAATGAGAAAAGACATGGTATAAGGGCAGGTATCAGCTAAAACAGATATCCAGGTCCTAAATGTACGAACACAATTGTTATAGTGTGACCATCGCTTTATTTTTCAAGGCAAGAAAACAACATGGTCTAAAGGCTTCAAGATGACAACATCTTGTCTACACTAGTTATATTCCAGCTACCAATAATAAAAAAAACATCTCATTATAAATACATTGTCATACTACAACGATTGGGTGTAAGGGGATTACCATCTATGGATCCAAGTCAACCTCACCTGCCCGCGGTACACCCTGCCGAATAACAAACGAGGCCGGAGGCTCTGACGAAACGTTCACCAACCCGCATTGGACCAGCGTGGTGGACAAATGGTCCAAACCCCCTTAACTGTAAAAACCTTCACACATCTATGGCAAGTGTGGAGAAGTAAAGAAGAGGCTTTTGCCCAGGAGAGGGACATAGAAAGGCTAAACTATGTATGTAACTAAAGATTAAGCATTTAATTGTATTTATTTTATATACACCTACTAAAATATTGTTGAGCCATGGTAGAGCAACAGTTCATTGGCTGGAGCGTCGATATAACATCTATTTTTACACTCATTAAATGACACTTTACATCATTTTATCAATAAGGTGTACTTATATAGCTGCTCTATCTGTTGAATGGAATATTTGAATGGAGCTGGACTGAACGGGACACACCTTTTTAATACCCACTCACGGTCTATTATCCCACTATATTTGTTGATAGGTTTTTGTGTGGGTAAAAAATCGTTTTATAATGGCCAATAACATTTGCCGCACGTCAGATGAATAGGTAGTATGTATATGTGCTTAAAAAACGAATACAGAAACCTTAATTAGAAATATTACATTAATATATAACTTTGTATCATAAGTAAAAAAGACCGGACATGAGATATCATTTTAATTATTTTATAATAAAGTAGGTGCTTTCCGGAAATTTGCAAAGTCTAATTAACTTATATTTGATTATAATTTAGTTCTACGTAGTATATTCTAACCAGGACTAGTACTATTCTTGCAATATCAACAATATCCTCTATGTTTATATCAGTACAGCATAATAAACCTGCCTACTTAAATCCATCTAGATTTATTAGAAAGATATTGTCAACGGATTATTAAACTGGGTACTTAGTTCATCATGTGGGTGTATAATAACATTTTTCAAAATAAACGGTGTTAATGCTTATATCTGCACACACATTCGGCGGCGGCCTTATAAAGCTTCGTCGGCGAGCTTATCGCTCTACATAATCTGAGAATCTTACGCCCGCAAGTACTGCCCGCCGCGCGCCTCCTCGCGCTCTCGCTAAAAACCACACAAGTGGACGTATTCATAATAAAAAGGTTTAATTATTTATAATTGGTTGCATGTGAAAATAGAACGAGTTTATAGTTTTAACTAATTTCATCACTGTTTGGTCTTTTCTGTAAGTATTTTTAAATTAATTACATATAGTTTTTTTTTAAATACATATCTGAGGTCTTATTTTTAAATAAGTACTAATTTACATTTTTCAATCATTTATTTTTGACTTTCTGCGGTTCCTGGACTATCAATAAAGAGTGTTGGAAATACAGCTTAGTGGTGACGATATTTCCTTTCTCTATTAACCTACCTTATATGTTTCATAGGCTTCACGCGACTCCCTTTTGAGATTTAGTTTGTTTTTAACTTAAGTTGTTATTTTGATCTGTGAACAATGAGATCAAATATAATGATTTGGTCGTACTTCATATACAAGTTGAACCTCAGAATAATCATCATTTACAATTAGGTGTTTATCTCATAGGAATAAAAAAATCGAGTTTATATAGAGTATCATACCGGATCTTATCACTCGAGGTCGTATGGAACGTAGCATATAAGAAAAAAAATTAAGCAAAACATTTTTCAATATCCCCATAGGCGTAGGCTTACCCAAATTAAATGATTTGACTTTCACTTCATATAAATCAAATAGCCTTTCGGGAATTATTTTTCGAATAAATATGGTCGTTCAATGGTATGGCAACTCAAAACAAAGAAAATGTATAGAATTTGATCGAGCAATTTCGAAACTATATTCAATTAATTATTGGTGTGTATTTGTAAGCATGGGGATACAGATCCAATCGAAAGAAAGCATTTCTTACGAAATTTCTTATCATTATCCTCATACGAAAAGAAATATGTTGTCAACTGTTATCAAACTGTAACAACAGGATCATCTTGTCTTAGCGCCCTTCGAAATAGTTATTGATATTTTGATCCTACTGCGCCGAGCGAAGATCGTAATGTTTTCATATTAAAACTGTGTCTATTCAGGCGTATACAGGCTGTTTCAGAAGTCCGAAATAATACTTTGCAGTTTGCATCAGTATCGGGTATACAACTGAATGGTATAAAAATTTGATCAAAATTCGACCATGTTTTTCCAAAATTTTTTTCTTCCTCATTTTCTATAACTCGTAATATTTCGAGTCCTATGAAAAATTTGCATGTTCTGTTTGTGAATATTGGTGGTCGTCCCTCATAACTGTTTACACTGCTGAATAGCGTTATGGATTGGATGTACCCAAAGGCCAGAACACGATACCAGTGACAAATATTCACAGGTCTATAACTCAGAAACTAAGACAGTTAAGTATAAACTGTCTTCTTAAGCTACCGTATATGTACTCAAAGTATTATTTCCGACTTCTGATACATTAAATCGTATCGTGATTAAATCGTATTATATTACTGACAAAATTCTAATACCATAAAAGATTAGTCAATAAATGAGTTAACGTATAAAAATTGCCCCAAGTCTATATTTTTTTTACCTGCGCTCTGAAGCACCTAATAAAATGCAAACCAATAAACAGATACCTCCAATAGACATCAAGAGGTCTTCAACAACTTATAAAAAAATCTGGTATCCGGATACAATAGTTACTCGGAAATACCACTGTATCGTTCAAAACCTAATTATCTTGACAGGTGTCGTATGTGATGTGCGTCCAGCGATGATGTGCAGCCCGCTGCCGCTGTTGTTGCTGGCCCTAGCGAGCGCACTCGCGGCACCAGCCATGTACGACGACTACACTGTAAGCACATTATATTACTAACTAGCTGATGCCCGCGGCTTCACCCGCATGGATGTTGGTTATCGCGACCAAAAGTAATAATGAAATTTTGATCCCGTTCCCGCAAACCATGGGAACCTATTCCAGGGATAGCTTTATAATAGCTTTCCAATGACCGATTCATAATTGCGCATTTTTTAAAGTGTTAAAATGGATATAGTATGTAATCTTTAAGAGAACTTGACAAATAATATACTAAAACCTTCCTATTGAATTACCCTATGGATTAAAAAAAAACCCGCATCAATATCCCTTGCGTAGTTTTAAAGATGTAAGCATACATAGGGACAGACAGACAGACAGACGGGAAGCGACTTTGTTTTATACCATATCATCATATTGTGTCTTATCATATCTTTGAAACTAGGCTTGGTCTAGAGCAGGGCTGTCCAAGCTACATAACCGCGCAGGCTAATTAATTTTACTACAAAAGCTGGGGGGCCGCATAAAAAAAAATCGATTTTAAATAAAAAAAAAGGGTAATTATTTATTTATATACGTAAATTGCTTCTTCGTTCATTTATCTTCAACAATCATATCGATATCAACTACAACATTCGTTGTTGCCAGACGCATTGCATCAAGAAGTGACTTATCTGGCAGTAAACAATTATAAAGTTCATCGTTGAATACGCACTTTCACATGTGCTGCCCATCCTCGATCCCATTTTCAAGCCAAAATTTGTTATCTTTTGATTAAAACATGCGTCGCGGGCCGCACGCGGCCCGCGGCCCGTTGTTTGGACAGCTTTGGTCTAGAGGTTTGAGCGTAGGCGCCTCGACTCACTTAACTGGGTGAAGACACACGGAAATGAGGGTCTCCGACTTTCTGCGGCATTCGAATCCATGGTAAGCACTAAAAGCTAGGAACAAAGCTGGCCTGCTGCCCTATTATTATAAAAGTCATAATTATTTTATATATAAGCTAGACTCACGGCATATATGGCAGTGTAAACTTCCCTGCGTTACCTGTACGAAATAATGTAAGTTGGTAGCCTCCTATTGTGTAATTACCATGCAATCAGTCACCAATAAACACATTTCAAACAGGTGTCTTGGTTATGCGATCACAAATTCCCTTAAGTAGCGTCTCGAGCCAGAAAAGTGTTATGTTGCTCCGTTAAGTTGCTCTCTTACGTGGGTAATAGCGTGAGAAGAGCCACACCATGAATAATGGAGTAGCGACACAATTGTATATCTACGCTATATTCACATATATGATAGAATTAAGTTATTGATATGGCATGTTAGGCGTTGCTCACCGTTCGACGTTTGAAATGTGATATGGGTATTGGGTAAGCGAGAAATGGAGCAATATTCCGTTTGTATTCTTCAATTGAGACATTTTTCTTTCTTTATTTGATTCAATTTATTTTTCTTTATGAGACAATACTTACGTCGTAGCTAGCGTGGTGATACATTTAGCTCCACAAACTTTTAACTCTACGAACAAAGTGTCTGTAATGTTGCCAAAATGTTTTGGATTTTTTATAACATTCTGGCTTGAGTTTTCAGTGTCGCGGATGTATAAAAAACTTTATTTACATTGATTTTAAGTGATTTTGTATTCAACATTGCGTTTCTTGGTTGAATTCGTAATTGACACGTTTCAGGTAACCTAAGGTTTCATGATGAAAACTAGCTCTTTAATTGTTAAGGTTAAAACTGAAAATGTTAATTGAATCTTATTTATTTGTTTAGAGAAAGACTTACCTTTTAACTCTACAGTTGCACTGCTGAACACTTTTGTATTCAAAATGCTAATTTAGATAATTTATAGATTATTTTTTAATCTAGGAGAAAGCTTTAAAACTATATCAAGAGTTAAAAGTAATAATATGCTTTCGGTTTTCTTATGTAAAAAATATGCAGTTTATTTTAAATTTGCAGACTCCCACTATAACTTTGTTCTAACAGCTTGGACTAGCATTTAAACATCTAGATTTTGTTGGATGCCTACATAGCAAGATAAATCCTTACTGTGAAACATTTGGAAAATTGGAGCTTCGCCCGTTGTCGCGACTAGCGTCTGCTAGTTTATTTTAATACCGTCCATGACACTTTTTTTGTGCCATTAGTCACGTATATGGTCTTAGGTTTTTTATTAATCTAAGCTAATATCGCCCGAAGGCGACATTGAATTTTATAGTCTCCAACTAAATATAATTACGGGTACTATAAAAAACTCGAAAAGATGTCAGTACAACCTTGAACACAACCAATCGCAAAAATACCACTTAAGTAGCTTGCCCCGATAGTTATCGTATCTGCAACCACCGGAAACAGTGAGCCGAGTTACCAACCTAATGCGTGTTTTATTAAAGCTGTTTTAAATCAGTTATTTTGTATCTCATAAACATTGTTGTCTAAGTATTGCACAAAGAATAGTTTGGATTGCCATTTTAAAATTTAAAGAAGTTTCCTTTTTCTTTCCTCCGTTGGTGTATCATGTATATTTATTTATTATTTGTATATACCTACCACGTTTAGCAGATTATTATATTAATGTTATGAACAGGAAGTGGTGCCCCAGAAACGAGCCGCTCTAGTCCTGGACAGGCTGCTGATCGCGTTGCAGAAGGCGCTGCATGAGGACGGCGGGCCGCGCGGATACGTGAGGCCCGATCGCGACGGGCCGCGGACAGCACCCCTCAGAATTGCGGATGATGACGTCAATGACATGGTACTAAGATGTTAAAACTCAATCCCGATATACATATTATGATATATTTGCAACAATCCTGCGCGGACATTAATTATATAAACTGGACATGGCTTTTACAGATATTCCCCTTCAATAATTCTCTCTGGTTTGTAATGATTTCTCTGTGTGTAGATTTGTGTTGCGTGTTCATAGAAACAATATTCTTTCGATGCAAGAATACATAGCAGAAAAAAATTGTCAGCAAATTGACCGCACAACTAACTTAATGTTAGTCTGATCCAAGTACGCAACGCTAGCTTTAATCTAGGAATTGCTCACATTTCTGTTTAAAACATATCTAGATGAGTTGTCATAACGAAAGTGGCGATAAAATATAATTCATCGATCAAATTATTTTGACTCGATTCATGAGAACGTTAGAAATGTTAGAAGCACTTTATCTAATAAAACAAAAAATTAATGCGACATAAAATTCAAGACATTATCGTGTTACCCACTGAATTTACGGGCACGAATATGAAAACCCAGTACGTTTCGACCGTTAAATTTATTTCTAAGTACTCCACTTAACAATATGCTACGCTTTTCGTAGCAAGTATAGCGTATTCGTAGGCTCGTAGTGTTTCCGTAGGCTGGGTACGCTACGTTGTCGTAGCTATAATAATTCGATTTGATTTTCACGCTACAATAAGGTCGGGAAGCTGCTATAAAGTTATTTCTTTGTTCCAGAGCGCTTTGCAACGTCGTGGTCAGGGAAACAGCCGGGGACGAGTTCTTCGATGCTACTTCAATGCTGTGACGTGCTTCTAACATCCAGTCACTGGAATTAGTTTATTTATTACTTTACGCGATAATTTATAATTATTTAAATAGAACACGGCGATAAATATAATTATTTAGTGTAAAAAATATTATTTTGTAAAAAATATGTTATATTTAATTTACAAAGAATAATGCAAGTAATTGTGTATCTTACATTCGTACAATGTTTTTAGGGCAGTTAATGAGTATGATGGTTAAATAGGTGCATTTTAAAGGTTTTCATACCTCTGCGTTCGAAAATATATTCTTTTACATTTTTATGAGATAAGATATCATTGTATCTTCTGAATTTGTTTTGTTTGAGTTTTACATTCTTGTCATGCGCAATAATATTTGTATGTGTAACTTCATTTATAAATTGGGCAAGATAACTTAGAGAATAAATCTAATGTTATAATAATATTACTCCTATTTCATGTCCTACGAGCTTATTCCATGTAAATACCTAATAAATTTGGTTGCAAAACAATATAACTATGCTTTTCAATTAATCTTTAATACTATTAAAATTTTTTTTTTTTTTTAAAGCGCGTCTAAATACAGCGCTTAATCGGTTTATCTTATCCCGTATATACACATGCCATAAATGAAACTCTAGAATGATGGTCAGACTAGAACAAACAGATAAACACCTAAGTAAATAAAAGTTTACGCAATACAATTAGGCTTTGGGCGTCTTAAATCTCCTTAATAATAACACGCAAAGTTAAGGTTTAAAATTACGCAGGTTATTATTAACAATAACATTTACCCACTGGAACAGATAGTGAATAAATTTAAATAAAACTCTTTTATTTGATTAATCGTACCGTCTATTTTATTCTTATTTTTTTATTTTAGGTAATTACCAACCTATATTATGTAATTATTTTCATAAAAATTACCTATAAAAGTTATAATACAAATTATCTTTCCTGTGCCCATTTTTACTAACATCGAAAACGCCGGAATATTAATACTACTGCAACTGTTTTGTATTCAGCCATCATGTTTAACACGTCCGCTGCGTAAGGATTTTGATTGTACTTTCAGCTGGTGCGCCATGAGGTTATATTGACTCATAGAAGTACTAACTTTGTGAGCGCTGCGCACTGGATTAAAGTGCGCCATGAGCCAATATGACCTCATGACGCAGCGAACATGTTAAGCCATACCCAAACAAATTGTATTGACACACAGAAAGATCATTCTTCAACTAAATACCACTGTCAAAGCGAGACTCCTCCGGTAAAGTTGTAAAGGCCACCTCATGGCCAACACCATGAGTCCTTAAAAAAAAAGTCAAAGCGGGCGAATTTTGACACTTAGGGGAGTTGCTTTTACCACATAAAATCAATCTTTATTCATATTGCCACAGAGTTTGTTTTGGTATTGGCGAATATTATGACGCGCCTTTTTTAACGTCTTATCGTGCGCAGGCTTTACCCGTCTCCCAGTATATGTGAAAACGGACATATTCAGGGTGTTTCTGAAGTCCGATAATAATACTTTGACGTTTGCATCGGTATCGGGTATACAACTGAATGGCATACAAATTTGATCGAAATTTGACCATGTTTTTGCAACTTTTTTTTCGGCAATTTCTATAACTATAACTCGTAATATCTCGAGTCCTATGTAAAATTTACATGTTCTGTTTTATAGATATTGGTAGTCGCCCCTCATAAGTGTAGTTTACACTGCTGAATAGGGTTATGGATGTATCCAAAGGCCAGACACGATACCTGTGACAAATATTCAATGGTCTATAACTCACAAACTATGATAGTTAGGTATAAACTGTCTTCACTATGCACCCACATATGAGGTAGCGTATATGTAAGTATTATTTCGGACTTCTGATTCACCCTGTAGAAGTTAATTGTCCTTGTCTTCAAACTAATGATTCACCCATTTAATACGACGCCTGCTGTGCGTGCTGGGCTCAAGCCTATTAATAGCAAGTTAATTCTTACCACGGGTCACTATAACAAACAAAATGGTTTGTTTTATTACCAACATTATTATTAGATACAGTTTTGATTTGGCTTCGTAATTAGAAAAATATATAATCTGCTATCATTGAATCATTACAATGCTATAGGAATAAATCTAGTTTCTCTAATCAACAAGTTAAATTAATTAGTACTTACCAAACTAAACTAAGCTACTTAGCAAAAGTTCTATTTAAGTATTTGCGTTGGATGTTATCTTATTAACAGTAAACGTCGACCGTATTTCACGTTCAAGGTGGCACTTAGGAGTAGAGCCTCGAATCATTATTCGGGGTAAATGAAGAAGGCACGGGGTCGTTAAATAAAACATTCCACTTGATAGCTGTCGAGGAAGGATCTCAGGACCCTCGCGTCGAGTGTCCTGACCGCAACACATACCTATATCCGTCGCAGTAATTACGTAAATATAAATCTAGGGGTGAAATTCAAATCTATTTGACTTAAACGACATTTTGAAATTTACAGGATAGCATCATTCGACGCAGAAAAAATTGCTGATGCCAAATATGTATAGAAGTCGATATCGCCCAAACTTGTCGCTTAAGTCAAACAGCTCTCGATATTGTATATTGTTTTAACCTAATGAATAAGTATGTTGCCAAAAGTATTTTTTTTAATTTAGGTATTAAATGTTTTGTTGTCAAATTGCTAGTAGTTGTGTTAGATTGATAGAGTCAACTTTATTGTACACTTAACAAAGAAAATAACATCCTAAGGTCTAAATATAGTAGGTATGTAGAATTGGGCGGTCTTATCGCTTAAAGCAGTTTCTTTCAGACAACCAGTTTGGAAGAGAAAACTATAAATAACCATGTTAGCCTCTCTAACTAAGCTTAATACTTGTGGTAGGTGTGAGTTCACATCAATAGTTTCGTGGCCAGTGTGTGCATCGAAAACTGAACCTCTCAGTTTAACGCTTAACTTAGATATCCATACATCATCATCATCACGCCTGTATTCCCCGAAGGGGTAGGCAGAGGTGCACTGTAGTGAGCCCACACTTCGCCGATGTATTTTGGTCCCAATGTAATAGGGGGCGAGCCTATTGCCATTATAAATGTGTAAGTTTGTGAGGATGGATGGATGTTTGTAACTCTTTCACACAAAACTACTGAACGGATTTGGATGAAACTTTACAGTATTATTTTTTATAGGTAAAAATAACAATATAAGCTATAATTTATTGCTATATTGAATAATCGAAATCCGCGCGGATGAAGTCGCCGGTAAAAGCTAGTTTATTATTTCAATTATCTGTTCTATCTTGACCTATTCTCAGTTAGTTGCCTATTAATTTCCATATTTCTAAATGAATGTGTCGATGCAACGTAATTTTTTGTCATTTTACTGGTAAGCACAGACTTATTTATATAGAATTATATAGAAATGAAACTGCTTTGGTTGTTTGGTTAAATCGTTTAAAACATCTATAATATTGGGGGTTTACTTAGGAGGGGCGTTTAAGACTTAGGCGTATAAAATTTCGGTTCTAATTACTACAAAAACCGTGAAGCTAGTCTGTGCCTTAACTTTATAAGTATTTAAAGTTTTAGAGCTGTGGTTCTCAAATAAACATACAATCTGTCGGCCACCCTAGGAACTAGCATCTTACCATTATTACAAATATTTTACGTTGAGTATTTCAGTCAGTGACACCTAGCCACCGCATTTAACTCGTAGTAGAGTAAGCTACTGAAAACATTAACAGCAACCACTAGATGGCGCTACATGTTACAAAACTAGATTAGATCACCGAATTTTCAGTCCACGTTTCAGAACCAATTATCTACTTAAATCATATCTCCTTAATAGTTAAAAGCTTTTTTTTTAAATCATCCCTTCAATTATTTAGAGGAATCAAAGTATTTACAAACAAAGCGATTTATCATATACATTGACATATAAGTAGTGGTAGCCGAGTGGTCGAACGCACGCTTTGCAATCAAAGTGCGCAGGTTCTATCCCCGGCTCGCACCTCTGGGTTCCATGTGCGAATCTCATTTTCATCTGAGATTATCACTTGCTAAGAAACGGTGACGGAAAACATCGTGAGGAAACCTGTGTGCCCGGTATAATGGCAATAGGCTCGCCCCCTATCACATTGGGACCAAAATACATCGGCGAAGTGTGGGCGCACTGCAGTGCACCTCTGCCTACCCCTTCGGGGAATACAGGCGTGATGATGTATTGATATATAACGTCCGTAACAGCCCTTGAAAAGTGTAATCAGACTCATCGTCGGCGCGTCGTCGCCTTCCCCGCATTGACAGGCGCCCGTTTCTTTATGCTGTGAACAAAAGTAACTGGACAGGGTACCAAGCACGCCGACATTCGTGCCGACAGCCGACTGCCTGACACACTTAAATACCTATCGTTGTAAGAAAAACGATCACGGTTTAATCAAGTTTAGAGGAAACTTCGGTTAAAGGAATAATTCATATACGTAGAGGCCATCTAGATACGTATGTAACAGGGATTGTTTTAATTGTTCCTATAAGGATTTGCAAGCAACATCATTCAAATATCAATCATAAAAAGTTCTCATATTCCCAACAGAAATATATAGTTTGTTTATAAACTCTTATGAAAAGAATACCTAACTAAGATAGATGGAATGGGAACATTGAGAAATATTTATTAGCGAAAGCGCTTTCGAAGAATTACATAGAACTTAATGACAGAAAACTTGTTATGTAATTACATGAAACGGTGATGAATTAATTAATTACAGTGCCTTTTCATCAACTTCCAGTGGGCTACTATGGAATTGTAGAGTTGGAATTTTCAGCTATGTTAATTATGAAGGAACGCACGTAGCGAGCTACTAAATGCTATTAATGAAACTGGGTAAAATCTGACTATGACTGTCTGCTCACTGAAATTATTAGACAAATAAAATAACTTTAGACTGGACACAGTCCGTTAGTACAAAAACTATAATTGGAATAGTTTTCATGATGAAAAGTTTCGTTTTTTTCGGATCGCGCCTGTAATTTACTTACTTCTTTGGTAACATTATATTTATTTCGGACTTACCTATTTGCATTTCAATGATTCGACAGAAATTAATTACACATTTCGTTTTCCCAGGGACCACCACCACCACCTCTTAAAATATTTTTGTTTCAAAGTACCTTTTTTGTAAAATTTTGTGAACTGACAAAAACTGACAGAAACAAAACATTGCAGCAAGACAAGTTGTGGCAAAGGGGGAGAAAACCTATTCCCGCAAGCTTGACATCATCTCTAATTTGACATAATATGTCGAAACAAAACGAAAAACAACATATGTCGATCTTGCCAGAATTGCCCCGTATGTCTTTTAAAGATTTAGAAACAATAATAAAACGCATATGAAAACTAATAGAGATGAAAATGAATGTGTAATCAAAATGATATCATGGTAGTTGACAACGTGTTGCTCCAGTGGTCCGAGGTGTAAGCTGCTCGGCTCACTTAACACAATGAGTATGTGTTGTCTGGCGATATATATTTATTTGTATTTTGATGATAAATTACCCTTAACATAATTGCCAAAATATTCCTTTGACGTACTTAATTACATATCGATAACCTTAACAACTTTCTCTGGTCACGATTAATGTGTATAAAGCATTTCCCATGTAGTCATTTACGGATAATATTTGGTAGTTAATAGACCTACCGTGCACCACGACAAGGGGTCCTAGTTATGGATACATCCAACTATGTAAATAAACTTATAATTAACATAGGTAACGTTGCGCAATTATATTACGAGCTGCGTAGTGTATGTGTTTGTTGGCTCACTTAGATTTTTAGGGTTCTGTAGTATATATGAAGAAGATAATCCTGTTACAGTGCTAATATACTGAAAAATAGACATACTCATGGTAGAGCATAACTTTCTTTCAGCGGCTAATTTGTTACGTACGTAACGTATTATGTAACTACCAAGTTCTTTTTATTAGTCTGTCAAATTATGTTGCGCTAAAAATGTTCACTTCGATACAACGTTGAAATAAAACTATTTTACGGATTCTATCGCGTTTATTTACTATTTTTATTTTCCCGACGTTTGTGAGCATTTTCTGCGTGGATCGGACCGCAAACAACAACTAAATATGAGGGTACCCAGTTATTGACTATGACATCAGGACGTCTAACACCTCAGGCCCCCCGTGACCACGGTTGCTGTAAAGCAGCCAAAACGTCGAGAAAATAAAAATAGTAAATAAACGCAATAGAATCCGTAAAATAGTTTTATTTCAATGTATAGTATTCGCGTAAATATAAGAAAACAATATTCGATACAATGTTTCTAAGTAGTGAAATGAAGGTAAATCTATACCGATTTAGTCAATCCTGCATACTATACTACTTGACAACGGCATGGTCCAGTGGTTTGAGCTGTTCGCCGTTCGGCACACTGAACCAGGTATTTATGGGTTCGATTCCCGCCAGTAGCAAATTTCAGAAATAGCTCTTTCGCAACTTGCCCTGAGTTGGGTGTAACTGGGATCGCCCCCAGTCCATTGTATGGTACCCATTATGCAATTTTTGCTTCGTTTAGGATCATACGATGAGTATGTTATGTCTGGGGATATGCGTAGTAAGCTCTCTACATGTTGCGTGAAAAAGTAATACGGAAAGCCATATATTAGTCGGGAACCATGTGTCCAAACGATGAGACAGTGACCTTACTCTCTCGACCCTTGTTCCGAGCCCGACTAACAAAGTTATCGTGCATTTATTAACGTTTTGGGATATTTTCAACACCATATACGTAGGCTGTAGCAACGTGAGCAAATTAACTACGAACCCGAACGTGTTTTGCAAGTTTGGAATATAATTTTCATATATGGAGCTCATAGTTCATAACGCTCAAACAGCTTATACAAATACTCACAGATCTAACTTTCATTATAGGTATTATTTTAGGTCCAATTGAAAACATTACCGTTGTGGAAGATCACGAACAATTTTATAAAATAAGCAAATAAGAGGCCGGACGGATAAGTACCTAATATAAAATTATAGAAATTTTCAATAATTTTAACCGTGTTGCTTGGACACTGTCCCTGTGGGACAATAGTGTTAAAAGTGTTACATTTTTAAGTGTTCAGTTTTTTAGGTTCAAATTTTGACTGCTGTTTTAAGTGCTTCTGTTACTGTATATCACTGGATTGATATACTGTGTATAATATTTGAAACATTTTTTTTTACTATCAAGTCAATGCAATCCCTGTTATAAGTTTGTCTTATTCTATAGACATTATGCGCACGACTTATTACATACAAATATACACACAAGACAAAATTAAGGTGAACTTTTTAGACACCTTAAGTGACAAAATTTCATTAACATTAGATACCTACGCAAAGCACCTACACAAGTTTATACACGAACAATCAAATTTATGCTTACTAGGCCGTAAGGAGGTATATATCATCTGGTCTATTTATTCCCTACGACGCAGTACACGTAGATTGTTACCAAACAAGTTTTATATTTACTTCTGCCCCTTGCCCCCTAATTATACTTGTAGTGGTTTATTTTAAAGCTAGCTTAAAATAGTTCGTGGAAAGCCACCCACCTACTTTTAGCGACATATAGGTACAATGTTTTAATAATTAATACTGACTCTTGTATTAACAAAGTCTAAAAATGTGTTCTGGAGTTTTAATGTTGCTTAGATTTCTCAGCAGACTTATTTAATTAAAATTCACTACTATCAGCAGCTCTCGCTGTAATTACTACGCCTACTTGTCCCTCGTAATGCTGTATAAAATTTTGTCTCAAGAATTTAACCATAATTTTAGATTAAGTCAACAAAAAGACGGCGGTGATACAGCAATAAGTATAAAACCAATTGGAGCTGTTGAAGCGTTATCAACTATGAGCGTCCAAACAAAACGGTATCCCTGCCAGTTAAAACAATTGCACTAACCGCTATAGTATGTTTTGGATAGCTTTATTATAAGACTAGCGGCCCGTCCCGGCTTCGCACGGGTGGACATTTTTATTTTGTAATATTTTTCCTTAAAGCTTCACTTTACACTATGTTGGCAGTGATATTTGTAGGTGGCAGCAAAATCATATTGATTTTCAGGAGATCTTACTCGAGAAAGAGCAACATACAATTGCCCATGAGAAAAGCACTCTTTCCTTACGCACACTCCTCTCCCGCACTTCGGTGCCCGCTCTTTGCTGCGTGGAGCTACCGGCGCAGCGGCGCGGCGGCGCGTCGTCGGCGTGTATTTTTTGTTTATATTGACATCTTTAATTTCGTAATATCTTTTGAATGGAATGTCCGATTCCAATAATTAAAAAAGTAATCGACAGGTATTGAAACTGTCTTGAATACGAAATAATTTATTTGGACAAGAATTAATACAAAGGTATGGATAACATCGTCTGGCATTTCTAACAACTTTTAAAATGTAAAAAAGTAGTTATAGTGACATAACTACATTTGGGTTTTCTCCAAGATTGTGCGGTTGGCTCTCTCGGTAACGTAATCACAGATCACTACTCATGACAGACAGTGTCAAGCTCTACACATAGATATTCATACGTATATAGCCTTATCATAGGTTTACAAAGACAATACTACCCCTTAAACTATAATAACATCAATTACAAAACACTTCACAGCAAAATAACTAAATTAAACAAACTAAAAACTTAGGTATTTACATAACCTCCAATAATCTAGATACAAACATTAATTAAATGTTTTTCCCTTGCTAAAGGTTTGGTACAAACATTCGCAATCATCTCCTCCGTAGAAACATAAGATATATCCACAACTTTCTTATCAACCAATTCTCTAATATAATGATGACGAATGTCAATGTGTTTTGTGCGCTTGTGGAAAACAGAATTGCTACAAATTTTCTGCGCCGACTGGTTATCATTACGTAAATTAATTTTACAGATAACACCAGTACATTCTTTAAGAAAACATTGTATAAATATAGCCTCCCTACAGGAGTCATAAATGGCCATGTACTCAGCCTCCGTACTAGATAGAGCCACAGTATGTTGTTTTCGACTCCCCACGACACTAATGAATTACCGAGCCAAAAAACATACCCGGTATATGACCTCCGATCAGTGTGGTCCCCACCCCAATCTGCATCCGTAAATCCTGTAATACTCATGTTACCCTTTTTAAATGTGAGACAGTAATCTGAGGTACCTTTCAAGTACCGCAGTACTCTTTTAGCTGCCTTCCAATGAGACTCTGAGTAGCAGTTATTGAACTGACTGAGGTAGCTCACTGCGTAAGCAATATCTGGCCTGGAACATACTGATAAATACATGAGACATCCTATAAGAGTTCGATAATCGTATTTATAGTCTTCCTTTTCACTTTTCTGCAGTTTTAACCCAATTTCCATGGGTGTCTTCACTGGCTTGCAGTCCGACATATTAAATTTATCTAAAATTATACCTATATATCTCGATTGATTTAATATGAACATTCCATCTTCTGCTTTTGTGACTTTCATTCCTAAAATATGATTTATTTCTCCTAAATCTTTCATTTCAAATTCACTCATTAGCTGCTTCTTGATATCAGTTTTCTTATCCGAATCTTTTATAGAGAATAACATGATATCATCAACGTATAGAGCAATAATAATGATCTCTTCATTACTATTATAAATGAAAACACATGGCTCTGAAGATAACCTCTGGAATTTCAATTTACTTACAATACATGACATATTTTTTCATACCAAGCTCTTCCTGCTTGTTTCAAACCATAAACTGCCTTATGTAGTTTGTATACCTTGTTCTCATTATTTTTATCTATAAAACCCTCCGGTTGTTCCATATAGACAGATTCCTCCAAATCACCATTTAAGAAAACTGTTTTGACATCCAAGTGCTCGACAATCATGTCATGTTGAGCAACTAGGGCCAACAGTATTCAGATCGAAGAATATCTAACAACTAGTGAAAAGGTTTCCTGGTAGTCTATCCCGTATTTCTGGGTAAAACCTTTCGCAACTAAGCGGGCTTTATATTTTTATAATTCTCCTTTTAGTCCTCTCTATTTACAAAATACCCACTTGCACTTTACGGGCTTATGCCCCTTGGGTAAATCCACAAGTGTCCAGCATTTATTAGTAATAAAAGAATTATACTCATCTGTCATTACATCTTTCCAATTGTGTGACTCAACACTGTTCATTACATCCTTTAAAGTCTCCGGTACATCATCATCACTCATTAGACCTGCTAGCCCAGCAAATCCACCTTGAGCATCTTCAAAAGATGAAAGATTAGAATCTTCTGAGTCGATGTCCGCGGGACCTGGAATGTATGTCCGCGGGACCTGTTACAATCCGACGAGTCATCTGTAGACTAGTTTGTGTCTGATTTTGGGGATCTGTGTCATCAGATTCAGGTGATGATGGTAGAGCCTCGGGAATTTCTGGAATAATCTGTGATACATCACTATTTGTACCAGATATGTTCTCGGAAAACACGACTCTATTCCCAAGATTATCATCATGTGACTTCTCCCTCTTTAAAAATACATTTTCCAAGAAAGTTACGTGACGCGCTATGACACACTTCTTTGGACAAGTAGGATCAAGGAGCCTATAGCCCTTGGTATTCTCACAATATCCCACAAATATGTATTGTTTAGTCCTCGCATCCAGTTTCCTACAATTCATGACAAGTGCATATGCCATGCAACCAAAAACACGCAAATGTTTAACATCTACCTTTACAGAAGTCCACTTCTCTTCCGGAGTGGAGCCCAACACAGCCTTAGATGGTGAACGGTTCTTTAAATAAACTGCTGTATTAACAGCTTCAGCCCAGTAACACTCTTCTAATCCAGCATCTTGGAGCAAACACCGGGTTTTCTCCATGATTGTGCGGATGGCTCTCTCGGCAACTCCATTCTGCTCACTACAATACGGGACAGTAGTATGATGTCTGATCCCACATGTCTTCAGAAACTCCTGGAAAACAGTACTAGTATACTCTCCGCCATTATCACTTCTTATTACTTTTATTTGTCTCATTCTCCACTAGTGCTTTGAATTGTTTAAACTTGTCAAAAACTTCATTCTTTTTGTGTAGAAAATAAATAAAAGTTTTCCTTGAGTAATCTGTACAAATCTGTACAAATAAATAAAATTGGAGTGTCTGTTTGTAATATCAAAATAACACTTTTTTACCAAATCCGTATGAAAGTATATACGATACCTATAACGAAACCGCAATTTTAAAATTTTTTGTCTGTCTGTCTGTTTGTTTGAGGTAAACTTCTAAACGGCTGAACCGATTTCAATGGGACTTTCGCTGACAGATAGCTGACGTTCCAAGGCGTAACTTAGGCTACTTTAATTTTAGAAAAAGCATTAGGGTTCCGCGGAAAAAACATAATACCCATATTTCCGGGTAATCTCCCTAAAGTCCACGCGGGCGAAGTCGCGGGCACAGCTAGTCATCAATAAAAGTGAAAAAATACCGCGCACCACTAAACGATGGTGTTTGTATAGGACCACACACATCAGTGTGCACCAACCCTAGTAACTCAGTTGACCTACTGTAACTCTTTTTAGGAAATGGTAGCCTGGTTTGCTTCCCTTTGATACAAGCCACACATGGACTGAATAAATTATTATTAAAATTCATACCTGTGACTAAACCATTTTTCATTAAATTCATACTTCTCGAATTCAGATGTCCCAATCTCCGATGCCAGATACTAGACTCCATGTCGACCTTATTTCCATGTACAAGTCCTGTCTCGTTAACATCCGATGACACATCAACAGCTCCCGACTCCACAGACATTGAGTTCACGGCCATCTCCGACTTTACCTGAGAGCCTTATAAATTTTTAACAACATCAAGCTGAAAAACACCATTAACATTCGAAGCAGTGGCTACTGTTTTCGTTCCATCTAATACTTTACACAGTTTAGACTCAAAAACAACACTGTAGCTTTTTCTATTTAACTCACTTACCGACAATAAATTTGTTGACAGTTTAGGTATAAAATAAACATTACTTATTGTCTTAGTACAATCCTCCAGACAAACTTGAACTTTACCATGGCCTTCCGCAGACACCCTCTCACCGTTAGCTACATTGACATCCACCGGCTTGGTACACACAAAGTCTTCTTCTTCTTTTTTTACGAAATGAGTGAAATGATGATATTTTGATGGAATAAGATGAGGAATGCCTGCACCTGCGATATGCGGTATTTATGGCAATGTCGAGTAATTATAGCAAGGACAAATTCAATAAATACACATTATAAATAAAAATGGATAATGACAGTGATAAAGATGGCGGATGAATCCCTACACACAAAGTCAAACATAAGTTCTTTATTATTGCACATGTGGTTTGTCGCCCCAGAGTCAATGTACCATACATCACTCTTGACATTCACTGACAATGCAATCAATAGAGAATTTTTCTGTTGCACAGACTCTTTGTATTCCGGTTTCTTGTTCTTCGGTGACTGGTTCTGTGGGCAGTCTTTCTTCATATGACCAGTTTTCTTACATCTGAAGCACTTGAAAGACTTCTTTACTGCCAATGCATTCATCGCTGGGCACTCAACCTTCTCATTCCGACGCTGCTGTTCTAAGATCAGCTTTGACTTCACTGTCTCGGTACTGAGTTTCATACTCGAGTTTTCCAGGGCGATTATAAGCGGGTCATAGTCATCTGAGAGACCGCTAAGCATAATGATAGCCACAAACTCATCTTCCAGCGGTGAACTTATGTCAGATAGCTGCTGGCTAAGCTCCGCTATCTTCAACAGGTAGGCCTCCATATTCTCCGTATTTGTCAGCTTCACACTAAATAACGATCTGAGCAATCCTAATCTTCTGCTCAAACCTTTACCTTCATATGCACTTTGCAGACTGGTCCACGCCTGGTGCGGCGTTTTCGCTTTACGCACATGTGGTAACGCCGTCGGACCGACAGACAAACATATCTTCGCCAATGCCTTCTGTAATTTCTTTTCATCAGTACATTTATCAGGCGATGTGATACATTCGTATAAATCTTCATGCATAAGTATCAGGTCATCATTGCGCGTCATCGGCGGCAGGGATGCGGTCGAAGAGGAGTTCCCTTACGTGGTGAGATTAGAACGGCATTTACTAGAGGAGGACCTATACATACGTAAACCCGGTTGCACTTGCTCCGTACTGACTCCCACATGGACGTTGAGTGCCGCGCATTGTTTAACACAGTGGTCTGAACACCATATGGATCATTATATACAATATGGATCAGTGTACGATTCGCCGGAGACAACTAATACTAAACGCAAAGTCTTGTCCATCGTGGTCTACCCTGGGTTCAAAATGAACGCCTTCTCGTGTTCCAACGATATAGCGTTATTGGAAACTGAACACATAGCGCTGAAGCGTTACGCGCGGTTGAGCGCGATTGACTTTACTACTCTGTACGGGCAAGAAATCACTTTGACCGGTTACGGGTTAACCAATTCGAGTTACACTATCGATTTCACACTAGAATTGAAAAAACCGCTCCAAGTATTGGAAGCGATCGCAGTTAGATGCCACCCTTCTGGTATGGACATTACATCCTATAAAGGCTTTACGTTGAAGCCTATGATGTGTGCAGCGAGACGTTGCAGTCAGACTTCATCACTGTGTCCGGGCGACTCCGGCGGACCCGCGCTGCATGACTCCGGCATTGTTGGAATAAATTGTTGTTATTGGTATTGGTGAACATCGCGATTGTGCAGTGCAACACAACAGAAAATTTAGTTACTTTGTCAGAAAATGCGTTGACACACACACGCGTTGACACACACACTAATGCATTGACACCAGTGAGTTCGTATATCGATTGGATACATAACCATATCAAAGAACCAACCCATTAGGTGAGAACAACCTCCACTCTAGGACAATAGTTCTCCTTTCTAATCTTACGAAATATTAAATAAATCCAAAAACGTAAAAACAATTCTTAGGTATGAGGACAGGCTTTTCTTAAAACGCCAATTAGGTACTTGATTTCAAATATTAAACGTAAAATAGGTTATATAGGGGGTATTGTTAAGTATTTTGTATGTACCTACGGCGGAATAAGTTATATTATGTAATAAATTGATATGAATAAACGACGAAACCATGATATATGGTTTTATTATTATTTTATTATTTTTTTACGAAATGAGCGGATATGATGATATTTAATGGAATAAGATGAGCCGGTCCGGTTTAAATGAAACGCACACATTTAAGTTTGAGTGGACTGTATTAGGATAAATGAATATAAACTACAATGTTAAACGTGGTGAAGCTGCTACGATGTAAAGGTGACTGACAATAGAGCCTTAAACTAGTGATGAGCTATAAAAACATAGATTAAAAAACAAACTATTTGTTTGGCATCAAACATACTGGGGAGACAAAAAAAAGTTTAACAAAGTTAACATCATTGTCTTTTCAATTATAAATTATACAACTCAATTTTCTGACTCTAATACTGAACTACAACATCATTGAAAGGAAGATAAGTTACCTACTTATCTAGTACGACTCATAAGAGAAAATAAAAAACAAAACATTACTATCTTATCCAATAAGATTCCAAAGAGATAACATATATCTAACTTACAATTTCAAATCGCAGAAACATATTTCTAAAAAATAAAAATTAAACTTCAATAGAAAATAAACAAAAACGTTAATACAGTATTAATTAACATTTGAACTTAAATAGCAACAACCTCTAAGTATTGTTCTAGGCATTGAAATCATACCATTAGTGTACCTATGAACGACTTAATTCGCTATAGGTGTAGTAAAAAATAAAAATTAATCAAAGTAGGTACCTATCTGTGCCTATCTATCTGCACAACTCATCCTGGCCACTTGTAATTGTGCAATGGATACATAAAGTTATGTTTAGTACAAATAGTGCTTGGTAGGTAATCTACTCTACAGGAAGTAAACAAATTTTACCAATGCTAGTTCTCATAATAAACCCGTTGTTAGTTTTAATGTCTAACGCTCTGACTTTACCATCTTTACCTGGATACACTTTTATTACTCGAGCCATCGGCCAGCGAAGAGAAGGTAAGTTCTGATCACGTACTAATACAAGAGCACCTTCTTTTACATTTAAACACTGTGTATGCCACTTGGGCCTATTTTGCAATGAGACTAGGTACTGTTTATGCCACTGTTTCCAGAAGCATTGTACTAATTTAGTACATTTTTTCCAAAAGGATAGCCTATTAATAGGTATTTCTGTAAAGTCAGGTTCAGGAAATGATGACAATGATTTGCCTGTTAAAAAATGACCTGGTGTTAAATAAGAATAATCTGTTGTATCTGAGGTTGACAAGGCAGTAAGAGGCCGTGAATTTAATATCCCTTCTATCTGAATCAACACAGTATTAAACTCCTCATAAGTCATAACAGTATCACCTACAACCCTTTTTATGTGGTACTTAACACTTTTTATACCTGCCTCCCAGAGGCCGCCAAATACTGGTGAATAACTAGGTATAAAATTAAATCTAATACCTAATTCAGCTGCAAATTTATGTACCTGAGTTTGATGATCTTTTTTAGACTGCCATAGGTATAGGTCTTTCAAAACATTGCTCGCTCCTCTAAAGTTACTAGCATTATCACAATGTATCTCACTAGGCCTATTGCGACGTGAAATAAATCTTTTTAAACAGTTCAAGAAACTTTCTGTAGTTAAATCTGTGACTAATTCAATATGTACTGCTTTAGTAAGGAAACAGACAAATAAAACTATATATGATTTTAATATGATAGGTTTTCTGACACGGTGCATTTTTATAGAAAATGGACCACCATAGTCGATTCCTATTCTTTCAAATGCTCTGGCTGGAGTCACTCTCCCGGCAGGTAGAGAACCCATTAATTGCTCAGAAACCTTTGCTTTAAGCTTGAAACAAACAATACATTTGTGAAGTACATTAGTGACTTCTCTTCTACCATTAATAATATGAAACCTTTGATTTAAATTTGACAAGACTAACTTTTGCCCCGCATGTAGCATGAGTTTATGTTCCCTTTCAATGATTGCATTAGTTATAAAAGAATGCTTTGGCAATATGATAGGGTGCATCTGTTCATAAGACAGGTTGGAATTCTGCAATCTACCACCAACGCGTAGCAATCCTAAGCCATCTAAAAAAGGATTTAAATTAATTAAATTTGACTTAATAGGTTTCTCAGTCTTTAAACAATTAATCTCTTGTGATAGGTGCTGACACTGCTCATTTTTAATAATAATTTTTAAAGCATGATCTAACTCCTTAGTACTCAAATATATATTTTTAATTCTCTCATGAGACGGTACTTTACAATTATTTATAAATCTATATATATAAGCTATTACTCTTTGAAGACTGCTTATATTAGAAAACTTTTGAAAAATATTTAATTCTTGTTTGTACTGACAAACATTTGCAACGAGTTTGGTTTCAGGAATGGTATCCAATAAATTAAAATCAGAAGTATGTTTATAATCTTTAGACTGCATACCCTGTGGACCATGCCACCACAACTCCTTGCTTTGTAATAGGTGAGGATCTACACCTCTAGACAAACAATCAGCAGGATTGTCACTAGAGCCGACATAATGCCATGAAAATGTCTCACTAAATTCTAAAATCTTGGTCACCCTATTCGCTACATACCTATTTAATTTTATAGGAGCAGTTTTTAACCAAGAAAGTACTATCATGGAATCTACATATAGGTGGGTATTAATATTAAATTTATATTTAAAATTTTCTAAAACCTTGCTTGCCAAAGTAGCCAACAATAAGGCCCCATTAAGTTCAAGTCTAGGTATAGTTAACTTTTTAATAGGATTAATTCTCGACTTAGAACACAACAGGTCAATATTAACATTTCCCTGATTGTCTATAGTTCTTATGTATAAACAACATCCATAAGCATAATTGGAAGCATCAGAGAATCCAACTAATTCAATTGATTGAACAAGATGTGTTTTAATATTTCTATTTATTTTAATTTCCGCCATGTTTTTTAAATTAATGACAAATTGCCTGAACTTCTCATTTAACTCTAATGGTAATGGTGCATCCCAGCTGGCATGTGATAACCAAGCTAATTGCATTAAAATTTTAGCATTAACTAAAATAGGTCCTACTAGTCCGAGTGGATCAAAGATCTTACTTATAAAGCTTAATAACTCTCTTTTAGTGTAGGACTCAGATACTTGATGCTCAGGACATTTAATTATAAAAATTTCTTTTTTGACATTATAAGAAGTACCCAAGGTTTTAACTATAACATTATTTTTACTGATATCAATCTCATTTAAATTTTGTTGTTCTGTGGGAATATCTTCTAATAAGGTGGGCTCATTGGAACACCATTTATGAAGTTTAAAATTTGCTAAACTTAAAAGTTTGATTAGTTCAGACTTAATTAACATTAGTTCAGAAGTATCATTGGCTCCTACGCTTACATCATCCACATATGTATTCCTAAGCAATGCTTGAGAAGCATGTGGATACTGCTCTCTGTACCTGTGAGCAAGCTCATGCAGACATCTAGTAGCTAGGTAGGTGGAACTTTTTAAACCATAAGTTACCGTTTGAAGTTGTACACATTGTATACTATCCTCTGGATTGTCTCTCCATAAAATATTCTGGAACTTACAGTGTGATGGATTTAGCATAATAGCTCGAAACATTTTTTGAATATCAGCAATAAGCACAAACTTAAAGAGTCTGAATAAAAGTAGTATACTGAATAAATCATTTTGCATAACATTCCCATTAAGCAACACATCATTGAGTGAGATACCATTCTTGGTCTTCATTGAACCATCAAATACAACTCTCAACCGAGTTGTCTTACTAGCATCATTAATCACACAGTGGTGTGGTAAAAAATAATTTAAATCTTTGGACAAATCTAAACTTGAAATATCTATGTATTTTGCGTGCCCTAAAGAAATATATTCTAAAATGAATTTTTTATAGGCATCATATAAAATTGAATCTTTTTTAAGCCTTTTTTCTAAATTTAAGAATCGCTGAAGTGCACATGAAAATGAGTCACCTAGCTTTAGATTTAATAAGTCCTGTTTAAAAGGCAAGTCAACTTGAAACTTATTATCCTGAAGTGTAATAGTAGTTTTAAAAATCTCTTCAGCCAGTTCTTGTTCAGAGCTAGCTTCAGAGTACACCTCGGGCACCTTTTCACATTCCCAAAACTTTTCAATATTATTATTTAATATTTCTAAATTATTAGAATTAAAATTATTATTCTCAAGGCTTGCATGACCTGAAAAACCAGTAATCTCTCTCTTGGAAGCTGCTGAGCCATGAGCGACTCCAGCCACAACATAACCAAAGCGAGTGTTTTGTAAGCATAAACCTGGCATTGAAAGTGGAATTTGTTCACGCAATAACAGCTGGAAGAATATATTACAGCCTATAAGCAAGCAAATTTTTTGTGATTTATAAAAATCCTCATCTGCTAACCTTACATAAGAAGGTAAATTTAAATTTTGTAAATCCACATTAAATTGTGGTAAATTGCAAGTAATATTATTAACTACACAACATGTGATAGTAGTTTTAAAACTGTCATTCAATGAAGACATATTAAATTCGGCATTGTAAGAAACCTTCTGCCTGCCATCGCCTACTCCCTGAATAATACTGTTAACAGGTCGTAGGTTGCAATTAATTGTGTCAATAACCTCTGACAAAACAAATGATACTTGACTACCAGAATCAAGTAACGCGCGGACAATCATAGTTGAACCGTCTTTTTTAAATAATTTTACCTTAACAGTAGGCAATAAAACATTGTCAGCATGTCTGGCTAATAAAACGATAGAATCATTTACTTGCTCAGAAACTGCATTTGATACATAAGTATCTGATGATATAGCATCATGCAGTAGGCTATTGTGCCTAGATTTACATGTTGAACATTTAAATTGAAATTTGCAGGTACCTTTATGACCATTTAAGCATAATATGCATAGATTGTTCTGTCTGACAAACTTGAGCCGATCAGAAACATTTGTTAGTTTGAACTGCGGGCATAGGTATAATTTGTTAGAACATTTTGTGCAGAACTTACATGTGGCCGAGGATGAATTAGTTACAGCTAAACACCTCACATTACTCTTTCCACTCCGCACCTGTAGATCTGTACTCGCCGCATCAAGTGCAGCTGCCCGTTGATCTATAAATGTCAAGAGTGCATTTAGCGTTGGAGTTTGACCTTGAGTTTCTACAAAATAACCTTTGAGTGTATAGGTATCTAACTTTCTTTGTAATATTGTCATAATAATATGATCCCAATGCCCAACAGGTACTTCTAAATTTTTTAAAGCACCCATATGTTGCCTTAACTGAGATACCAAAAGTCTGAGAGATGCCGCTGTACATTTTGTAATGGGATTCAAATCCAGTAGTGCGGAGACATGAAAATTAATTATTTTAGGCTTGTCATCGTACCGCTCTTTTAAAAGTTTCAACGCCTCTTTATAATTTTCAGCGGTGAGGCTCAAGTGCAAAATTATTGAACGTGCCTCATCTTCAAGCAATGACTTTAAGTAATAAAATTTTTCACAATCGTTTAAAGTTACATTGTTGTTAACCACACTTGTAAATATCTCTATAAAATTGTAGTATTGACCTACCTCGCCATTAAATTTAGGTATTTGAAGCTTGGGTAGCCCCTTAAAACCTTTGCAGACACTTTCACCTTCGTTTTGAGGCAAGGAATGTGCTGCTGCAACGTTGGCCGACCTCCCACGGATGTGCCGGCGCAACTCACTTGAACATAACAAAAAATTTTCTTCGATTACATCAAAATTTTCTACATCGGACGGGTCAATAACAACTATCTCAAGGTTTAAATCAGAATAATTATTAAAACACTCTACTAACCTCTCCTTTTTAACAATTAGCGTATCAATAGTGGCACTCTCCAGACTTTTATCATCTTGCAAAAATAAATGAATTTTCGTTATGGAAGCTTTCGCTTGGCCACGGGCCGCGACAAGCTTTGACAATTCTTTGCTGCTCATTGTAATAGATGCAAGGCACCATATGTCGTGAAAATAACGATCTTAATAATATTAACAGCGTTTAAAAACAATAATAGCACTGATGAATTGAAATATATAAGCGTCGCCGACGCACACAACAACATTTGACAAGACGCACAAAATGGCGTATTTTAAATAAATGAACGAACGAAGAGAACGAATGTCTGTCACCGCCGCCGGTGGAAGTCGCGTTCCGTAGACAACGTTAGTCCTACTTTTGGCATGCGTCGACCGCTACCCGTCAGAACTTGACTCGAACGCAGTCTGCCGTCTCGCTCCCCCTCACGCACCCTGCGCCAACGACGATGTTTCTTTCTCCTTTCCGCACGCCAATAGCCACCAATGCGGCAATTTTCAAATTTGTTGAAATTTGTTTTATCACAAAGTGATAATAAAATGAGTAAATGTAAATTATGAAAAGGATTCAAATCTTCTTAGCTTCAGAAGTGGACTGGCACAGCAAGGCAAATGCAACGACGATAAAGTACGTCGCCGACCGCCACGCCATAAGACGCGACCGCCGCCGCCATCTTCTTGAAAAATAGCTTGATAACTCAGCAAAGCTGATGAAAAATAGCTTGAAAACTCAGCAAAGCTGATGATAACTCTTGAGAACAGCAACGATAAAATACACTGCGTCCATCCACGACGATCATAGAACGCCGCGTTTATAAAAAGTTTGAGTCACACGCGCAACAGTTCACACACCGGCAAAGCCGTATATCACTGTAAGTTCACTATAAACCGCGAAAAAGGACCAAAAATATTATACATTAGTATAAATTAATATAAACTACAATGTTAACCGTGGTGAAGCTGCTACGATGTAAAGGTGACTGACAATAGAGCCTTAAACTAGTGATGAGCTATAAAAACATAGATTAAAAAACAAACTAATTGTTTGGCAACAAACAGAATGGCTTCACCTGCGACTAGCGCGGGTATTTCGCCAATGTCAAGTAATTAATAGCAAGGACAAATTCAATAAATACACATTATAAATAAAAATTGGTGATGACAGTGAAAAAGATGGCGGATGAATTCATCATATGGTTTTATTGTAATAAGAATTGTAGTATATCTGACAATCACATAGAATATGTCATACATACATTTTTAAACAATTAATAGACAATATATCAAAGAGATTGTAACACCACATTCACCCGTCCGTCAGAGTTCGTAATCTTGAAGTCGTATTGGAGCTCGTCTCTCTCTTGTAGATCGTCGTATTGGCGTACATTGATCATTATTCTCGACTGATCCAGAAGCTTCAATCACTGGTGATTGTGGTTCACCGTTAGCATCCTCAAAGTGATCTTCGGAATCAGATTGATCACTTTCTTGCGGAGGAATAGGAACTAGTTGTCTATTTGACATCGTAGTATTAGTGCCACACTGCTTTGCGTAATCAGATTGATTAGCTTCGAGTGAAGGTAGGGGAGCTAATTGTCTGTTAGATACAGTAGTATTACGGCCATCCCGCAACCTTGCGTGTGAATATGATGGATTAGCTTCCAAAAGCTCCACTTTATATCAAATACTAGCGGCCCGTCCCGAATTCGCACGGGGGACATTTTTATTTTACATATTATTACTTTTTATTTAACATATTACATATTATTTTACACAATATTTTTACCTTAAACCTTCACTTTACACTATGTTGGCAGTGGTGGCAGCAAAACCATATTGATTTTCTACTCGAGGAACATACAATTGCCCATGAGAAAAGCACTTCCTTGCGCACACCTCTCCCACACTTCGGTGCCCGCTCTCTCACCGCGTTGTTCGCTGCGCAGCGTCGAGCTACCGGGCGCGTCGTAGGCGTGTATTTTTTGTTTATATTGTCATTTTTAATTTCGTAATATCTTTTGAATGGAATGTCCGATTTCAATCATTGAAAAAGTAATCGACAGGTATTGAAACAGTCTTGCATAAAAAATAATTTATTTGTATAAGAATTAATACAATGGCATGGATAACATGGCCCTGATTTTGATCGGCATTTCTATCAATATTAAAAATGTAATAAAGTAGTTATAGTGACATAACTACAATAGTTGGACATATGGTCTTGCAAACTTTTTGTAGATATTGATATGTTCTATAATATTGTACAATATTTTTTTGTTCTATCATCAATACTTTCCGCAGCTTATGCGATGAAAGACATTTTACGGCTAAATTTTTTACACCTTGGTTTGGTTTTAGTAAAGATTTCTAAGGATCTCTATTTTTTCTATATAATAAATATAGCCTATGTTACTCAGTGATAATGTAGCTTTCTACCGGTAAAAGAATTTTTGAAATCGGTGCAGTAGTTTTTATGTTTATTCGTAACATAAAAAAATACAAATCTTTCCTCTTTATAATATTAGTATAGAAGTATAGATATAGATATTATATATATATATATAGATTAGTATAGACAGGGGAATTGTGGGTAGGGCAATTACTGAAGCTATTCAAACATGTACCGCCAGCCGGCTGTACATAGAATTGGTATACTCATGTGACGATTATAACTACTATTAACTATAGTCAGTGGTAGCCGAGTGGTCGAACGCACGCCTTGCAATCAAAGTGTGCAGGTTCAAACCCCGGGTCGCACCTCTGGGTTCCATGTGCGAATCTCATTTTCATTCGAGATTAACACTTGCTACGAAACGGTGAAGGAACACATCGTGAGGAAACCTGCACGTCTATAGAAAGGCGTGTGAAGTTCACCAACCCGCACTGGGCCAGCGTGGTGGACTATAGACCAAAAATCTCCCTCGTATTGAGTGAGAATGTGCCCGGTATATTGGCAATAGGCTCACCCCCTATTACATTGGGACCAAAATACATCGGCGAAGTGTGGGCGCACTGCAGTGCACTTTGGGGAATACAGGCGTGATGATGTATTTTATATCGTTTGGTGTCAATCGTCATTGCGTTTCATAAGGTGCGACATTCGATCGCTCGGGGCTGATTAAGTGATCCGATACTTCTCTTGCACCGGCGTTATCGCAACGAGCTCGGCGGGAAACGTCGCCGACGGATGTAGAGATACCACGATTTGAAAATTCGATTCCAAATTCCTATAAGATGGCTAATGGGCTACATTTTCATCAAATATGAAGAAACTTTTATAGGTCTTATATCTGATACGGTAGCACTGGTAGCCGAGTGGACACTCACACTTTGCAAAGTGTGCAGGTTCAAACCCCGGCTCGAACCCTTAGGGTTTTATGTGCGGATTTCATTTTCAACCAAGATTATCATTTGCTAAGAAATGGTGAAGAAATCGTCGGGAGGAAACCTGCATGTTTGAGGAAACTTGACTAGTTTTCGATAGATGCATGGAATTTGCCACCCGCTTTGGGTCAGGGTGATGGACTATGGCCTGAATCCTCCTTACATTGAAGGAAGGCCTGTGCCCAGCAGTGGGACGTTTAAAAGGCTATAGAAAGATAGACCTGATAAGTTGTAATAAAATATATCATCACAATATGTACTTAAAATTTTAGTGGGTTATGCGGGGTAAAAATCACATCGATGTATTTCACGTCTACTTTAGACTTGGCTCGTTGTTTAATCCGTAATAAGATAACAAAATATATAGGGCTACGCCGTGTAAATGTTATTCCAGCGTCATAATAATATGTTCCACATTATTCGCGTTCCTAAATTAATGTAGGAAGACTTTATTTTATTCTTACTCGAGGCTGAATAACTACAGCCCTTTTTAACGTCCCACTGCTGGGCACGGGCCTCCCCTCAATGCGAGGGGGATTCAGGCCATAGTCCACCACGCTGGCCCGGTGCGGGTTGGCAGACTTCACACATCTATCGAGAACTAGTCGAGGCTGAATCCTAGTCTTTAATTCCAAGAATATTCGCTCACAACCTTTTTCAAATTATTATAAAATAAATTTGCGTATAAATTTGATTATAATTTAGTTCGTTAGTGTCTCCTCCAATGACAGGCCTCTGATAAGATAACAGACGATCGGACACTTCTCGACCAACGTCTTTTTATTATTATTTTTTAAACGAAATGAGCGAAATGATGTTATTTAATGGAATAAGATGAGGAATGGCATCACCTGCGACTAGCGCAAGTATTTCGCCAATGTCAAGTAATTAATAGCAAGGACAAATTAAATAAATACACATTATAAATAAAAATGGATAATGACAGTGATAAAGACGGCGGATGTCTTCAACGTCTTTTTAACTTGGCTTGCTGTGTTCAATAAATCATAGTGACACTATATGTATTTTATCGTAAATATTATCAACTTTCTAACATATTTTTCTTTTGTAAAAGAGTAACCATGGAGTTTCTTATCCATTCTTCTCCATAGACAATTCTTTCTGACTGGGTGGTAGAGTCCTATATTTTTTTGGTTTGTTGGACGATTTATAAGCACTGTAATGGCTTACATAAATAAAATTCTGATTTAAATTCAGGGTCAGTCGTCACGTTGAAAAACCTGCTTCATACAACTATTTAATTTTAAACGAAAATTGAAATTTTATTGAATAACTGGTGAATAAGAAATTCCATTAACTTTGGTAGCTCTACTAGTACAACTGTTTGTTAACTTACGTAAACGATGCGTGCAACTAGCAAGTGCAGTATACATAGTATATGTATCTACTCTGTGTATAATAAATTAAATTGTATATATATCTACAGAATCACTGACTTATCTGAGCATATAAATTTGAAAACCACTCTGTTCTAGATTTAACTTATCTTATTTCAGAACTTCTGCTAACTGTTATTAAATAGTATTGATAGGTGTATTTAAAATATTATAAAATGGGTAGTAAGATAATATACTTATTTTTGTACAAAACAAATTGAGGTTAAAACGGCTCGGTATATGAATTAAATTTTATTGGGCACAATCGGGCACACTCGTCTGTTCTTTTTCCTATGGAATTTAAAGCCAACTGCGTTGGTTGACATGCCCAATGCTCAAGACAATGCCCAATGAAGAATGTAGAATGTATGTAGAATGATGAAATGTGTGAATTCTTGATGCCTTACCTAACCGCAATTAATAGTTTATAAGTGTTAATTAAACTGATCATAATTTTGGTCACCTTCGGGAGGTCACTTTGTACAACTTATATTGGTTAGAGTATTTAAATGGAACCACCATATTCAAATATTGACCTTCATTTCTTGATTGCCTTCGGATCCCTAGTGCCGCTTTAAGCTTGTTTAGACTTAAGCCAAAAGTCGTCAAAAGTCACGCGTTAACTTTTTGCCAAAACTAAATTGCACTCTGTGTCAATATTCATAAAGATTGTATTTCTGTCGTAGATACCACACGTCAAAATTCGCTCGCGCTGTCAGTGTCATTTCGTTATCGAATAAAGTTTTTTTATGTGTCAATATAGTTTGTTTTAGGTATTGGTAAACAAATTGACACGCGAGCATTGACGCACCAGTGTGTGGGGTCTTTACGCTTGTTTATGTAATAATAATTATGCTCATAGCACCCTTACGAGCAATTTAATAAATGGTTTTGCGGGACTTCCAGTGCGTTATGTGTAGAGCAGTCCAAGAGAGCCGTTACGGTTGCTATATTAATTTACTGTTAATTAGGATGTATTTTTTTATGTATAGCAAAATAGATTGGATTGATTTGAGCAATAAAAGTTTGTTAAAAATAGTCATAGGCATATTAGTCAACGGAATATCACGAAAAAACATATTCAAAAACATAATACGTGAACATCAATGGTAGCTAATGCAATTTATCAGTAAAAACTAACTAACTACAGCCCTTTTAACGTCCCACTGCTGGGCACGGGCCTCCCCTCAATGCGAGGGGATTCAGGCCATAGTCCACCACGCTGGGCCAGTGCAGGTTGGCAGACTTCACACATCTATCGAGAACTAGTCAAGTTCCCTCAGTCGTGCAGGTTTCCTCACGATGTTTTCCTTCACCGTTTCATAGCAAGTGTTATTCTCGGATGAAAGTGAGATTCGCACATAAACCCAAAGGTGCGAGCCGGAGTTTGAACTTGCACACTTTGATTGCAAGGCGAGCGTTCGACCACTCGGCTCTATGATTAAAATATTATTAACGTTCGTTATGCACAGTACATTGTCGTTGATTTAATAATGACACAGCATGTGAGTGTACTTTTTAAAGGAAATATTTACATCGTTCCATACCCTTAGTTTTTATTAGCCATAACTCTGAACACCATCGATAAAACTGCCTTCTACTCTTCAAGACGGACCGATCCACTTTGCTCTACTTGCATCTTCAGTATAACAGCATGGAAAAAAATACAACTATCTATCTATCTATCTATCAGCCAGGGACGTCCACTGCTGGACATAGGCCTCCCCCATAGATCGCCACAAATTACGTTCTTGGGCTTTATGCGAACATCGACTCCCGGCGACCCTGGTGAGGTCGTCCGTCCACCTGGTCGGGGGTCGTCCCACATTCCACTTCCCTGTTCGTGGCCGCCACTCCAGGACTTTGATGCCCCAACGGCCATCCGTTCTCCGGGCAATGTGTCCGGCCCATTGCCACTTCAAACGTGCAACCCTTCGAGCTATGTCTGTAACCTTGGTTCTTTTTTTTATTTATTTATTTATTAATTACAATGTAGCTTACAGTTCGAAACCTTACACACTAACATTTTAGTATTGCTTTTATTATAAAAACAAAATAGGTAACAAAAATAATATTCCTTATATGTATATATACAAACCAATAAAACTAAATTAAAAATTACTCAAAAAAATATAAATACATTTGTGCACACTATGTGGCTTATCATTAAAATTCTTCTGCGGATGTCCTCATTTCTGATTCTATCGCGCAGTGAAACTCACAGCATAGCTCGCTCCATTGCACGTTGAGTGACTCTGAGCCGTCTTATGAGTCCCATTGTGAGCGACCACGTCTCGGATACGTACGTCATCACTGGCAACACACACTGTTCGAAGACTTTTGTCTTCAGGCACTGAGGAATATCGGACGAGAAGATGTGACGCAGTTTCCCGAACGCTGCCCAGCCTAGTTGGATTCGTCGAGTCACCTCCTTCTCGTAGTTGGATCTACCTAATCGGACTGTATGTCCCAGGTATACGTACTCGTCGACAACTTCGTGAGTAGAGTTTCCAACGACTATTGGGTGAGGTGCGACATGGACATTCGACATGATTTTCGTCTTATCCATGTTCATTTCAAGACCTACCTGTTGAGAAACTCTGTTGTGATCACCGAGCATAGAGTTCAGTTCCTCCAGCGACTCCGCTATGACCACGACGTCATCTGCAAACCGAAGGTTAGTAAGGTGCTCGCCGTTGATATTGATGCCCAGTCCATCCCAATCCAGCAGCTTGAAGCAATCTTCCAATGCAGCGGTAAACAATTTCGGAGAGATAACGTCTTCTTGTCTTACTCCTCGCTGCAATGGGATAGGCTCAGAGCTCTGGTCCTGGATTCGGACTGACATGGTGGCGTTCCTATACAGACACTTCAGCGCTTCGATGTATCGGTGGTTGATGCGACATCGCTGGAGGGACTAAAGCACAGCCCACGTCTCTATGGAATCGAAGGTTTTTTCATAGTCCACAAACGCCAAGCATAGTGGCCGGTTATACTCCTCCGTCTTCTGTATAACCTGCCGCAGCGTATGTATGTGGTCTATGGTGCTAAAGGTCTTCCGAAACCGGGCTTGCTCGGGTGGCTGAAATTCGTCGAACCTACATGCGAGACGATTCGTAATGACTCTGGAGAACAGCTTATAAACATGGCTCAGAAGCGAGATGGGTCGGTAGTTCTTCAACAGGGTTTTTATCACCTTTCTTGAAGAACAGTACCACCACGCTTCTGTTCCATGCTTCAGGCGTTGTACCCTCGAGAATGACGGAATTGAACAATTTCTGGAGGACCTTAAGTACCGGTTTTCCCCCCGCTCTCAAAAGTTCAGTAGTGATTCCGTCATCGCCCGGTGCCTTGTTGTTTTTATGCTGTTTAAGAGCCATTCTGATTTCGTATAGGCTAACGTCCGGGATATCTTCGGTGTGGTGTCGGGTTAATCTAGATCTTGGGTCTGCATCTGGACTAATGGCGGGCCTTTGTGCTGACGTGTATAACCGTCCATAGAACTTCTCAACTTCTCTCATAATCTCGGGTTTGGACGAAACGACACTGCCAGTGTCGGTCTTCAGCTTCGTCATTTGGCTTTGCCCAATAGACAAATGCCTCGCGAATACTTTGGAGCCTTTGTTACACTCGATGGGATCTATAAACTGTTTGTATTAAATTGCCGAATGTCGCGCCTGAGGGATTTAGATATTTGTCTATTGAGGCGCCTGTAAACCGACATGTCAGCCGAAGACTGCAGTATCATTTCGCGTCTTTCGTCCAAAAGTTTGAGAGTTCCAGTCGAGATCTTCTTGGTTCTATCAGTGCGTCGTGGTCTGCAAAACTTTGCTCCGACGGCACGGACTGTTTCCACTAGCCCGCTGTTGGTCTCGTCCAAAGATGTGCAGTCTGCTAGGCATTCGAAGCGGTTTTGAAGTTCGAGCTGAAAGTGCTTGGGGTTCTGGATATCGGCAGGGGTTGGACGGAGCGTCGACTTTATCAATTTCGATCGCTCAAGTGCAGGACTCAGATTCAACGTGCCTCTAACCATGCGGTGATCACTGTCGGTTTTAACCCTGTTGATCACAGAGACATCGCTGAATATCTGCTTTTTGCTGGAAATGATGAAGTCGATCTCATTTTTAACGGAACCATCGGGGCTCATCCAGGTCCACTTTCTGTGGGGTTTCTTCTTGAAAAAAAGAGTTCATGACATAGAGTCCCTCTCTTTCCAAGAAGTCAACCAGCTGTTGACCCCGTGGGTTTCGCTGCCCGATACCAAATTGCCCCACTCTCATCTCGTTGCCGCTTTGTTTGCCCAGCTTCGCATTAAAGTCCCCCATCAACACCGTGTAGTGGGTCTCGGACGTATGTATGGCTCTGGATATGTCCTCATACATAGTCTCCACTTCCGTGTCGGGGTGTGTCGACGTTGGCGCGTAAACGATAAACGTAAACGATAAACCCGACACCACCTTGGGATAGTTGGTCGCCCTCTCGATAATAGAAGAGGTTGCCTGACTTCAGGATTATCGTGTCCTCACCCTCTCTTCGGACTTCTGATAAACCCAATACGTCCCAGCGAACTCTCTCTATGGCGTCTTCTAGTTCGTGTATCTTCTCTTCGGTCCTCAAAGTGCGTGCGTTATAAGTTGCCAGGGCCAGTTGTCGATGGTAGCTGGCTTTCCTCCGGAGATTCTTAGCACCCCCTGCTCCGCCACTGACCTGACCACTACCAAAGCCAGGAGCGGCGGCGCTACCGGAGACTGGGGGCCGATTCGTATTTGTGTCTGTCATGGGGGGGTTTCACCATAATCGCCACGCTTGGCATGCGGGTTGGCGATTGCAGTATATGGATGGTGTTGGGCTCACGGCGCTGCTACCTACCGAAGCGCGATTTAATAATCCCTTAGTCACCTTGTACGACACCCGCGGGAAGAGTTGGGTTGGAGCTATTCTATGCCGGACTCCACACGGCAAAAAAATACAACGTTGAGTCTTAAATAAACTATAATAATAGATGCCGTTGCTCATCCAAACACTGAATCTAAAAGTTACCTATAAATTTGTAGAAATATATATTCATCTATAGTGTTATTTTTCAGTACAAAAAAAATTAACAAAAAATTTTTTTCACGCTTTTTAGTGTCAATAATCTTTGAAAATATGCAATTATTATCACCTCATAACAACCCTAAAAAAGTAAAAAAAAATCCCCTTTACAGCCAAAAAAAATCCCCCCCCACTCCCCCCTTTTCCACTCCTTTGAGGGTAAGTTTCGATGTTTGTTAACAATCCGTAATAAACCAAAACTAATAATCAACCTAAATGAAAACTCTTTAAAAAGCCGTATACAACTACATCATCCACGTAAATAATGGTCATAATAAACATAAAAAATTTCATAAATTGAAAACTGCTTGGCCATACAATTTTAAATTTTAATGGTACCAAATGGCATATATTCCGCATCGAACAAAAAAAGAATCACGTAAATCGGATCATAACTCGCAGCGCAATCGGAGTACATACATTAAAAAAAAAAACATACCGACCGAATTGCGACCCTCCTCCTTTTTGGAAGTCGGTTAAAAAGCAATGGCACTAAGAATTAATGGCTATTATAATAAAAAAATATTAGGGGTCAAATCTTTTACTACCCTCCTAATTCATACAAATCCCATTTACACCGAAATCCGAGAAAAAATAAAAATTTAATATTATAATTTGGTAAATTGAATTAAAAATAATTATTATTGCGTGATTAATGATTCTGTTTTATTCGTTCTACTTCCTTTACGTCACCTTATATTTTACGTCATTATATAATAGTGTTACTAACTACAAATATTTGGGAAAGAGGCCATTAACACAAAAAAAAAATGGGAGAAAATCTTTTGATATATGAATAAGTAACAGATGGAACAAACCTACGATATCCCGCAGAACATGGCTACGAAGCGATACGCGAATCCTTTTTACAAGTCATAAATAGTAAGTGGATTTTAATGGTCTCAATCAAAGCGTCGTGAAGGCGGGATAGAGATCACTTTTCTACAGAATCCATACATATTTATATGTAGCGCGAACTGACAAAGAGGACTCTATCGAATATAGACAGGATAACACGATCCGTTTTCTTAAAAAAAAAAAGAATATCGAGGGAATAATAAATATGTATTAAATCTAATACCTGTACAAAAGTATTACCCACTTAAATGTAAGTCCAACGTGTTTTATTTATTTCACAGAGAATATTATACTAAAGTTAAAATTATGTCAGTATTTATCTCTATAATTATAAATAACAACACACGTCTTAAGTACTGTATTCCCAAAGGGGTCTCATTACGTTTAACAGCGAAAAGTGTGCCCACCATAATGTTTCCACATAACTCTGTATACTCTACCGTATCGACTACTACTAAATATCTATTTCCCAGTACTGGGCACGGGCCTCCCTTCAATGCAAGGGGGATTAAGGCCATAGTCCACCACGCTGACCTGGTGCGGTTTATCAGACTTCACACATCTATCAAGAACTAGTCAAGTTCCCTCTACGTGCAGGTTTCCTTACGATGTTTTCCTTCACCGTTTTATAGCAAGTCATAATCTCGGTACAAATGAGATTCGCACATAAAACCCAGAGGTGCAAGCTGGGGTTCCTGCACACTTTGATTGCAAGTTCAACGACTCAGCTACCACTACTTCATCTATTTCTTATCATTAGAAATTGGATATTGATATCGATTCTTTTGTACACAAAGTATAAATATTGCCATCTTGCTCAAGCATTACGTCCGTAAGTAGGACGGCAGAATTGTCAATCAGTATGCTTTGATGGTCAGGCAATAATTACATGCTTCAATTATTTTCTGAACATAAATGCAATCATGGGTATGATGTAAGGAAATGAGTGTCGAAGCAAACTCACCCAACTCGGCAAATAATTTTCCATTTCATACCTGCATTGCGTTCGCGTTTCTATTTCCTGTAATCATTTACTTGCAACTAGCGTATAAAAGTATTTTATAAGCAACTACCGCACCTGCTATAAACATCGAAAATAAATATAATGGAATAAGTAAGGATGATCATTGCAGTAGTTAAATAGCTACTTACTTCTTTTTTGCCATATATATATCGAGGGATGAAAGGCTATTTAATCTTTACAGGAGAGCATACTCATTCGACGCAGAAAAAATCGCTGATTTAAAATATTTATATGTGTCAATATCGCCCAAAAGCAGGGACAGGTCCGGTAAGCCGTTCAAAGGGGTTTTTAACCGGTTGTTGTGAGAAAGTAAGCCAAGTAAGACTATCCCTCACAACTTTGCTTGCCATCGAAAGTGTCATCAATATTCGTAGGGGTAAATAAATTTCCCGCCCAACGACTTGTGATAGTGCTAAAAAAGCCTCAAATTAAGCGCTTTAATACCCCTTCCCATACACTTTAAGCATTCAATGATGGATCACTAAAGCTATGACATTAAGTGTCATTTTTCAATACTTATGTTGTCAAGGTCGGCCTTCGAGTTCTGCGACCATGTGACAAAGCGTGCACTTCTATGCAGTGGACATAAGATATATTTTTGAAAATATTGTAGGACGTGCGAGGATCTACCTTTTGACCTTGAAATCTTTGTCGCTCGCCGCGCTCGGGGGCCGCTGCCGATAACGCGTGTATACGGTTTTGAATTCCGTAAATTTGTGTTATAGATAGGTATGCACCTACTTGTTTCAAATCTTTTGAATTTTGATGGACGATGGTACGATCAAGCGACGCATATTTTTATGTGGATGTAAGGAGATAAAATGAATGCCGGTAGAAAGATAGATTTTTAAGTATTTATTATTATATTTTAGTTTGTAAATGGTACTTAGGTAGTTACATCTAAGACTCGGTTTCTATAATATTACCGCTGTTTGCGTTGCAGCGAGCCGACTAGTTTTCGTTATGCCAATTTCTGCCATAGGTAATGTATACAAGATTGACTTTGTAATAATTTAAATATGACTGAAAGAAAATTAAGCTGTGTTTAGGTAGGTACATAGGTAACGAAGAATTTTATTTTATTGACACTATTTTAGTTCTTGTTTGTAGATATTACATAACCGTAGACACTTAGCGGTGAATTAATAATTTGATAATATAATTGATAATAATAATAAAATAAATTAAATATAAATAAATAAATAAATATATTATATATTTAAAAATGTACTAAATAAGAAAAATGAGAAATAAAGGAATAATAAATTACTTCTGTATCCGGGATAGGTACCTACAAGAGCATAGTTGCAAAACCCTTGTTTGCTATAGGTACATACATTATTACATACATAGCTTACCTAGGTATAACAGGTAGGTATTATGAATGTCGGTAGAAAACAGGAGGGAGGGGGGGGGGGGGAGTTGGTAGGAAACCAAGATGGCGGAAACGAAAATCGCAATATGGGTATCGTTATTATGGTTTATGCGGATGCTGATTTAAAAAATGGCGTCCATTTTGGAATCCAAGATGGCGGGAACGAAAATCACAATATGGGTATCGTAACTATGGTTTATGGGGATGCTGATTTCAAAAATGGCGTCCATTTTGGAATCCAAGATGGCAGACCGAAAATCACGATATGGGTATCGTTATTATGGTTAAAGGGGATGCTGATTTCAAAAATGGCGTCCATATTGGCATCCAAGATGGCGGAAACGAAAATCACGATATGGGTATCGTTATAATGGTTTAAGGGAATGCTGATTTCAAAAATGGCGTCCATTTTGGAATCCAAGATGGCGGAAACGAAAATCACAATATGGGTATCGTAACTATGGTTTATGCGGATGCTGATTTCAATAATGGCGTCCATTTTGGAATCCAAGATGGCCGAAACGAAAATCACGATATGGGTATCGTTATAATGGTTTAAGGGAATGCTGATTTCAAAAATGGCGTCCATTTTGGAATCCAAGATGGCGGAAACGAAAATCACAATATGGGTATCGTAACTGTGGTTTATGGGGATGCCGATTTCAAAAATGGCGTCCATTTTGGAATCCAAGATGGCCGAAACGAAAATCACGATATGGGTATCGTTATAATGGTTTAAGGGAATGCTGATTTCAAAAATGGCGTCCATTTTGGAATCCAAGATGGCGGAAACGAAAATCGCAATATGGGTATCGTTATTATGGTTTATGCGGATGCTGATTTCAAAAATGGCGTCCATTTTGGAATCCAAGATGGCGGGAACTACGGGATTTTTGTTTCCGCCATCTTGGATTTCAAAATGGATGCCATTTTTGTAATCAGCATCCCCAGAAACCATAGTTACGATACCCATATTGTGATTTACGTTTCCACCATCTTGGATTCCAAAATGGATGCCTTTTCTGAAATCAGCATCCGCATAAACCATAATAACGATACCCACATCGTGATTTTCGTTTCGGCCATCTTGGATTCTAAAATGGACGCCATTTTTGAAATCAGCATCCCCATAAACCATATTTACGATACCCATATCGTGATTTTAGTTCCCGCCATCTTGGATTCCAAAATAATTCTTAATTACGATACCTACCCATATTGCGAATTGCGTTTCATCAAATCGGTCCAGCCGTATATAAATAACCTAGATACCGACTGCAGCGCCACCTTTCGGGTCCAATTGTTAATGTAAATCAGACAGGACGCCACACAAACGCATACAAAAAAATTCATTCAAATCGGTCCAGCCGTACATAAATAACCTAGACACCGACTGCAGCGCCACCTTTCGGGTCCAATTGTTAATGTAAATCAGCCAGGACGCCACACAAACGCATACAAAAAAATTCATTCAAATCGGTCCAGCCGTATATAAATAACCTAGATACCGACTGCAGCGCCACCTTTCGGGTCCAATTGTTAATGTAAATCAGCCAGGACGCCACACAAACGCATACAAAAAAATTCATTCAAATCGGTCCAGCCGTATATAAATAACCTAGATACCGACTGCAGCGCCACCTTTCGGGTCCAATTGTTAATGTAAATCAGCCAGGACGCCACACAAACGCATACAAAAAAATTCATTCAAATCGGTCCAGCCGTATATAAATAACCTAGATACCGACTGCAGCGCCACCTTTCGGGTCCAATTGTTAATGTAAATCAGCCGGGACGCCACACAAACGCATACAAAAAAATTCATTCAAATCGGTCCAGCCGTATATAAATAACCTAGATACCGACTGCAGCGCCACCTTTCGGGTCCAATTGTTAATGTAAACCAGCCAGGGCGCCACACAAACGCATTAAAAAAATCATTCAAATCGCTCTAACAGTATATAGATAACTTTGATACCGACTGCAGCGCCACCTACCGGGTCCAATTGTTAATGTAAATCAGCCAGGGCGCCACACAAACACATACAAAAAAAATCATTCAAATCGGTCCAGCCGTATATAAATAACCTAGATACCGACTGCAGCGCCACCTTTCGGGTCCAATTGTTAATGTAAATCAGACAGGACGCCACACAAATGCATACAAAAAAAAAACATTCAAATCGGTCCACGTCCAGCCGTATATAAATAACCTAGATACCGACTGCAGCGCCACCTTCCGGGTCCAATTGTTAATGTAAACCATCCAGGAACCCATTGAAATATACACACAAAATTTCATCCAAATCGGTCCAGCCGTTTGCGCGGAGTTCAGTGACATACACACAGAAAGAAGATTATCCATCCTTATTAACGCCAAGTACCTACAAGTAATATCTGCAAACAAAAACTAAAATATTAACAATAAAAAACAATTCTTAATTACCTATGTAGCTACCTTAGGAACTAAGAACCTACCTAACACACACAATAGAAAGTCAATCTTCTGTAAATTACATTCGGCTGAAATTGGCATAAGGAAAACAAGTCGGCTCGACGCAATGCAAAGACCGTTACAATTTATAGCAACCGAATCTTTTGCAATGCGTATTAGATGTACCTACGTAAGTATCATTTATAAACCAAAATTAAAATATAATAAATAATTAAATTAAATATCTCAGATAGAATTACCAGCATCCATCTCCTTACATCCACATAAAAATATTCGTTGCTTCGACGTACTTAGCTCGGTTTATAATAATATTATCAGGTAGGTATTGAAAATAATGGCTTAATAAGTTAACCTTGTCTAAGTTGACATACTTGATGTAAATAAGGGACGATATGAACCTTTATAGATTCAACTATCTATATCTTATGGGCATGGGTATTATGGTACCATGTACCATATCGGGGGCTCCCGCACGTTAGCCTTCCGACGGTTGTTCGCACCCGTAATAATCGCAAATTTATGTCTAAACTAGGTCTGGCGGTCTAAGAGACATTGGATTTTGTTTTATAGTAGACAAAAAAAACTATAACAGGCTTCAGAAGACCCCTGATCCCTGATAGGTTATCCCTTGCAACGAAAAAAATACGACTCTAAATCCTACTACAGAAATACCTACAATGATAATTTATTTCATTTCATGAAGTTTGCCAATCCACCTTGAACAAACATTTTAATACAAATTACAACATCAAAAAAGTCTAGTACCTACTTTTTTGAAGTCGGTTAACGACAAATACAGACGGCGCGGCACTCAGCGATAAGCACCTACAATTCTTCGCCGAACAACACGTAAACGTCCACGAGAACGAAAACCCAAGGGTAACCCTGGGTAATCCCTTCCAAACCAGCGCAACGCACAATGATAATCTCTATATATTTTGATAATCTCTTCAACGACTTTGATAGCGCTATCCCCTAAAATTTAGGGGATACCGCTTTCGGTAAGGGAACTCTAAATGATATGTGATAGGCGTTCAACGAATACTCGTTCGAGGGGGTTACCAAAGTATATAACTCTACCGTTGAACGGCTACGGGCGGTTGAACGGGTTGTCTGGTCCCTGCCCAAAAGTGTCGCTTAAGTCAAATAGCCTTTCCCCTATCAATATATTAACTTACTAACTACAGCCCTTTTAACGTCCCACTGCTGGGCACGGGCCTCCCCTCAATGCGAGGGGCTTCAGGCCATAGTCCACCACGCTGGCCCTGTGCGGGTTAGCAGACTTCACACATCTATCGAGAACTAGTCAAGCTCCCTCAGACGTGCAGGTTTCCTCACGATGTTTTCCTTCACCGTTTCTTAGCAAGTGATAATCTCGGATGAAAATGAGATTCGCACATGGAACCCAGAGCACTTTGATTGCAAGGCGTGCGTTCGACCACCTCGGCTACCACTGCTCTCGATATATTATTGTTGTCTTAAAAGCAAGGTAGCAAATTTTATCAGTACCTATGTGCAATGTGTTTCAGAATGGGTTTAACTAATCTTTAATCCTTCGTCATGTGGACAGAATATCAATCACCCAATATTGTTGTCTTCCACAAAATATCACATATTTATTTATACTTTAGCACAAAGTTGTACAAAGGCGGACTTAATGCCAAAGGCATTCTCTCCCAGTCAACCTTAGGGTGATGCAGAGAAAAACAAGGTAGGTGCACTGTAAAATATGTAAGAAATAATTTTCAGCCATTGATATATAATTTACATACCTATACGATACACAAATACTTATATGTAATAGACTATTGGTTTAGAATAAGCTAGAGCTCATTTTAAATAACATTTAATAATGTAACTGTTAAAAGTATTGAAACACGGTTATTATTGTGTGTGCGAACAAACCCAATGCTATTGTTAACACGTTTGTTACGTTGTGAGGTCATATAGGCTCATGTCGAACTTTCATCCAGTGCACAACGCTCACAAAGTTAGTACCTCCATGAGTCAATACAACCTTATATCGCACCAGCTGGAAGTACACTAAAAATCTTACGCAGCGGACGTATTAAACAGATTGTTATTATCGAAGCTATGTCCTATGTGTGTATCTAATAGGTAAATCCAGTTCATTTAATGTTCATGTCTACGGGTACCCTTTTAAGCACTCACGATCCATTATAAATTATTGCGGTAGTGCTGTATAACTGTTAATGCTAAGTTTTATTGGTAGTGCAAACAACGCGGATATGAAAGCGCGGAGAACGTTTTACTTAACTAAATTATTACCAGTTAAAACTGAATTGAACTAAATCATAGTAACAGACATGTTGTATCTTTAGTTTAGCTGTATAAACAAATGTTATATTTATACATAAACTTTGATAAATAGTTTCATACTATCGCGTTCTAAACATGACATTAAAGACCTTTCTAGAGACATGATACCTATACCAAAACGCATAATGATCGAAGCTATTCTATAGGGACACTTTCATAAAAGCTATTCGTACTATTTAAACAAATAACTCCGGTGTAAACATCACAAATACAATAAAATAAAATAAATAAAATGTTTTCTTTAAATTTGTTTTTAAACACATCATCACGCCTGTATTCCCCGAAGGGGTAGGCAGAGGTGCACTGCAGTGCGCCCACACTTCGCCGATGTATTTTGGTCCCAATGTAATAGGGGGCGAGCCTATTGCCATTATACCGGGCACACAGGTTTCCTCACGATGTTTTCCGTCACCGTTTCTTAGCAAGTGATAATCTCAGATGAAAATGAGATTCGCACATGGAACCCAGAGGTGCGAGCCGGGGATAGAACCTGCGCACTTTGATTGCAAAGCGTGCGTTCGACCACTCGGCTACCACTGCTTTTTTGCAATTTGTTTAGTATCAATGTAAATTAAATTATTTGTTTACTGGATACGTTCGTGTCGGCGTATTATAATAAAATAGGCTAGTACAGCTAATAGACAAATTTAAATTATCTAAGCAATTATCTTTTCAATTAATTATTATGTTATACTGTCATTCTATGCTTCATGGCGCTTACAAATGTTTAGTTGATGGAAGGTTTGTTATGTGGTGGCCTTATTATCAACGCGATAATTTAATATTGTTTCTAGTATTACATGAACGGTTTTCACTTGTCCTTGGTGTAATATTATTCCTTTTAATTAAATATGTACCGTTGAGGTTTCATCTGCTCCAATTTAGTAATGGACACCGATGCGAAGTGACAAAAAAATATACACCGCGAAGATAAAAAGCAAAAAATTATAAACCTTTTTTATTTAACCTTAAACTAATTCGTTCTTAAACTAATGTTAGTTTTTTTTTCGTCGAATAAAAATAATAACTATTTTGTGTTTAATGATTTTTATTTAGTCGCGTATGTCTCATGAATTATTTTAATTATCATGTATTATTAATGAATAGTGGTAGCAGTAGCGGTCCTCGTCGGTAGAACGCCGCCTGGAACGCAAGGGGTGCAAGTTCAAATCCCGGGCTCGCACCTTTAAGATGATTCTAATGTGAAAATGTCATTTTTATGATTACCACATGCTGAACGGTGAAGGAAACCATCGTAAGGAAACCTGCACGTCTATAGAAGGTCGTGTGAATAAACCAACCCGCACTGGGCCAGCGTGGTGGACTATGGCCCAAATCTCTCTCGTATTAAAGGGGAATGTGCCCGGTATAATGGCATAATACATCGGCGAAGTGTGAGTGCACACTAGAGCGCCTACCTCTTCGGAGAATACAGGCGTGAGGATGATGATGATTATGCATTAATGAATAGTTCATGATAATGTACATAATACCGTGTCTACTGCTTGTACCAAGGGTCGTTGCGGGTCCTACTCCTGCCAGCGACACATCAGTAATAGTCTCTTCTGGGCTGGGTGTAAATAGAAACGACCCCAGTCCATTGTATGGTACCCACAGTACATTTTAAATTAGTTTCATCATACGATTTACCACTTCTTATACCTTTTATTATCAATTTTTTTATCGTAGGAAAATGCTTTATGCATCTCCCTTCTATCCTCGGGGGGTTAGTAGGGAGTATGTGGGACTCACAGCACGAGACCGCATACCCACTAAAAACCAACGTTGCACCTCCACGAGACGCAAGGAGTCGGGGCAATGGGAACGCGAAACGCAATCTTCCACATTTTCAAGGTACCAACAAAAAGTGGAAAATTCAATATCGAGGGGTGAAATTTGGGCGATATTGACTTATATACATATTTGTAATCTGCTATTTTTTTCTGCGTCAAATGAGTATGGTCTCCTGTAAAGTTAAAAAAATGTCACTTAAGTCATTTGACTTCACCCCTCGATATGTCGATAGTATCAACACATTTTCCACTTATTCCATTACATGACTTACTGTTGTAGGCTATTTTTCTATTCTTGTGCCTACGCAGTGCGTAGTGCGTATCGCTTGGTATTGCGTAGTATTGGCAAGTGCAAATATTTTCGACCTAGACGCACGACGAAGTAACCCACGCAAACAAAAATATTTCCCGGAACTGTGAAGTAAATGCCTAACTAATTAATCAAATTAACCATGTGGCAACGTGAATGTCAAATATTTTAATGTATTATAGTGAACCTGTAATTTGATATCCCCGAAGATGCTTAGTCACAACTTATAACGATTGTTCATTGACTTTCACATAATCCTAACCCACCTGTTTATAACGGCAGGTACCAAATTAAGTTATATTTCAATCTATACTAGCTCATGAATTCATTTTTTAACTTTGATCTGAAATATGGTATTATAAAGAAATGTTTATTTTTTTCATGAATTATCAAATATTGTGTTGCAAAACAAATCATCCAAATTAAAGTGAAATTATCTCACGAAATTTCCAACACGCACGATGTAGGTAGGCATGTTAGAAACTGTTTTAATGGATCATGCAAAATTCAATCACGAAAACAGATGTATTCACAAACAAGCAATTATCTATCTATATGATGTTATTACTATTTATTTTTTCCCATTTTGGATGAGTAACTTTCTTCAAAAGAGTACTAACGCGCCGAAAAATCTTTGACTATTTCCTGCTCAGGTAAATTGGCTACGGGAAGAATGACTTGATGAACCGTCAGGGGCAACGAACATTTGACGATGATGACGTGGTTTAACCCCGGGGTTGGTTACCTTAAGAGATGAAACATGATCATTAAATGTTTGATCATTATCTGGAAGTAATATAATCACTGCTTAATGTTACAAATGGGTTTCAAATAAGGCACTCATGTAATAGCTAGTTCACGGCAGGTCAGAGGTACCGACTGTAAATCGTAAAGTAAGAGACCGTTTTTGCATAATTCAAACTACAAATAAAACAGACAGACATTTTTCTCTTTAATGTGAGTTTTAACAAACAAAGTCTACTCAGTTCAACACATAGTCGCTTCGTAGTAGTTAAATGCATCTACCCCTCCACGACCACCCTTATAGCAGTAGTTTTTTTTATATTTCTTTAGCATTTTGAACAGGAATTGTTGAAAAATCTAAGTTATATGTACGTAATGGTTTCCAATTCATGTGTGTATCTGCCTAGTCTGACGTAGAATGGCACCTACTCCAAATATAAGATATTATAAGGTCATTTGTAGCATTTTAGTGTACCTTTTTGAAGTCGGATTTGGTTTTTGGTAAAATATATTTTTTGAGTAATATTAGCCTCTATTTAATTTAAAAATGGTTTAAGTAAACATAGTTAGGAAACCTTATGTTATTAGGCAGTCTCTAGAAAGGTAGGAGCTCATTAATGTAAACCGATGCGATGTAACCTATTCGATTCAACTTCGGAAAATAACCTGTCACCACCACACTTTTATCACGAGACATTTCATATTTTATTTATTTATAATACATAATTACCTCTTTAATTACTTCTGTAATATGACATTAGGTATATGGTATATAGGTATAGTAATTGTTCTCTGATGAACAGATTTTTTCTAAAATCATATTTCCAAATTCCTCACGAATACAAATTAGTACAATGCGAAACTAACTAACTACTTATCTATATTTTCGTCCAATGATTTATTTTCAAACAACAGAATTATGTGTTAGGACACACCCAAAATAGCACTTTTTATCCATTTACAGTAGCATCAAGAAGCAATTTAGAAGAAGATATACGTTAAAAAAATAAAGATATCAATAAAACACGCATGAATTGCAATACCTCCTTGGGAATATGGGCACAATGAATAAATAATATAACGCCAGTAAACACAAAGACATAGTATGGTCCCAAACTATGCAAAGACAAAATCTACCACCGGTTCGGATAGGCTTGGTAGGTATTTATTTTATTTTATACAGTAAGATTAGGGCTAAGCATACACGTTATATTTAATCGTATGCTTTCCTGGAACTAGGCGTGCGTGAATCAGAGAGAGTGGTTAAAGCACATGCCTTGTTTGCAATACTCAAGTACTATGGCAAAGTAAATGCAAACATTACAACTTTTACTAAACGTATCTGCCGTTTAGTGCAAACTTTAAACAGTTTTACGTAATTGAATACTCTGGGTTGTTTATTTTTGATTTTGAAAGGACATAACAAATTCTCAAACTGACGACGGCTTGGTGTAGTGGTTTGAGAGTAGGCACACACTAGGTAGTATCATGTTGGATTCCTGTTAACGAAAAAAATTTTGAAAGTACCTTTTCGCAATTTGCTCTGGTCTGAGTGTAACTGGGATCGCCTCCAGTACATTCTATTCCCAAAGTACAAGCTTTTCTTAGTTCGAAATCATACAATGAGTATGTGTTGCCGGGCGATATTTATTTATTATTTTTATTTGATGTTAAACATCTATAGGCGAGGGGTAAACCTGTTTTTTGGCGTGGCGAGCGCTTCGCTTCAACAAAATGAAATCAACCTTATTACTTAATAGATAAAGTATTGTTTTAAATGCGGCCACGCTTCGTACTCTTCGGCTCCTCGTTTCTTTCCGCCGCTTAGACTCCGCCCACCGGCTGACTCCGCTCACTCGCTCACTCGCCGCTACGACGTTTATGTTTTGTTTCACATCTGCCAGGCGTCCCGCGATGGCCCAGTTTTTTTATATCAAAAGTGTATTCATTCAATTTATAGTCGACTCCTTTGTTAAACGGAAGCCGTAGAGTTACTGATAGCTTGTCCGTTCTAATCTTACAGAATAACCTTAGACGTCAAAGTCAAAGTCAAATCATTTATTTTGTATAGGCCTATGGGGGCACTTACAAATTGTCAAGTTTACATTTTTTTCTTATATACTACTATACTACCACCGGTTTCACACCACGATTTCACATATCAAATATATCGATCATGTCTTATTCATATGTCAATATGACATATATTCAAATATATGTCAAACATTTGACGATGTATATCAGACTACATGCTGAGTACTTGAACTAAATATCAATAGAGCTGTGTGAACGTAGCATAGTACGTAAAGTGTTCCAGTCACTCCGAGTGTGGCTATTTGTCACTTTTTATCTTGATTCTGTTTACAGAAGCATAATCGGTGCTCGCCATTCCTACCCAAAATTGGTTATTAAAGCCCATCATGTCATATTGCGCGATAATTTTATCATGACGCGTGATGTATTGCCTGCTAACAATCCCATTAACGGGTGTTGACCAAACATCAAATTATAGGGCAAATCGTATAAGATTAGATAAATGAAGGTTACTTACCTGTACATTGTTTATATACTTACATACTCAATATAATGTACAAAGGTTAATTATGCTATGTTATCTAAATTATTAAGTACCTACTGAATGGATGAAGCTTACGCTGAAAGGGCAGTAACTAGCACAAAAAATATTATTTTCATTTCAGTTAATGAATATATGTTTGAAATTTTCATTGTAAGCGAATATTAAACGCAGTAATGCAAATAACATCTGAATATTAAAATGACTAAAAAAAGCCAAATAAATTTCAGCGGAAGTCTGCCACTAGACAATGGACGAGTTTTTTAACATGTCAGTTGTTCACAATAAATGTAACTATCGTAGCGTTCGTAGCATTCGTAGCGCGCCGTAGCCATTGTAGCCGCGTAGCACTCTACGCAACAGAGACACGGCAGCGTAGCACCTTATCCCTATATAAGTAGCGTTCTCACCTCACACTGCTCATTTGGTTTCAAAAACCGTCGACGGAAGCAACGAAGCGGCGCATACAGTCATCGTATATATACGTTGTGAACGTCACTAACTAACGCGACAATATTTTCTCGGAAACTGATCAAAGGTGAGATTTTTGTTTGAATTATTCTTTTTTAATATTTTCTTTATTGACAATTATCATTTACTAATTTGCAAAAGTATATATTAATAATTTACGTAAAAAGTTTTCTACACGCCTAAATTAAATTGTTAGCCATGACAAGAACATAGTTTGCAGCTTTTATGCTTCAATACCACGATAAATAATTTGATTAATAATTTTGAAACTTCCTTAAGATTAATATATCTTAAGATGAAGTTCATCATAAACGGTGAACTTTATTAATACGAACTTAAGGTAGCTCCAACAAGCTCACTTGTGATGTACACTTTCAAACAACCGTAAAATCTGCGCTTAACTTATAGTCATTATGCTTTATAAGTAAGTAATTACAAAAAAGATCACTAAAGGCTCAACTGAACTTAGAGCCAAATTCTGTATATTTCTCTATGCGACTGATATTTGAAATCAGATTCAGTAGTTCATTAAAAAATCCGTATACCGTGTAATAGTAATATTATCAGATTTCTAGTAATAACGATTATAACATTTACAAACTAATATTACACGAATTTAAGTATACCATATTGAGTAGGTATGTTGACACACTGTTAATTAAATATTAGTTTTAAGCAGTGGTAGCCTCGCGGGCAAGAACGCCCGCCTTGAACGTAAGGGGTGCAAGTTCGAATCCCAGGTCCGCACCTCTGAGATAATTTTCATGTGCGAATTCAACAATTATTACCACTTGCTGAACGGTGAAGGAAAACATCGTAAGGAAACCTGGACGTCTGTAGAAAGGCGTGTGAAGTTCACCAACCCGCACTGGGCCAGCGTGGTGGACTATGGCCCAAATCTCCCTCGTATTGAGGGGGAATGTGCCCGGTATAATGGCAATAGGCTCGCCCCCTATTACATTGGGACCAAAATACATCGGCGATGTGTGGGTGCACTACAGTGCACCTTTGCCTACCCCTTCGGGGAATACAGGCGTGATGATGATGATGTTGTATTTTAAGAGATGTTGAGACACAAGAAATATAATTTTATTTTCTTCAGTGGCAATATCACCTATTCAAGCCGCATTCCATCAACGATATTAATAACTACAGTTAATTCACGGATGGCATAGTCCCTCGGAAGGCCGCCCTTGCTTTTCACTTCATGCCGCCCTAAGTTATGTACTCGAATTTCCGTTGTGAATCCAAGGCGGACAGCAAATAATAATTAACAATGTACACAGACGTTGGAACGTAATGTCAAAAGTAAAAATAATGAATTACCTTTTTGTAAAGTATCTAATATGTAAACATTATTTCGTTCGTTTTAGTATTATCAAAAATACCACGGTAAATAAATTACACAAATTAATTTTACCAATAAAATATTATTTTAACTAAATAATTTTACTAGTTCCTTAAGGCATATAATTTGGTTTATTACCAAAAGAATACGCACCCAGTAATACACAAAAAAAATCAAAGAAGATAGATTAAAATTATAAACTAAACCAATACTTATAATTATAATAATTTGATTCGTGCTCAGAGGTGTTTCATTATTGGACGCTCTCTCTACTCTTACCTTGGAGAGATAATGAGCATTAATTAAAGTGCTTTCACTAAGTAAGAAAATTGCGTAGTGACATTTTGTTACTTTTGCAATTTTAATGTACCTTCCTACGTATTTTAGTACGTACGTATTACGTATTTTACTGTGTACTACGTATTTTCCTTGTGTTTAGAAACAACTGTTGCTCGTAGGCTTGCCTCAACTCGGCATTATGGGGATTACCGACTTGTTTCACGTGTAGGTTGGCACTTGATGTTAAAATTATAATTTAAATAAAAGTAAATGCATCGACATTGATTATACTTATGTAGTAAAGAGAAGCGATTAAATTACAATGTTCTTGTTGACCGTATTTAAAACAAATGTGGGTGGACTCTTTAAATAAAAAATAAAAAAAAAACACGGAAATTACTTTACGCGATTGAGACCAAAAATGTGTTACCTGATAATCTTCGTTGTTGTTGGCAGCAAATGAAATTTATTTTTTCTGTTACAAGACACTAATAGCGCTCCATCCAATTTGTGATCTAATCTACTGCGTAGCGTCCCGTCCTGTAATATTGCACCGACATAACTGAAACCGTGGTCGCGCTTTCACCCGCCGCAGATGTACCTAAAATTGAATAACTTCCAGCGAAATAACTGATACTGCTTTCAATGTAAAGTATCCAAGAATCATTACGAAGTATATATCAATATGTATTTATTCCATCCCTTTCGCCAAATCAAACTATTACATAATATACAACGGTCTTACTGAGTGTGTTTATTTTGTATAATTAGGATAAACGTTATCATCATTTATGAAATGAAACTTACTAAACTAACTTTCCTTAAGGCGATTTAACAGAACGAGGTACAGAACCTAAATACTATGTATAATATAATGCAACACAAACCTGGTTAATTAGTGGGTATTTTTTTTCTGTAACTTATTACGTAAGTTCCGATTTCAAATAAAAAAATATTACATTCCCTTCCAAAGGTTCTGCAAAACAGTCCCGTGATAGATACTTTACATGTTATTCAAAAACCTTTTTAGTCCTGAAACAACATACTTCCGTTGAAAATACAGAGAAAGACGATAGTTTTGTATTTTGTAAAGATTTGAATGAAAGAAAACAACGGTTCAGTGGGATTTGTTATTCGTCATTTAGTATGAAGAGCCTGAGCTTAGTACTTTATCAATGTGATTTTCATCGAATACACACAAAGACTTCATATCGAGGGGTGAAAGGGAATTTGGGCGATATTGACTTATATACATATCGGAATCAGCTAATTTTCTGCGTCGAATGTCACCTGTAAAGGTAAAAAAATGTAGCTTAAGTCTATTTGACTCACCCCTCGATATGACTGTAACTAGGTAACAACGCAATATAACTATGTGATTTCTTGGAATAAACTAAGTTACCACTTAACTGTATCCTTTTTTACCATATTCCACAATTAAAATAACAATTGTAGCTGATGATCTAACTTAGTTAATTACTCGTTCAATAAGACAAGATTAGTGTCAATTAAATGGACATAACCCTTTTAACCCACTGCTGGGCACGGGCCTCCCCTTAATGCGATGGGGATTCAGGACATAGTCCAACACGCTGGCCCGGTGCGGGTTGGCAGACTTCACACATCTATCGAGAACTAGTCAAGTTCTCTCAGACGTGTACGTTTCCTCACAATGTATTCCTTCACCGTCTCATAGCAAGTGATAATCTCGGATGAAAATGAGATTTGCACATAAATCCCAGAGGTGCGAGCCGGGGTTTAAACCTGCACACTTTGATTGCAAGGCGTGCGTTCGACCACTCGGCTACCACTGCTTATTTTCTGATATTATCTTATCTGATCTTATATTCTGATACAGAAGACAAAATTAACCGAAGTGTAAATACAGGAAACATCACTATCACTGAATCTGTATAGTTCAGATGCCCAAGCAGCAGTAGCCCACACCCTTTTAAGTTAATGTAATTACTTCCACAGAGTGAAGGCATCAGCTGTGCAATAATACTAACAGGTGCCAACCCCGCTTCACGTCATGTCACTGGTCGTCTTCCCAAAAATTCTCACAAAGAAACCTTTGCTTTTATGATCATCAATCTTCATTACAGTTTCGGAAAGGTCAATATAATTCCCCTCTGTATCTCGTTGTATTATTAAAGAAATACAATATCCGTTTTTTTATAAATATAAAAAATATGATTTAACGCCAGAATTTAAATAAATTTTAATCCACCTACAAACCATGTACAGCTTTACATTTCAGAAAAGTTGTATATGTATTGTCGCTATCAATAGTTACCTCCATTAAATAAGGGTATGGTTTAAACTACAGTAAAACATAACAAAACGCATCATCGTAAACTTAAGTGGCGATTTAATAAAAGCTCCCTGAAACGAGACCGTAAAGCGGTCCATTAAAAATCACTAAAAGCTTATTGCATCAACATAGTAAAGTAGTTTATATTTAATAGCATGCGAGACGCTTACGTCTCATTTTATGCATCATATTCGTTCAGCGTGATCGATTTTGCATATTAATACGATGTCGTTCGTATCTATCTAGTGTTAGAGTTATATTTTTATTACAAAATTACGTCTGAACGTCGCCAAACTCCGAATACATCAGATATAGCCACCGCCTAAAGTATTCTAGGCTCATTCACACGCCAAAGCCGACTGCTTGATGTTTACCGCGTTGTAGAACGGATGGCAGCAAATTTTGTATAAGAGCTTTCACCCAGAGCTTCGAATTACAGGGATCCAAGTCGCTCCATGGCTCCAAGCTATGTGGAGTTGTTTATCTTCTTAAGGCATGAACACAACATCTTTTATTAATGGTAGCCGAAATATGACCAGTGTAAATAAGATATCCTGATTTCATGCCTTAAAAAAATAGTCATAAGAACTCCACAACGATAGTGTGAAAGGACTTGGAGCCCAGGACTTCCGTAAATATAACTTCATTAAGCTCTGCCACTACTCTTCGGTTACCGTTAAATCTCTGGACAGCCGGCTTTAACTTCTACTCTAAACTCTACATGTAGAGTTTGAGTGGCAAAGCTATTTTCTTTATATCTGCCGTTAAATTCAAATGCATACCTACCGAAGTGTATGTTAGGTAATGTAATGTGACAACTCTATTCTCTACAGTATTTTAATGTCATAATTGCTCGTTAGTCGAGGGCGGTTGAACTTTATCTTCCAGAGACACATTTTATTTCGTACATACTGTGTAGCTTAGATACGCTTCCGTTCCGTAACGTAATTACGTGAATTCCTCTGAAGAGTTAACTTATTTAAAGAACCGGCTAAGTTACAGTCAAGTTAATTTTTTGGAAACGAAAAACATTTGCGAGTTTAGAATTCGTTTAGTTTAGTATTCTTTAGTTCGTTAGAATTAGAAAAGTAGCCTACCAGAGTTTATACGTAACCTTTCTACAACTTATATTTTAAATACACCCGATACTTAAGTTAACTTATAGAGCCGTCGATCGATATTGCTTTTCTTTTTTTATTTTAATGGCAAAGATTTAATTTCAATAACGAATTATTGTAATACAATTTTTAAATTATTAATTTACTATAATTACAATTGAATTATATTTCCATAATTACAATCAGGACGGTTTCATGAAATTAGAAGATTATTTTGTCATTATTGAAATATAGGTGTTTAAAGGTTACATGACGATACCATTCTGTAGTTGGAGCATGTGCGTCAAGACTAGACTTATGTCACGGAATATGTTTATTTGTCTCTTTCTCTCATATAAAATAAAACAGAGGACCGAGCGAAGGCGTGATAGAGTCCGTGCTAACCTCACGGATATAACATAACTACAGAAGAAGTTGCCAGTTACAGTGTATTAATATTTAGGCAACTCGTTAAGGCGTCATCTAGCGTTATTGAAAAAATTAAAGCTATTTCGTAAACAATCCAATACTTAGATAATTGTATAAAAGTATGTGCTCTACAGATAAATAGTATCTCGTATATCCAATTATTTGTCGAGGCGATTCTAAATCCGTAGGTTGACCGTTATTCGCACTCTTTGTGATACGAACCCCCCGAGGATGGGTATTATGAAGATGTATGAGAAAGGGTATCCCTTTAACCTTTTCTGATGGCTTCGAAATATTTTTGGTACCTATAGAGTATCAATTACGCTGATCACAGCAATAAACGATTTTAAATCATAACGAGTAAAATACAAATACTCGTATTTATAGACAGTTCAATTTACACTTCAATTATACAACACTTTTGTACTGTAAGTGGTTTGTAGAAGAATTAAAATTGCTGTAAATATAAGGGGTAAGACATTGGTATCAACTTTGTTAGTATTAAGCATGACATGACGACGACACCCATACAGAAAAACTTAAAATATCTTAGCAGCTATTGTTGCTCGAGCATCGTGTATCGGAACGAAGTTCATTAATTAGCGATATTAATGAGGTTTTATTGCAGCCTGGTTATGGCTTTGTTGTGGTTGTTGGCTGACCTACCCAGATTTCCCAAACATTTTCTGAACTATGATATTCAAACAATACCTGTTTAACGGAAAAAGAGAAGATCATCTAGCCAGGAGGGTGTCCGGTACGTCCCAAACGCATCCGGGAGGCATTCGGGTTTTCTTTATATAGTTTCAGATGGTCCAGAATTCTTCCGTCGTGAATTAAGATAGCTTTGGAATACGTATGAAACTTCTGTGTTTGTATGCGATGTATTGCTTGACGCGCCATCTATTAGCGTATGGTAGAAGTTCTGAAATAAAGGTGTCGCCACATCTTCAATGCCGTTTTTCAGCACAAAAGTTTTCTAAAATGCCACTGTCGTTCGTAACTTCCTATAAAGTTGTGGGATTGTCAATTATTACAAAGGAAAAATTCTCAATACACATATTACGTGAATATGGGTGTGTTTGACGGGTGAGAAAGAAGCGGTGGTTGCAATAAAACGATGTGGCATCGACTGTCCCTGCCATGCCTTTACGCTCTGCACTCACTGGGGCGAGCGAACTGGCCTTTTTTTGAAAATGTACTCTGTATCAATATGGATAAACATTGAATTTCAGTGGTGAAACACACGCGACCACGCGACAAAATTCACTGCCATAATGGACAACACTTTGTTGAAAAATATACTTCTTTTATGAGTAAATACAGTTCGTTTTGATATCGACATATCAAAACGAACGAGATCGCGCAGCGCCTGTGGGCACAGGCTTTACCATTCCGATTAACAAAGGGGGACTGGGGTTTGACGTACACCCTCATATTAATTTCTTTGTCAATATTATATTTAATACATCATACCAGTATTCCCCTAATGAGTAGGCAGAGGTGCACTGCCAAGAAGTTATGGACGCTAGATTTTTAAGCACCCTAATTACAAAATCTATGTCCTATTATTTTTTTAGAATAAATAAAATCTTCCCATGTTTTATAAAATATGAGCGGAATATAAATATTAGTTGTGTTGCCACCCATACAAGAAGCTATTTAGGTAAAAACCTAAAGACGGTGTAATAAAAGCATGGATGTAGAAGAAGTAGGAAATAACATAATTTACCAAACATTTATAATCATAAGGAAAATGGGTTGGTAAAACCTACTAACTGACTATTGAGTCCAAACCATGAAAACGTTGCCCTATTGTGGCGTAAAATACTTATTATAGGAACTGGTAAATATCACATACATCAAACAAGTATCAAACAAAAAAATATTACCTCTTTTCTTGGTTCAGTTAAGTTCCTAAGGCTTCGTCTGTAGATATACAAATATTGGTAGGTATAATATATAATTAAATGGAACAGTATCCTTCCTATGAATCCTTTATAAAATAAATTTGTCCTGGCATAAGCAAAGATCGCTAGCCCCAGTTACACAGTTTACGAAAACAAACGACACTTTTGAGCAATATTGACTTATACTATATACTTGTTACGTCACTCCTCCGGTAAAGCTGTAAAGGCCACCTCACGGCCAACAGCGTAGTCCATTAAAAAAAAACAACTTGTTACTATACATATTTGGAATCAGAGAATTTTTCTGCGTCAAATGAGTTCACCCCTCAATATATAAATGTATATAATCTATATAATATCAGATTCAGATTTTTTTATTCATGTAATCCAATACAGGCACTTAAGAATCGTTAATAAATAATTATAATAGTATCTCTACCACCCATTCGGAATGCAATCCTATGGAGAAAAGGCGCAAAAAACTCCATGGTTGCTTTTTTCCAATATGGATTTTCATATTTGTGTTTTTCATAATTAACAATTATACAATAAAGAGTTAATGAGGCTAAACATTCCCAAAACAAAATTAATTAAATATAATATAAACTTCTTGTTGTGCAAGATTTAAAGGTAGGAAGGAGGAGGAAAACGGGACAAATAGCTACCCTAAAATGAGTTCTTGTGGAGCCGGACCAGCGCCTGTCTTAGTTATATGTTCCAAGTTACGTGAAGGATGATATCAACAGGGAATCTAAAAGTCACGTGCGTTGCCTAATGCGTTTTTTCAATGTTCCATGTAACGCGCTGAAAGTAGGAAGCTAACGGCTCCGACGACTTCGGTTGTAAATCATCATGATACTTAACTATTTTATAGCGAGGCGTGACCTAATAACGACGCTGGACATATTTTTTAGTTTGTTTTCCATGGTAAAGCCCAAAAAATGCTTGATTTAGGTTTTTTATACTATTTTGTACATTTTCAGATACACATTTGTTAATGATTTGTGTTAATGTTCGTCGTAACTTGGTTAGTGTATTTATTATTAAAGAAATAGCGTAGGCTACCTAATCTAGTACTAGATAAAATTGTTTGTAGACTAATTTGTTCATCTATTTCGGGTTTGAATAGATTTTTAATTTAGTTACCTAATGATACATAAAAAATATACCTAAATTGTACATAGCTACTGTATTTAGAACTAAGAATGTTGTATTATTTTCTTTGTTTGGTGTGTGCACTATAGAGTACTCTATCTATCTAAAGTTATTAATCAAGTAAGACAAAAATATAACAAAATTGAGGTTAAATAAACATGTTTAAGAACTTTGAAGGCTCAAAAATATTTTGATTGAATTTATTGATGAAACAAAAATACTACGAAGACTTCAAGAAGAGTCAAGTGTTATGTTTATTTGTTTGTTGACAGCTAATAATTTGACAATGAAAACTGCAACATACAACATGTGCATGGCTTTCCTGGTAGCCACACTGGCTCTCCTGTTCGTAGCTGTTCACGCTGCGCCTATGGTAAGTGGAACACACACATGCATACATAACTATTGCTGTCTTACTCAAACACTACAGCCACGATAAAGACAGTACATTAAGCATATGTACAAACATAATTACGACTAATAGCTGCAGAAATACATGGATAACGTAAATAAATAGTGTTTACGTAGGCACCACAGAACTCAAGAATTTGTCTCTCAAGTGACCTAGTGCAAACTGTTAATTAATGTTACTACTAAGGCTTATTTGCACATGTGTTTGCTGAGTGTTGTTTGTTTAGGAGGCTGAAGATGAGCAGTCGGAAAACACGTTAATGGGCCGGCCAGATGGTGACGTGGAGGTGCCCTGGGATCCGATCAACACCGCAGCCTTGCGCAAGTTGCTGTTGGAACTCGACGCGGAAGACAGGTACCATTAATAGTCTTACATATAGCCCCTAATACACAGAGCGTCCCACGGATATGCCACATGGAGCGAAAGTACCTTGAATATTGTAGATGGAATTTTTTGTCTGAAGAAGACATTATTTGAATTTAAAAAACAATTTAAACTGCATTAGGGGAATACTGGTATGATTACATACACGAGAAAAATAATCACCCTGTAGCTTTATCATACCGATCGAAAGGCTTCATAAGGATTATTTTTGCTAAATAACATAGTGTCAGAAATAAAAGGAAGATGATGAATATGAATGCAGTTTAAATTGCTTTTAGTTTCGTACTAAGAATATCAAAAGGATTGACTATGTTGTATAGTTTTTTACATTAAGCTCCTTATTTGATCCGCGAGTAATTCGCAACAGTCTTTGTCGAACATAATCCTTTGGTAGGTGCGTATCCGGTAATTTTCAAAGTAGATAATATTGCATACTTTCACATATTTTGCATACATTCACAGTATACGATATGAATCTAAATTTTATAAAGGGTCTCCTACTAGATCTGAATCAAATGATGACTACGAAATGATACAAAAAAAGAATAATTGTTAAAAAAAACTTTTTGAAAACAAGCTTTTATTTAATGCCCTTATTTTTCGTGTTCTCCTCAGCAAGCCCTTTCATTTGATACCCATACTGTGGTAGTGCAGAAAAAAATAATATTCCGCCATCTTGAAGACCCGCCATATTGGAATTAGAATGACGTCACATAGCTGAGCATGCATTGTCATCCAAAATAAGCGTGTATAGCAAATTTCAGCTCAATCGGTTAAAGATAACTGATTTAAAATTCAATTGCAAGATTCCACCCGGACATACATTGCAAGTTAATATAAAGCTTGTAATATAAAGGATACGCGTCGAATTATGAACTTCGTCCTTTTTTGATGTCATAATATAATTTAATTAGATTAATTATGGCTTCACCCTCGATTAGTAGATATATGTTTAGTACCCTTAACTTTCTAAAATCATATTTAGGGGATAGGCAACAAACTGTTCAAATTAATGGTGTTAAATCGATAGGCTCCGTAGTTAAAATGGGCGTCCCCCAGGGATCTATTCTAGGTCCGTTCCTATTTTTAGTCTATATAAACGACTTACCCCTGATAATTCAAAACAGGGCGAAGATAGTGCTATTTGCCGATGATACCTCTTTGATTTTTAAAGTAGGTAGACATGTAAATAATTTTGACGAGGTGAATGACGCTATCCTTCAGGTCCATAATTGGTTCACTACTAATAATTTAGTATTAAATAGTAAGAAAACAAAATGTATACGGTTTTCTTTGCCAAATGTTAGAAGTAGTGATTGTGACGTAGTATTAAATAGGGAGAAACTTGAATTCTTTCATGAGACTGTTTTCTTAGGAATTACGCTTGACTCAAAGTTACAATGGGGTCCACACATTAGAACTCTAGGAAAGCGCCTCAGCGCTGCTGCCTACGCTGTCAGAAAGATCAGACAGCTAACTGATGTAGACACCGCGAGAATAGTTTATTTTAGCTACTTTCACAGTATCATGTCGTACGGTATTCTATTGTGGGGTAGGGCCACTGATATTGAGTCCGTTTTTATTTTACAGAAGAGGGCCATTAGGGCCATCTATACTTTAGGTAGTCGCGACTCCCTAAGAGAACTCTTCAAAGGTATCAACATAATGACGGTCCCATGCCAATATATCTACGAGAATATCATGTACGTAAGGAAAAATTTAGATCTTTTTCGAAAAGTAGGTGATGGCCATCGTTTTAACACTAGAAATAAAGATAAATTAGACCAACCACACTTTCGACTGGCGAAAATTCACACATCTTTCATGGGGTACTGTGTCAAATTTTATAATAAAATTCCCCCTAACGTCATTAACCTGAATGAAACTAAATTTAAAACTTGCATTAGACATACACTATGCAGGCGCGCATACTACACAATAGGTGATTATTTAGAGGATAAACACGCTTGGTCAGGCGCTGGTCCGGCTCCACAGGAACTCATTTAAGGGATTTTAGCTATTTGTCCCGTTTTCCTCCTCCTTCCTACCTTTAAATCTTGTCCAACACGTAGTTTGTTTAGTGATTTAATTGTGTTTTGAGAATGTATAGCCTCATTAACTTTATATTGTATAATTGTTAATTAAGAAAAACACAAAAATGTAAATCCTTATTTGAAAAAAGCAACCATGGAGTTTCTTGCCCATTCTTCTCCATAGGAAATGCATTCCGAATGGGTGGTAGAGCTACTATTACTACTATTTATTGACGATTCATAAGTGCCTGTATTGGTTTATATGAATAAAAAATATTCTGATTCTGATTCTGATTCTGTACAAAGTAATTAATAGCAATAATAAATTCAATAAATACACATAATGTGAATAAACTGGTAAATTCGTTCTTACATAAAATATCAAATGGTATCCATTGCATAACCAATTTTGATACAGATTCGTTAGCAATTAGTAAACGTACCATTTATAAGGATTCAACAAGCTATCAACATGCAATTAACATGCAGTTGATTAAATCGTTGCTCAGTCTTGGCTACATAACGTGGTATGATTTATCAAACACGCATTATATTATAAAATTATATAACTAACTAGGTGAAGGACGATTTTCCATCCACCATAAGATGTCGAACAACTACCTAACGAATAAAGTTGTTTGGCAGTTTATCTATGTCTTTATATATACGCCCAATTTTATAGAAAGTTTCCATTTAGTTATGGTCATTTATGTCGGTAAGTACCTACTGAAACATGACAATGTGGGTTGTTTATAGATGGAAATAGGTACATGTGTTTAAATTTGGGGTTCATTCCTAAGGTATTCCAGTTATTCGTCTATTTAAACCTATCTAACGGTTGAAAATTTATATTGTTTGATACTTGTCGTATAAACACTGCCTGTCCGTTTACCTAACGATAGAAAAAATGCCTTAATTAGCGAAGTAGTTATATATAGATATCATATATAACAGCTATAACGACAAAGGGTAAGTAAATAAATACTCTAAACTTCGTAAACTGAATAAGGTTTTTGGGCTTTATTTTTGTTTTCACGAAACATAAATTAAACATTTTATACCTTCTGGAGATAGGCGCCCACTATTCGTCACAATTTACAGAGCTTTCGAATTTGCTGTCGGTAATGGACAAGTTTATAACGGAAATGAGAAGCCATCGCATCGCAGAAAACAACGTAAACAAAAAATCTGCACCTAATCAGAACGAATGCAATACAAAGCCACCGCGAGCGAAATTGCTTTTTCATTTTGATTGCGTGAAAGCATTAAAGAAACTACAGTTTTCAGATATATTTTTTACTTGGTTATTATGAATTCTATTTTCAAATACAAGAATTTCACTTCCATGTACTGTAAGTGCAAGAATCTTAGTAATAATTGGTACTGTCAAATTTACGAGACCTTTTACAGAGTTACTATGGCTAATATATCAAAATTTAATTGATATTCTATTGTGCCAGTAATGACTTAGATTCAGAGTTTATCGATATTATTATAACAGATTAGTCTTAAAGGTAAACTGACATGTATGTCTCCTAAATCTACTCAACCGCCAAATTTGTATCCCCACAGGACCTACTTCAGAGTTTACTACGGCTGATTTGTTAGTAGCGCTTCATAAAAGAGGTTCACAGTTCGATCATTAATTATTAATGACCATAAGATTAATGTTTGATGTTTTGTTTCATATAGGATGGGCAGGGCTACCCGCTCGTGGCCGCAAGCCGAACCCCGCGGCTGGGGCCCGCGCTCCCTGGACGGCCGGCTCGCAAGGCAGTGGCGCGCCGACAAGCGCCAAGTCCGCTTCCGTCAGTGCTACTTCAACCCGATCTCGTGCTTCCGCAAGTGAACTCCCACCGACCGACGCACCGCCCGCACGACCTAGTTGTGCAACCATCGACTGACATGATTAATTACATTTTACCTCCATAAACCAATTAGTACCTAACCCCATGGCAATCTCTTAAATAGTGTACCTAATCCTCGTGAAATGTAGCCAATTGACATTCGCTCTATCTTAATTATAAACAAAATATTCAATTGTTCAGGTATAGCATAAATATTAGATGTATATAATTTGGTCTGGTTGACGCCTAAATAAACCTCCAAGCGTAGAAAAGTTTCGAAATTTCGAAAACATTATATTATTCGATGTAAGTAGAAAGTATAGCAATTTAAATTTAAATACAGAATGTATCCCGTTTACCTAGATACATTATTATAGTGTTCATGCCGTAATTTATATAAATCCTTATATACTGTATAGGTGGTACTAAAGAGTTTGAAATAAATAGAGGTACTATAGTCAAACCCAACTATGAAATAAACATTATGTGGACCTTATTATCTAGTCATATAATAAATAAGATCTTCTTCTGGTCGTGGCAAAATATTAGTAGAAATAAATATTTTTTAAATAATTTATTCAAGTTTAATTTTTACGAGTTACAAAAACGATCTGTTATATATAAAATAGCGGCCCGTCCCGGCTTCTCACAGGTGGAAATTTTGGGATAAATATAGCCTATGTAACTCAGTGATAATGTAGCTTTCTAACGGCAAAATATTTTTCGAAATCGGTCCAGTAGTTTTTAAATTTCGTTACATACAAAAATACAAATCTTTCCTCCTTGTAATATTATTATTATTAAGTATTATTATTAAATATAGATAGTAACTTCGTAACTAATTTATTCCTACTAATGCTGATTTCATCCTATAGATTTCCTTAAAACGATTTGTTTGCCATTTGTTAATTTACTCCAAGACCTTACTTATATATTTATTGTTTAATACAATCTTAGCATTTTAGATAAGTGTTACAAATGTGAGATAATTAAAGGAACGTAGTCAATGAAATAAACTTATTGTTTATCTACAAAACTGTTTCATTTTACTTAGAAACTAGGTACCTAGTGGATATATGGCCTCTCATATTGCTGATAGGAAGTAGAGATTAATCGATACTGTAGCATGTCATCTACTAAATATATTTACCTTCTAACATAATAAATAATGCAGCTTGAAAAAAATACACGCCTCCACTTACATCCAACAAAACACGCATAGTTCTTAATACTGCTACGTAGCTAACGCCTTTAACCTACTACGCCGTAGTAATAATTGTTTGAATATTTTGCTACGGCCTACGTGTAGTGAAATATTTGACCTATCTATAATTATCTAGTAATCAGAATGTGACGATTTGTCATAATAGATGCAATCTACTTATTACAATAATTGCTAGTAGATGTAACTAGGTATTTACTTTATTATAGAACTAAACCAAAATCGAACTAGGTACCTATAGTTCGAAAAGTTAATCCACGAATGACAGCTGATAAATTAACCGAAACAAGAAAGTCTGCGCTGCATCAACCAAGCAAGGGGAATCTTAATTGCTTGTTATGTCACGCCTTGAGTGAAGGATGATACACTAATCCATGGCGATAGGCACCTACTGTACAGCACGCGAAAGTAATCAGAAATGTTCGGTTCAATCACATAAATTTGGGGTTGATGCAGCTAAAGAATTTCAATAGAAAAGACACCATTTGTGTTGCAAATGTGTGATCAACCCTCCGATGCTCCGGTAAAGTCTTGAGCAAACAGGCGCGTCAAGACGCACGTGACCAATGGTTTGCCAATTCCAAAACGAACTGTATAAACTCATAGAACAAGCACATTTTTCACCTAAAAAATATTTTTTATTTAAAACCGACTTCAAAAACGCAGGTGAACTAAAAAGCTACAAATAACCTCAATATCAATTACATTTTGGAGTAGGTGCCAATTTACCTTAACGACCACAAACAATTAAAAAGGAAAAAAAATAACAAATTACGGGGTCGAATTGAAAATCTCCTCCTTTTTGAAGTCGGTTAAAAATGTATGTGACAACGAACGTGCGACCGCGTGGTAAGCCACAAGTACCACTGAAATTCAATCCACAGATCACTACTATACTATTCAATCTTTATTTGATTTGACATAGTGTATGTAGATTAAACATTTTTAAAAATTGCTCTCCCAAGTAGATGTAGGGCGTAATCCTTGAAATTCAAATGATTCCGTTTTCATTTTTTACTCTAAAGCAAACGAGCTGAGCGCAGATAATCCTCAAAGGGGGGACCTATTAGGCGTGCGGATATTTTTTTTTTTTTCAATAATAGCGCCTCCCACACACAATCTTCTTTCACTGATTTACGTTTTGTTTATGGAATCGTGGGTATAATTTTAGTGTTATCTCTATTTCGATGTTTTACAGCTTATTTTTTTTTGCTGTCATTAATTGCCATAGGAGAATCAACGAACAAAGTTGCCGCAAAAATGCAGTCTCAGGTGTTCGATAATGTTAATTCCTATCCCCGCTTTTTACTACGTGAAAAGTAAAATCGATTATAATTTAGATAGCGTATATTTTGTCGTGTTAATTGTTGGTATTAAATAAGTTTTGCGCTAGGCAAATAAAATTTATGTAAAGTAAACAAGACAATGCATATTTATCAGTTTTGTTATTACAAAGATATTTAAAAATTTAAAAAGGGAGAGGTTTACTATTAATTAGTGTCTGAGATGGATAAATCCACTCACCCAATTGATTATTAAATCACATTTTAGGAAATATCATACACGTGCCGTACCTACCTATCCAAGTTACTCAGTGTGGGGGCTACAAATATCTTAAATAAGTAGCTAACTATGTAGAATTTATTCACGATTCAGCTAAACCACGGGGTTTCTGAGACTTCGACTGGCGCGTCTCAATCAGACCCTATTTTTCTATACCTTGTTCGTAATGATACCTAATGATCAATTGGTCGCTCAAAATAACTTTGAAAAACAACGTTGATTTATAAGTATGTGAAATTACATTGAAATATGCAGGGCCGTCTTTACCCGGGGGTTCAATGGGTGCGGAGCACCCGGGCGCAGACTCCTAGGGGGCGCAAGCCGACCGCCATCAATTTCGATAGGTTGCTAGTAGCATCTTGCTACTATATTGAGACCACGGGCACAGCTAGTCATAGGAATAAATCAGTCAGCTATAAATCATAGGAATTGGTTTACTAATGACACCGCATGTCTTGTTTTTGTTGAAATGAGAATGAAATGATTTGCACCCCGGCCCCCGAATATGCTTAAGACGGCCCTGGAAATATGATTACATTGATTACCTATACCACCTTCTTAACGGAGTTAGATCGTATGCAGGCTATAATGATGTCGTATCATAAACTACAACTACATTTGACAGCACTAAATATATTGCCATCTTGTTCATACCTTACGGTCGTAAGAAGGACGACAATAAGCCTAGTTTAGTGTTGGCTTTAAACAATGTGCCAACAGTAGATATTGATACAAATAAGTAACTAAGTAATGAACGATTATACCTACCAACGGTACCAACTATGCCACAGCGTCTATTTTAGATAGCAATAGTCATATGTTATAACTCCTTTTTCACTTTGTTAATTTACTATAACGCATAGGTAATGTGTGCATAGTAGGGACCGCCGCATCTTGCCAGCCGGGGTGCGTTGTAATTTTACTTCGGATACCAACTTCTTGTATAGGTCGGTAGTGTGCCTCGTATAGGAATAACTCTCCCTAACTTATGAATGCCGAATGAAGTAGGTATATTATGAAACCCTGTTATAAAAATTCCAATACTTCTATAAACCATTTACAATAACAAGTACATACTTGTACTTGTAAATTGATTTTTAAAATGTATTCCCCGAATCTACAGAAAGTTCTGATCTGTATCTTCAGTAGATAGCATTGTAGAAAATTTTTGTACTGAAAAATGCTGTTGAAAGTGATCTGAATATGAAAATAAATTGATATAATTAAATTCTGCAGTTAAAGTTTCGGAGCTAGTTTAGTCTATAAATAAATTCTAAAGGATACTTGTCAGTGTCATTTGCCAGTATAAAACCATTGCCTTGTTTACAGATATTTTAAAGCGCCCCATCCTTTCAAAGTGGCCAAATAATTTCAAGACTCCTAATCACCAAATCATTATCGCACGGTGACTTGGCGTTTTGAAAATATTTGACACCGAGTAACTAATAGCCCCTTTTACAACCACTTTCTTAATATAAATGTTTAGATTGTAAGTTTTTTTTTAAATATATATATACAAAAATTACTCATCTTTATTAAGTAGGTAGTACTTAGATATGTATGTAACTTACTTGTACCTAGGTAACTTAGATTTAGTTTCTATGACAGCGGGTAGGTCGAATCAGTTCAGTCGAATCTTGTTATGGCTAAGTTAAATGTTTGATAGATTCCGTTAAAAACATACCATATTTACCAAAAATTTTACCAAAATGATACTTAAATCGGTCGAATATGGTACCACGTGCGTAACATAAGTTGTTCCAGCTTATTTTTTTGGGTAGATGTTTTAAAATTGGACACGTGATGGTGCTCCCAGTTTGTTCGTTAAAAGTTAGAAGTTAAAATCCAAATTATAATAGGAATAAGCTTCAGCAAAACCGTTGAAGGCAAGCTTCAAGTGAATTACATGATCATTGAAGCTAGGCACTGGTTACTAGCATGTATAGACTAAGCGCGTTGTTGATATTATTGTAATTTCAAGTATTAGGATCATGAGAATAACGAGGTAACTTTGATAATACCTACTTAAGTACCCATTTAGTTCTATCTATATCCAAACAAACGACAAACACATATATATTGTTTGTTTGTTTAGAATAATCTCCGTCACCTATCATCCGTACGAGATACCTACATTTTGCAAATTTATAACGCCGCATCGTAGACAAAGTAAGATAAACATTAAATTAAAATGTTATTCTAGTAATCTAAATAAAAGATGTTGTTTGCTAGTTTGAACGTGAAAGTTGTGTTTCTTGTTCAGCTGTTATAATTTTGCGTGATTTGTAAATTATAAGTAATCGCCTATAATCGCATTCTCACCCGGAAAATTATGATCAAATCACGAACATTAAGATAAACATAGGGTGCATTTAATTTTCGTTGCTCAGAATGGCCAACGGACGGACCTTCAGACTGACTTCCGCCCATAGAGTAAACACTCAGAGTAGAGTAAACATCCGCCGAAATCTGCCAATCTGACATTTCATATCATCATTCAATCATTCGTTTCATTTAACATTTTATTCTCTGTTACCGGTGCGAACGAAATGAACATACAACAGAATTCGCGCTCCCGTTGAATCCAAGACAGAAAAAAACTTTATTTTGAATGGTTTTCAATTAAAATTTGGGCTCACTAATTAAAAATGGGAGACGAGCTAATAGTAGATAGCGAAAACACGCAAACTCAAACGCAGACTTCTCAAGTTGAATGGAGTCAGCATAATACTCCATCTTATATTCCTACAATTTGGGGACGATTGTATTCAACAAAAGTGTCTTTATCTGCCGGCAATTGTTGGAAAAATGAAACCCGCCCTGAATACTATGGTAAGAACAACATGAAAGTCATTATTTTAATTTGCATTGCTTAAAAAGTAAAATATTTTTATAATTCACTATCTACCTTCCAAACATTATAAAATCTTCACGTGTTACAAATGTATCCTTCGATTTCACAGACCTTATACAGCCTGAATTTACTCTCGGAAGGGCAATCAACTGTAGCTTTGTCATGAAAAAAGATACAATCAAAGAAAACATTGTAAGGAATGTCAGTAAGCAGCACTTCTCTATAAAGAGGGATCTGTCGTAAGTTCTCAAGTTATATGCCTACCTATTACTTTAATTGCTTCAAATGTTGGTCTTGAAGACCTTACAAATGGGACTAGTATTGCTAAAATGATTAGTTAGGCTTGACAGTTGTCAAAAAAACAAGGCTAACTATATAGGGTACATTCGCCAGATAGGTATTTGTTTTTTTATTGCTTTATTGTTACAAGTGTACTATTATTTGATTTTCTATCTTGGTATACTTCATAGCTAGACACCTATCAGTCATTTGTCATAGTTTAAAGACTTATGGCTATTTGTATTTCATCCTTTAAATAATTCAAATAATATCAACTGGTAAAAGGCGAGAGGTGACATAAGTACCATATTGGGGAATATAGAGTTATATATATCATTGGAATCAGCTAATTTTTCTGTCTTTTGAGCTGCATTTCATGCAAAGTTACCAAAATGGTGCTTGAGTCAATTCACCTTTTAACCACCAATATGAGTCTAGGTCATTTGGTATTGATAACTCTTATAATTGCAGTGAGCCTCTATGTCCTGCAATTATAACTGATTACTCTCACAATGGCACTTTTGTTAATGGTGAGAAGATTGGCAAAGGGAACAGCCGTATACTAGATGACAAGGATGAGATTGCAGTCACTCATCAATTGGTCAAAAGTTAGTATAATTTGTAAACTAATTCACTTAGACTATATAGCATGGACCTAGGTTGTGATGCTTTTTGTTGGGTTTTTGTTATTTTTTTTACTTATGTAGTATTTTTTTTATTTCAGTTTTTATTTTTAAAGATTTATTAAAAAATGTACAAGATCAAGTGCCTAAAGAGATCTCAAAGAAATATTATATATCGAGGACACTTGGACAAGGGGCCTGTGGTCTGGTGAAACTAGTCTATGACAAAGTACCAATTTTTTTCTTTCTTTTTTTTTTTCATTTAATTTCCATGAATCTTTTTCTTCATTATCAAAACTCAACAATTCAATTTTCAGACTAAATGCACTAAGCATGCTATGAAAATTATCAAGAAAAGCAGACTAACAAATGGCCAAATTAACCATTTGAATGATCCAGTTAAAATTATGAATGAAATTAATATCATGAAATCGGTGAGACATGTAAGTAGCATGAGTTTCTTCAGCTTATACTGACTAAAGGTGATCTTATAATTTGGTTTACTTACCAGAAAATCACACATCTTTTATATCTTCTTTTATGAAATGAAATAAAAAAATTAAGTTATAAATAGTTTCACCCACAATTATTTAATAATTTTCCATTATCAAGTAATTTAATAACAATTACAATAAATACTTACTTATCTATACTTAATATTATATAATATTATAAAGCTGAAGAGTTTGTTTGTTTGGTTGAACGCATGAAGCTCTGGAACAATCAGTCCGATTTAAAATATTATTTTTGCACTGTATATCCTACTTATTGAGGAAAGTTTTATAAAACCTTCCTCAATAAGTAGGATGATGTTCTAAATTATGATTATAATGTATGTAATAAAGTATACTTTATAACATCATAAGCGCGACACAGTAAGCGCGGGAGAAACCGCAGTAACAGCTAGTTAATAAATAAAATGGATCATGATTGTCCTCTAACTTAACAAACTCACTCATTCTTCATTTATTAGAATCTACAAATTATGTTTCATTTGGCTTCTAAAATAAAGCGCTATGCCTGTTAGCAAGACTAGTTTCATTAGCTTGGGGAGAAAGCTGTCTTAAATTGAATTAAGGGTTAACACCCAATAAATTGTGGGTACACACTTCACATCTGCCTACTCCATCAGGGAATACAAACATGGTGATATTGTATCAATTCATAAATTCATTTCTAGCCATGCATAATTTCAACTCAAGAAGTATTTGACTCGCGCGAGGCCGTCTACATAGTTCTCGAACTAATGCAAGGCGGTGAGCTGTTTGACAAGATCACCAAACAGGGGAAACTCTCTGAACCCCTCACACGCTTCCTATTTAGACAGATGGTACTAGCTGTTAAGTACCTGCACTCTGAAGGGATAACCCATAGAGATTTAAAGGTAGATAAGTATGATTATGAAATAATTGACTACACACTTTGAATTTCCAGTTGTGCTAATTCTGTCTACTATTTCTATTGCCATCTTTCTTATGGTCATAAAGTATAAGCAAGTCACTAACACTTTTTAGTACTAGAATAGCCCTAAATTTACAGAAACCTCTATCTGTCTACAAACCATTTACAATGTAATTTTACTGTACAAACATGTCATATGTAGTGCCAAAATAGATCGTGAAATTCTATACATTTGGTTACTATTTTCATGTTTTGTTAAATATTACAGCCTGAAAATGTCCTACTGGAGAGCATGGATGATGACACTCTAGTCAAGATATCTGACTTTGGATTGAGTAAGTTTGTTGGAGAGGATAGCTTCATGAAGACTATGTGTGGGACACCACTGTACCTGGCACCAGAAGTGCTCAGAGCAAACGGACAAAGGTGCTACGGCCCTGAGGTGGATGTGTGGAGTTTGGGTGTGATATTCTTTGTGTGGTAAGTTACATAAATAATAAAGAAACAATTAAGAATTTCAGCTGGCTGGGGGTGATACAAATAAAGATAAAAAAGTGCTTTTTTTTCTCAATATAAAAAATCGCATTCAACACATCCTGTCAATGTCACTCTTGTTTATGAAATCTATGGTGAGGGTTACTAGGTTTAAATAACCTAACATTACGTAAAGGTCTCATTTGTACCTTCCAAGTGCAGTCAGTAACTCATTTCTAAAGTGATTATACAATGATGTTGATTCTTTTGTACACAAAGTCTATCTAAACTGTTTTTGACAGTTCTAAAAGCACTGCCACCTTCCTCATACATTACGGCCCCTGCAAAATATCGGCAAAACACTGTTAGTTTAGCGTAGTTTCGTGTAACATTAGAATCGACACCAGTGTGAGCATAATTTTCTTTTAATTTTCAGTCTCGTTGGTTACTTGCCCTTCAGTTCCGATTACAAGGAGTTGTCACTGAAAGATCAGATATTATGTGGGAGGTACAAGTTCTCGCAAGCGCACTGGCAGGGCATCAGTTTGCAGGCCAAACTACTCATGAAGAGGATGCTTACTGTGCAAGTTGACAGGAGGATCACCCTCTCGCAAATACTTAATCATAGCTGGATGCAGGTTTGTTTAAAATAATTCAAACAATAGTTACTCCTTTGATACTACATGTCCAGCAAATTATGTCTGCTTGTTCCGGGTGCTTACCCAAACGGCGTGACCGAATTTGGACAGAACTTAGAATTTAGAAAAAGAATTAGGGTTCCACGGGAAGAACTTAAAACATATTTTTTCAGGGCAATGGCACAGCTAGTTGTTTAATTAAATTAAATTTTAAACCACTTTAACAGGACCATGATGTCATTATGCGAGTGGAGAAACTATTGTCGCACAAAGCAATCGTAAACGACATGACACATCTGACTGTTTCATCTACATCTACTTCCACCGGCGATGAGAATGGAAATTCTGACACAGTGACTGTAATAAGGCTGGTTGCGACCGGCAAACGCGCTCTTAGCGACAGCTACAGCTCATGCGAACCAATCCCCAAGAAACTTCGCATCGGCCTGTCGCGGAATAACCACAATGACACCAGTTCTACTAATAGTTACTGCTCTGATGAGTGAATTGTGATATTGTAATTATCATTGACGATTTGATATTGTTACTGATTTTGAGTCTTCAGTTTGGATGATTAAGGAATAGATTTAATTAATAGTGATTTTCTCCTCTTATGTGGACAAACAATATTATTCGCGCGATCATCTGAACTTGGGCTAATATTTTAATTATTATTTCATTTCAAATAATTATGAAAGTGACAATATGCACATAACAATTGCGTATTGGTAGTACAAATAACAGGTATTTGTTAAGTTTTTTTTTATTATTGAAAGTACTATTTTATCTTTAGCAATTGTTATTTTATGATTATTGTAATTTGTGATTCTGTTATGGCAATTGATTTAATATTTTACTTTAAGGGGAGTGTTACGTGTACACGTTTGTCTTTATACTATCCGGTGCCCGCAGCTAAAATATGAGCCAGTGTGCTCGGCTTTATTAAAGACCCGACAGACTTGACCTTTTATACTCCAATTTAAAACCATTCTTCTATCAATGTCAGATTGCAAATTTTTTAATAACAATTTTGTCGAATGACCAATGTATATGATACAAATATTTTTTTAATTATTACTATTAAGTTTCGATAAGATTACACTGACGTGGAATTACTGACACGTTTGTGCCATGTGCCATACGATAATTTTACGTTTGTTTTTTTCGATTAGCGGATTAATTATAGGTAATAATAGCAGTGGTAGCCGAGTGGTCGAACGCACGCTTTGCAATCAAAGTGCGCAGGTTCTATCCCCGGCTCGCACCTCTGGGTTCCATGTGCGAATCTCATTTTCATCTGAGATTATCACTTGCTAAGAAACGGTGACGGAAAACGTGAGGAAACCTGTGTGCCCGGTATAATGGCAATAGGCTCGCCCCCTATTACATTGGGACCAAAATACATCGGCGAAGTGTGGGCGCACTGCAGTGCACCTCTGCCTACCCCTTCGGGGAATACAGGCGTGATGATGTATTATTATTATTATTATAGGTAATAATTATGCATTTTTCTGTGCGAAAGTGTTATGTTGGATCGGAAATTCTTAAATTTGATAGATATTTCAGTGAAATGGTAGAAAAACGAAAGATATAGTCGCACCGCACCATTGTTTTGGAAACATTTCGATAACAAGGCTTTAAAAAAGGATCCAAATGCCGCCTATTATGATACCACCGTTATTTTATATCATGTTAGATACTAAGTAATTTGCTGTTGATTTTATAATTTCCTACACTTAATTGATAGTTGGTTTTATACCGAATAAAACGAATGTTATCAAAAATAAATTATAATTCTTTTTATTTCAATTCCATGACATGCTTGACACAATTATTTATATGTACAATACAAACAAACTCGTGCACGGGGGTAATTTTGACAAAAAATAATTTAACTCAGTCTTCTCTGATATTCATAACAGTTTAACTTATTATAAAATGGACACCTAAATTGCAAACAAAAAGTATTCTAAGTTCTACAAATGAAATTATTTCAAAAAATATTAGTTACACACAAAACTTAAATTTTGACAAAAAAAAAAAAATTGTGTAGGAACTTCAAATAATGTTAAACTGTACGAATATTGGCAATACCAAGTGTTAAAAACATTGCGATTAAATTATTACATTAACTAAAAAATATGAATAATAAATAAAAGTTATCAACAAAAAGAAATCTTAAAAAATAATAATTGAGGTAAGTAATGTTAATAAACTGACAACAGGTCATTAATTTAAGTATGTAATCGAAAATATAATGTACTTTTCCATTCGAATTGGACCATTATCTCCATTTTATATCACTTTTAAATCATTTTTTCAGGCACATGACTGGATAAATAGCTAAGTGGCTACTGTGATGCCTAGTATCTAGTAGTAACATATTATTTTACAGTTCTCTAATACATAACCCACCCTCCTTGTTTAACGCTATGCCTTGCGACTCAGTCTTAACATAATTGTGTTGCAATTACATTACTATAATTATCATTTCAAACTCCATTAATTAAAATTATTACGCCCAATAGCAGCTTTAGAATACAATTTTGATTTTAACATTGTTATATTGATTGGGAATATTTTCAGCTATGTTTCATTATAATAAATATTATATATTTGTCTCTTTCTATTATTTACAATACTATTATAACAATATATAACAAAAGGGGGCTCTCTCCTAATATAATTACAGTTAATTAACCGAAACATTATCACTTTCATTATTAACGAAAGCAGAACTCACTGTCAGCCTGAGGTAATTTTAAGCCAATATTTATTGAGTCCACGTAATTATTGTCCACTGGGTATTACATCTTGCGCTGTGCTGTGTGATGGTTCAGCATGTTGTGCCTCCGCCTCTGTAAAGGTAAAATAAATGTCTTTATATTTATTTATACACCAAGGTGCCAATTCTGTTGTCCAGAAATTACGACTAAATTAAACATGTAAATATATTGTTGTCTTGCACATTGATTACATGCGCCGTGCAACCATGATCAGCACTTGTAGTATGAGCGCCAAGATTAAACGTATTTCACGAAATATCTTGATGTTGTCTCTTTCACTCGTATGAAATAAGACAGAGAGCGACCGAGCCAATCCGTGACAGAGGTCTTGTCTTGACAAGCATGCTGACACCACAGAACAGTTATCCTGTAATCTATATAACCTACAATCCATTTACAACGGGATTATTCAGAATAAAAGTGATGCCGTTGTCAATGGATTGTAACTTCCTATAAATAAGGGAGGATTAAGTAAAGTATTTCTATGAAAAGAATTAGCAATGGTTTTTTAATTTGTTTGTCCCCAATTTATACAGCTATGTAAGTGCACATCAAGCTCCATTTAATGGGCGAAGCGACTCACCTACACGTGCTATATAACTTTGGAAGTAACTGAAACAAGGTGAATAGTTTCGGTAATAGATGTCACAGAAAAATAAACTACAAGATTATTAGCTATAGCAAGCATATCAATGTTACACAAATATTAGTTCTAAAAACAGTGATTTTTTTCTATTGTCTACACATTACGATTAAACTAATTTTATAAGTTGACCCCAAATGTATTAATATACATATAATACCAAATTGATATGCATTTAAGTCCAACTTACAGTTGTTCTCAGAACTGTAAAAGATTCATAACTTTGTATGGTGGATTTTAATGTTAAAAAATACCATTGTTTTGTAATTTAAGTGTACAAATGTGTCAAAAGTAAATTATACATTTGGGGGTCTTAGTTTTTAGTATGTACGTCAACAGAATTAGCGCTCTAACTACTTTTTATATTCGGATTTGTATTACTTACCAGCGATAGCCCTGTCGACTTTTAATTTGTCTTTGACGATGTATATTGATGTTAGTAGGAAAAACAAGCCCCCGATGACCTCAACGAAACACGTGACGAAGAGGGCATATTGCAGTGACATGAACTGCACGCTATCACTCGGAGCCTGGCCGGGTGTTGGCGACAGTGAAACTTTCAAGCTTTCCGAAATCTAGAAAAAAAAGTTAAGAACTATATTTGTCAATAAAAATATGTAGATACTATCTAACTAATGCCCGTGGTCGATAATACTAGGAGATACCTTGCCTAAATATTAATACAATGCAACTGATTAATTATTCAGTGTATCAGAAGTCCGAAACTATATTTTGGGTATACATAGCGTAGGTGATACGTAACGTAGATAGTGTAGATACCTAGTTAGTGAAAGCGGACTATACGACCTTTATAGGAACTACGTTAAGTTGACACCTAGTGTTACGGAAAATGGGCTTAAATTACTTTAGTTTTAGATGCTTTTCAAAATCCAGTAATATCATCAAATATAAAAAAAAGTGATACTTACAACACCCACTAAATAAGGACTGCCAGCGTCCCCAAACATGTGGGATATTAAAATCTGGAAAGCTTCAGCTGTAGATCTTCGTGGTGGGACCACAACATACTGAAATAAATAATACAAAAATAAATAACATGTAAAATCATATTTGATTATTATGTATTAGCTTCAATCGAGTTTCTAGCTCACAAACGGGGAATTAAAAAAAAATCTATATACAGGTGTGACAATAGCGGACACTTAATACACAAACAAGGTAATGCGTTCAGTAATTATCTACAGAAAATGTTAGCTTTTGTCTATAGAATATTATATCATATCAACGATTATTAGTCTGGCTTGACATAAATATAATTTATATTTTTTTATCAGATCAATAGTATACAACTTTAGTATGATAAACGCATATCATCTAAACATAAAAAATCAACAACCACGTAGCCATACTAAAATATAGTAATAGTACTAAAGTAGAATTTATAATAGCGCCATCTGTGCAAATACAAATTCACTAATTATATTTTCGCAAGGTTGAGAACAAAGGAATCATACGTTAGAAGCATAAAGAAACAGATGGCGCTGTTACACAAATTGAAATCGGTCCACCGAGCACTGAGATTAGGACGAAGAAATATTCCAATGAGACGCGTTTCGATAATATTTAGTATCTGTATCACAACCAGGCAATGGTGAACCGTCAATATGTGCTAATGAGTGACTGAGCCGGCATTAATAATAAGCATTTTACACAAAGCAATAACACATGACACAACCACCTTTATCAATAAACATGCTAATAAGCCATGCAAAACAAACCAAATAAATATAACTAAAGAATACACTACGGCAACTACGCGCAAATAACAAAACAAAAAAAAACTTCCATAACTGTCGCCCCGGAGGAAGGTTGGCTTTGGACACGCAACAAACGGTCCAAAACCAATCGGAGACCGGGGCGGCGCCCTCGCGGAAGGCGTCCCTTACCAGCGACATATCGGCCACTATTGCCCAGTTGAGATTCATAGCGACTTCGGCGATAAACATAAGGGCGAAGGGCTCGTAGTAGGAGCCGCGTACGAGCAGGATGCCGAGCGCCATGGCGGGCGCGGAGAGCAGCAGGCCGACGCCGCAGATGGTGGGGTGCGCGCGCGGGAAGCTCTTCACGAGCCGCGCGCCCAGCCACGCGCCCAGCGGCACGCCCAGCAGCCCCGACGCCATCGTGATCCCGCCGAATATTAGCGACACCCTTCGTGCAAATTATCCGCTATGTCAATACGTTGCGTTCCGCGATCGCATGCGCGCTCCGACCGGCTCGGGATGCATTCGACAATGTTCATCATAAATAGTATAAAATGATAATATAACATAACAATACATGGCCCACAATCAACTCAAAAGTTTCCTTAAAAATTTACGGTAAATGCTGTCTTTTATGACCTTAATTCGATTGGGGGCCACCCACTATAGTTCTGTAACCGTTTGGAATTCAACGCTAGTGGGTTAACACTAGCGAAAAATAATGGCAGCACCAAAATCTCTTGTAGGTCTTATTTGTGGGATTAGGGGCTAGGACAGTTTAATTCTTTATTCGAAAATAAATTACTATAGTGGATTACCCTGTATTATTAAATTAGAAAAAAACTATTTTAGTATTACATTTGTAGAAACCGTGTGTCTTTGTATTATTCTGTCAATGGTACCGCAAAAAGTTAAAGAACGTTTACCAAAATTGTGAGTAGTAGATGCTTATAGACAAATAGATATTAGATAGAACAACTATGTTTAAACTATAATTGGTGCGTAATACGTTATACGCACTGCGTATAATTTCTATGTTGGCAATCGCGTTGAAATCTTTTTGTGGTACGACTTTATATGTCAAAATGTTTATCTGGTAGATGATAATGGTCATATACATACACTCATGCTTTAAATGAATGATTGTTAGACCTTGAGTCGGCTCGGACCTGCCAGTAACCGGTCTTATAATATACGTGAAACAGGAAGAAATTAAAAACTTCTATACGATAACATTTGTTTGTGACTGTCAAGTTTAAATAAAAATGAAGTAGATAATAAAAGTACTGCACTGTTGTCATTTACTTGTTTTTATTCATGGGTCACACAAGGAACGTAGGTTTTTGCATTCCAGTGAAACTATTCTAAAGTTTTATGAACCAGATTACTTTAATTTTTGGACTGTTTTTGTATTGACTACAAAAAGTGTCAAGAAATCAGTATCGACATCGATAATTTCGGACTTTGGTTGTTACCGGTAGGTCTGAGTGGAGTATGACCCTCGGCGTTTTCGCAATGACGCAGCGTGTAGATGTTATTTTAGTACCGAAAGCAACTTTTTAAAGTGTATTAAGGTCTCACATATTGATCTCAAACCCTGCAGAACCAACTTTGTTATTTCGGTTATCTCGTCTTAAAAGATTACATAATTTGGGTTATATTGCGAGATCACTAAAGCGAAAACGCCGCATAGTCACATGCATGCTTATCATGATGTACCTAAAATAAATGTCGCATTTTGGTCGGTTAATGTGATCGAAATTATTAACTTAACAAACATGTACATCGAAGCGGCATTCTCTATAAATAGCGTGTGATCATGGCACCCTACAACGAAGAGTTTTTCAAATGCACAGACGCGTATCTCATTGGAATATCTTCATACCGTTCTACGGGAGTCGGCGGCCGATTTCTGAATACTCGTGACGTCGGACGATGTTCGATCGTGTCACGGTAGAGACAGAAAGCGCTCACCAGTATGATATCGGCCACGATCGACCAGGTCATGTTGATGACGGTCATGCCGACGAACATGAGGAAGAATGCGAGCGCTCCGTGCGCGGCGACGGCGACGAGCGCGAAGTAGACGAAGGGCGTGGAGGCGAGCAGCGCGAACCCGCACACCAGCGGGTCCGCGTCCGCCAGCCGCGCGCGCAGCCGCCGCGCCAGCCACGAGCCCAGCGGCACGCCACTGGCGCCCGCGAACATGCCCACCAGACCGAACTTGAACGACACGCTGACCCACGCCCACACACGTTACACTCCAACACGACACCTCTTGCGACACTACCCAGTTTCACCAACGTACAAGTAACAGTATAACGTCCCGACGGTACCCTCGATAATGAGCCCTATTGCTAAGCTTGGTAAACCATATTATGTCTCGTGAGTAGGTTCGTGTGTTGATGATGATGGTACATTATTGCTATTAAGTAAACAAAAAAATAATTCGTTATAGTTTAAGTTTCCACGCTAACGAAAATGTTTCCTTGCTTGAATCTGCCACCACTTTTATTACCCATTTATATCCTTAATGTGTAATTATTGAATTTTTCCTCACTATTAATTACTTGCTTGAATTATTAATTATTATTTTTTATTATTAATTACTTGGTTGGCTATGGACCGCAACAAGTGGAAAAAGGGAGGGGAGGCCTTTGCCCTGCAGTGGGACAGTCAAGGCTTGATATGATATGATATGATATTAATTACTTGAGACTGACGAAATATCCGTTAATCACAGTTGCAGCCATTTCTCATCCTATTCCATTAAAATTGTATAACCTACTTCCTTTCCTCTCCTTATCCTCTTACTGAAGAATAGTCGTGATTTTAGTGTCATAATTTCGCACTTCGACAACCATGCACGCGCGTAAGTATACGATGCATTGCGCTGAACCGTATGAAGTCGTTATACTGATCCTCTGTATTGTACTGTGGCTTCACCGGGTGTTCACTCAGGTAAGAAACACAGGAGCGCGTCGGGACGCATATCGGGGCATCGCGCATTGCGTGCCCCACGAGCGGATGGAAAGCAAAGCCGACGAAAATATCAACTGTATTATTATAATGCCAGTCCCGATTCGCTCCTATAGGTGTGACTCATATTTTATATATTAGCTGACCTAGTATAATCGCCACCTACAAAAAAACTGCCTTATTCGCCTTCAAACGCCGCAGTAGATATTCCACCCTACGCCTATGTTAGAAACTACCTTATTTAGCTGAACATGTTTCCAAATATCACAATGTGTGCGTCCCGAAATTGCATAGTAACTAATAGAAGTGTACTGTTTACTCTGCTTTGATAGAACAGCCTTGATTTGTGAAGTGGTAGGTACAAAACTGCAAACTGCCAATTATCTCCAGTTTCTAAGTGGATTTCTTACTTTTCGATAGTAATGTCAGCGTTTTGTGGTTGCATCTTCAGGCCGAGGTAGATGAAGCGGGGTCCCCACCACGCGAGCGCGCCCGTCACGAAAGCCACGCACGTAAACGCTAACGTAGACAGGATGAACGATGGGCTACGAACATTATAAAAAAAAAATTAGCATGAAATTTAATTGTACCCAAGTACAAAAGTAGTACTAGTACTATACAGGGTGTATCAGAAGTCCGAAATAATACTTCGGGTACATATAGGTACGGTAGCTCATATGTGGATGCTTTGTGAAGACAGTTTATACCTAACTATCATAGTTTCTGAGTTATAGAATTTTGAATATTTGTCACACGTCTCGTATTCTGGCCTTTGGGTACATCCATAACCCTATTCAGCAGTGTAAACTACACTTATGCGCGGCGACTACCAATATTCACAAAACAGAACGCGCAAATTTTACATAGGATTCGAGATATTACGAGTTATAAAAAATGACGACAAAAAAAAAGTTGGAAAAACATGGTCGAATTTTGATAAAATTTTTATACCATTCAGTTGTATACCCGATACTGATGCAAAGGTCAAAGTATTATTTCGGACTCCTGAAACACCCTGTAGTCATCTCGCATATAGCTACCTAATAAGGAAGGAAAACATATAGCTGAGTTGTGAACGAATAAAATAAAAAATTATAGCGAGTTATCGACTAACGTTTTTGCTTTCCGGATTAAATATCATAAAGCCAAGCCATAAAGAATAAGATAAAACTGGGATTCAACCGCCATCTTTATCACTGCCATCACCCTTATTCATAAAGTTAATTTATTAAATTTGTCCTTGCAATTGGCATAAGTACCCGCTAATCGCAGGTACAACCATTCCTCATCTTATTCCATTAATATTTCATTGATTTCATAAAAAAGGAGGAGACTATAATACTGCTGTAACTTCTAATCCATGTACATTTAACTCAATTAACATGTCTACATGTACATGTTAAATGAGCTATGGGAGATTACAATTGCGCCTTTCTTTCTCGACAATGCAAACCCCCAAAACCATTAATCGTTGACCCGCTGTCAGATTCCACCATCGTGATTTACAGAAAGGTTGATCGACTTACTTCCTTATGAGAGCTATTATGTCAGTCTTGTATGAAGTGGGTTTGATGTGGCTCTCCTCGGCCTGGCCGCGCTCGGGGTCCTGCATGGCCCACAGGATGAGGGCAACGGCCGCGGCGCCCATAAAAGGCGTGACGCGCAGCCCCCAGCGCCAGTCGCCAGCGGCCGTCGCCGCCAGCGAGCCCACTATGTACCCCATACCACTGGAATTAAAATAACATACATACATCATCCCATGCATCTATTACCCGAAGGGGTAGGCAGTGGTGCATTGCAGTGTACCCACACTTAGGCAATGTATTTTGGTTCCAATGTAATAGGGGCACACCTATTGCAATAATAACAGAAACGTTTCCCCCTCAATACGAGGGAGATTTGGGCGATAGTAGGTACGTCATGGTGAGCCAGGGCGAGTTGGAGAACTTCACACGCCTTTCTTGATTAGCGCGTGCTATTCGTACGGTCTCGCGATCCCCATTCGAACTCCCATTGAAATCATCTAGCTAGATAATCGAATATCTTCACTTATTAACTCCACTAAAAGAATGTCTAACATTAGTAGGATTGATTCACTGAGATCTAGCAACTGGTACCTATTGTGTTTTGTAGGTACAAAGTTCGAAGATGCGAAATAATAAAATAAATTATAAGAAGTGGTCTGTTACTGAAGCCTTGACAGGAAATCAATCGATATTGTGAATACAATTCATTGCCATTTCAATTTATCAATTGTACCTATAGAATGAAAATTTTTGATACGATTTTAATCAATTGTCTAACTGGTTGAGCCAGCCGCACACTGGGGCGACGACGTTCGCGCGTCAATTTTGTTTTGTCATACTGGAAGCTTTAAACGAGCCGCCCTGGCAACTGAGATGTTTCGGGTTCGATACCCGTTCTAGCCTTATGAGCATCCTCCTAGAACAACAAAGCGCAATGTACTTACATCCCACAAGCTTGGTGTTAGTTAGACGAATGTAAGAACCTTGCACTGCTAGTAATAGAACAAAAAACTGAGCCGTTGCGGGACGCCTGGCAGATATGAAACATAAAACATGAACGTCGTAGCGGCGAGCAGAGTCAGTCGGTGGGTGGAGTCTAAGCAGCGGAAAGAACCGAGGAGGCGAGGAGTACGAAGCGTGGCCGCATTTAAAACTATACTTTATGCATTAAGTAATAAGGTTGATTTCATTTTGTTGTAGCGAAGCGTCGGCAAATCTCGCCACGCCAAAAATCAGGATTACCCCCTCGCCTATAGATGTTACACATCAAAAAGTGCGCTCAAAAATTATAAGACTATTAACATTAGGTACACAAGTAGGCGTGACAATCTTAAATCTGAATGCACTACACGCACTAGTTTCACATCTCCTATAGCTCCTATGGAATTACCTGCCAACAGGAATGGCGAAGTAGAAGAAAGCCAGCATCTTCGACCGCACATTGCCGACGAAGAGGTCGCTGATGATGGTCGGTGCGATTGTAGAGTACGAAGCTTCCCCGATACCCACTAGACCTCGGAAGACGGCGAACCACACGAAATTCTGAAAAAAAAAACTTATTATACAGAGAGAGACTCCATGCCCTTCGCATGGATGTTACAATATAGCTTCGTCGCTACGGTGAGAGTTAAAAAAACCCCGGGCACATTAGGTCGTCAAATAACCGCGCGTATAATTTTGTGTCAATACCATAACGGACTCTGTGTCCAATTACATAAAGATTGGATTTCTGTGGTAAAAGCTACGCAACCCACATCGAAATTTCGTTCTAGAATGACCTTTTTTGATTGGTCAATACAGTTTGTTTTAGTACTGGCAAAATGTTGACGCGCACATCTTTACGGGGCTTTAAGGATTGAACCACAGCATAAATATATTTATGCTGTGATTGAACGCTAATTGCTATGTACCTACTAGCGCCAAACTGAATCCCCCGTGACTCCTTACAAAAACGTAAATAACACGCTATGCCAGTTTAATTTTATCCCATTCCGATTTTAACGTATTCAATCACTTGTAGGTTTAACAAGTAACTATTGTTGGAAAGAACGTATGTGGATAGTTATATTGAAAAAGGAATATGATTTTTTAAGAGCGAAGTGCGAAGAATCGAGCGAACAAGCTAGCATTTGAAAATTATTGGTTTCTTACGTCTATGAAAGATCCACAAAAGGTGGTGAGACTCCAGAGCGCCACTCCGAAGGCCATGATGGCGCGTCTCGAATACCTGTCCCCGAGGTACCCGAATATAGGCGCGAACACCATGTAAGCGACCACGAACACCGTCTGCAGCAGGCCCGCCAGGTCATCACGAATACCGAAATGAGATTTGACGTCACCCAACAAACCTGCGGATGCAAACAGAAAAATCATATAAACACTTTCAAAATGGAAGCATTGAACGTAAGATATGTTTTACATTTTGTAGTGCTGAAAGAAAGTGGTTTCTAAAATATGGGCAGATAAGACTGAATAGTATTCTATAACAGTTTTGTACGGCAGAATGTCTGTCGTTAATCGCAAAATTTTAATTTATCGCATAAGTGGAACATACAATGAGAATTTCGGTCAATATTAGATATTCGAACGACAAGATCTTCACGATTAAGAACCATTCTCCTTATTACATGCTTCTTGCTTAAATAAAAGGTTAAATTGTTAACCCTTTGGGCTATCTATACTCTAAGAGTCTGTAGTAATTTGTTTGTGGCAGTTTAACTGGCTAGACATTACAAACAAACGTTGACCACAGCAGCAGCGGAATCAACACAATAAAACATCGCTTAAACTTCCATTGACATCAAATTCTGCCGTCGACGGTGCTGGAACGAAATGCCCAAGCATTTGTGCTTCATACACTTTCACTTAATACACATGTAGGTACTACGGCCGGAAGAATTGCGGCCAAAATTGAGTTTGATAACGTCTTGGCAACGTACATATTGATTGTTAAAATGACTTCAATGGCCTTGCTAAGGTGAGTGGCCTCGCATTCGCAAGCACACGAAAGCAACCGGAATTTTTTTTCATCGACGCAGAGCCAAAATTACTAAAATACGTAACAACTTACGAGCTTATGAGGTTAAAAATATCTAGATAGAGCATCAGCGGTGTTGACACAGGCAGGCAACGGAAGGGGTGTGGTCTATCTGCAGAATAAACTTGGCACTGCCCGATAAAGCTAAATAAATAGACTTGTTGCGGGCTAGAGCTCCGCGAACACTGGGGCGTCAATACGCCCGCGTCTAAATGGTTGCACTAGAGATGAAACGGATAGTGGTTTGGCCGGATACCGGATATTCGACAAGCTACTAGTCCGGATCGGCGGATATCCGGCCACCGGATATTCGGCCCTTTATCGCGTTACATCACGCTTCTGTCTCGAATCGATCGCAATCACGACCTATACATATGGTGGTCAGTTAATTTGCATGAGTACCCGTACCCGCAGTACTCAAGGTTCACTAGAATTTATCGTTCAGCACCTGGCAGCAGCCTTTACGGTGAAAGGCTATTTTAAGAAGCTGGCCTGGTAAACGAAGCCAAGCGGAGTCGCCTCTTACCAAAACATGTGGATTCACCAAATTAACAAATTTTGTTTGAGTACTAAACTAATTAATAAAACAAATATTTTTGACGTGCAATTATAAAAATAAATGGTGTCCATAACCTATTGTGGTATGATTTGCCTTGTGTAAAATAATGAGAATATTTTAATTTTACTATCCGGTACCCGGCCGGATACTGAATTACTATTCGGTATCCGGCCGGATACTGAATAATTATCCGGTATCCGGCCGGATACTGAATTACTATCCGGTATCCGGCCGGATACTGAATTACTATCCGGTATCCGGCCGGATAGTGAAAACAAGGCCGGTTTCATCTCTAGTTTGCACATACCAAAACTAACTCTGTATTAATGTTGAATTTTTGTGGTGAACCACGCGACTCCACGTCACAATTTCCCCATGCTGTCATTGACAGCATTCGTTAAAGAATGAACTTTTTCTATGAGCCAATACGGTCTGTTTTAGTATTGGCAAAAATTTAGACGCGTGCGTCTTGACGCCTCAATGTGCCGGAGGCTTTATGCAATTCCCTGCCTATGCAACGAATGGGCCACTTATAAACTTTTTTTTTTTTTTAACGTCGGAAAATCCTTTATGGATACCCTGCCACCTCGGGGAAAGTAACAGGGTTATGTGGGAGTGGGCCACTTATAACCTGGTTTGTGCTTATAACAAACAATATTTTATGGAATGTGCAGGGTAATGTATATCTTTAGTAACATAGATATGGTATGTAAATCACTACATTGTTCGCGATAAACTCAAAAACTACTACCACGATTTTCATGCTGTTTTCACCAATGGATAGAGTGGTTCTTGAGGAAGGTTTTAGTATATAATTTTGACAAGTTTTTGTATACATTGGCTAAAATATAATGATACCTATTTGTTGGAGATGTCAATTTGTTGGAGGTGAAAATAATTAGGGTTCCTTAATTCCGCACGGGCGAAGTCGCGGGATGCAGCTAGGTATAGGTAATATAACTAAGTAGCTAACTGCCAGTGAAAACTCGGTAACGTAGTACTACAAAACGCAATTCGTGAAGTTACCTATGAATTTATTCCGATGGGTAACTGACAGGAAAATGTATAAAACGTCGATAGGTAAAACCAACTATTGAAATATTACCTTCTGGATAACAAACACGAACTATATTGAAAATTACATAAAAATCGGTGGATACAGTTTGGATAGTTTTATTTCCTTTATTACATCCCCGCTGTATTTGACATCGCAATAAATAATACTTTTTGTATCCCCGTTGTTTGCGTCTCATTTTATTTGTTGAAGCCCCTGCTTTCATTCCACGTTTTTGTTTTTTTTTTATTCGTCTTCTACGTCTGGTATTTTGTACCTAGTGAACGAAAAAATGTAATAGAGTTAATAAGCGATACTTTAGCAATTTACATAATACAATCACGTTATAATTGATGCAATATCCATAAGGACACAATATTTAAACGGTTATTAACCGCTATAAGTAGGTACAGTTTATTTTATCAAGATAGCAGAACATTATTGTGCTAGACATAGTAGCACCAAATAAATCCCGTTATTTGAATATTTCCTTATATCATCGATCGTCAATAAAGAGGTCTATCGTTCCGTCATTTTTTTAAACGATGTGAACTTTATAAAGTTCACATCGTTTAAAAAATCTTTTAAGCCCTTACTCTCTATATTTTAACCTCAAAATGACAAAGCTATACGTGACAATTACGTCATGAAAAATGCCAAAGTAAGATTATTTTAAGATGTATTAAAATTACTATAGGTAAGTACATTTGGGGGTACGTTTATAGCAACAATTGATACGTGTATGCAATATGTATATCAAAGCTTTGCACTACTCCATTAAGTTAAAGTACTCGGATAAACAGGATAAATATTATCAGAAAAACAGTGGGATGTATGTATGGTGTTACAATGGTACGATGAGGTACGTCAGAGTGGCGTGATGTCGAAATGCGGTGACGTAAACGAATCACGGTCGGGTCACGGTCATACAAATGATTAAATACTAATTTTCTTTGATCCATAACATACCTCCACTCACTGAGGCTAGTGATTTAACTTCTTTTAGAAAATGGACTCTGTATCAATATACGTAAAGGTTGAATTTATGTGGTTCAAGCCACGCGTCCACGCCCCATAATCAGCTAGCGCCATCGTTAACGTTTCGTTTAAAAATATGCTTTTTCTATAAGTTAATACAGGTCGTTTTAGTAATGGCAAAAATTTGTCGGTTTCAATCCTTTTAATATACATCCAGATAGATGGTATAAGGCTTTACCTAAAGAAATATCGGTGACCTTTTGTTAACAATTGTTTAGGAATCAAAGCTAGAGATAATACTATAAATTTATGAAAATATATGATAAATCCAATATATGTATAACTATGCTGAACAATACTTTGTGTACATAATAAACCATATATAGCTGTAGGTATTTTTAAGCACAAAAGTGTTCTACATCTCGCCTACAAATGGATCAACCAAAACTTTCTACAAGTATGAGAGCCAGTACTAAACAAAATGAGACGATTTTGCGTTGCGCGAGAATCATTCTTATTCGTCAATGCATTAAATTAGCCAAATGTACGACCACAACGTACCAACACACCTCAACGTACCAGCGAATGAGTTGTATTTTTCGGGCTCATTATAATTTTAGTTTTTAGGGTTCCGTACCCAAAGGGTAAAACGGGAACCCTATTACTAAGACTTCACTGTCCGTCCGTCCATCTGTCACCAGGCTGTATCTCATGAACCGTGATAATTAGACTGTTGAAATTTACACAGATTATGTATTTCTGTTGCCGCTATAACAACAAATTTATTTTGATACAAATATATTATTATGATTTTTAAATCATAATAATATCAATATTTAAGGGGGCTCCCATACAACAAACGTGATTTTTTTGCTCATTTTTATAGATAATGGTACGGAACCCTTCGTGCGCGAGTCCGACTCGCACTTGGCCGTTTTTTTATAATAATAGTAACCTTTAAACCACACCGGCTGACCAACTCAAGGCGATTTCAACAACTTCGTAGTGTTTAAGCTTGTGTCATGCTAAGTTTGCTGAAAATTATTAACAAATGATTTAATTGTATTTCCTTGGACTTTGAAATGCTTACTTAGTAATAAAAAGGAAAACTGTTTAACATTATAATCTAGATACCTACACCAGCACTTGTAGCATGAGCGCCAAGATTAGACTTATGTCACGAAATATCTTGATGTCGTCTCTTTCACTCGTATGCAATAAGACAGAGAGCGACCGAGCCAATCCGTGATAGATATGTCTTGTGATAGATGGTCTTGTCTTGACATGCGTGACACCACTGCAAGCAAAATTGTCTATCACTACAGGGTAATATTTCACTGTCAGCAATTTGTATCAATTGGCGGTTCTTATTGTCTCTACACGTAAAGACATCACTAATTATGTACTCTGTAAATTGGTGCCTCAACTAACGGATGTGGTTAATGTCACTTAAAAATGTATTATTCCTTTGCAAGATCTCTTAAAAGGTCAGCTTAGTGATATTTTTAATACTTAGAATTTGATAAAACTGACGAACCATTTCATTGATAGAGTCGCTCACGAAACTTTTTTTGAAGTAAAATAAACTGTTTTTCCTAATGCTCCATTGAAAATTTTACGTACCGTTGGATATGGGAACAGACTGTGAGCGACTGTGTATAGATACAATACCATTAATGAGTAGTTAAATTTGTATCGGAAAACTCAAGAACACTATATTAGGCCGCCGGTACGTACGTAATTCACATTAAATATACGCTATAGTTCCCGTCTAAGAAAATACTCATTGATACCAGTGTAAGAACTATTGTGATAATAAAAATATTGAATAGGTACCTTTCACTTTATTATACCAAAGAGCGAGAAAAGCAATAAAGAAGCACGTTACAGTGCCGACTTTGAAATTTAAGAATTTCTAATTTTAACTCTACATTCGGTGCCGTTTGACGACGCATATTCCGAAATAGATGAACAAGTGAAAGATTTTACTGCAGTAGGTACCTATAGTTAATTGTCTCATGACAAAGTAGGTTTACATAGAAGATTTAGATAGGTTTGGAAAGTAGTAGTTACCTGACCTACGCCCTAAGTTAGCCTTAGTTAGCTAAATAGGAAAGTGTCAATGTGCTTAATTAAAAAAATATAGAATTAAATAAGTGTACTTATGTACTTCATTTAGTATTTGTGTGGTTTGGGGAGGATGAGCACGGTAAATCAATAGGTAAGTACTTGCTAACGTACCAACGCAACTAGGTACATTGATGCTTTTGTACCTAATTGTGTTATTGTTTTGTGTATCTATGTGTTTAATTTCATATCAATACATTGATAATCCAGATTAGTCCGGTGACCTTCATGATTTGTGGGCGTCTCGCGGTCGTGCCAGGTAGCGTGGCGCGTCACGCGAGCACACGGATACGCTACGTCATCGCCAGTTTACCACGTCGCGTGGTGGCAGCACCGTCGCCTGTGCAGACAGCCGACGCGTGCGCACCGGCTCCGTACATCACGCCATTACAACAACCAATCAGCAATGAGAAAATCGTGGCGCGAAACATTGCACCGCATTGCACAGCGACTCGTGACGGCGCAGCGCGGTCCGAGAGGCAACACGGGCGGCAGTACGAGGTGTTTTCCCGTTCGAAGACAAGTTCCTACATTATGATAATGAAGTTTATTTATATTTCGTTAAAAACATTGTTGCTGACCTACGTAAAGAGGTTGTTACCTAATGGAACAAAGTTCGTAATTTCAGACCGAACGTTACGTAACTATTAGCCACCTGTGCACTTAAGCTGTTTACCTTTTCAGAGTGTTTAAAAAAGTGCCGACAATTGGTATCCTTGTTCAAAATCGTCCAAGGCCGACCCTAGCCGACCTGCCCCCTTACCACCACCTGTTTTGCAGCTATGTTTTTTAATATTAGGTACTTTTAGTTTTTGACAGTTAACTCAGTACAAAATCTGCCAAAAAAATTCAGTTACTATTGAAACAACAATACTTTAAGCGGTGGGGGTAAGTCCCCTGGCATACCCGTAATGAGGTTTCAGCGAAAGTCGTCAATAGAATGGATTGAACACGCCATTCTCATTTCCGGTGAATCAGGGTGATATTTGCTGTAGCTGACAGATCACCCTGGGGGTTTAATAAAGTTTGGATCACGGCAAATAAGACAAAAATAAAGTAACAAGGGAGACATGACAATGTACAAACCTTTGGAGGCATTGCACTTACATTTTTTTTCTATCAGACAGACGGCTCCCATTCGAATCTTAAGTACTAATGTTATCTTAAAAATAATAAAACTTCAATCGTAGCCTATTATGTTATCTAGTTCATTAGTCATACTATTAGTCTTTTGAACGTAAAATTGCTGAATTAAGAATGTCTAGCAACTACATGTTTAGAATATTTATAATTGATGACTTACATTAACAGCAACAAAAGTAGGACATACCATAATAAACGCTAGTTAATCACCCAATTACCTGTTCTAATAAAACATTAATTGTTTATAATAATTTATCGATAATAAACACTTTATAGAAACCGGTTTAGTTGTAAAAAGATAAGTGTATTTATAGCTGGTTTGCGCTTTCAGTGCCAGAATGTCTGCCAAGTGTGTAAATGGAGTACCGCGATGGCATGCCTGACAACAAGTGTGTCAATAGCTATTTTATTCTGTAACAAAACCTGCTAACTACTTCGGCAAACTACCTTGGCCCAAAGTCTGCTATACTAAATTCCTCTTCTTTTTTTTACGAAATGAATGAAATTTTAATGGAATAAGATGAGGTATGGCTGCGATTAGCGGGTATTTATACCAATGTTAATAGCAATGACAAATTCAAACCTATGCTATATTCGTTTCATCATTCAAAGCATGAAAACATTTTTTTAATTGTGGTAGCTAGAATTGGATTTATTATCGCTACAAAAAAAAAATCCAATTTCAGCTACTATTGATAAAATACATGTTTCCGAGTCATATAAATGAAACCAATGTAATTTTACATCCATTGTATTAGTGGACTTGGCGTCTTTATCTACACTGATGTCTACATAAACTCAGGGTTTAGCACGTTCAGCTATACAAAACAATAGATTTTACTTACAGCCGATAACAATAATCAACAATCATACCGCTATATTAATTGGCGATACCCGTATGTAAAGTAAACATCATAATCCTCCCGCAGTAGATAAGATGGAGGGCTTGTCGCAATCATCAAACATTTGTTTAACCCGAAGATAGCTTATATTCGAGAATTTATGTGGATAACGGGACACCGTCACAAAAGCTAAGAAGTATGAAGATGAAAAATTGTGAAACGAAGTGGTGTAGTGTAGGAATTAGGTGAAGGAGACGACGACAATAAACTATTGTTTTCAGTCTCTGCAATGCAATTTCTTACAAAGTCATGGTTGTATACGCTTCTACGAACTATTCGAGTTATTGGAATGATAATGTAGGTATGAGTTATTATGCAACTCTCCTAAATACTGGTCTCCTGGTATTATCAGCTCGGATACCAGGAACACGAATGTGAGGTAACATTGCATGGGCACTTGAAGCAGTTAGATTAATTTGAGTCTGGGTATCACCAATTCTTCCGCCATATGAGCCGGGTTAAATCTAAATAGTTTTCTCGTAGCTACTAATACTGTGGTCTCAGTTTTGTCATTTGAGAATAAAAGGGAATTTGTAATGTTGTTTACAGAAATGACAAGAAAATGCATTGCTTCTTTACGATAAGCTGAATATAAAGACGAGTTCAACGACAGAAATGTTTACCTACACTCGTATTATCAACATAAAATGTTCCATAAGTGTTTCTAAATGAAAACATTTTAACATTTGATACTTAGCAGCACTCATGTTTGTCATTAGTAGATCACAAAAAACTTTTTTTTTATATATTCTACTTAACAGAGTGCTTCCGGAGCTTCATATTCAGACGATATAAAAAAGTCGACAAGATATTTAAGAACACAGTTCTAAGTTTTATCTTTCTATTCCCAACAGGATTAAGCTTTAATGCCGTATGCCTATTGATAAACGGTTTTGTTGCCATTAGAATATTGTCGGAGGGTGCAATCAATTTAGCCCAACCCCATTTTTTGAAAGATCGATTATGCCTGCGACTATGCGCTGCTGAACAAACAACTGTGTAAATATTATATTCCCACACTAGGTGTGCGGTGGAAAGGCCCATTACTTTCTCTTATTACTTACTCGCCAGTTGCCAATGTAACGGCTCCCTATGATATTTCTCGTAAAAACCTTTTAATGGATAGCTGTGTAGTGTATTATTAAAGTTTTGTACAGGAATAAATTCATATGCAATCAATTCTTGTTCTCCTCTCTTATGAAGAGAATAGGGTAACATTGGGCTTAGTATGGTTATCTTTATGTAGTACTAACAGTGGCTATTTTTGTAATAATAAAAAAAATGTGAATTTGAAAATTATTTTTGAAATTATGTAACCTTCAACCCCCCATTTCACCCCCAAGGGAGTTGATTTCTGATAATATTTTGAAAATGGGACCAACCTTGAAGAACTCCCTAGGAAACGTAGAAAAAAAATCGAAATCAGTCGACAGACGCCGGAGATATACGGTAACATACATAAAAAATAAAAAAACATACGAGTCGAATTGAGAACCTCCTCCTTTTTGAAGTCCGTTAATAAATCAAATATATCGTTATGATAATATATATAATATGTAGAATCCATCCAAAAGTTTATTAAAAAATGTTAAGAATGCAAAGTGATAGAGGGCGACAATAGGTACCGCCTGGTAGTGTTCTTAAGTACGGTAACATAAAATTATAATTATGTGGTTCAATTTAGTCTATAGAGTGCGTTAACCTCTTCAATTTGACATGCCCAAGTTAGAGACACTATAATCAACGGCATATTACCATTTGAGATACCATGTGTTTATTATCGCCATTACTCGTATCGTATCTACAGTCGTTTGCCCACTTGACAACGTGACATGGTTTGTGGAATATGTTGCAACGGGAGACGTAGTTGTACTCTTATCTTTAAACTGATTTCTGCAGACCTTACGCTCAAAAGATAAGCGGAACAACTCACTTGAGAATGTTGGTAATGTCCTTCAACTTTCATTATTGTCCATTGCGTTAAATTGCAATGACTTAACTCAGTAATTACTTAACTCAGTAATTTCAATTACTGAGTTAAGTCATTACTGATTGAATTCATTCAATAAACATAATTTACATTTGTGATGAATAACGATTATTGGATGGGAAAGCAACTGATTAAGTAGGTGATATAAATACCAAAGCTGTGATGTGTCATACAAAAAGCACTATTTTGATGACGTTACATTCTAGGAGCATAACTGACTGGGACATACCTATTCGTAATAAAATAGACATCAATGCTAAACATGCTATTAGAGTTCCAGAGGGCTGGCGAATAATCTATGACTTTATTTAGATCTCAATTGCTTGAATGGGTGGGAGGTGATATGCTTAAAGATTTAATTTAATTGTAGCTATTGTAATTAATTGTACTTATGTAGCTATTAGATTTTTTTGTTCAAGAATCTTATTTTGTACATTGCTTAAGTGCGGCGTTTGGGCGGTGTCCATCAATGTAAATTTCTAAATGCGGAACTAATTGGTTCCAAGTGCTAGCAGCAGTCTCGATGGGCACTCGAAATGCAGCCCGGTGCAGTGTACCCAGCATGCAAGTACGGTGGCTGCTCAGATATCTACGTTACTTATTACGCGCACAGCTGCAACGCATCAAATCAAAGCAATCGCTGTTTAAACTGCATTTCAGACTCCAATATAGTACTCGTTCATTTGATGTAAGTACTCTACAACTTACAAAATATGAGTATCTTCCCAAAAGACGAAGATTAAGGCATTTATTAACTTTATTTTTCAACTGTAATTAGTGTAAAAAGGATGAATACTACTACTTAGTATTATAGCATTTCCTCCAAAGATTATCACAGCACTAAGCAACAAAAATTTTGTGACAACATCTATTTGTGACGATCATAAAACTTCTTACCAATTTGTAAGGTAAAGCTTACTGTTGGGCTTACTGCTGGGTCTCTCCCACATAATCCGGTTTGATCCCTCATCCACATCACACATGATACCGGTACCGCCTGAGTAATGAGTCCAGATTAAAACCACATTAAAAAGGTTTATTATTAAAGCTACTCAGTAGTTAAAACACATGTACCCCAAAATCTTTTTAAATGTGTTTGAGAAGATTTTTACAGTTTTTCGACCAACTTTAATAAGTTATGATTTATTGACTGTACATTGTAGTATATTCCCGTGTCATTGATTGGTAGATGGGTTGTAAATTCCATAAATTGTAGGTTTGGGTTTTGACTTTATTGCAGTTTACCCAACTGGTCCCAAGTGGTGCGAGATGTGCGGACCAAGCTGATAACAAACTCAAGGATGTCAATCGATGTAAAATATAGTTGCCATGACAACCCTATTTCTATGGTGTTTTACGACTTCTCGCAAGCACTGCTTTGCATTTAACTCTGAAGGGATTGTTCTGGCCAAAGCTTTACGATTCCACGTAAATGGCAATTTAACCAAAACTATAAAAGTGTTTCCTCTTTTACGGATAACTACGATGCCACTCGTAAAAAGGTGGTTTCAATTGATCTTTAAAGGTTTTATAGGAAATCTTTTAGCTACATGGGACAAAAATCTTTCATGTTCACTGATCGCAGGGAAAGCATATTTAATGTCGGTACTACTTACTTACTTCTAGTTAGTCTATAGTATATAGTATATAATCCGTTAAGTCCGAATCGTCTCGCACGTAGGTTCGACGAATTTCAGCCACCCGAGCAAGCCGGGTTTCGGAAGACCTTTAGCACCATAGACCACATACATACGCTGCGGCAGGTTATACAGAAGACGGAGGAGTATAACCGGCCACTATGCTTGGCGTTTGTGGACTATGAAAAAGCCTTCGATTCCATAGAGACGTGGGCTGTGGTTCAGTCCCTCCAGCGATGTCGCATCGACCACCGATACATCGAAGCGCTGAAGTGTTTGTATAGGAACGCCACCATGTCAGTCCGAATCCAGGACCAGAGCTCAGAGCCTATCCCATTGCAGCGAGGAGTAAGACAAGGGGACGTTATCTCTCCGAAATTGTTTACCGCTGCATTGGAAGATTGCTTCAAGCTGCTGAATTGGGATGGACTTGGCATCAATATCAACGGCGAGCACCTTACTAACCTTCGGTTTGCAGATGACGTCGTGGTCATAGCGGAGTCGCTGGAGGAACTGAACTCTATGCTCGGTGATCTCAACAGAGTTTCTCAACAGGTAGGTCTTAAAATGAACATGGATAAGACGAAAATCATGTCGAATGTCCATGTCGCACCTCACCCAATAGTCGTTGGGAACTCTACTCTCGAAGTTGTCGACGAGTACGTATACCTGGGACACACGGTCCGATTAGGTAGATCCAACTTCGAGAAGGAGGTCACTCGACGAATCCAACTCGGCTGGGCAGCGTTCGGGAAACTGCGTCACATCTTCTCGTCCGATATTCCTCAGTGCCTGAAGACAAAAGTCTTCGAACAGTGTGTGTTGCCAGTGATGACGTACGGATCCGAGACGTGGTCGCTCACAATGGGACTCCTAAGACGGCTCAGAGTCACTCAACGTGCAATGGAGCGAGCTATGCTGGGAGTTTCACTGCGCGATAGAATCAGAAATGAGGACATCCGCAGAAGAACCAAGGTTACAGACATAGCTCGAAGGGTTGCACGTTTGAAGTGGCAATGGGCCGGACACATTGCCCGGAGAACGGATGGCCGTTGGGGCATCAAAGTCCTAGAGTGGCGGCCACGAACAGGCAAGCGGAATGTGGGACGACCCCCGACCAGATGGACAGACGACCTCACCAGGGTCGCCGGGAGTCGATGGGCGCATAAAGCCCAAGAACGTAATTTGTGGCGATCTATGGGGGAGGCCTATGTTCAGCAGTGGACGTCTCTGGCTGATAGATAGATAGATAGATAGAATCCGTTAAGTAACATGCTCATATCAGTGTACTGTATGTAGGAAATATGCTGTTAATTGACTTGTTTTAAGTAGTGATACTCGTTTAAATTTGTATACATAGTATTCGCATTGTTTTTCTTTAGAGTGCGTGCCTATATCACAGAATAAATAGGTACATCGGTACTTATATTTTTAATTGAATATTATAATTAAATTAATTCATTCATTTACATAATTAAAACAATCTTCCTCATAATAATATTACAATAACCATAATAAATAATATAAAATAAATAATATCCTTCAGTTAGGTAACATTAATAATAGCCTACAAACATACAGTCATATAAGCTTATACCACCAGTCAGATTGTTTAATTTATATCCCGTGGTAACCGATTTTCACCCCTCGCGGGGCAAACAGTCACCCGATATTTAAGCTTAGCAATATTTTATTCATTTAATGGTATGGGTACACAACACCCAGGACGCGTGGTGATAATGTATAAACGAAATGGGGACTAAAAATAACAATTGAGATCGAGAAGACACACTGTAGGTGCCGTAACCATATAACATAACAAAAAACAAAAACCGACTTCAAAAACCTAGGTGCACTAAAAAGCTACAAATAACCTTACAATTCATTACATTTGGAGTAGGTGCCAATCAACGTCGGACAAGGCAAATACACACATGAATTGGCACCGACTCCAAATGTAATGAATTGTAAGGTTATTTGTAGCTTTTTAGTGCACCTAGGTTTTTGAAGTCGGTTTTTGTTTTTTGTTAAAAATAATTTTTTTTCACAATTTTTAGTGTCAATATTCGTTGAAAATTTGCAAATATTATCACCTTATAACAGCCCTAAAAAAGTAAAAATTTACAGCCAAAAAAAAAATCACCCCCCCTCACCCCCCCTTTCCACCCCTTTGGGGGTGGGTTTCGATCTCTGTTAACAATCCGTATTAAACAAAAAAAGATTTTTTGAAATCGGTTCACTAACGCCGGAGATATGCTGTATTCCGAATTGGACCCCCATTTCACCCCCTACATATTTTTTCTTTCAAAATTCCTGAAAGACGTGTTTTTTTATTTTGTATGTTAAATATATATACAAAGTTTCAACTCGTTCAAAAAATATTTTTGAAATTATGTGACCTTCAACCCCCCATTTCACCCCCAAGGGGTTAGATTTCTGATAATATTTTGGAAATGGGACCAACCTTGAAGAATTCCCTAGCAAACCTAAAAAAAAATTTCGAAATCGGTCGACAGACGCCGGAGATATGCGGTAACATACATAAAAAAAAAAAAAATAAAAAAAAAAAACATACGGGTCGAATTGAGAACCTCCTCCTTTTTGAAGTCGGTTAAAAACAATTTAAAATTATTGATACAGTGACTTTTACTTTTTTTTTTTTTAAATATTGTTCCGAAACAGAAAGTTATTATTGTATAACAGTGCTGTACTGTAAAATGACATTGTTGGTGCTTTGGAGGGCGATTAAAATTTCCATAAATTTCAAAGCCGATATAATGCATGCCAAAGCGATCCCGTGGCGCCCCGATATAAGCGGAAGATGGTACACCGTCGGTTTTTAGTGGGTATACCGGCCTTCTGCCAGGACTCCCACATAACCCTGCTACTTCCCCCGAGGTGGCAGGGTATCCATAAAGAATTTTGCGACGTTAAAAAAAAGGATATAAGAAAAGCACCACAATTATATTCATGAGATCGCTTTAATTTTCGTTTCACTAAAAAACTGATCATGTTGAGTTTTTATAATTTTTGAACGTTCATATCCCGGTGCGTTCTCGACCTAGAGACAGAGGTGGTTCCGTATTATTCAAAGTATGACTAATGAACAGATAAAACAGATTACGAGACAAGTGTCGTAGTCTAATGCTCAAGCATTCTGGTGAGTTATTGTAATACAAAGCTTATTACGTCAAGATTTATAAAAATATAGCGCACTGTTGATAACACGTTTGCTAACAAGATAATTGAGAATAAAAATAAAGAAGTTGACGATACGTCATTCCTCATTACGCATTATTAACCTTTTTGTACGTAATTTTTTGTAACCATACTTATTGTTTATGGTCCGGACTTTACTTACTTTTAAAATAGATACATACTAATAACTAAATGATTGGGTAACTACGTCTTAGTAAAAATATAATTCTCATGCAGCCGCGATGTCGGCAAATTGAACCTTTGATTGCTTCCAGATTTTAATCAAGATAACCAAGTTTGAGGGTGTTTTTGTGGTGGCAACTTGTGGATCGCCCTCTGGGGAAATTAAACACCCCGTGTTTACACAAACGCAACTATGATGTAGTGGTTGTTTACTGACATTTTTATTTGACAAAAACAACGTTACCAAAGATAGTAGAACAAAAAATTGTTTGATACCGAATCCTACTAATACTGTATAAATGCGAAACTTTGTGAGAATGGATGGACGGACAGTATTATTGTTTATACATCAGAATAAATATAGGCTATAATTTATAACGATATTGAATTTGCGAGTTTGCGCTGACGAAGTCGCAGGAGCTAGTAGGATCATAATCTCACCTGTAGTTGCAGCATGGGCGTCAAGACTAGACTTATGTCACGGAATATGTTGATGTTGTCCCTTTCTCTCGTATGAACTAAGACAGAGAGCGAGCGAGCGAATCAGTGACAGAGGTCTTGTCGTGAAATGCGTGCTAACCCCTCTGTTTATTATTACGTGCCTTCTGTAGAAATTCAAATTATACAAAATAGTAGATGTAAGCGGCTCCTATAATATAAAAGGATCACATTGTATCCATTGAAGAATGAGCAGCGAACCCACGCACGTGATTAGACACTGGAGATTAGTTCTCTGATTACGTGACATCGACCCTCTCTGGGTGTTCAGCCCTCATTAATAGAAATTTATTGACGTGTAATGTGTAGACTTATCACGTCGTGTGTACATTGAACCCAGTATTTGGATACAATGAGGATGTACTCTTAAATAAAAGAGAAAAGCGAGATATACAATAAGGTTTTATTACGATGTTCTTGTAGATGTTAACTCAAAGGATGGATTCATAAAATATTCGTAGGTTTTGTTCTTACATTCGAAGTTACGTTTCCATGTTAGAAGCGTCAATAGGCAATTGTTTTAAACGGACTGCCAAGAGGTTCATTTCCCCCAGAGAAGAGTAAACTGTTGTCCTATCCTAACGCTAGCATTTAGCTAAGTTGGAAGTGCTAACTAACGAGACTAATAGTAATGTGATAAGCTCACTCACATTGCTAGTAAACTTGAAAAAAAATCAGAATTGTGAGGACTATTTAAACTTGTCGTGTCATCTCATCACGTATGTAATGATGTGTGTCACGCTCAAAAGCCACCACCCACGAAACATTCCTTTCTCAGTAGGCGCATTGAGGTCCTGGTCATTTTTACTTTAATTTAAAAAGTCAACGACACCGTTCTCGGCTTAACTCGGATTGTAAACATTACAACACATTACGTAGCGTAGGACACAAGACTTTCGTAAGCCGCTTCCTCTAAAATGTGTTATGTATACGCGTAAAACGAGCATCTCAAGATAAAAAAGGATTATTAGTTAATCTAATGTATCCCTACTAAATAATGATACGGGCGGGAAGACACCGATTATTACTTTACTTGAAAAGAGCACTACGAAATTAAGAAATATGTAACAATGACTGGTATTGAACCATGTAAAGGTTGGCACTTATAATAAAAGAATACTTATTAATTGCACTGTAAAATTACAACATTTAGTAGAAACGATTATACTTGCACGTTTAATGTTGTCATTGACACCGTTGCTAAGAATTACTAATATCCATGCATAGAACACTTTGTGTGCATTTAGCTACTTCTTCGCAACTAAATAAAAATTTTCTGTTGTTGGTTGCATGTATTGTGCCAGATACTTAAGCAATAGTTTTTTATACAATGAAGAGTGCGGGGAGCCCTCTAATTAATCTGAAAGGCATGAAGTTTACCTATTAAGTTTAACTATTTTAAACGTGAGTTCTTACACAAAGAAGCTTCTTTAAGATTAGATAAAATACAACTTTTATGGTTTAACAGTCATTAGCATGGCATGGCATGACACCAGAAGCTTATAGCGCGATGACGTAACCTTTTACCACAATTAGACAGAATGATTGTACGATGACTATATTAAACGCGAGTAGTCATATATACGTCTAGACGCCTCTGCACATGATTCTTGTGATTTATACCGTAAATAAGATGTGAGCATATAAGATTATTTTTAGAGTATTAATCTTTCTGTATAGGTAAGAAAATTTCATTATGCTATATTCCCAAGCTTATTAGAGTCAGCTTTCTGACTACCCAGATAATTCTGTTTACAGATATTTACGGAGAGCCATTGCCTTCAGCCCTCCGAGACCCAGCTAGTTGGGACTACCAGTAGAAGGGTGCAACCACTTTTCACGACCGGATATAATACTACCGGTCATTAGCACGGACGTAATGTATGACCAAGATAACAACATAGGTAATATTTAGTACTCTTAATTGTTTTATGTGGATACAAGAAAATATCGTTAGTGACGAAACAACACCAAGGTCCTCTTTGAAGATATTTGCCTAAAACCATAGTTAAATTTAACCGGAGACTAAGAATAACGCGAACGAGCCAGCCAAAACCGATCCCTAGTAGGGTTGAATTAAGGACCTACTAACTAAGCCCTCAAATTATAGAAAGTTATAAGCCGCATTGTAAAACATATTTGTACTGAAATATATCACAGTAAATATTTATCTCTGTGGTGCCGGACTGCGGAAGACTTCTTCGCATTTCTAAACGCGCCAAGATCGATAAATGGTACGAATTGTACCAGCAAAATGAATGAACGTAAGTCGTTTGCTCAATCAGTTCGTGTGAAGCTTCTATTAAAAGTTCACCATCACGCGCGTATTTCCTGATTGAGTAGGCAGTTGTTCTGCATTGCATTCACTTTTCTCTTTCAGTATTGATTCCAATGAGTGAGCCAATTGGCAATTTACCAGGCACAATCCTCAGAGCGCAAAAGGGGTTGAAACCATTACATACTCAAGGTTATGTTATTTATCCGAGGCTGATCCATGAATCAGGAATAAACATACCTGAAATTAATCTATGATTTTCGCATTTTAAAAGCGATGTTTACTTTAGTATAGGCCCAAGGTCTTTCATGCAGCAATTTCGTCATTTACGTAATATATTTGCCGTTGTGTCACAAATTTGACGCAGAGGAGAGTAAATAAGGATTAGGTTGTAAGATACTAAAGTAGTATACAGGGTCTGTCGTAAATAATGGATAACCCGTAAACTGGAGTTGGTCCGGATGTGAAACTGTAAGAAAATCGTATTTTTTTGCCAGGGTTTCTAACCATATGAAAATGGCGTAGCCTTTTATACTTTTTTATGAATTTCGCTACTTTTTTCATTAATTCCGTTGCCATTTCATCAAATTTAGGTATTTCTATGTGTTTTTTTTAGTATTATAATCCTGAAGACGTGTATTATCTAATTTTAGTACAAGTTTAGGTGTTTTTAACGTTAAACATATTCAAAATAATCGTTTTATGCCCTTTTTTTAAACTATTTTTTTCTTAATGTCAACTTTGATCATTTACTGTGAAAAAAAAAAGTACGGCGCTATAGCTGCCCATTATCTTAATAAATTGTCTAGTATGTGTAGATTCTAAAAAGGTATTACAATGTGTACTTCACAAGCCATATCAAGTTACAGGAGTAAAATCAATATCAAGGTCAGAATTTTAAATTTTTAAGTATTGTTATAAATGGTTATAAAACTTCGTCATAATTATTTAATTCTACCAAGATTCTTAACACAAACAATATCGGGCCACTAATAAGGATATTCAGAAGAAAACCAGGTTAATTTAAGTAAAAAAAATAATTATTTTATCAATAACTTAAACTAAATGCTCGAAGTGCCCTCCACCGGCAGCAATACATGCTCTACATCGCCTAATAAAAGATCTTTTAATCTGTCGCGCATAACCAGCTTCTTCAATTTTACTTGCTGCTACTTGAATGCGCGCACGCAACTCTTCCACAGAATTTATTGTCATGTCAATCTGTTTATTGGGTGATGGGTGTGGGTGATGCAGTGCTGTTTATTGTGTGTCAAAATGATGGGTGTCCAGCACATTACGCTGTTCGTGTAAGGGAACACTTAAATAACACGTATCCAGATAGATGGATAGGGCGATTGGGTCCAATTTTATGGCCTCCACGTTCGCCAGACCTTAACCCGTTGGACTTTTTTTACTGGGGCTGTATTAAGGAAAAAGTGTACAGCGAAGCAATAAATTCTGTGGAAGAGTTGCGTGCGCGCATTCAAGTAGCAGCAAGTAAAATTGAAGAAGCTGGTTATGCGCGACAGATTAAAAGATCTTTTATTAGGCGATGTAGAGCATGTATTGCTGCCGGCGGAGGGCACTTCGAGCATTTAGTTTAAGTTATTGATAAAATAATAATTTTTTTTTTACTTAAATTAACCTGGTTTTCTTCTGAATATCCTTATTAGTGGCCCGATATTGTTTGTGTTAAGAATCTTGGTAGAATTAAATCATTATGACGAAGTTTTATAACCATTTATAACAATACTTAAAAATTTAAAATTCTGACCTTGATATTGATTTCACTCCTGTAACTTGATATGGCTTGTAAAGTACACATTGTAATACCTTTTTAGAATCTACACATACTAGACAATTTATTAAGATAATGGGCAGCTATAGCGCCGTACTTTTTTTTTTCACAGTAAATGATCAAAGTTGACATTAAGAAAAAAATAGTTTAAAAAAAGGGCATAAAACGATTATTTTGAATATGTTTAACGTTAAAAACACCTAAACTTGTACTAAAATTAGATAATACACGTCTTCAGGATTATAATACTAAAAAAAACACATAGAAATACCTAAATTTGATGAAATGGCAACGGAATTAATGAAAAAAGTAGCGAAATTTATAAAATACTATAAAAGGCTACGCCATTTTCATATGGTTAGAAACCCTGGCAAAAAAATACGATTTTCTTACAGTTTCACATTCGGACCAACTCCAGTTTACGGGTTATCCATTATTTACGACAGACCCTGTATGTATGTACCTATAGTTAGACAAAACGTGCGCGACCAATTTTTTGCAAATACCAAAACGAACTGTATGTATTTACTCTTAGAAGAGGCTTTGATTTTTTGATCATTTTGATAGACAATGGTACGGAACCCTTCATGCGCGAGTCCGACTAGCACTTGGCCGGATTTTATCGAATTTTCAACGATTACGCGAGAGAATTTTGACGCATATTCGCGTGGCTTTTACCACTTCAATTAAAACTTTGTCTATATTTAAAAATATAACATTGAAAATAATTCCGATATCCATAAGATTTATTACATGTAGAATAAATAGATAACATTTACAAACAATCCATGTGAACACATTTTCAATGCGTCCCCTAAGATTATATCAATTTAATTACAAACAGCTGAGGCCATGGTAGCCGAGTGGTCGAACGCACGCCTTGCAATCAAAGTGTGCAAGTTCAAACCCCGGCTTGCACCTCTGGGTTTATGTGCGAATCTCATTTTTATCCGAGATTATCACTTGCTAGGAAACGGTGAAGGAAAACATCGTGAGGAAACCTGCACGTCTGAGGGAACTTGACTCATTCTCGATAGATGTGTGAAGTCTGCCAACCCGCACTGGGCCAGCATGGTGGACTATTGCCTGAATCCACCTTGCATTGAGGGGAGGCCCGTGCCCAGAAGTGGGACGTTAAAAGGGCTGTAGTTAGAATTTTACATTGAAAAGAAATTAGTCAAGTAATTCGCTCACCCTGATTAACCCTAGTGGGTACTAATTTTAGCAAAAATACCATGATGATTGTAGAGATACAATTATAAATAGGTAGGTACCTACAGAGTATTGAACCCTTTTAAATGCTAATGGCAAAGATCTAATCTTTTCTAAGCAATAAGATAGCTGTTAGAAATATACTTAAAATAATGTTTTAAGTATACTTGAAGATATTGTTGTCATAAAACTAAACCCCCCCCCCCCCCCGCTTATTTTGAGAAATTACAAGCCACTTAAAGTGTTGTTGAAAAGTGTTTAACCACATCACTGTAAATGTAATATAACTTCCTATAAATTTGAGGATAACACATTTAATATTGTTGCAGTTTGCCTTCATAGGTACAGGTTTGTTAAAGAGATTATGATGTAATTCTATATGCAGGACCCTACTTCTACACACAAGAAAATTAATAGGAAAAAATGTAATGGATTTATTGCATTAGATCACCTTTAGTGATAAGGTAGCTCTTAATAAAACTTAAATTTTGTATAGTACATATATTGTTCCATGTGGAACAATAAAGAGTCATCTATCTCCTATAAGGTAAATCTATAATAGCTGTTATAGTAAAATAACAATATCCCTTTACACATCTAGAAATTTAACTATGGGTTCCTCATTTGGCCTATGAAACAGAAACTTTTAAGTATTTATGTTTGTTCAAGTATATGCAGAGCTCGCTAACTACTGATCTAATTTGATTGCGTATACACTCGAAACACTTACAGACAATTTTTATATGATCATGATGCAACCATGCAACCATGAGTCGAGTAGAAACAAAAGGCAGACATTGGCAGAGGTTATATAGTGGTAAATACTCACCGGCCAGTGTGAATCTGTCCATATAGTTGATCAAGTTGACGAAGCACAGTACCCCTACAGTCATGTATTCACGTAAAGTGACGTCCCTTAAATTTTCTCTTCTCCTCGCTTGCTTGCCCTGCAGCAGCGCCGTCGCCGAGTCATTATCACTGTTTATAACAAGTTGCTGATTCGAAGTGTTCGGCGTGATACCACTCTGGTCCATTTTGCATACGATACACACAACACCGTAGGCCTTCTATCAGTCAGCAGTCAGCAACTCACTTTCAAGAACTTCAACGAAACGAAACGCCGGGATTTGAAGTATAAAATGAAGCAACGAACAGCTTGCAACGACTGTGTGTATTAAAATATATAATAAAACTATTATGTATTAATACACTGAAGATTGAATAAATTATAAACTCCAATAAGAAAAATATTAGAAACTCGAAACCATAATTTGACGTTACGTTATTTACGTGGTTTCGTCACGACAAGTTGCCAACCGCAGTCTAACTAAGTTCGTTCATTCGTACTTCGCGTTACTGTAGTTTAGTTCCAGCGTAACCACTTTTTTCCGAGAAACTACTAAACAAGGAGCCTAAAAACTACTAAAGAAACTTCTATGGTTTTAGACAAAATTGACTTTTAATGCTGCATAAAATCCGACAATATTATTGCCTTTATTTTCTAATCGTGATTTACTGTAATAAAGTAAAAGTTAATAACATGGCAAGTAACATTGTCAGAATCAGAAAATTTCATTTCAATTTATAAGTTATTCCATTTTTCTGTACATTAATTTATAAACTTTGTTATAAATGAAGATCCTGACTTTGCGTTTTCAAAATATTTTTGAAATTGTTATCTACTAAAACGGTAGGAAACTACATAATGTGATAGCCTAATACCTATATGTTCTACGGTACGTCATGCCCTTTTCAATTTGCCTATAGAGCCGTTACATATACTCTTTGCTATAGAGGTGTCCGTTTAGTAAAGTGAATCGATACATCAGAATGAAGCGATTAATCATTTCGTGCGAATCAAAATTTATAATATTTTATTATTTATGTGTATATTTTAAATTTGTCCCTGCTCTTAATTACTTTACATTAGCAGAATACCCGTTTATTGCAGGTGCAGCCATTCCTCATCTTATGCCATTAAAATTTCGTAAGAAAACATTAAAAGTATTATATAGTTGTTACCTCGATGGTAACTCATAAAAAAGTTGTCAAGTTGAACATAATTGGTAGTATCAGTCATTCATTCCTGGCATAGAAGCATACAGTAATATAATAATTCAATCAAGTCCACGTCAAGCAAGCTACCGTTTAGGGATGTGACATTCTACATTAAAAATTGATTATTAATTAATTGATTATTTTTTTAGCATGACAAACCGATGTATCAATAATCGATTTTTTTCCTAATTTTTTCATTTAATTCTAATATAAACGCCAAATTATTGTATTAATCACAGTTTTATTAATTAAAAATTGGCCCTTTGGTTTTAAAACCCTTTTTGGTCGTTAACATTTCTATAAAAAATACCATCAAAAACAAGCACTGAACACTTTTTGTCACGAAAAACTTTCAAAATAAAATTTGTTTGAAGAAAGATGAAGTTTCATCAATTACATGTATAACAAACAGCCGAATGCCGGCAAAATAGTACAATTCGTTGACTAAAGCAATCTAATATCTAGTGAATGTTTGATTGTGTAACTAAAGTGTTTTAAAAGCACAAATGGGATGCCATCGTAGTAGACGCCCCGACGCACAGGTGGCGTTAATGTACCTAATAGTAATTCGACCTAATGTTAATTCACGCTCCAGCCCGACTTAAATGTTGGGGTGTGGCAGATAATAATCGATTATTTGCAATATAAATTGATAATTAGAATCACTTTTTTTTTTAATCGATTATTTTTTCACATCTCTACTACCGTTGCGTCAAGTCACAAGAAAGAAGCCTAGCCTACTCATAAAGTACCTAGATATTTACGAAGGAAACAAAAAAAAATCCATTTTATCGAAGTTTGATAAGTTCCTTAGGTTTTCCGCTATAGTACATAACGTATTAATTATGAACAAACTAGTTTTCATAACATTCCTAGCATGTATGTCAATTTGTATTGCTAAAAAACCTTCTGATGAGGAAAAGCCGGCATGGGCTAAAAAGAATATACGCGACTTCACAGATGCAGATATGGAGAGGTACTTTACCTTTATTACACTAATGAACCTAAGGTAACAATTTCGGGTCCAGGCAGTTTACAAGCCTTAAATCCATCTGTATATCAACAGGCTATTTGATCAGTGGGAAGAAGACGAGGAACCACTGCCAGAAGATGAGTTGCCAGAACATCTTCGCAAACCGCCTGCTATAGACATGACTAAATTAGACATGTCTAACCCTGAAAATATACTGCAGGCAACCAAAAAGGGTCAAACTTTGATGATGTTTGTGTCGGTAGCCAACAAGCCATCTAGAGCAAGGACTGAAGAGTTGACAAAGATTTGGCAAACAAGTCTTTGGAATAACCACATACAAGCAGAGAGGTAACAAATAGTTATAACTGGTCAGTCATAACATTGCCAGTAAGTTGTTTGTTAGTTAAAAATAGCAGTGTTAATGTTTTGGTCATAGGTGAAGGTCATATTGCGAACTGATATTGGTATTGGTACCGATAACTATAACTTTATGCTTGTTATAGGTCTTATTGTACCCCTAGAATAGTTGTATTATATATTTCTTACACTTAATGTAGATCCGTTTATATACATACCTTTTTTAAAAGCTAATTTAAAAATGTAAGTCTTCAAATTATCTTACCTTATCCCATTTCAATTACAGGTACCTCATTGATGATGACCGAGCAATATTCATGTTCAAAGATGGGTCCCAGGCCTGGACTGCTAAAGAATTCTTATTAGAACAAGATGAATTGAAGGAAGTTCAATTGGAAAGTCAAACATATCCTGGGAAAAATCCTGATCTGAAAAACAAATCTGTCAAAGATGAATTATAATTAAGTAATAAATGAATAAATACACCTTTTTACTAAATTATACTCATACTTTTACATTCTTCTTTTGGATAATGTTCTATATTCCTTTACAGATAGTTTCCACTTGTGTTAAAAAGTAACTTAAGAATAGATTTGTTGAGAGAATTTAAAGATAGGTCTAATACCAGTCTGGAGAAATGAATATGAATAAAATCTTCTTTGTCTTAGTACCCACGAAGCACATAATTATAATAGGTACATACTCAGACAGACAGTTCATGCATTTACATCCATGGTAATAAAAACACAATATTGTAAAAAAATCAAAGATCTTTTGTAATTTCGGTTTGATTACACAGCAGCTTAAAGAACTCCCAGAATATTAAAGTACCTAACATATGATATATGTCATTTTAACTCTAGGACTAAAATCATATTCCTATAAATATGACTTGGGTGTCTAGAATGCATCTGTAGCTCTGAAATGCTCCTCATCAATAGTTGAGTAGATATGACCCTCTCCACACATCCACTCTAAAATATTTCTGAAAGAAAAAACATAAAATCATTAATAAATGTTTATTTTTTACTCTGTTTATGTAAAGATACGGGGTCCATTATCACAGATCATTTAACTATGTGATGCAAACAGATCAACTCTTCTTGCTTAGCCAATATTTAATATTGACATCATAATAAAGACAATAGAAAATAAATTATTTCAATTAAGTAAGGCTCCACAGGTTCAATCTATACTAATATTATGTAGAGGAAAGATTTGTAGTTAGAATGTAACAAATAAACTTAAAAACTACTACTGGACCAATTTCATTTTTTTTTACTGTTATCCACATTATCACTGAGTAACTTAGGGTATATTTGTGTCCCAAAATGTTTAAAAAAAAATCCACGAGAGTAAAGCCGGGACGTTATATAGAAATAATAGGTAGTTTGATATAGAAATTACAAAATATACTCACTCAAACTCCATTTGTGCCATTCTATCTTTTAATGTAGCATACATGTCTTGCTTGCTAATGCCTTGCTCCAAAGTAGATGCTCGTATCAGATTGAAGACCATCATCTGACGGGCATTTAGGCCATTCACCGATGCACTACTGTCAGTCATGCCAACCATTGAATTTGCGGGCATATTGTTTGATGGTTGATTGTTATTATTAACATTTTTTTCCTGAAAAATTTGAACTTTTAATGAATGGGCATGCATGTCAAGTTGCCCGGTTGGCTTGCCCACACATTGAGAGCAGGTACACACCAAGAAAATGGATGTATATAAATGGCTATATTTATTGTATGATCCCAAACTAAGCAAAGCTTATACTATAGGTGCCATACATTGGACTGAGGGTAATCCCAGTTACCAGACAGGGGCAAAAAAATGCTTTTCTTCTTACTGCAGAGGTTACCAATAAATAAATGATCTTCTAATGTGTTATTATATTACCTTTTTGGAATCTGCTTCCATTTTCACTTTATTTTTAATACAATGTAAATAGTGGAATGTGATTGCATTAACATCAGTGACAGGTAATATTTTAAATGCCATCAATACTTTTTTGCCTTTATTAGTTTTCACATTTCCATAAATTTGGATGTAATTATTGACTTCAACCTTTGGTGTAGATTTATCCTGCTGTAATAGAAATTATGTTTTGTTTTAGACCAATTAGGAAATAAAGAAAGTATATGTAAGAAAATATTTTATATTGACGGTTAAAGGTGAATTTACTCAAGCCCCATTTTGGTAACTTTGCACCAAACTAACTGGTAACTTTCGCTGATTCCAACTATATATAAAACTCATTATCGCCCAACATGACGCTGAAGTCACTTCGCCTAATACACATTGATATAATTACATCATCATCCATTGCCTCTTGATCCAACCACAGCACAGCTCTCATCCTGCCAGTTATATCCTGAATAGTGTATGTTATCTTTGTACTTTGAACGCGAATGTTTCTTACACGGGCCACCACAGTGACAATCTGTATTTCTGTCCCCCATATCTTTATACCATCATCACCACAATGCAAGGCTTGCCTGATAACAATTGGTGCTGTACGAGATGCTCTACGACCCTGCAGGGAAGAAAAAACGGTAACTAGCTTCTTAAATACTTTGCAATTTCATAGTATGGCACCAAAAGAGGGTTATAGGTAGGTATACAAGCAAGTAACACCTCTATTCAGTAAATAACAGTTCACATAGTATTTTAATAGAATACATACCGTTTTTGGAGCTTGATTAGGTGTATTAACATTTCCAAACTGACTCGGAGAGTTGAAAAATCCACCGCCCACAGCGGATTGATCTGCAGGCAAACCAAACAATTAGTAATACATCAAAAGCACAGCCGCCAGAGATTGGTATATCATTTATTGTAAACCAACCATTCCACATTTTTCCTTGATATTATGTAAGAAAATAGTAATCCAACACGAATATAAAGAAATAGTAATTTCAAGCAACGAAGAAATGAGAAGAAGAACGCACTTTGAAAGTTATAAACTGACGTAAGAGTGGCGCCAAAAAACACAGACAAAATATGACTACCAAACCAATGACCCACCCACGACTTCTACTACTACTCTTACCCTCCATAGATCCACTAACGACCGTACCGTACCGATAATATAGGTGTTATGCACATGGATAGTCAATTTTTTTTTATTTACAGGGGGTCATTTGCTATCAGTCACCCATACAACATAATTTCCAAAATGTAATGGTTTTTATGATATGATTTGCTTTTAGTTTTTTTCAATTTTCACCCAAAATTTTACCTTTAATGCGCTATAACTTTTTGTCTATAAATGTAATACAACGAAATAACTTTTGTTATATTAACAACTGTTTTCCTAATGAAAATTACAATTAATTTCATTCATTAAATCCATTCCTAATAAATTATGTACTTATGTCTAACTCTTAATTTTTTTTAAAAGAATAAATATTAATTATTTTATAAAATCAATATTAAAATATTTATTATATAATTGGACAACTATTTACAAAATATTTACAATGCAAAATAAAATAAATACACCTAAATTTCAAATCAGTTTTATTTAAAAAATATCTCTGATCTCTGATTCTCTATAAAGTAGGACTATAAAGTCGCGGTGTAATTAATGCCTTAGTTTCTATATTTATACCATAGAATCGAAGATTTATACGAATACGAACGAAAGCAATAATGACATACACAAAGAAGTATAAAAATCTATGGTTGAAAGTTTGATACCTAGCTGTCAAAAAGAATCAAATAAGAATCCGAGTGGTAACATTTAAGTGTTCTCCACTAAATTTGGGTGATATAATTATTGTCAGGGGAAATTTTAGAGAATTTATTTATTGCAGGGATTTAGGACGCTCGCTCAATTAAAGAAAAGTTTTAAAATGGGTAATTTATAATAAATTTCCGTTCTAGTAGCACAATAGTTGCAAAATTATTTTTAAAACACTGCAAGTTCTACTATTTAAAAAAAAATACAATCGTCTGAGTACCATAATAAGTTAATAAATTAAAAAAAAAACGAGGGGAATGTTTTGATTAAGGCTTGCAACATAGTATTTAGGCGGCGCGGCTACACCTAAAACAAACGCTCAATTTTGTTAATATATTACTTACTTAAACGTTTTATAGTTTTTAACAATGTCTTGTAAATCTTTCCACAAAGGAAAATATTACGTAACATTTAAACGAGGGTTCGAAGATTGCAAAAAAGACGTAACGTTGACTATTGACAAAATTTTTGAAAATGATACGTTGGTAAGCAATTAGTGTTCTCCCTTTTGCATTCTTTTTATTGTTACAAATACATAATACTTCTATTATTTACAGAAAATATGTTTATCTGATGACGATGACCCTACATTTTTGTACATACTGAGTGTCACACGTTTAGACTACGAGGATTTAAAAAAACATCAAGGTCTCCTTGTGGATTTTGAGAATTTCCCATCACAGCTTGTACGACTGTTACAACAATGTGCTTCAAATAACATGTAAGTTACCCATAATTACTTATTGTAAATTCAAATACTTCCTGTATTTTATAGGAAATACCTACATATAATACTTTCAAAATTAAGTATAATATAGAAAAATCTTACTGTTCAAAGAATTTAAGAAAAAAAAAAAAAGAAAAATTTAAGAAATTATACAGCAGTGTTGGCGCAGCAGGTATGACTATGTCTTGCATACCATAGGTCATAGGTGCTGGTGCGATGTAGCTATGATGGGTTCTTTGAATTGAAAATTGCTATGTGCATATACTTCTTGTTCAAATATGGAAGAACTTTTGGTGATAAAGGAAAGATCTTCCTGCCAGACTGGTATGCTGGTTTGGGTTAGGGTCACCACTTTGGCAGTAAGGGGAAAATCTTTCTGCGAGGTGGGTGGTATGCCTGGTGGGGTCCGCTACGCTCCCCTGTTATTGTTGGCGAATTTGTTTAATATATAGTTCAGATTGTCGAAAACAATTTTAGAGTTTTTTGTCATTAATACAAGAATATAGCTAATACATTCCTATCATGGCAATATGTATTTTATATAAATAAACCCCCTGTATTAAAATAAACAAAACAAAACTTAATATAATTACAATATTTACAACAACATCATATGAATTAATTTCCAGGTTTTTAATACTACATCAGAACACTCCAGTGCAATACTATTTAGAAGTTGTTGAGCATAATGAGTTTAAACGTCTTGTGCATCTATCATTGAAGACTGGCCCAGCCACAGACTCCGACTTAAAGCAGCACATGGCCGATAATATTATGAATTTAAAAGTAACTAAATACTATTTTATTAAGTCATTCAACATACAACAATTGCCTCTATTTATTACCTGTATAATAACAACAAGATTTTTTATTCCCAATGGCATGTGTGAGTGGTTTGATTGCCGTCAGTGGCATATTTCGGAAATCGATTTTTCCGTTTTTACCTTGGTCTGGGTGGTAACTGGGATTTCTTAGTACTTAGTACAAGCTAGTTAGTAATACACTTAGTTTGGTATCATACAATGAGTAGGTGTTGTCTGGTTGTTGGTCGATTCTTCTAAAACACTATTATAATGTAATAATATAATAATGCATTATAATAGTGTTATAATTATATTATTTATTAGGTGAGTAATATTATTTATTTTCAGAAAGTGTTATCTGCAGTAAAATCTTCAGCGATGACAAATGAATCATTATTAAATGATAAATGTATTAGTATGGAAAGAAAAATACTTGACCTGTCACTCACCTTATCAAGAATGGAGGAAGAAAAAATGAAATGTGAAATAGAATTCAAAGAAACTTTGAAGCAAGAGAGAGACAAAATAATGGAGGTATGCAAACATCTCTCACTATTTGGGATGAACACCCCCTTTTTGGGTTAGAAGGAGTTGCCAGGGCCTATTTTAAAAAGTAATTTAATGTATCTATATCATAGTTTCCTACATTAATTCTGCATTTGATACCTTTTTATTTTGAAAACATAACCTGGGATAATTTTACAGACTTTTATTCTATGAAAATCTTGATGGGTACTAAGTAAGTAACTAAATATTACCAGATCAAGTATCCTAACAAATCTACATACCATTACTTTTTGTTATGGTTATGCAGGATTCACGCATTTCTCAAAATCTGGTTAGATCTTCAAACATGAAGCTTACCGATGTTAAGTTCATTGTTAAATGTTTTCTAACAAATTAATTAGTGAATCTGATGACAACATATTGTTCTAGGAAAAGCTACAGTGGCAGAAAAATACTGATTTAAATATGAAAACAAAGCTATCAGCTTATCAGGACAATCTAAGCAAAAGGGACAATAAGATTGAAGAAATAGATGGTCTATGCAAGCAGTTACGTAATAAAATAACACAGTTAGAAAACCAATTGAGGTGAGATAGGCTTGGTTATTAAGATACCTCATTGCACACCATATCGACGCTTGAAAGGCAATCCTTACTAAGCGCCAAAAAATCGTAAAATGAGTTTTATGTATATACCAAATGACACAGAAAAATCTGGCTGTTCGAATCTATACTAATATTATAAAGCTAAAGAGTTTGTTTGTTTGTTTGGTTGAATGCGCTAATCTCAGAAACTACTGGTCCGAATTGAATAATTATTTTGTGTTAAATAGTTCATTTATCGAGGAAGGTTATAAGCTATATATCATCACGCTACGACCAATAGGAGCGGAGCAGCAACGAATAATGTGGCAAAAACGGGAATATTCCCGAACATGAATCGGGTATTATAGACTTATAATCATAGACTTTATAATATCACTCTACGCCAAAGTAACTATTAGCGCGGGTGAAACCGCGGGCACAGCTAGTGGTACATATAATGGTGCACATTTTACGATTCTTTGTCGCTTCGTAAGGATTACCTTTCAAGGATCGATATGCATTGTGTTGGCAATAAACTACTATTGACCTCCTTTTCACAGCCGTAATTTAAAAGCAAGATGACAATATTATATTGCTTTCATTTAGCCTTGTAAAGATCTATCAATATTTCCACGATTTCGATGTTAACAATATTAAATAAGGTGTATCTTAATTTTACAGTGAGAAATCTCAATGTTTGAATTTATTAGAAAAGGAAGTTCAAAAAACACATATTGAAGTGGCAACACTGAACGCCAAGAATGCTTGTCTAGAGAATGATATTATGGAAAAGGATAAACAGTGCAGCCAATTGAATTCTAAATGTGTGTACTTGGAAAAGGTGATAAGGCTTTATGAATAATCTGAGGTTGTGTGTGGCATACAGTTGTCTGAACCAAGGCATAGTGGTGATGAACATTGTGCATCCCACCCAGCCGCCTATCTTCGTTACGCTATAACTCTAGTGCGTCGATATAGGATTATCGGAGCCACACAAATTGAATTCTGGTTATTCAGTGATTTCGTTAAATAATTAACTTTTATTCTCTTTACAGACGATCAAAGATAATTCAGACATAATAAAAGACTTAAACAGCTCTCTACAGATAACTAAGAAGGAAAAGGTTTGATACTACATATTATCATAGTTATTTTGGAAATGATTGGTTTATTCCAGTGTTTTTGAACCCTTTTTCATGACACAGCTTTCCCAACCTTTTGCCACTCCCCTATAGAAGCATCGCGACCTCCCTAAAGAGACTGTGCGACCTCCCTAAAGAGACTGTGCGACCCCCCAGGGGTTCGCGACCGACACTTTGAAAAACACTGGTTTATTCAATAATTATCTAACTGTTTATAAAATGTAGTTATAAACTCAGATTCAGACTAATATAGAAAAGTCTTTTGGACGTCTCTGACTATTCCTTCATTTAATTGAGTGCACTTATTGCAGGTAAGTTTAGAGGAGCGTTTAGCATTGAGTGAATCACTTGCAGTCAAAAACAATGAGGCCGTACATTCAACATCTGAACAACTTCTAAAAGCTAATCAAATTATATCGAAACAAAATGCTGACCTCATAGAAATGAAGGACAAGGTAAATATTTAATTTTTAGTACTAGTAGACCAAATATAGATTCTACCAAATATCTAATTCAGCTAAACATTCGGTTCATGAGCAGAATTACAGCTGAATACTAGTTCGGCGAACTGACGAATTTTGGTATTAGCGAATGTGAAGCAAAGTTTGGTCCATCTCAAAATTTTCGTATTTCTTGGTTTAATAATATTCTTTACTATTTTTACTGTACATTTTGCACACTTCCAGCTATTATGTAGAACAGCTATAGCATTAGAACAAGAGAAAGTTATAGAGAGCAATGCTAAGGAAATGGAAGATTTAAAATTGAAAATTAAAGATACACATCAAAGTATGGCGAAGCTTCAAAAAGAATTTGATGACTTATCAGAAAAATATGAAACTAATGAGAAAATTCTAAAGGAGAGAGAAGAGACCATTAAAAATAATAATATGGGTGAGTTGAATATATGTGTTTCGTATACAATAAAACCCATTTAAATTAAATTACCCTGCAAAGAAATCTCTCAGGTTTATTGAAATTTCAATCCACCAATATAGGCTCGCCCCCTATTACATTGGGACCAAAATACATTGGCTAAGTGTGGGCGCACGGCAGTGCACCTCTACCTACCCCTTCGGGGAATAAAGGCGTGATATGTATTAAATATCAACCCACATGCAAACCATTTAGATATATTTTTTTAAATATTATTAAAACATTTTCAGTTGTTGTCAATGGTTTGTTGCTCTCTATAAATAATGAGTGTAAATGATAATTATTACCTTCTTACTGTAAAAGTTTGAGTTGTTCAGGAAAAATACTAATTAAAGTGTTATTCTCATATATTTCAGTTATTCAATGGCTACACAAAAAAATGGAGTGCAACCCACAAACAGATTTAACTATTAATAAACACCACAATCCTGGTATACAAACTGCAAGTAGCTCCACTCCATATTTTCTCACTAAAAACAATAATCACACTGAAGACACACCTCATGTTATATCAGACGAATCTATCGACTTCTACGCTACTTCCAAATCGTAAGTTGTCAAACATTACCAAATTATTCATAATAATTTAAGCAATTGAATCTCTCAGTGCTGTACAAAGGTCTCATGTACATGTACCTGTCCAGGCTTTTTGTGGCTATGTTTTATGCCACAAAAGTAACCAAATCTTTCAAATTTACAATACAATTTTTATTTAAAAATATAACTGTATGATATCTATTTTGTAGGTCTAACTTGGAGGAGAGCGCTGGTCTTGAAGGAAATGATAAAGTCACAATTGGGTTAGATCCAAAATATCTACAACCAGCCGTTAGCAATAACAAAGTTCAGAGCGCGAGAGGTAATATATAACATTCCTGCAGAAACTAAAATAGTAGATGACCTGCTAATGTTATTACTAATTTTAGGAGTAAGTACCTAAACAATTTTTTTAAATTACAGATACGAAAATGAAACGCAACACCTTAAGTAATAGAGGCAAAGAAAATGTTATCAATTTGCCTAAAGTAGATTATAGGGAAAAGAAATCCGCCCGGGGATCTCATCGACCGACGCCTGTGTCTGCATACTTCCCTTGATATTAATTTATAATATTTTAATAGTGCAATAAACATTTAATAGGCTGTAATGATTTTATTTTAGTGTACCTAGGTGTCATGTTTTACGGTGGTTATTCTGCCAATGTAAAATAATTAATAGCAAAGTATAAAGACACATTACAAATGGGTCGCAAATATTTCATTTCATAAGAAGAATCGGTGGGAATCGTCGGGGAAGTGAATTTTCACTTCCCCGACGTGAATCTATGATCAATTTTACTGTGTGGTTGATGATCGACACATTCAATGTACATCCATAGGTATAAACATACTTTTTTACCAATTACATGAAATGATAAAATATTAATGAAACAAGATGAGGAAGCATAAGTGATGACAGTGATAAAGATGGCGGATGAGTCCTTCGGTACTCGATTTATGCGAGAATCGGTTTTCTTTGCACGACACAGGTAAACGCACTTGCGATGCCCCGTGTTGCAGGTGTCCATGGGCGACGTTGATCACTTACCATCAGGTGAAACGTCTGCTCGTTTGCTTCCCTATCTCATAAAAAAAAAATGACGGATGACAACCATCATCTGACTGATTGACAGTCCGAAATAGTTTTTTTTTTCTATTGGACGATTTGCTCGGGTGGAGGAAGCGGAGGGAGGTTAACATTGTTCTCATTTTGTTTGAGTGATTCATTATTGTATTAGATAATTTTATATTAAATATTTACATATTTCCCATTCGTCTGACTGAAATCATAGTGATAAGCTGCTGTTTTGATACCTATGTTTGTACCTGATGAATAGACAGACATGTTCGAACTGGACAGATTTTGATAGGTGTTGTGCTATAAACATTGGTGTATTTGAGTTTTCTGTGAGGAAGTGATTTCAAAATGCCGTTTGACTTTTTGTGTTGTGTGAGGCCGGGCGTTGAAGATGTGGTGGAGTTGGACTATTCACATCAGTCTCTGGTCGATTTCCCAACTGAAGTATTTGTGTACGAGAGGACATTGGAGACTTTACTGTGTCAAAGTAATCGTGTGTCGGAACTCCCGCGCCAGTTATTCATGTGCCATGGCTTGAAGTACCTGGATCTCAGTGATAACGAAATATCAGCTTTACCTGCCGCCATATCCTCCTTAGTGAACCTACAGCACCTAAACATCAGTCGAAATACGTTGACTTCTATTCCAGAGACCATGAAAGCACTCAAGTACCTAGTATTTCTAGATCTCTGCGTGAATCCACTGGAAAAACTGCCAGATGCTATCACTAATTTACCTGCATTACAAGAGCTTTATCTAAATGATACATATCTGGAATACCTCCCAGGGAATTTTGGACGGCTTGCAAACCTGCGAATACTTGAATTAAGAGACAATTACTTAATGATTTTGCCAAAATCCCTCTCCCGTTCAATAGAGCTACTGAGACTGGACATAGGACAGAATGATTTGCAACAGTTTCCCGAAGTTATTGGGAGGTTTCTAAAATTAAGAGAACTATGGATTGATAGCAACAGCTTAACCTGCATACCATCTATAATAAAGCCATTGGAAAATTTGATTCATTTGGAGGCAAGTAACAATATGATAGAAGAACTTGCTCCAGAAATTGGCTATTGCAGTCAACTTGTAGATGTAACATTGTCATTAAATAACTTGACACAGCTTCCAGACAGTATCGGACAGCTTAGTAATTTGACTACATTAAAATTGGATAACAATAGATTATATTCCTTACCTGAGAGTATAGGACAGCTGGCGAGCCTCGAAGAGTTAATGCTCATGTGCAACTATTTAGATAAAATACCTTCTTCAATTGGACTTCTCAGAAAGTTAAAATATCTCAACATCGATGATAATATGCTTATATCAATTCCACCAGAGATAGGGAGCTGCATAAAGTTATCTGTGTTGTCACTCAGGGCAAATAAACTGTCTAGGATCCCTCCCGAAATTGGCCATTTGACCTCCTTGAGAGTACTAAACTTAGTACGGAACTCATTAAGTTATCTACCCCAGTCTTTGTTGAATTGTGATAACTTAGTGGCCCTGTGGCTTTCTGAAAATCAAAGCAAACCTTTAGTGCCTATGCATTCTGAGGTAGACCCTCATACATATGAGCAAGTCCTCACATGTTTCCTTTTCCCCCAAGTGCCTTTAACCCCAATTGAAATAAAGTTGGATAATGAAAAGTCTGAAAATGTTGAGAATCAGCCACCTGCCCGCCATATTAGTTTTGTCGACATGAAAGCAGCGCCCAAGGTTACAGAAAAGCCTGGACAGTTAAGGAGAGCGCCTACGCCATATCCAAAAGAACTAAGGGCATTAGCAAAACATGCTAGGAATATACATAAAGATGGTGCACAAGATGTTACACCTCCTATGCAAAACGCTGTACATATTAAGGCTGCTAAAATAACACCAACATTGCAACAAAGATTTGCATCAGATAATAAAAAGGGATCTGATGAAACAGACAAAGCTAATTTGGATAGCACAAATCAAGATCCTATGAAAGTCTCTGTTTATGATAATTTACCACCTGAAAATGCCTATGATAAACCATTAGATCTTCCATATGAGCAGGACAAAACCTATAAAAGTGTTGATCATGCTCTTTACTCTGAGAATAATGGAACTAATAGCAATGATTATAAGCCAACAGATCATTACGTTCCGAATCAAAGACAATATATCAAGCAAAATGAAAAATATTCTTCAAGGCAAGACATGGCTCACATTCAAATGCCTCAAAATGTATATGGAAGTCACATTGAACATAAAAATTATAAATTACCCGAAGATATGGGTTACCAGATGGCTGTGGATGATACTCGTAATCAGTTGCAAAGACTAACTGTTAGTACTCAAGAAAGACAGCACACTAATGAGACAATTCTGACACCACACTTTAGTGAAAATTCTTTTAATAATAGAAGTATAATTGAAAGTGCTCCTTTTGATCCCATTTACAGTAGAAAAGATCATGTATGTCAATTGGCGCAAGAAAATAATTATCATGAGGGTTTATATAACAATGAAATGTGTGCACATGTCCAAGATAAAATATATGGCCAAAGAAATTATGATACATATAGTTTTCACTCACATGGAAGTAGGGATATGCAGAGTCCTAGAGTGCACACCGTGAGTCAAGTGGTTAGCTCTACAACAATGCCAAATTTGAGCAGTTATAATATGTATCCCGGTCCCATTGCAGACAATCATGCTTATTCAACTTCTCTACACCAGAATTCACCCCAAAACGCTAATATCTATGGCATCGCAGTTGCAAGTCCCACGTATGTTTCATCACAATCCCCTGAGTTGTACTCCCCAACGGGGCATACAAATACAACGAATCCCTACCGCATGGCTAATACCCCACTGATATCGGACGACGGTAGCTACAGCCATGTGCATTCGCCCACTAGTCAAAATATGTATGATTTATATGACGTCATACCGGCTTCACCTAATCCTCCGAGTGTGGTTAACCACCGGCACAGTCCTAGTATTTCAGAGCCTGTTTACGGGCGAGGTCAACCTCCACCTTATCACATTGCGGCTCCCTACACAAAACATGCTCAATATTTCAACGGGACGGGTGGATAATGGTTACCCATGCGGTGAGAACTGCAGAATTTTGAAAAAAAAAACACAATGCCCTGAACATTATATTATGAAGTTTTAAGTTTATTATGGTGTGGTTTGATCCTCATTCAGTCATGGCGGTATTCTGTTAATTGCATGTGCAATTTAATTGTGATATATGTGTGTAATATAATGTGAATGTTAAAGCTAATTATTAAGGTGCTAAGGATGGTACATAATTTGTTACGATATCATTCAAAATACCTATTGTATTAACAAAAAATGAATTTATAAATAATTATGATGTTTTTATGTATGGTTTAACATAACTTCATTATGAAATGAAATGCATTTAGGTAATAGTAGGTACTGATTTAAGTACAACTTGTAACAACTATGTTGTTTCAATATTATAAGTAGGTATTTACGTAAATTATTATTGTATAAAAATATAAATTAAAGTATTTTAATTGTTACCTGTCTGGAAATGAAATGTCCTGCTATTTATACGGTCATATGAATTTATAGATTACGTAGTAATACACCAGTTTATATTTTTTTGATTAGAACCCCACAAGGATGTTATGCGGCGCAAAATCAAGAACACCTATAAAAAAGCTATTAATATGTTCTCGCGAAATGTTGCGTCGTCGCACGTAACGCATCGGCCGATTCAAATCGTACCAGACTATTGCTCGACAATGGCCGGTTTAAGCCGATTTTGGGGCGAGTACCTAATGCGTACAGGATTGTATATGCTTTCGAAATTATGACATTTAAATGATGTTAGTTTATATAAAATTAAGTCATACACGATATCTAGAAGACAATCATCACAATTTACATTGAATCAAGTTATTGAGCTGGGTGGTGGTAAAATATTATTCAAAGAGCCAAATGTCCCCGCTTAGGTCATATATGCACTCTGCTATATGGCCGTTTTCTGGGCAGGTTAGATTTTAAAGTTCATGTATGTGTTGTACCTTATTAGGTAGATTAATTTTATTGACAAAGTAGTTAATACTGCAACATTATTTTCATATACGGCGAGGTTACGATATAACAGCCAGAGTATACAGGAAACTTAGCAAACTACGCTCTTTGGACCCAAAAACTATTGTCAACTAGAGGCACTGCTGCGCAAATAAATTACGGCCGGGCGACTAAATTGTTGCAATGGCGCGATGGCGTTCCGTCAAAACAGTTTACAAAATCTAACGGAAAACCTCGCGATTTATTTTGTTTTTAACGCAGAATTATAGCAATTCAATTGTATATAATCGCCCAGTCGGTGTCACTATGCACTTTTAAGTGTTTATTTTATGTATAGAATTTGGCACGGTCTGAGAAAGGGAGAGAATAGATTTCCTTGCATTTCGGCTCGAAAGTCAACCAAATTCAATAAGATCGCATTTTAGCTTAAGCACTGGCTAGGTTTAATAACCTTATTTATTTTATACCATATTTTTTAATCGAGTGTTTCGGGTATTTTTTAAATATTGTTTTATTCAAAATAGCTGTTAGGAACTTCAGTAGGTACAAGTATGAGATTTAGGTAGGCGTGTAGATTCGTTTCATAAAAAACTCGTTCCTAGATCTTGTTCTAAGAATCTTTTCACAAATATGTCAAGTATTGAAACGCGTATTTGTCGTATAAATTATTGTATGTAAGACGCGGAACATTTTATTGGATTATGGATCTTGTTCTATGTATTTTGTTATTTATTTATTTAAATGGAGCTATTTATTATATCGGGCCAGTCACTCCGTGGTACCTACTGCATAATAACATTATTGTATACCTACTTACGATCTATTTAATAACTATAATTTTATAATTAAATACGTCTTTTATATTAAAAGGAATTCCTTGTCGATGGCACAAATTCTTAATACAGATCTTATTAATTAGATCGGTTCTAGTGATCGGAGATACCTTTATGAAACCGAGCCAATGTCTTGACTTAAATAATTTATTTTAATACTTACCTATTTACATTTTAGTAATGCCAGAATGAACTACTTTACCTTTTTATACACTTTATTTGAAAACTTTTTTACAAAGATATCTGGCTATTTTCTACGTAATTAATGTATGTACTTACCTAAAAAGCAATGTATTAGAAAGAATTCACAAAATATGTAATTATTACATTACACGTAAATTTGTAATAAATCTACTTAATTAAATATATTTTTCTAATATCTGGTTACATTTTATTTTCAACATATTATTTTCATATCGGAGGATGATATGGGCGGCCTGTCTTCGAATATGGGACTAACCGAGGGTAGTCACTGTTAGTACCTACTAGGTTTAATGTAATTTAATAGACCCACTGATTGGCTGAAAACAATGGAAACTCGCTAACGATCTGTGGTTGACCCACTTCGTCATCTTTGCTCTCATTTCAGTCGATAACTAGTATCGCTATTCGCTACTATTTTGTAGGTAGGTATATGGCTGTGGCCTGTGTTGTACTTATATGTAATACACTTTGGGATTCAGTCAGACATGTTAGGCGCAAATCCACTGAATGCGTATTATCTACACAGTTAAATTTAACGCTTCTCTGCGGAGACAAGTAAAAATATGTCTCAAGAGAAAGGTCATTTTCGTCTAACCGGAGGCACTACATAAGTAGTGCCTCCAGTTAGATGCATCATTTATCTTTGGGAACTGGGCACCTATAGATGACATACCTAAGTACCTTTCCACATAAACTTCTATGAAATAGCTTAAGTATCACGATAATTACAGATGCTTAAAAACTAAAGATATTATTAATCTTTGATCATAATAACGAATGGCACCAGACCTCAATCCTTGACCTGCCCTACTAAGCTTTCGATGACGTCATTCGCTTCCAATTTGGATCTTCCAGTTTGAAAATGGACTTGAAATGAAAATGGACTTCCAGTTTGAAAATTGAAGTAATTCAGGTGATAACCTAGATTTGATTGGTAGGTACCTATCTACTACTATCTTCCAAAGGGATCAGAGGCCAAAGATAAATTTGAAACAACCGTATGTATACCTACTATACATATACTCGTAGATACAATATATCTAACTAAAGATTCCTAAGAAAGTAGATACACTGAGTTGGAGTAGCTACGAAGAATAAAGAAATGATTTTTCTTGACGACAATGTTGCGTGCAGATAACATTAACTTGTTATTTCATCAAAGCACATATGCACCTGTGGTTACATTATATACCGGGATCTTCCTATGTGGAATGTATTATATATCTACAGGATGTATTGAGGAATCGATTAGTTGCGCGCGCCGATCTTCAACTTAACAGTTGAACTAGTGGACTAGCCAACTTGAGTATTGTCAGCTGGGTTTTAATATCAGGTACGTGTTTTGTTTGACTTGAATATATTGAAAAGTAGAATAGTTCAGTTATCTTTACAAGTTTTATTGAGAATAACTAAGGGTAGGTACGCACCGTGTAAAAATAATACTCCTTGTTCATAATGTTTATTATAATGGTGAATTCCATGGGTTAGTAAAAATTGTTCTTTGTTTTTTTTATAAACAGCCATCATGCCTGGTGCCAGGCATAAGATCTTGGGACATGTCATGTCGGGATTTTGCCACAAGATAAACCGTCGTAAGCCATTGTACGGTGATGTCATGGACACTCCTCTGAACAGGTGTCTGACGACGTTGGACATAACGTTGCTTGGTAAGTATACTTATTATTTTATATCTTCGGTCACACGTTTTAGACATTGCTATCTACAAAGAGGAGCATAAAATAAATAAATTTGGTATCTAGGTTTTCTAGCTTTTTCTCCGGGACTCACCGAGGGTCAAACCTCGGTATTACAATGGATACCGGTGTCGATCCGGGCTTACAGGAGTAGCAGTGGTGTGAATGTGTGGCGAGATAAGTCCCGTATATAGATTAACGTAGGTACTTAACTAGATTTCATTTATATTTACCTACTTTCTGTCTTCTGTTGGTGGGTATTTTTGCTACTTACTAATAGGATGCTATTATGTCTAAGTACTCGTACAATAGAAATACTGAGAACGTTCCTAGCATGTATCACTAAGGCCGGGATACCTACATTACAAACAAATGAATTGAACCACCACCCAACACCTGTCTTGCAGCAATGTTTTTAATATTAGGTACTTTCAGTTTTATACAGTTAACTCAGTACCAAATCTGTCGTAAATTAGCAGTTACTATTGAAACAATAATACTTTAAGACATGGTGGTACGGCCCCTGGACCCCATCCCAGCTGGAGCGACCACCAACAGCTAGCCTAAGCCTTCGTTACTTAAACAAAATGTTTTAGGTGTTGGTCATATGGTCGGCGCGGGCATCTATGTACTAACGGGGACCGTTGCAAATAAAATGGCAGGCCCCGCGACAGCACTAAGCTTCCTCCTCGCTGGTATAACTTCTACGTTGGCTGCTCTCTGCTACGCCGAGTTCGGGACCAGGATACCCAGAGCCGGCAGTGCTTATGCGTACACTTATGTCAGCCTTGGCGAGTTTTGGGCTTTCATCATCGGTTGGAATATCGTATTGGAGTATATTATTGGTATGTAGAACTACACTGTGTACCCATTGTTTTATTAAGAAGTTATTGAAAAAGACAGCTAATCCAAGGGTTGGGAATACTAATCCATTGTGATTAAATGAATTGCTTGACGATATGAATTTAGACAAGAGACTGAAGCAGGCGACTTGTGATATGGACATTTGGTTTGGTTTCAGGAGCGGCTTCAGTGGCTAGAGCTTGGTCCGGATATTTAGATGCCATGTTAAATGGAGCGATAAGCAACACCACAATATCCGTTACAGGCGGATTACACGAAACACTATTGAGTAGATACCCGGATGTGCTCGCCTTCCTTATTTGTATTGTTGCATCTTTGATTCTAGCGGTCGGCGTTAAAACCTCGGCCTACATAAACAACGGCCTTACAATTCTAAATCTTTTAGTGATATCTCTTGTCATTTTCTTAGGTTTCTACTATGCTGACACGAGCAATTGGTCGGAAGAGAACGGCGGTTTTATGCCTTTTGGTTTTAGTGGTGTGCTGGCGGGCGCGGCGACGTGTTTCTACGCTTTCGTAGGGTTTGATAGTATATCTGCTTCGAGCGAGGAAGCCAAGGATCCGTCGCGATCGATTCCTATCGCCACTATTTTGTCCATGGCGCTGGTCGCATGTGGGTACATTCTCGTTGCTCTCGCGTTGACGTTGATGGTGCCTTACCAAAGCATCAAGCCTAACGCGGCGTTGCCCGAGGCTCTGGGCGCCGTGCACGCCGACTGGGCGAAGTACGCGGTCGCAGTTGGCGCCGTCTGCGGCATGACGACCACTCTACTGGGTTCATTATTTTCTCTTCCCCGTTGTTTGTACGCAATGTCCGCGGACGGCCTCTTGTTCGGATTCCTCAGTGACGTGAATAACAAATCACAGATTCCAATCGGTAATCTTATCATCTCTGGTCTATCTTCAGCTCTGATAGCTCTCTTATTCGACCTGGAGAAGCTTGTAGAGTTCATGTCGATAGGAACATTGCTCGCATATACGATAGTTAGCGCGGCAGTTATCATATTGCGGTACCGTCCCGTTGTGGCTGATGATGACAAGTGTTTCGAAGTGCCGCAAATAGACTCCCCTGGTGACGGCGAGGACAGCTCTGCGACGGGTACACCTGGCACCGACATCGGTTCAGTTACCGAGGTAAATGAATTTCTTAGAAACTTGAATATAGCAAGAGTGCTTGTAGTCTACATAATATGCTTAAAGCCAACAACTTAATAGCTTGCATTTGGTACGTATTATTCAACTCCACCAAGGTACCGCTCTACGAGTTTAAACCTCACGAGATAGCATTCTATTATAGGTATTGGTCCTAAAATACAACGGAGAAGTGTGGGTATACTGCAGCATACCTGGTTTAACCCTTCGGGGAATACAGGCGTGATGATAGTTATATATAACATTTGAATAATACCTACGGGATACTGGCATAAGCAAAAAATGTTGCGCTAAATGCAAACCTAAAAGAAAACAATAGATTTAAATTAATATTTCAGGTTTTCGAAACATTGTCAGCGGGTCGGCTGCGCGTGCAATACGTGTGGTTAGCGCCGCTGGTCGGGGGCTGCGCGCCGGGGGCCGCGGTCACCGCCTGCGTGTACACCTTCACCGTGGCCGCCGCCGCCCTCTGCGCCCACAACCACTTCCTCGCCGCCCCTGATCAACTCTGGGCACTTCTTCCCAACATAATACTACCTATTATCATTATTGCCTGTAAGTGTCCAACATGGAATATAATTCAAAACTGACACAATTTCCTCGTATTCTGTGCTTGATAGAAAGTAGCGTCTCGCGTATCGAACGACCGACATGCATGGTAGAGTTTCTTAAAAATCAATTTTGTGTTCGATTCATAAAAGGAACAACCATTTTCCATTTTCCTCATAATAACTTATCATCTACTCTCCCATCTAGGTTACCTACCTTTATTAGCGTTTTTACAGACGGCTACGCGTATCTGTCATACCTACTAATAGCTGATCACGCATTTTGAACGTAGGGTCCCACTTGAACCATTCGTACATAATGGTACAAAATTTCAGAACGTTCAGGAATTGTATCTATACCTAGTTCTTATTTCAACCATATTTTTAAGTGAATACGTCTCATATCTAAGTGCCTACGTCTTCTCGTTCGTCAGGTATCGTGATAATCGGGGCGCACCAGCAGAACCCGACGCGGCTACCGTTCCGCGTGCCGTGGGTCCCGCTGCTGCCGGCCCTCAGCGTCATACTCAATGTCGAGCTGATGATCAACCTTAACGCATACACCTGGGCTAGATTCGCTATATGGATGACGTTCGGTTAGTTGTTAATACCAATTTCTAATTTGTAAGTGCCCCTCACACGTTTACTCACAATCTATCTGTCAGACATAGGTACATTTTATCTCTTCCAACTGTCAGGTTTGTTGAGCAAATGACGTCACATTGAGCTGTCTAGTAAAAAAGTTAAATGTGAAGCCACATTTAACTTTTTCTCGACAAAGCACGAGATGAAATGTATGTCTACAGGGTCACGCTGAACCTGTAGTACCTACCCAAAGTAGTCATAGGACGGTAAACAAATGGTAATGCGACTTGAGTAATCTTTTAGTTGGAATGTGCATCTGTCCGGCGGTGGGTGTAAAAGTACGTCTTGTGAATGTTCTAGGTCTACTGCTGTACTTCCTATACGGGATTCACCACAGCAAGCTGGGTGAGGGCGTGGTGGGGCTGCTGTCCCGTGCGGGCGGCGGCAGGGGCGGGGAGGGCGGGGAGGGCGGCGGGGGCGGGCGGGGCGCGGGCGGCGGCTGGGGCGCGGTGGACAGCACCAGCGCCGTCGCCCGCCGCGTGGGCCGCTTCGTCCGCGGCACCAAGAGCGACGACCGCAAACCCATTATAAGTGACGACGAATTCTCCAGGCGCGACCCGTGATTCTAAACCTTAATCAGAGGTGTTACAGTTTCATTTCAGTTTACTGATTTCTTAGTATGAGGGAAGTCTTGGCGGCATCGATGTTCACTTGCTGCATTACGATGGGGCATATAACACACAGTAATATCACAAATAGCACGCGTATTTTACCTGTTACATGAGATAGTCCGAGATAGTTTCTATGATCAGATTGATAATGAAGCAAGGGCTCAATGAAGACGAGGCAGAATTGTGTAGGTACTTCCAAGTGTTGTTATAAACATTTATCCATGGCCAAGACCGCGAGTGTAGATACAATAGAGGCTACAACCACATTAGAAATAAAAAGCTTAATTTAAAACCAAAGCAGAAGTAGCTTAATTGTTCCATGAATGCGTTACCAGAAAAGATACTAATATTTACCTATCACGACTAATCCAAGTACTCTTTAGATCTAAGTACCTAATGCTTCTTGTCAATTTCTCGTTAAACACACGTTAAAATGTTTAGTCTTCATGGATTTTGAGTACGAACTTTCAAGTGTTTTCTTTTTGTTTTTTTTGTGAAGTGATTTAAATAAGTATTGACACTTCGGATGATCTCCAATGCTTTATTATTAGCTAAGTATAATAATCTAGATGACCCGGAGAACTTTGTATCGCCGTCTTTTTTAACCAACCTGTATAAGAGCACACAAAACAAACGAAAATCGGTGTAGCCGTTTTCAATTGTCGTTCAGTTATCATTAGCCATTGATTATTACATAAGTAAAAGAAGAAGATTATTGAGTGATATTGCGCATTAGATATAATAGTCATGCCTCAGCAGTTTGCGCGCAGTAGTGATAACCGCATAGTCCATATCTACCGAGAGTAGCATCAAAACAGCGGAATTTCATCCCAAACCAACTGTAGGTGACCTCATCTTGGGATATTTGTTTAGTAACTAGTTGCAGTACGCATAAACTGTCTGGTCCTGTAAAGGTCAATTTCTAAAACGTAAGTAAATTCATTTTATTGCTCGTGCATTCAAAATTTTAGAGCGATACGCAATAGCGTATGTCTTTTTAACCGACTTCATTCTCATAGCCGCTCGCCAAAAAACAAAATTAGCGGCTATTGAGGTAAACATAGAATACCTACTTATTTATAATACAGTGTCAAAATAGAGTCAACTTAAATATATGTAATTACATAATCAATAGATTATAGCGTGTCTTGTTTGCTACTAATAATAACACAGCTTTTGTTGTGCTGATTGAAGTGCGTTTAAATCATAGTCAATAAATGATAAGTAGTTTAGACGTTATGAGGGAACACATGATCATACATTGGGTAAAATTGTGTAATGCCTAAAGACTAATCACGTCATGAAAAAAAAAATTTTTTACCTTGTCTACCTAACACGGTATGAAAGATATACATTGAACGATAAATGCACCCTTATATTCTACTTAGGTAAATATTCCAGAAGATAATTATTTGTGTAAGTAAGTACTATTGCGCAAAATCTAAATATAAATCGAATATATATTTGTTGTTTAGATAAACTTTATAAAATGTTGAGTGTAAATACGAGTAATAAATAAATTATAACGCATCCGTTGTTTCTTTGAGTACCTATTCATTCATACAAGCGCATTTGTTGGTAGCGTGGCTTGACCACAGAAATTAAATTTTAATGTTTATAAACACAGAGTTTATTTTCATAAAACAAGTCAAGTCACTGGCCCTTGTAGAGTTACTTAGTGCGTGCCTTAGAAACTTGACGATAAAATTAAACAGTGGTATTTTTATTGGCACGAACTAAATAACACCTAACGTGTATTGCCGTCTTTCTCATGGTCGTAATCAATTATCGAGACAGCTATATTTAAGCCAAAAGCAAAGTTTTAATTGAACACGCCTACTGCCTTTATTTCTTGGAAACCTTTTTGGATCGCGAATCGTGCACCTTGAGTTTACTTGATCTAAGCTTGCAACCCACTTCATAACATACTCAACTGTAGTATCATAAACATAAGACTGCTTTTATTTGTGTAGATTTTTATTGTCAACAAAAAAAATTGTGCTACAAAGTCAGTGGATACTTAATTCCGGGTAAAATAGGGATGGATAAACATACTAATAGACGAAATACAATATTGTGTAGTTCGACAGCTGTTGCTGGGCCTTAAGTATATTAACACTCTCGTTATAGTATGACAATGGCTTCACTTTATGCGTAAAAAAACATTTTAAATCTATGATAGCTAGAATACGTACAGTAGTGTAGACAATAAACAAGATGTATCAGAAGTATACGGTAGCTTATGTGTGGATGCTTAGTGAAGACAGTTTATACCTAACTATCATAGTTTCTGAGTTATAGACCTTTGAAATTGTGAGACAGATATAGTGTTCTGGCCTTTAGTTACATCTGTAACCCTATTCAGCAGTGTAAACTACACTTATGAGGGCCAGCTACCAATATTCACAAAACAGAACATGCAAATTTTACATAGGACTCGAGATATTACGAGTTATAGAAATTGGCGACGAAAAAAATATTGAAAAACATAGTCGAATTTCGATCAAATTTTTATACCATTCAGTTGTGTACCTGATACTGATGCAAACAACAAATTATTATTTCGGACTTCTGAAACATCCCTGTATAGACCGTTACATAAATCTTTATTGGTCCACTACGTATACGATATAAATGTAATGTGTTATAATGGGCGGCCTTATCACTAAAAGTGATCTCTACTAGGCAACCTTTAAACAACATAATCATCTTGAAGCCATTATTCTATAGTCATAATCTAGCTACGATTGATAAAAAATGTTTTCATGACTTGAAAAAGCCACACTACAAAAATTGTGTTAGTAACTTTGGGTCTTGTACATATTTATTGGTACTTCAAGTGGGGTAAGCATGCATGTCAAGACAAGACCTCTGTCACGGATTGGCTCGCTCGCTCTCTGTCTGATTTCATACGAGAGAAAGAGATATAATAAACATATTCTGTGACATTAGCCTAGTCTTGGCGCACGTGCTACAACTACAGGAGGGCAATTCTAGCATGATGAACAAAACGAAAAAAATAACGTCTATCATGTGAGAGTTGCCCCCAAGATTATGCAATTCACAATTAGGTATTAACCTACACATAATTTTAGGTAATTTTTATAGATGTATGAATGGGATGAACCACCAAGTGTTATTATGTTCGTAAATAAATTATATTATGTTTCAATTGTCTAATTCCTATATCACTCTGACATCATCACGAAACTCCTAATAATATGTACCCCGTTATTTACGGTCGTAATAAGGAAAAAAGCTAGTAGTACTACTACTGAGTAGCGAGAATTTTCAAACAGAAGTAAATCTTAATAAACTTGGGGGATAAATTAATTATAATTTGTACAACAAAGAACGAAAAAAATAACAGTGTTCATTAAATTAACGACGTAACTATAATAATGGACGTAAGTAATTTTTTTTTTAACAATAAATTTCAGTAAATGAATTACATTCGATAACTATTATTATTGTTTGTATGTATCATAAATATTATTATTATTTTCAAATCAATATCACAAAATATCTTACAGTTACCTTATTATACGTACAAAATGACAATGGCAACCTTTTAATGGCGTCAGAATAGTACCGTCTATCAATCGTAGAATCAGACCAGGGGACAAATTTTCGCTTGATAGACATCATCTCTATTCGAGATATGTCGAAAAATACGATCAATTTGACGATTTGTTTCGACATATCTCGAATAGATATTGATGTCTATAAAGGAAAAATCAGGCCCCTGTGTCAACTATTATGAAACAACAATACATTATGAGGTCGTGGTAAGCCCCCTGTTCAATGACATTCTGACACTATTTAAAATGGTGCCATCGTCATTATGGCATGATTGTCTTAGTACACCCACCCGGGATGGTAAAGAAATTGTAACGCACGTAGCGCAGTCTGAGTGTACAATTATTTTACCCTTGCTATACAAGAGAGCGTATAATTCGGGTAGAGGACTTTAATTAATTTACTTACTATAAATAATACATTATAACGGATGTCAAGGGCGAGCAGGTAATACCCTCCATCCACCACTATGAGAAAACGAGTACGTCTTTTAAAAGTAAATCTATACATATAAAACACATAAATTGTTTCTACCTATGCCCATCATAGACTTTGAAACCATCCAAATGATGTTCCCCAAACCCGTTTCATTAGAAAGGCAATAATGCGAAGATGGTTTTAGACCACTAAATAAACAACATGTATTTATTTTTTAGCTTAGTATAGCACACACCGGTTATCCGCTAGTAATATATAAAACAAAGATATATCGCCAGACAACACCATACTCATCGTATGATCCTAAACTAAGCAAAGCTTGTATTATGGGTACCGTACAATGGACTAGGGGTGCAATCCGATGTATTATCCGACAGCGGTATGTGGGTGTTAAATCAAGTATCCCTGCCTACCCCTAGGGATAATACAGGCATGCTGGTACTTGGATAGGTAATGTTAACTACGCACACATTCACTCGCACGCATTGAAATTGAACTATTTGATTGTGCGATAATTGTCCGGATTCAACATTTTACTAATATTAACCATATTATAAGTGACTGGTAGCCAAGTGGGCGTTAGCCAAAGCGTGCGTTAGCTTTGTATTCATAGTGTGCTGGTTTCTATTCGTCATAGATTCCCATTCTTCTTCATAATAAATGAATTCCGAATGGGTGGTAGAGATGCTATTATTATTATTTATTTTTTACTGACGATTTATAAGTGCCTGTATTGGTTTACATAGCCCCATGCGATAGACTGACCAAATTAAAGCGCTGACTAAGACCCTTCTTAATGAATGCGTCCGCCAGACATCGGTTCGGGATCGGTGGAGGAGGACCATCAAATCTATCGTCGATTGCACATGACCACGACTGCTCTGCCAAGAGTACATCGACCAAGAATTGGTTGACATGAATAAAAAAATCTGATTCTGATTCTAAGCTAGCTCGCATTGCTGGATCTTACGTGCGAATCTCATTTTCATCCTAGATTATCATTGGCTAAACTGTGAAGGAAAACATCGCACATTTCTTGCTAATACGAAGACGAACTGACTCATAGAAAAAGTTCACACTTGACTACACTTTTTAAAAGTCTATTTCTTCCATCGAATTTAGCCGATAATGTTGCGTTGGAGTTTGAAATTCATAGAAAAACTAATTTCTACGACGAAATAACATTGACAGCGCGAGAAAACTATGATACGTGGGGCGTGGTTTTTACCACACAAATTCAATCTTTATTTATATTGATACACAGTGCCGTAAATAGCCTTTCCTGCGCCCTTCTTCTTTTCGAGTAGGTTTCGCCCTTCTTTTTTTGGTCTACACTTCGTTTTGTAAAAATTTTGCCACAGCAATCGCGTTGGGAGTGGCCGCATGAAGGTCCTCCCTGGTGCAGGTGGGTGGGCACAGGGGACAAGACAGCAAGTGTGGCATAGACTGAACGGGATCACCATAGTCGCACTGCGTTGGGGTGGGATCCCTGAAGCCCCACTTGCGCGCCAATTCTGCGCCCTATGCGAGCTTCTATAACTGTTTGCCCTTGTTTTTTTAGGATATTATATAAAAAAATATATTAGGGGCGCAGCGGGAACTTATCAGGAGCAAACCGAAAAAATAATAGTCCTGCCTGGGCTGGCCATTCTTGCGCTGTCTACGCCGTGCCTGGGCACCGGTGGCACCACCCTATTTACGGCACTGTTGATACAGAGTTTGTTTTGTTATCGGCAACGAAATCGACGCGCGGCTTTTCAAAAGCGGCACGTCAAAATTCTCTTTATAAAACTTGGAAAGAAAAGTCAAGAATCTTAAGATATATCTAAAGACAATTATACTATAATACACTATGGGAATGAATGTAGTGATTCAGTCTTATCTGTGGTGCCGGCCGATCTGCCAGGCGGAGGCCGGCAGCCGCTGGAGCCGTGTGATCGTGGGCCGGCCCCACTGCAGCCACACGAACCCGACCACGAGACATATCGCAGTCTCTATGTAGAACCCGTCGATACGCGTTTCACATGTACCGCCTTTCGATTTACAGAGCTGTAAAAAAAATATTCCGATTTATAAAACTCAGTAAAAAAAAAATATCGATATGTTATAATTTATAACATATCGATTTTTTTTTTTTTAATTATTATAACTATAATTATAACTTATAATCAACGAGTTTGTATGCCACTATAGTTTGTGGGACACAGTAGTTGTTCTCGGGTGCAAATTAAACAGCTTTTGAATCACTTTGTTACTTGTAATTTAATAATTAAAGCGCAGAGTACATATCGCATGTCAACCTTTCGGTGAGCGTGGTGAGAGAGAGAGAGATAGCCTATTACAAGTGTTGTAACATTAGACCAATTATTATTACCATTGGTGGCGATGTTGCCATCAGAGTTATTGTATCAAGAAATTTTCTATTTTTACGAAATTAATGAAACTTAATGGAATAAGATTAGGAATAAAGGCACGGTATTGTAAGAGCAAATTCAATAAATACACAAAGTAAATAAAAATGGGTGATGAACGTGATAAAGATGGCGGATGATCACCGTATCAAGAGTTATTGTAGCTTTTCCCGACATTGACATTACACGTCCAATTGTGCGAAAAAATTTGACGTCTACGTACACCATATTGTCTATGTCAAGATATATAGATTAGATGGCCATGGCAACGATGTGACCCATTTCAAGTTAATTTATTTATGTTCGTCTTTTTGTCGCGTTATGGTGTTTGCACTTTTAAATATCATTGGTGTATACCTACCCATAAAATCGACGCCCCATACATACTGTTTTGGACGCACCATATCGCATTTCAGTCAATGCACCTTCAAGTGTAGGAATAAGAATTAAATTCCCTTGTCAGTGATTTATGCAGTTCGTGTCTATAGTGTGCAGTTTTCTATACAAAAGCTAATATTGAAACAAAAAAAAACCGTATCGACATACCTCAGCTTCTAAAGACGAGGAACACGTGTTGTCCGTCAACTCGGCGAGGGAACAACTCTTGTATGTCAAGTGATCGATGGCCCACAGCGCCAACGTGTTGGGCCAGTTCGTGCCCAGGTTGGACATAGTGTTCAAGAACGTCATGTAAGTACCACCGACGGCCGGGTCTGACACTTTGGCGAAGAACGCCATCACTGCGACAAACATGCAGTAGAGACACGTCTGAAACAAAATATTCCATTATTTACATTCTCATACATGTAATACATCATAATATAAATAATACATCATCACGCCTGTATTACCCGACGGGGTAGGCAGAGGTGCACTGCGGTGCGCCCATTTTTTATAGGAACAGTTTTTAATAACGTCTCGTAAAGTAAAACGTAAAATAAAATACAGTGCCTTCAGTGGAACGGGGCGTTTTCTGACTATAGAAATCGGGTATCTAATCGGTAACTCACTCATCAAGAAATCCCAAAACACCAGCGATTTTGAATGCATAATACTTAGTTGAACTTTTACTGACCTATGCGGAGATCGAGGTCCTAAACTAAGGAAAGAAAATAGATAAATTAAAACTGGAAGCAACCATAGAGAAATTGGTTTTTTTGAAGATATTTATATTTTGCATAGTTTAAAAGATAGAATGAACAATCAATTGAATGCAAAGCATGTTTTTTTTTTCAGAATCTACCTTAATATCAATAAGGACATAAGGACATAAGGTTAAGCTAACAAACCGCGTTGATATTTATTCAATTGTTATTCTACCGCGACATTGACATATAATGTTAACATATTGATTATGACCTACAGTTACTTTAAGTAAGCAATCTACTGCCAAGACTAATGGTGCTTGTACAGAAATGGTAACAAAACGAAAATGTACTTTATGCCATACACATAAGTAGTGTTTTGCTATAGCAGTGATTTATATTGATTGTTTTAAACATTGCTATAAGACCTAATATGGCACGAACTGTGATAAATATCTTCATGATAATTACCATACTTCAGGCAACTAATAAAACTTATTATGATATAAATTGAATGTAGCCAAAGGATATTGCGGGAGCCCCATGGAGAGACGAGTTGGACTCTCACAAGAGACTGGCCCATACTAGGAAGGTACCGAAAGGAGTGGAGGAAGAGAAGGGAGCCCTTTGCCCAGGAGGGCCACGACAAAGATTGATAAAAATATCCCAATCCTTTTTAAATTGGTTCATGTTAGAAAATCAAATTTCTCTAACACTGTCAGAATAAAAGTAGGAAGTGCGATAATAGCTTTTAAATCATAACACATAGATATCAGAATAGTACTAATTTGTTGGCATCAAACTTATCTACCTAAGTATATTGACGTTCCTCTCATGATCGTAATGTGTGAGCAAGACAGAAAAGTGTTTAGTGCTGTAAGATTTAATCAATGGTATTGATTCTGTTGCTACCAAACTAAACTGAGTGTATTTACCGTTCTTCTTGCGGCTGAATGTATGAGCTAGACAGTAATATGCTTATGTTTAGTACCGTAAAATTTAGTATAACCTGAACGTAGGTCTGCGCTCCAATTTTTGAAAGCTACATATACCAGAACGTAGATCTGCGCGATGTTACAGGAGGGCAATTCGACATATGTCGGACGAATCGAACCATTTTTTTTTGTTTCGACATTTGCCGAATTAGATATGTTGTCAATCATGCGAGAATCGCCGCCCAGATAGACTGATTAAGACGGCACAGCCACGCGCGCTTAAAATGACGCGGCAGTTGGGACATTTTAGACGCGACGCGGGTCGACATGACACGACACGACACGACTGAACCCGAAAGGTTAATCGTAGTGCGGAGGCAGCAGAATAAAGAAGAATGTCTATAACTCGAGACTTGATAGTTTAATGATGTTACCTGGTGGAAGACGTAGAGCGCCATGAGGAGTAGCAGGTAGGAGTAGGAGGGCGGCGAGTCGTGGAGCAGCGCGGGCGTGGCGGCCACCAGCGCCGCCGCCAGCGGGCCCACCAGCAGCCGCAGCGGGAACGCGCGCAGCCACAGCGACAGCGGCGCCGGGCCCGTCGTGTGCTTCGCCAGGATCTGACACGTAACTCACAGATATAGGTACAGATTGTATCAGAAGTCCGAAATAATACTTTACCGTTTATATGAGTATCAGGTATACAAAATTCGAACATAATTTTTCAATTTTTTTTCGCCGCCAATACAAAATCTTGATATTTCTAGACCCCTCTGCGAAATTTTCAAGTTTTGTTTTATGAATATTAAGAGTCGCCTCACATAGATATAATTTGCATTGCTAATAAGGTTCTGGGTGTGCCCTAAGACCACAGCACAATACTTGTGACAAACACTCGAAGGTCTGTAACTCACAAACTATGATAGTTACGTATAGTCTGCCTTCTCTGAGCATCTACATATGAGCTTCCGTATTTGTTCCTAAAATATTACTTCGGACTTCTGATACACCCTGTATTAAGCTTTCATAGACGCCGTAATGATCCTGATAAAGCATTAAAACAGGATCAATAATGGACCCATTGATGCTGTTGGCGCTAACTCCCATAGGCAATTTTACATATGTGAATGGCAAACTTGGTGACACATCCATCTTGAAATTGGATGCCTATTAGATTAGTAAGATTAGTAATTGAGCTATTAGATTAGTAAGAAAAGCTCTGTGTATGCTTACGGTCCTAGACACTAGCATATAACAGTTGACCCCTGCTTACGGCCGCGTGAAACTCATAACGTATTTTCCACATTAACTTTCAACTCCTATTGTATCGCTTCGGTGCGAATTTTGAAGTTTTCTGGTCAAGGCGACGCGCGACGTACAGTTTTGTTTTAAATTTAGTTTCTAATATGGCCGATTTTCATTGAAACTTCCATCTAACCATGATTTATGCCTTCGATATAAACATAATTGACATTTTGATGTTGTACATAATGTCAAAGGCGAGACTCGATGTTAGCATAAGAAAAAATATGAAAAAACATACCACAGGCATTATAATTTGCACTGGCACCAGTGGAACAGCAAGCAGGGCGAGGTCTTCGCGCGGGACTCCTGCCTCGACTAGCTTCAGTCCGGACACGGCGTCGCTTGCACAAAAACCAAGCTAGAAAATATTACAACTATTAATCATTTCCTTAAATGAGGGATCTTAACGGAAAAGTCGTACCACGTTCTGTATAGTGACAACTAATTACATTATCACGCCTGTATTTCCTGAAGGGGCAAGCAGGAGCGTACTGCAATGCACTAATATTTTTGCAATAAATACATGCTAAGTAATACTAAATAATTATCGAATTTGCTACAAGCTTATGCTTATAAAAAACCGGCCAAGTGCGAGTCGGGTTCGCGCACGAAGGGTTTCGTACCAATATCTATAAAAACGGCAAAAAAATCACGTTTGTTGTATGGGAGCCCCCTTAAATAATTATTTTATTCTGTTTTTTAGTATTTGTTGTTATAGCGGCAACATAAATACATCATCTGTGAAAATTTCAACTCTCTAACTATCACAGTTCATGAGATACAGTCTGGTGACAGACGGACGGTCGGACGGACGGACAGCAAAGTCTCAGTAATAGGGTTCCCGTTTTACCCTTTGGGTATGGAACCCTAAAAAGTAAGATGAACCAAATTTATCTTGATCTTGGTTCTGGCTTTTGCAGCCCTTGTAATCCAATTTCAACTGTTCTCATAAAATAATAAAGTATTATTCACCTTAGCTGTAAACAGCACCAAAGCTAACGTTCTGACAGCAGGCAATTTCATGATAGTGTACAATTGTTTGTATGCATTAACAATATCACCGACTCCTTTTGCATGGCTCTCTTTAGTGATCACTGTATCGTTAGCCTCATGTTTGAATATAGCAACCAGCGTGGTTGTGATGATGAAGATCCAACCCCAGAATAGCAGGAAGCTTGCAAGTGTGACAAGACCTGTGTCTAGCGGCTCTGAGCGTAGATACTTGTTGCAGAAGTAAGGGGACTCCAGTGCTAGGAACATTACGTAGCCAAGGAAAAAGCCAGCTGTTTGCCCTACAGTGTTGCATGTTGATGCATGTCCAACATTACATCTGAAAATGTAACCAATTTACATAAAGCAGCACTGTGTGTGAGTGAGTCACAGTGCTGCTTTATCACAATCATATTTAAATAGTTACCTAGCATCCATTATTTTTTTTGAAAATGCACTATGTAACAATAACCATAAAGATTAAATTGCAGTGGCTATAGCCAGGCGACATAATTGACACACGAAAAAAAGAGTTTTGTATGAGTAAATACAGTTCATTTTGGTTTTGATGTGCCTGTGAGGGTAGGACTTTAAATGTTGTAATGCATAATAGGAAGATATTGAACTTTAGTATACAACATTATTTCATGGTGAAGACTAATAAAGATGTAAGATTGGTTTATTTAAATATATATTTAAAGTACATGTGCTTAAAGCACTTATTACCTTTTTAACATAGTGAGAGCCCAGCCATCAACAGCGATGTCTTGAGTTGCAGCCAAAAAGTTCAAGAATAAAAATGAAACAGTCAGATACATCATGGATGGTGCGGCGTTATCAGAACCAAGCCAGCCTGTGATACTGCTTGACATAATTATCATCACAATTCCAATTAAATATTGAACAGGAACCAGCCATGTTTTCCGTCGTCCAAATTCGGGCCAGAATAATGCATCTACTATTGGCGCCCATAGTAACTTTACACTGAATGGCCAGTTGACAAAACTGAATTCTGCCTGGAATATAAAATAAGGTTTAATGCAAATTTATATGCTATCCTAGACAGTTTGAGTATGACAAAAATATTACTTGTAGGATTTATCCTACCTTAAAAAAACATGGAATTCACCCTATAAACACTTTATACATTGGTGTCAACCTTAACTATTTTGTTACAGAACAATCAAAATATGGCTTGTAACATTTTTTTTAATTTCAACACATAGGTTGCGGGAAAATTGCTTTTTCGAAATTTGCTCTGGTCTCGATGGAACTGGGATCTTTCCCAGTGCATTGTAAGGTACCTAGAGTATGTATTGCATAGTTTGGATCATTCAATGACTATGTGTTGTATGGCAATATTTATATTTATTTATTATTATATCAGTATAAAACAACTATTAAAGCTAAAAGTACTAATTTTCTGGTTAATAAAACTTGATAAGAATTAATTAAATGGTGTAATTGAAGTTAAAATGTGTAATTAAATTAAATTATATATTCACCTGCTGTGTGTATGTTATGCCACGATTTTGCAGTAACATGGGCACTGCTCCCGCAAGGCCCAGTGGTATGCCCTGAAGAGTATACAGAAACAGCAATACAGCAATATTCAATTCATCACCCTTGATATTGCTACGTCCACCTTCTGGAACACCGTCACCATTTTCCATCAATTGCTCCTTTTCCGGAGACTGTTTTCTCTTTGTCAACGGCATGATCGTTCCAATTAGGGCCTGAAAATTATTAGAAAATGTTAGAAAACCATCCATCAATCAACCAATCTAAACCATACACGTCAGGGATTTGGATTTTAATAATCCGGTGATTCCAGTTTGCAAACCTTAATTTTCACTGTAAATAATGTACCTAGGTATACACCAAGGTTTCCGCTTTTTAATGAGATTTAAAAAGCTTATTTAATCATTCATATAACACCAATTTTATTTAAATAAACAAAATAATTTTTGAAACGTTTCAAGTCCACGAATGCACGAAGCAAACGTGTATTATCTATGAAGCAAACCACGACACAGACAGTGGTTATAGTTACTCTGTGCTGGACACCATAGATTATAAATAATTATATACTTGCACGACATCAAGGTTAAAGTGTTATCTTAACAGCTGTAGATTATAGTAGTATGATAGTGTGCTGTAGATACGATGACTAATGTAAACAAATGTATTCACAAAATATACGAAATTCGTTTAGAAAAACTTCTGAATAATTTTTGAAAACTACTAAGTTCATAACTGTTAAAAATAGATAAACTGCGTTTGTCTATGGACATTGTGTTGTGTCAAGCGCTACTGTCAAGCGAAGAACTCTCTCGAACGGCAATGGCGTAGCATTGTAGCGGTTTGTTTTTTAAATGTCTTTACAATAAATGTGATTCTTCAACTAGAAACGTGTTTAGCGTGTTCAGGTTATGGGCCCAGATTCACTACAGAATGCAAGTCGAGTATAGAATTAATCAGAATTAATAAATATGGCATCAAGGCCGGAAAAGAATTTGACAGTTGGCTGTTCAGAATTAAACTCGCACTTGAAGAAAGCAATCTATTGGAAACCCTAGAAAGTATATACCGCTGAATAGAATAATAAGAATGTAAGATTTGACAGTTGGCTGTTCAGAATTAAACTCGCACTTGAAGAAAGCAATCTATTGGAAACCCTAGAAAGTATATACCCTAAAGAATATACCGCTGAATAGAATAATAAGAATGTAAGGGCAAAAGCAATTTTAGTCCAATGTATTGACGATAGTCATTTGGAAATGATCAAAGAATGCAAAACGTCATTAGAAATTCAAAAATTGGAAAAAGTTTTTTGGAAGAATTGGAATCGCGTCGCAATTGTCTGTAAGAAAAATACTACACTTCTCATCAAAAAAATCGAAACACCTCGCAGTTTATGATTTGATAAGGATTATCAGAAAAATGTGTATATTTAGGAATAAATGTAAAATGTCATTTAATAGTGAGTAGTATGAGGTTTATAAATCCTAATGTTAATGTTCTAAATTCAAATTAAGTCTTCATAGGTTTCGTATTTTGTATGATGAGTAATTTTAAAAATTAGGACAAAAACAATAAAAACGAAAGTGTTTCGATTTTTTTGATGAGAAGTGTATTAACCGTCAAACATGTTGAAGAAAATTCTCAAGAAATCTGAATAGAAAAGAATGGAATAGAAAAGCATACAAAATAAGTAAATAATACGGAAACAGAAAATGAGATATGTTTTAATGCTAAAAATGAAATGGAAGAAGGCCAAGAAATTTCAATGTAATTAAAGAAGGCTATGCTAAGAATAATTGGTATGTAATTGAATTCAATGTCAAGGAAGTATAAGTCCAGAATTAATAGAAAGAAAGAAAGCAAAGAAAGCTTATTGTGTACCAGAAAATAACATAAAATGTCACGCATCTATAGAGAAAATAAAAGAATTAAAGACGAGACATCTGATTGACTGTGATGTTTTAGAATCAGAAATACTGTGTGAATCGTGTTTAAAGGGACGTCAAACAAGGGTGCCTTTTAATAAAGAATATATACATGTTAAGAAAACTTTAGAGTTAATACACAAAGATATTGTAGTATGAAAGGAATTCAAATAGAAACTACAAAATGGTAAAGCGGAAAGATTAAATAGAACACTTATAGAAAAAGCTAGAAAATGAAAGAGAAATGGTAAAGAAATGTGGGGCAAAAGCCATGGAAGAAGAGATACAATCTCAGGAAGAAGTAGAATTCATTGAAGAAGAGTGGTTAAAAGCCATGGAAGAAGAGATTAAATCTCAAGAAGAAGAAGAATTCAAAAAGAAGAGTGGTTAAAAGCCATTGAAGAAGAGTGGTTAAAAGCCATGGAAGAAGAGATTAAATCTCAGGAAGAAGAAGAACTCAAAAAGAAGAGTGGTTAAAAGCCATTGAAGAAGAGATTAAATCTCAGGAAGAAGAAGAATTTAAAAAGAAGAGTGGTGAAAAGCCATTGAAGAAGAGTGGTTTAAAGCCATGGAAGAAGAGATTAAATCTCAGGAAGAATTAAAGAAGAAGAAGAAAAAGAGTTAAAATCTCATGAAAAGCATTATATTTGGACGATGGCTGATAGTATCATAAACGGAAAGATAAGAAAATCATACACAGCTGTTGGGTTTTAGGAAGAAAGGTGAAAATGCATACAAGGCTAGATTAGTAGCAAAAGGTTTTGAATCATCAGACTGGAATTAAACTTATGCTCCGGTAACTGGTACTGGTGATTGCTTACAAAGAAAATATGCATGTTGAACAAATGGATGTAAAAACCGCGTTTTTGCATGGAATTTTACATGAAGAAATTTATATGTACTTACCTGAGGATATGAAAAATGATAAGTAAGTTATTAATGATTTTCAGAAGAAACTTAAACTTAGATTTGATATGGTATGTTTAGGGTCTGTTCAAAAGTTTTTAGGTATAGAAATAGAAAGAGATTCTAAGAATAATATTGTAAAAGTCCATCAGAAGTCATACATTGCAAAACAGTTGCAAAGATTTGAAATGTTGGATTGTAAAGGTATAGCTACTCCCGTAGAGAAACGTTTAAATGTGATAAAAGAAACTAATGTTGAATTGTTTACCTAAACAACCTTATAGAGAAGTCATAGGTTGTTTAATGTATTAAGTGATGGGAACTAGACCTGATTTAAGTTTTGCTGTAAATTTGTTCAGTCGATTTCAGGATTGTGCTAATAATATGCATTGGAATTACTTAAAGAGAATATTGAGGTATTTAAAACAAACGCAGACGTTAGGTTTATGTTATACTAATACTTCTCAAGAATAGCACGATATAGTAGGTTATACTAATACTGATTGGGCTGCTGATTGTATTGATAGAAAAAGTGTCACAGGTTTTTTTGTTTAACTTTGTATGGAAATGTAGTCTTATGGGCTTCTAGAAAACAAAAAACTGTATCGCTTTCAACAGCTGAAGCAGAATATGTTGCTTTAAGTTCACTTGTGGCAGAAGCTGTGGTATATATAATTGTTAAATGACTTAAAGATACATAGTAAAATTTGTGTTAAATTTTGGAAGATAATTTTGAGTTGTATACATATAGCAAAGAATAGAGAATGTAAAAGAATGCTAACGAAGTTTTTGAATATATTTTATGTTCAGATAGAAATTACTTTGATATAAGAACTTGTTACTTTATGTATATTTATATTGTAAAGAATGTTCCATAAGAAAAATGCAGTATTATGGGGGAGTGTTAAAAATAGATAAACTGCGTTTGTCTATGGACATTGTGTTGTGTCAAGCGCTACTGTCAAGCGAAGAACTCTCTCGAACGGCAATGGCGTAGCATTGTAGCGGTTTGTTTTTTAAATGTCTTTACAATAAATGTGATTCTTCAACTAGAAACGTGTTTAGCGTGTTCAATAACCGATAATTAAAAATATTTAAATCTTCGAGATATATAACAGATTTAAATTCGCTTACTTCTTTATAGGCTGTGCCTAATCAATACGATTAGGACAAGGCAATTAATTGCTTCTCGTTTATTATTTTCTCTTTGGACCATAGACTACAGTTAACTGCAAAAGTATATACGTAAGAAACCAGAAATCTATGACTGATGATTATGTCAAAAAGGGGTCAAAAACAGCTGTTGTTGTCTGAGGTGGACCTAAGAAAGAGTAAAATAAATATGAGGTGGACGCCTAATTAGAATTTTTCATAATACATTAATTAAATCACCGTACAGTTCCTAATTCAAGGCTTGTTGTTACATATTGCATGAATTATGTTTATTTAAATAGTTCAACGTCATGAACCCCTCGTGCCTTCTGCGTTGCTTATTGGATACTCACGCACCTATTAGACTAGAACATAATGTAGAGACAATAATAGGTCGCAGTAAGCTTACCAAAATTAAGGATCAATCTTGTTCTCGTCAGCAAGGTATGTAGGTTCTTCACGTATAATCACGTATATCCTTCTAATTGGCGACCCTTCGCTTAGCGCAGGTGAACTTATTTTCATGTATCATATTCAAACCTATTAAAGTCTTTATGTAGCTGGTTTCTGAAGGCTTTCAGTTACTTTCTGTTACCATTACTTACGTAATTTGCAAACATATCTAATAAATGATGTACATAGAAAACGTTATTAAAGAAAGTAATTAGTTTTTTTATTAAATAGTAAGCCTCACAGCGGACTGTGAAGAGTGTTTAGTAGAAGTTAAACAACTAGGAGTCAATGCATCAGGACTCAATGGATTTGCATTGAAGAAGGATGGCGTGTATAAAGTGGGGCATGGCTCCCGAATTGAGGTATTGCTCAATAACTACATCCACATAATCGAGTTTGATCCACCACCAGAAGGCCACGATAAACCTAAAACTTGCGTAAAGAGGAAGTTGGAGGATGACGAGTGTGAGAAAGAAAGAAAACATATAAAAACTGAAGTTGATAACAAATCCCATGATACAGAGCCAGCTATGGAAGATATTTGGGAGGAAATCGATCGAGGAGCGCTTTACGTGTTCACCGCTAAAGGCGTCAAATCGAGTCACAGAATAGCAGCATTTGATATGGATGGTACTTTAATTAAACCAAGGTCGGGTAAAGTGCATCCGGTAGATACAAATGATTGGCAAATTGCTTTTCCCACAGTTGCACAAAAGCTAAAAGAGTATTTGGAACAAGGGTATAAGTTAGTTATAATGAGTAATCAAGCCCCAATAGGTAATGGGAGGGTGAAGATTGAGGACTTTAAAAAGAAAATTGAGAAAATTGTGGAGAAGTTGGATGTTCCTATTCAAGTGTATATAGCTACTGGTAAAGGGTTTTATAGGAAGCCAACTACTGGGATGTGGAAAGTCTTATCTGAACAGGTATGTTTCTGCTCTAAGGAGTCTAAATTTAAAAAAAAAAAAAAATGAGTCTTAGTAAAGTTTTATTTGCTGTGGAATGAATATCAGACTTTCTAATATAATTCATTCTGTGCAGGAATCTACATATAATCATTTAGAATTGAATGCACTTGGGAGTTTGCATCACAGTATTATAATCTAACATTGCTGTTATATGTATGCAGATTATAGTGTATGATACTTGCATTTAGATTGTAAGATGGTTTGAAGGAATGTTAACAGATGTTGCATTAATATAACATTTGAATTTTATTGTTATGTTACAGAAAAATGATTGTGTAAAAATTCAAATCAGTGAAAGTCTGTATTGTGGCGATGCAGCAGGAAGAGCAGCTAATTGGGCCCCTGGCAAAAAGAAGGACCACTCCATGGCCGATAAATTAATGGCTGAAAACCTTGGCTTGAAGTTTTACACACCAGAACAATTTTTCTTAGGACACTCGGTAGCTAATGTTCCAATGACCAAACCAGATTTCAGCCCAAAAGAACTGCGATCAGAATCATTTAATGACAAATTAATAAGTAAAGAAAAAGAGGTAACTATGGTTTCATATAGTTACTGCTCTAAGAAGGTCCTAAATTGAACAGATCACATGCGCAGATATATTTAGTCTCTTGACTTTGGCGTTTGGCATATCTATGTGTGTTTGTTCCTCTGCTTGTGTTGCATATTTGATTTACGCATTCATAGCCAAAGGATTTGTTTCATGCATGTGTGTGTTAGTGTGCTGTACTCACAGCACACAAACACAAATTCTCATCCCTAAATTAGGAGAAAAAATTGTTGGCGGATTTGTTCTCTAAGTTGTCATGGTACAAATATGTTTTCTTTGCAGATATTAGTTCTAGTTGGCTTTCCCGGTAGTGGTAAATCATTTGTGTCAAAGCAAATTGAGAAAAAGTCGGGCCATAAGTATGTTTCTGTATGCAGAGACGTTCTCGGTACATGGCAGAAATGTGCCAATGAGACTACTAAATTAATACAAGTGAGTATGCATTATTTTTTTATTTTTATTCTATCAGTGGTGTTAGCACGCATGTCAAGACAAGACCTCTGTCACGGATTGCCTGGGTCGCTCTTTGTCTTATTGCATACGAGAGAAAGAGATATAATCAACATATTCTGTGACATAAGTCTGGTCTTGGCGCTCATGCTACAACTACAGGACACTCGTCCATCTGGACAAAGTTACAGTCAACTAGAGAAGACGGAAGTCATATTATAATCAATTTCAACAACAAATAAATGACGGAAGTCATATAATCAATTTCAAGTTAATGTCACTTCTTGCTTATAGACAGTATTTTATACAGTGTCAGTAAAGTGAGCATCACACAAAATAAATCATACCTATTGCCGTCCTTTTCATCATCGCAATGTAAGAGGCTAAGAGCATGATGGAGGGATGGACTGATCTGGCAGGAGATAGTCACACAGAGGCATGTCCAGTACAAAAACCTCGATGTGACGTAATTTTCTCGAGAAATATGACAGTTGAAAGAGAATAAACTTATGTCTACACGGTCATGCTAACCCTACAGAAGGGCAATATATTTAGTGCTGTAATCATAGGTCTATTTTAGGGTTCCTTACCCAAAGGGTAAAACGGGAACCCTATTACAAAGACATAGCTGTCCTTTCGTCTTTTACCAGGCTGTATCTCATGAACCGTGATAGTTACTGAGTTGAAATTTTCACAGATGATGTATTTCTGTTGCCGCTATAACAACAAATACTAAAAAACAGAATAAAATAAATATTTAAGGGGGCTCCCATACAACAAACCTGATTTTTTGCCGTTTTTATAAATAATGGTACGGAACCCTTCGTGCGCGAGTCCGACTCGCGCTTGGTCGGTTTTTCAATTACCATTTATAATGTCTTGTAATAGTAACAGGGGTAAATTGCATTTGTTTTGGTTACAGCAAGGCAAAAGCGTGGTTGTGGACAGCACAAACCCTGACCAGGAGTCGCGCGCGCGGTGGACCGCGCTCGCCAAACAGATGAATGTGCAATGTAGGTGCGCCAAAATGGCCGCCAGCATGGCCCACGCGCGGCACAACAACAAGTTCAGAGAACTCATGAAGATCAACCACATACCTGTTAATGATATCATCTTTAATACTTATAAGTAAGTTATTGCTACTAAGTATTTATATTGTACGTCAATTTTAAGTTCCTGTATCATTTTGTTAAGAAGTATGAAGCCTTTTAGTGACGGACAGAGAATAAATTTTGGGATATAGGAATAGAGGGTTCTATTACATCTTGTGGGACCCTAAAATAGTCAGGGTGTGACAAACATATAAGTCAAATTTAGTTTTTTTTGTGTTTTGTTTTGAATATCTACTTTTATATAGGATGTATTAGAAGTCCGAAATAATACTTTGGGTACATATACGGTAGCTCATATGTGCATGCTTAGTTAAGACAGTTTATACCTAACTGTCATAGTTTCAGAGTTATAGACCTTTGAATATCTGTCACAGGTATCGTGTTCTGGCCTTCGTCTTTATTCAGCAGTGTAAACTACACTTAAGAGGGGCGACTAACAATATTCACAAAACAGAACATGCCAATTTTACATAGGACTCGAGATATTACGAGTTAGAGAAATTGACGACGAAAAAAAAGTTGGACAAACATGGTCGAATTTCGATACAATTTTTATACCAATCAGTTGTATACCCGATATTGATGCAAAGGTCAAAGTATTATTTCGGACTTCTGAAACACTCTGTATACATAGATGAAATAAGTAACTATTAATGAGGATACAAAATTTGATAACATAAAAGGAGCAGGTTCTCAATTAAACTTTTCCCGTTTATTATTTTCAGAAATAAATATGTAGAGCCGTCTGTCAGCGAAGGCTTCAAAGAAGTTCTCGAGGTCAAATTCTCATCGTGCTTCGACGATAAAGAGGCGGAAAAAATATACAGAATGCATTTGTTGGAAAAATAATTTGCTGGAATTTATTGATTGCTCTTTATGGAATAATAAAACGATTGTGATATAATCCAGCGTCTTTTTATTGCAAAATGGCCAATGACGACCTTTTAGTACGTAACAATGTAAGTTCATTAGGTAAGTCAATTTATATGGTAACGTAATACTAGACATTTTGTTACCTATTCATTGTACCACATCATTACTATGCACCAACATTTTCCACTAGAAATCAGCATACTACATAACTTATATACAATTTAAGTAAATATATGTGTATCTAGTACTAATAAGGCCATGAACACAGATATTTTAAAAATATATTTACTCAATTATACACATAAGGTACAATTTTGATTACACACTGATTAGCAATCGCAAGCGTCAAGCGAAGCGTGCGTTACAAAATGCACAATGGACGGATGAATTTAAAATGATACCTATTGCACTGCTATAGTACACTATACTTTATTTACAATCACAAATCGAATTTAGAAAGGCATTGAATATGATTGCTTTGGAAGCGATTACAAATGCGATTGTTCTTACAAAGGTGGGTAGCTACTATGGGTAGGTACCTACATAACTACTACCACGCGGTGGTGACAACAATCTCAATCCGACAACGTCTATCTAGGTATATCAATCGGTAATTGACACATCGATTAGGAATGTACTAGTTTTGGTAGGTACATATTATAGGTAGGTACATTTTTTGCGTAAGTACAGGGCCCTAAGTCCCCTAACGGTATTGTTGGGAAGTTCATATGACTTAATTTTGGAATGGAAACAACATTTTTTTGACAGCTAAAACGTATACATTACACATTGTCACCATTGTCACATTGTTAATCCCGCCATACATTCCCACCACTGTTACTCTTGTAAGCCAGGATCGACAGCGGTGTCCATTGAAGACACCGAGGTTTGACCCTTGGCGAGTCTCGGGGAACTAGTCATACTGTACAAAGATAGTCTAAAGGGACCTGGGCCCAAGGCACAGCTGTCTACCATGACACGTTCCCTTGGAGTCAATAACGCTCAAACTACCGTTTAAGTAACATTAGGCGACGATTTAAGGTAATGCCAAAATGTACTCAAGGTGCCGTATAGTGTCAGTGAAAAATACATTTGGGGATTAATGTTTTATGTAAACGCTAGACTCTGGCTAAGCAAAACGCGCATAGCTCATGGTAGAGCTTAATTATTCAGTGTTTAGTAGATAGGACAAAATTATTTTTTCCGTAAGTATTCAACCAAATTGTAAGGAATATAATTTGGGTTACGTTTATGTGGTGACGATAATGATAGGTTCTGCCTGCTGTCATTCGCCGTCAGGGTCGTACTCTTCCTCCGCTTCCAATAGATTATCCAGACTCGTGTCCGAGTCGTCTTCATGTCATCTACAAATACAAAAATAAAAAAATACATATTCAATAAGGAATAACCATCATTGCTGTAGCAGAATTTTGTTTCTTTACTATTTTCGTTACAGTATGGGTAACGTAGGTACTGTACCTGGTAATACCACACAGCAGTGTCAAATTTACAGATTTTTTTATTCTTATGATGAATGGGTAATTGAAGCGGATATGTCTTTGTGGGAATACACATACAGCGGAAGCCTTTTGTGTCAGCATCCAATTATGCGTACATAAGTAATAGGTGCCTAATTTTGGTAATAACTGTGTCGTATGCCGTGTTCTTACCTGGCTATATACACTGTGTCGATGTGCGTTAGACGTGCTCCAACGAGTGGCGTAGTGGCTGAGCCGGGCTGTTGCTTGCGTCTCTCGAGCGCGCTGCGAGCCTGCTGCACAGCCAGATCGCCGCACCAGCGCTCACACCGGGCATATATCACTACACCTAACATCGAAGGCAAATTCATCATAATCTATTAATACTACTCACGGAATAATCTTTCAAAAAAAGGTCACAAAGTGTACCTTACTTCTTGCCTAAGTAGGAAAATCCTACTTATTTACAAGACATCAAAAATTCAGCAACGAAACGGCTTCATAAAAGTGCCGTGATAAGTATAAGTAAGAATTCAATTATTTGTTTCGAAGGTCAAGGGTAAAATGGATTATATCATTGTGGAATGCAGTCATTAGTTAGCTATACGGGATGAAGAAGAAGGAAGGAGAAACTGAAGAACGGAGGATGCTAGGAACTCATTTACCTAATTATTTTTATATTGATAATGAAATGTTTACCAGCTCCCGCAAAGAGCGTAATGGCAGGCCAGGAGTCGAGGAGCAGTGGAGTTAGGAAGAGTAGAGCAGTGAGCATGGTCAGCGGGCCTTGCACACTCTGCCCTCTCCTCAGGCTGAGGCCATGGGCCGGTTGCCACGCGCATATGAAGGTACCCAAAATCCATACTGTAATAAAATTTACATACTTAATCTCACTCTAAATTGCTTTAGTCCCAAATAGGCATCTACCCAGTCATGCAATTCGCTTTTATGCACTCGCTTATCGATTCGTACTTTTATCGTATGAACGTCCTTACATTATCTGAAGTAAGTTGGTCATTTGTTTTCCTAGGTGTGTCATACCTACTGTACTTGTTTAATTAAAGAAACTATGTTTGTCACTCAACCAATTTCATATTGACTCTAATAAAGTACACAGATTGGAATCGTGGTCCATGTGCTAGCTCCCTCAGTCGCTATGGACAGCAACGGCTTGCACCGTCTAAAGATTAAAGGAGACCAGGGCGTCAAACGCCGCACGTAAAAATGTTTGCCAATACCAAACGAGCTCCAAGTACATATAAATAACGATTGAATTTCTGTGGTAAGCCACGCTTCCACGCGTCAAAATTAGCTCGGGCTGGCAATGATGTTGTTGAAGAATTAACTTTTAGTATAGGTTTATACAGTTCGTTTTGGTATACATTTGGTATACAACGCAGACAAACTAGGTGTTCTTATTTCACTGTATTTTTACAACAAGGACCAATGTGTGAACGAGTGATATTACGTGGTATTCCAGTAGCGAACATGGGCAGTCTGATAGTTTCGTTGCAGAAGGCCGTGGCGAGGATCGCGTCGGCGAAAACCAGGGTGGTGGCACCAGCCGCGGCCCAGCGCGCGCCGCGCACGCTCGGTGGAGCCGGCGCACTCGCCTCGGGAACAGACGTCACTACCTGGTTAGAAATGTAAAACCAAATAAAAGCAATGAATTTTCAAACATTCCAATGTGAAAATCCGGTTATTATTTCAACATTTTTTTAAAATTTTCGTCCCGCATATCTTATGTATGATAATGTATCCTACATATTTTCGACAGTAAGCACCTCAGACGTACAATCTTTATAATAGCATCTATGTTCCTACAATATGTCGATTTCAAAACATATCTAATGATCAGCTATTACGAACAGTAAACACTACCTGTATTCTATCCCTATACTCCTTTACGACGGCGTCTATGTCAGTAGAGTCATCGCCCGATGACAGGTCTGGTTCACTCGCTTCAGCGTCTGACGGGCACTCGTCACCAACTTCAGCAGTAGTGATTTCACGGCCACAACTACTACTGGTCATTGGGTCGTTGTCTTCCGTCGGGCAACCTGCATATTCATCTAGCAGAAGACACTCACGTTCTTCTGTTTCTATAAAAGAAAAGGTACTGAATCGATGCGACTCTGGTTATTTTTAATGTCACAAAAAAACACCTCATTTAAAGTGTGTCATCATCGATTTTCATCTCTATCTTTTGTTATTCTGTCTCTTCCACACGAGTCGCAAAATTATTATACCTCCTACCACCATTCATTGTTGAATATCTAGCAATTTTACTTCACTTACCTTTTATGACTTTTGATTTTATGCTCTCGAGGGTCTTGGTATGGCGGATAGCTGAAGGAATGAACCATAGGTTGCGTTTAGGTTTGCTGACTGATGACTTGGAGGCGCGTGGTACACCGTCTCTACCCAGACGCTTGTACTCAATATCTGAAAGAATTATTACGTTTGGTCAAGTAAGTACTGCATGCAGCATAATTTCATAATATGTTAGTATTTAGACGTTATTCAGTGAATATAGTATTTGTAATAATTTGGCCAGGCGCATATGACTATCGTTACAGTTACAACAGTTACAAGGTTACAACTTAATTGTATGTTTATGCCGCAGCGGCTCAAATATCTCTTTCTTCAGGCTAAGTTATCGAACCCTGTTCGATGTGTATTTCCACTTTCTGTTCTTTGAAGAACATTCCCTAATTGACAATTAACTTTGAAAAGTCTTATATATTTGCTTATTCATTTAGATTTCACTCACCACCAGCTTCCTTCTGTTCTGGGGTTGGCACGCATCTCATTACGATGAAATGGAACGCTTGTATCGCGATACCTAGCAAGTGGCTCGCGTTCATCAACGTTATCATGTGCGACAGGGGACACGCGAACGCGAGTATTGCTGACAAACTTCCTGTAAGAAGTATGAAATATATTTTTTGTGTTTTGTCCATTATGTTAACTTAACTAACGTCAATATTTTCGACCTCCTTGACTACAAAAGTCCTGTTATACCATTTATCTTTTATGTAACCTCCTAAAAAAGGTATGCCCTAGAGTTATAAGATCTTAATAATAGTTTCGGTAGAATATACGTGTCCCAAACCTGCAGTAAACACTGCTAACACGGGACTGCCAGTGGTAGTACTCTCATAAGTCATGGACCTGGTGAGCACCTTCCACTCAGGTGATGCTAGCGCCACTAATACGGTGAAGACTAGCGGACACAGTTCGGTGAGGGCCAGGCAGACTCCAGCGACAGTCACCGCTGCCAGTACCGGGCAGATCCAACCAGCCGCTCTCGCCTCGAGCAACGTTGTGACTGGCAATGCTGCGTTGATACTGTTCCTGTAATTTATCAAGACCTTATGTATACACGTAAAGTCTGGCACCATTCTAGACTCTACTCCTAGTAGAAATCCATAAGTTAGGTACCTAGTTTTATTCTTAAAGGAGTTTCAAGAGAGATTCCTTCTTCTAATTAATTTAAGGGAAAAAGAAAAAGTAATATTACCCTTTGAGCATGTTGCTGTAAAGAAAGCATAATCCTGCCAACACTATAGTGGGCAGCCCGATCATGAGGAACAGGTTTTTCTTAAACGATCCGTTGTCTTTTGGGAGTATCACACTAAATGAATATGAAATTGGTGCACCCGCCGCAAATAGCTGAAAACAAGCAAATGTTATACCGAGTGCGTTGCATCAGGTTGCGCTGTTGATTAGTTTCTTTTGTTTTCTTACCTCGTATATGGTGATCGGTATCGGGATATTTATGTTGGCGATATCCAAGTTGATAAGACCGAATATGGCAAAGAACTGGCTGAATATGTAAAGCAGAATCAGCAGCATGAAGGTGAACATAATGCTTTCCTGTAATTCAATAAAATATTTACGGTATAATGCAGACTAATCGAAATTAATATAACATCTCGTAATTTATTTTTGGGACTAGCCTAAGGGCTATTTCAGTTGTGATTGTGAATGTGTCGGGTTTATTTATTTCTTTCTCGCATGGTTTTTAGAGTATTTGACAATACTTATTAAATCACATAAAAGATAGAAACAAAAAAACAGCCCTCAAATGAAGAAAAATATATCTTGTCATCAGCATATTGCTTCTTGCGTGAGTTCAAAAACATTTACCTCCAAACCGCACATGAACATTGCACAGACGACGAGCACAACGGTGACACCTAACACATCCGGCCAGGGTTCTCCCAGCGCACGAGTCTCATAGCCGAACAGCCACCTCCTCGTCCTCCCACCAGTCACGTGGTCGGCTGTAGCACTCAGGATCCTCGCACAGATTGCAACAGCGACCAGATGAGACAGGAACGTCATCCACATCGCCATAAAGTCGGCGAATGAACGCATGTTCCGCTGTCGACGACCTCTTGCTGTTTTTGGCGGTGGTAGGATTTCGGCAAGCTTTTTCAGATCTTTGCAGGTGAATGCTGGGGAGTAGATAATTGGGAATAACATCCGCTGACAAAGCCCGACCTAGGATCCATATTGTACTATGATACCTAGGATCACTGTTTCACTGTAAAATTTCGAAAAGTGAGCTAAAGAACACCTAAATCATATTGGCGCGTGAAGCAGTTGGAATTTAAACAAGGATCCCATAGTTCTACCTTTCATTTCACGTTTGTTTCTTGCTAGCTTTTATGTAAAACATTTTTATAGCAAGACGTTCATTCAGCGTACAATTGTATTATCAACTACCCGAGGAATTAACTATGCTCCAAAAATATTTTATGTCGAAGTCAGCTAACGACGCCTAACGAAAGTATAGAACAGAAATGTATGCAGAAAGGGTACCGCCCAAGATCACCAGTGTTGTAAAAAGCTGTGTGAACCTAGGCTGTTAAACAATCCAGGATAATAATAGCTCACTAGCGACGCTACTGAAGGCAGCTAGCAGAGCAATGGCGGGCACAGCGCAGTAACTTGAGTTTGCAGCAGCCAGCGGCGCCAGCAGTAGCGCGCCCAGGGTCCAGCGCGCTCCCCACGCTTCGCCACCACCGAACACGCTGAGCGCGCGACTCATTCTGCCGCGCTCGACTTTCTCGCTCGACATATCTAGCTCTGGAATTAAATAGTTAAAGTGTGTTAGACACTGGACTTAGATAAGTATTACCTTATTGTATCGAGGGGTGAAAGCTATTTGAATTGAGCGAAATTTTTTTAACTGTACAACAGAGCATACTCCTTCGACGCAGAAAAAATCGCTGATTCCAAAATATTTATGTAACTCAATATCGCCCAAAATTGTCGCTTAAGTCAAATCGCCTTTCACCCCTCGTTATGTAAGTGTTGCTTATTCTGTAGATAATGACATGCCATTATGCTCATAAGAGTACAGTAAACAACACGGGAAAATACGAATACCATTTGAGAAAAATGGACATGGAAAATGGACAAAATTATGAACAGATAAGGGAGACATTATATCAGATTTAAAATATGTTTTAACAGTGTGCGTGCCTACTTTATAATTAGAGCATACATTCAAAGGTTTTGCATTTAGATTAAGGTTGTGTAAAAATTGTATTAGGCAAGAGTCGGTTACATAAGTTACCGAGGTTAACTTTTTTCCATGTTATAAACAAGGATGTATGATAGTTTATTTGTTAATATAAGAAACGCCAACACTGATCAATTATCGGGGACATAAGAGGTTTTCAGGGTGAAAGACAATATCCAGTTCAATAAAAGTATTTATAATGCACTATAGGTGTCCAAAGAAAAATGTAATGATAAATGTGCAAAAACCTACGTCAAATCTTAGATTGCTTACCATAATCGTAGTTCGAAGTCTTCACGAAAAGAGCGATGAAGGATGAACAATTAAACACAATTTCACTACATTGTAATCGCAGGAACCACCGAATCCTGAAGATATCGAAGATTGGGACGTTGCAAGCGAATTTTACGGGCAGCCGGTAAATAAGATGGTGTTTTGTGTTTATGCGGCAAATGAGAGCGGTGTAGAGCTATCGTTACCGTTCGTTGTCTCACTCGCGATCGATAGACGAATCGGTTGGGGTGACCATTGCATTGTGGAAAACCACCGTAGTCCCAACTAATTCTGTAACACTAACACTGCAAAAGAACACCAAAATTTCAATGTCTATCTTCAGAAATATTGTTACATATTTATCAATAAAGGTACACGTCACTCTTTATTTTATTTCTTAACCTATTGGCATACCATTTTAATTGATAGAAACTTAAATCGATCTGTATAGCTCATACAATGGCAGTTTTGGTACAAAAATATATTGTAGTAACTTTGTTAAAGGATCAAAAATATCTTTAACTTTGAGAAGCAGGTCTTTTATAATATGATTGGCTTAAATTTATTTTTATGTAGAGTTTAGTACTATCTACAGTTATTGATAAGTACTTGTTTATATTAGGTTGTGAGGAGTTAGGTTGTGTTTTATGTTATTTTTGTTACGAGTCTGAATTTCTTTTCATTTCGTCAAGTGAAGGTGTTTTTAGGGTAGCGCAGTTGGTGTGACGCCAGATGCTTTATCACCTCCTCATGAAGCATTGCTGTTTTCATACTGTCAATTTTTGACAGATTTTCTACTGAGTTTACTACAAATACTGAAAGTAATATTAAAAACATTGCTGCAAGAAATTGCTGTAGAGCAATGGTCAGCCTTGATCTTAAGGGGTGCAAGTTCGAATCACAGGCCCGCACCTCTGAGACGATTTTCATATGCGATATAATTTTCAATAATGATTACCACTTACTGAACGGTGAAGGAAAACATCGTGAGGAAACCTGCACGTCTTTGGAAAGGCGTGTGAAGTTCACCAACGCGCACGGGACCAGCGTGGTGGACTATGGCCCGAAATCTCCTTTGTATTGGCGGAGAATGTGCCCGGTATAACGGCAATAAGCGATACTGGGTCCAAAATACATCAGCCAAGTGTGGGCGCACCGCAGTGCACCTCTGTCTACCACTTCGGGGAATACAGGCGTTATGATGATGATGTATTATTGGTGCAAGACATGTAGTGGTAAAGGGGTAGTTGTTACTAACAGACTAATCACTTTGTGTCCATTTATGGTCACCTTATGCGTTTCTAATAGCTTCTAATTTTCTAAGGCTTCATTACTAAACGGTTTGCGTGACATGTATCACCTTGCACGTTTCAGCACTTCTTACTCACTTGTTAGTAGTTCCTATATAAATAAGTACTGACTTACCTACATAATATAGTGGTGATCGTATATAATAAATATCGCCAGACAACACGTACTCCTCGTACTATGCGATTCAAATGAGAATAGGATCGACTTTGCGCCATATTGTGACGTGAAACAACGAATTATGACTTAAAATAATTAAATATTCTATTAAGACAATTTACTACTAATTTAACCTATTTATTTATATTTGATGTAGATACCTACTATTATTATTGATATGCAAATAAGATTTTTGCAAACCATATGACATTTGACAGATAGAGGTTATTGACATTCCTATTCTTATTTGGATCGCATAGTATGATGCCAAACTAAGTAAAGCTTGAACTATGGATACCATTTAATAGACTGGGGACGATCCCTGCTACACCCACACGTGAAAAAAATCGAAAAGACTATTTACAAAATTTCTCGTTCACGGAAATCGCTGACGGTACCACCTGGTGCAGTAAGCTAAGCGGCCACGCGCTAGACCAACGGGACGCTTTTCGTAAGATCGACATCATCTGTATTCGAGATATGTCGACAAAACGTCAAATTGGTGATATTTTTTAATTTTATTTTCGACATATTTCGAATATAAATTATGTCGATCAAGCGACAATCGGGGTCCAAGTAGCTTTACCTAGGGTTCTAGGTTAAAGCTCGATTTAAAAGTAGCTGAAAGAAATCTAGACATCCGTATGCTATGCATGCTTTTGTAGAGATGATTAGGTGTAATTCTAGAAAAATCCGCAGTCTAATGAAATCTCATGCCACGTAATAGGAATTCACGAGTTTAAGAGGTTAATCCAATTACCATGTGACTCAATGACGCGGTTCACGGAAGAATTTACTGTAGTCGGCTAGGTAAGTAGTCTGTTATAATCAGATCTACGTATCATAGAAAAAAAACCGGCCAAGTGCGAGTCGGACTCGCACACGAAGGGTTCCGTACCATTATCTATAAAAACGGCAAAAAAATCACGTTTGTTGTATGGGAGCCCCGTTAAATAATTATTTTATTCTGTTTATTAGTATTTGTTGTTATAGCGGCAACAGAAATACATCATCTCTGAAAATTTCAACTCTCTAACTATCACGGTTCATGAGATACAGCCTGGTGACAGACGGACGGACGGACAGTGAAGTCTCAGTAATAGGGTTTCCGTTTTACCCTTTGGGTACGGAACCCTAAAAATTGTGTAGGAAACACTTATGACAATGGGAAAGAAGTGTACTTTCCATAATAGGACGTATCAATTGCGTATTTTTTTAAAAAAAAACGCTCAGGTTCAATAAATAAAAAAACAAGATTGATGCCATTCTATCTCACTAGTGCTATTACAGCCCTTTTAACGTCCCACTACTGGGCACGGGTCTCCCCTCAACGCGAGGGGGATTCGGGCCATAGTCCACAACGCTGGCCCAGTGCGGGATGGCAGACTTCACACATCTATCGAAAACTAGTAAAGTTTCCTCAGACGTGCAGGTTTCACACTCATAGCAAGTGATAATCTCGAATGAAAATGAGATTCGCGCATAAATCCCAGAGGTGCGAGCCAGGGTTTGAACCTGCACACTTCGATTGCAAGGCGTACTTGCTACTCTCAATACTGCTACTCTGTTATTTTATCTCAATTGTGGCAAATAGGCAGGGTATTAGATAGAAGTAATGATAAATAAAAAGAAGACGTATGTACGAGTAGAGCTCTACCCTATAATCGTATAATGCTGGACGTAGGCTTCTCTTATTAAACGCCACTGGCCACTGAGCCCGACCTTCGACTCCCTACATCCTAAATTAAATGATTCAGTAAATTTCCACAAACGATATAAAGTATTTTTTTTTGACGTTGTAGTTAGTTAGTTGTAGTAGTCCTATGTTGTCACCGTATACTGCAGGTAACTATGATGAGTTAACGACTACGGCGGATATTAGATAGACTATAAAAATACTGCAGATCCATACGCAGGGCGGGTTAGATATGGGTTCTCTAGTTACTCTATGTATGGGAATCAATCAAAACTGAAATATACCAATTTATAATTCCACCGTCATTAAAATGCTGATATTACTAGTTTAAACTGAGTTCGATTGATTAAGCGCTCAAGCAAAGTCACGTTCAAACTACTTTAGATCCACTATACAATCATTTGTCATAGACACCGATACACTTGTTCCGCCCTGCAATGATTCAGATTACATTCATTATAATCTGATATTAGCTGGTTCTGTCGGATGCACTCTTAGTACTGAATACTCTCTAAGATTCAGGGCCCCAAGTCTGCTAACACTATTGTTGTGGAGTAGCTATCGTTCCATTTTTTAAGACATTAAAGGTACATCTTATATCAATGGTAACTAGAATATGACTGGTCAAATGGCATCAAGGTAAAAATATCTAATGTCTACACTGCTCATATTCTAGCTACCATTGAAAAAAGATGTTGTTTTCATGCCTTAAAAAATGGAGACACAGCAACTCCACGACGATAGTGTTAGTAGACTTGGGGACCAGGTTCCAGGAGGCTTAGTATGACCGTGTAGAAATAAGTTTTATCTCTTTCAACTGTCAGATTTGTCGAGAAAAATTACGTCACTTCAAGCTTTTTGTAGCATAGCTCGGTGTGACATAATTTTTTCGACCAATCTGACTGTTGAAATAGATAAAACTTATGTCCACGCGGTTATACTAAGGCTACAGGAGGTGTTAGTGCCTATGTCTAGACTAGAACTCTGTTACGGATTCGCTCGCTCGCTTTCAGTTTTATTTCATACGAGAGAAAGAGATAAAATCAACATATTCCGTGATACAAGTCTAGTCTTGGCGCACATGCTACAACTTCAGGTTGTGTAAATGCCTATGTCCGAATTACGACTGTGTTCATATTTTAATAGATTAGGCGGGTGACTCAGCAAATTTAGAGAGCAATGAACCCAACGAGGAGTTGCATTATACAGGGTGTAACGTATATCTATAAATATGGTTCGACTGAACAGAATGCTTAATTTCCGTTATATTACCTACCTACGTTACCTACGTTATATACCTATCTACATATCTTTCTTTAATTATTTTACCTATTAACTATTAGAAATTCTATCGGTTATATATCGTGTGCTAGTTAATTAAAATCTTAAATAACTTCTCATATTCAAATTCTAATGATCTTTGTTGACAATACAAGATAATTGAACAAAAAGCTTACAATGGGCTTAAACTATTAGGATCTGTTCACACGGTACAGCCGGCTACCTGATTATTACAGATTTAAGGAGAACTGTTTACGTGAGTATCCGAATAGCGTGTGTGATTGCTTACATACATAATGTTTTACCACTATGCATTGGTTCTTGATTAACCCGAACCCGTCATTATCTGGCAGCCGACTTTAGCGTGTAAACATAGGCACACTGGGGCATCAACGATCGCGCGTGTTTTTTTTTGCCATAGTAAAACAAACTGTATTGACTTAAAGAAAAAGTACATTCTTCAACATAATGACACTCATAGCGCGAGCGAATTTTGACGTGAAGGCGTGGCTTGTACCATAGAAATTAAATATTTATGCATATTATCACAGAGTTCGTTTTGGTATTGGCAAAATTTTGACTCGCGAGAGTCGAAGATTCAGTGTGCTGTGGGAGGCTTTAAACGGCTGAAAAACCTGAAATTTCATGTGCGTTTAAACTTTGAGAGAATATAATTTTCTTTATTTTAAAAGAGGACGAGAATAGACGATCGTATCTTATCGCGACAAGAATAGTCCATTGTTCTCTTTTACAGGGAGTTAAACAAAGAAACTGGTATTTTTATTTAATTAAATAGATGTGATGCTGCACTTAGTACCTTTCATTCTTTCCATCTGAACTCATGAAATCCTTTAAATTCTGCATTTTATTCGGATTCAGTCAGATAATATTTAAATATGATTTTCAATCTTCTATCTTTAATTTTAACGTATAATAATGTCGATGTAACTTTACTGTATTCATAATTGGTATAATTGTATACAAAATTAAGATTGACAAAAAAAAAATAACCTAATCTTTTTGGAAGACAGTAACCATGGAGTGTCTTACCCATTCTTCTCCATCGGAAATGCATTCTGAAGTATTTGACGAGTCATAAGGACCTTGTAGTGCTTAGCATGATAAAAACATTCTGATTAAATCAGGGCAAATTTCGAAAAGGACATTCGCGACATTTTCTGATGACGGGAATCAAACTAGCAGCCACTCGGTGCAGTGAGCTGAGCGGCCTACGCTCCGACCACTAGACCATGCCGTCGTAAAAAGTCGTTTCTATAAGTGTACATACAATTTGGAGATACATGTGAGAAATGGAAAGAGCAGTGGTAGCCGAGTGGTCGAACGCACGCCTTGCAATCAAAGTGTGCAGGTTCAAACCCCGGCTCGCACCTCTGGGATTTATGTGCGAATGTCATTTTCATCCGAGATTATCACTTGCTATGAAACGGTGAAGGAAAACATCAGGAGGAAACCTGCACGTCTGAGGGAACTTGACTAGTTCTCGATAGATGTGTGAAGTCTGCCAACCCGCACTGGGCCAGCATGGTGGACTACGGCCTGAATCCCCCTAGCATTGAGGGGAGGCCCGTGCCCAGCAGTGGGACGTTAAAAGGGCTGTATTAGTAGTAGTAGTTGGAAATTTAGACGTTGAGTTGCAGTTTAAGAGGTCACTAAAGCTCGATTCCTGCGTAGTTTCCGTCACAACACTGTCCCCGTCGGGATGAGCGTCGCGTAGAAAACGTGTGTGTAGGCGTCTGGACTCCTTTATAAGTGGTGCAATCGTCAACCATCCCGACATTCCCCTTAACAAGTTCGCGCAACCTGGACGCTTAAAGGAAAATACGTTGCAAACATAGTTACAATTGCTCATTTACTGTAAAAGTTTTGTCTCTGAAAATGCAATTGCGATACGTATGTTTGTTGATTGGAATAATATTTTGTTTCGTCATTGTGTGTGAAGCTTTACCGGCTCGAGGAGGAAATATAGATTATGTGAGTATAACTTTATAATTAACTAGATTTTTTCTAATTTTCAATAGAAGTTTAATAAATTACACGTGTCTGTGAGTTACTAGAAGTAAATAGATTTATTTAAAATGTGTGTAAAACAGTTTGGCAAATAACAAAGCAAGATTTTTTAGCGAATATAATTTGAAAAAGCCGTTACTCAAACTTTATTTTTGAAATCTTAATAATATTTTCAACGTAATATTTGCGAGTGATCACACACTGAATGATGAACTGGATGAATGATCGAGACCCTGTCGTCCTATTTAATATCACAAGAAATGTATTAACCAAATATACATATGTATGTTAATTAAGTTGTTAAATAATTGTTAATTAAGAAAAACCCAAAAATGTAAATCCTTATTTGAAAAAAGCAACCATGGAGTTTCTTGCCCATTCTTCTCCATAGGAAATGCATTCCGAATGGGTGGTAGAGCTACTATTTTTACTATTTATTGACGATTCATAAGTGCCTGTATTGGTTTATATGAATAAAACATATTCTGATTCTGATTCTGAGCGATTTTTTAATATATTGTTGTGCGTCTGTGAATTGACATAATCTATTTCAAAAAAATTAACATACCCGTCTAGGTATGTAGATATAAATAATTAAAAAGAATTATAAATCAGCACGGTACGCAGAGATGTGTTGTGGATCCTATTTTGCCGATGATATTTTATTTCCTATATGTGTAGGTAGTACTTACGAGACTTTTAAAGGGAGAATTGGGCCTTACTTTAAGTGCATTAGAAAACAGTTAACGTTTGAAAGTTCAGTTTTGAAAACAAAAGGAAATTTTAAATAACTATTTTCATAATAGGTTCGTGTTATAATTATACGGTTATTGTCACAGATGGAGGCACTGAGACGCATGCAGAAGATCCCACAATGGCACTGCATGAGGTACCGGAAGTTCCAGCTCCACGGCCCCTGCAGCCGGTGGCTGCTGATGAGGCGCACCTGATACACTGGACTGAGGCCTGACAAATGGCATAGTTGAACTGACCTCATTAATTCTGAAAATTCTATACCAAATATTGTAGAAATTCTAAACTTTCCTACAAAGCATTTACAACGGCATTTTTGATCTCAACAATGTTTTTTAATGTCGATGTAAATCATGGGTTTGCAATCACTGATAGTTAAAAATTTAAACATCTTTCTTAATTGATGTTTCCAATAATAATTGTTTGTTGCCTAAAATTAGAACTTAGTATCGGTGTTAAACAGTTTATATATGGAGCAAAAAATTATATTAATAATCTACTTACTTAGGTACTTAGTAGTTTATAAAAAATCTACTCCTTGGAAATATTTTACACTTGATATTATTGACTGATGTTAGGAACGTTTCCCATTCTCAAATGTAAAAAATTGCACTTGTTGATAGACGGATATATATCGTTTAATCAGAGCTATTGTTGTTAGAGTTTAAATTATGTAGAGTGATAAATTGTAAGCAATGACTTTTAAATATTTTGACTGAATTTGATCTACTTGTATCGAGAAGTATTTACCTATATATAAGCGATACATACCTACGATTATATAGTAATTAATGATGAAGTACTTATGATTTCAGAAAAAAAATATTTTTAAGGTAGGAGTGTAGACTCTTGCCTAAGGGAGTAACACTGGTGGGAATGTGTGACGGGTTTAGTCGCATAAAAAGTAGGATTGTTCTATTTGACGTTTATAACCCAAAACTGTAGTTTTAGTTAACTAGTAGTTACCTATGTATCTACTTATAAGTATATTTTGTCGTTGTCATCAAATAAAGCAATCAATCTATAAAAGAGTATTCTTTAGTACCTAGTTAGCTATCTTTTACTTTACTTACTTCTTTACTTTAACAAATATAAAGTCAAAGTCAAATCATTTATTCTGTATAGGTCCATGGGGGCACCTACAAATGATCAAGTTTATTTTTTTGTTCTTCTCTAATATACTACTTTATTACTACCGGATCGAAACGCGACCTCAACTGAGAAGATCCGGCGAGAAACTCAGTGGGATAATCATTTTTTTAAATCGCCAAAACTTATTTCAAATACACAGGTACATATAGCTCCAGTGTGTTGCCTTTAGAGCTGCTTTTAATAACAATGATAATATAATAATATAAGGCAACACACGCCACAATATATTACTATACATATATATTACTGATAGTCTATCTAAGTATTTTATAGTTTGTATCAATTCAATTTATGTGCCTATCTTTAGGTCTACGAACATGTAATCATTTTATTGTACAAATATTACTATTACAGGATTGGCTTTGTTCTGTACACTAAGCACAGGCTTGCGTTTCCGAAAATCCTACAAATATCATAAATATCACTACATTCATGTAAAATTGATAAAAAAGGTAATTATGTAATTTTGTTCCTCGAGAATTTGATTCACGAGTCCCGATTTTAAATTATACATATAAGGTCAATGGTACGAGTAGCTATTCATGGAATAAAAAAGTTTTGAAATAAGTCAATGTCAATAACTACTAGGTGGGTAGATTAGGGTGGGTGGGTATTGGTCGATTTAAGAATTAAATGTCTACCAACGACAAAAAGTAATCTGTGGGTCAATATTGAAGACACATTATAGATATAAATTTAAATTTAAGCTAATTACGATCATAAAAATACAGGAAGATAGTCGCTTACTCATGCCATTTAGCTCGTACCAACCGACATCAGACTACCGATGTCTTCCTGTATCAACCAGTAACGGCCGTATCCAGAAACTACAGTATTCGTCACTGCGACTGCTCCTTGATCCATTTCGTAATGAAGTACCAGTGAATCATTTTGTGTCATCACATCACAAGCTTGGAAACCCGGTAGGTACACTGTATTTAATCCGAAAACACGTAATGCCACCTTAATAAGGAAACGCATTAATAAATAATGACGGGTACCGTTGCATATCTGGTATGTACCTAAGAGTGAAATGACAATTAGACTTGGTTTACAACAATAATAATACTATTCTCCCACATTTTAAGTGTCTTCTACAGTGTTTTAGAAGCCCGAAATAATACTTGGCCGTTTGCACAAGTAACGGGTAGGATCGAAATTTCTCAAATTCTCACGATTTCTCAAATTTGTTTCTATCGCCAATTTTCAAAACTTAAAAAATGCGAAATTTTTAAGTTCTGTTATTTTTTAATATTGGTAGTTATGTATTTGCCATAAGGTCACAAAAGGAAACTTTTGACAAATATTCAAAGGTAGTATGCATATATTAGCGATTGTATACTCGTATGTACTTAAAATATTATTTCGGACTTCTGATATAACCTGTTATATGTTGTTAATCTGTATATATAACATATAACCTGTTATATCTCATTATAGGTGTTAATTGTTTGAAATACAGAAATGTAGTTAATCCGCAACCAACTGTGTAATGAGCCGAGCGGCCTACTTTAGATCCACTATGGACCAAGCCATCGTGGCATCGTCAAAACCTAAAAGTATCTATATATCTTTTAGCCAATAAACCAAATACGCGGTCGCTAGCGACTAGCGACTCCTAAATGACGTAAACACTCATGGTAGAGTATACGTAAACATGTTTCCGCTTGAGTCTCTATAATTCCACTGTGGAGTTATTCCACATACTCGTAGAAATGGAATACATTTAAATAAAACAATTGGTAAAGTTAAATTGAATTTGAGAGTTTATTAAAAAAACAATACAGCTAAGCCACAACAGATACGTAAGAAAATACCTAAGTAAATGATGGGTGTTGATTCACTTATTTTGTTAATAAAAACCGGCCAAGTGTGAGTCGGACCCGCGCACGAAGGGTTCCGTACCATTATCTATAAAAACGGCAAAAAAACACGTTTGTTGTATGGGAGCCCCCTTAAATATTTATTCTGTATTTTAGTATTTGTTGTTATAGCGGCAACAGAAATACATCATCTGTGAAAATTTCAACTCTCTAGCTATCACGGTTCATGAGATACAGCCTGGTGACAGACGGACGGACGGACAGCGAAGTCTCAGTAATAGGGTTCCCGTTTTACCCTTTGGGTACGGAACCCTAAAGAAGAAGAACTATTAAGTTTGAAATTGGTTTTGATACTTTTTATGCGGTGCGTGTTGATACAAAAGTAAATAAATATACAAAGTGACCTATAATGCTGTGATTTATGTAGATAAGGCTGTAAGTATCATTATTTTGGTCATTGCTTGAAATATTCCATCAGAAAAGTTTTTAGAATCTATTGTTGATACGTTTATCAATATTATCATAGGATATTATATCTTTCGTTTGTAACTTTAAAGGCACTGCTCGTTGTTGGACAATCGTAATGTTATCAGTTTTCTGTCTATTCATACAAAGGTTATTCACAAAGCGAACGGTGAAGAAGAATATAAGTTCAACAAAGCTGAGTATACTAGCACCGACTAGGAGACCTGTAGTGCCTCCAACTGAAACTGAAAGAAAATGTGGTGTCAATAGAGATGAGCAATACTTACCTACTGATACCTGAATTCAACATTTTATTAGTTTCAACTTATATCAGCTTAAATATCTCGAGAAAAGTATCTGGATACCTATGACTAACGTTTCCTATATGTAATCAACGCCTCATATCCCTTACGGATCGCAAAATGTTCAACGAAACGATAATCAAAAGTGTTTTTGTTGCTTGGTGCTCTTTACGAAAACTATCAGTTTTCTGTTATAGGAATCCAGGCTAATTGTAGGGCTCATATTTTTTATATTATATAAATTATAAGTTTTTATAATTACCGACTAAATCCAGACGACTTCTTACAACATTTCTTTTGAACCTTTCAGTAGGTAAGTATGATAGAGCCACTTCCACTCTTGCGCGCTTTTTACTACCCCGAACTCTAGAGCTGTTGAATGTATATAGAGTTTAAAATATAAAACGTAAGTCCGTATGTATCAGAGTAAAGGTCTTTCCATATGATATAGTCAGCTACCCGAGACTTACTTATTTTATAGGCAACACCCAGATTGGGGCAAATTTCGAACTTAATACTTACTTAAAACTTAAATTTGAACTTAAGTCGAAATAGGTCATAGTGGCTATCCGGTGCAGTAATCGTAGCTACATACATCAAACCAATAAGTAGCTGTCGTCGTATTCTTAACTTCCTGATGACACTAGGCTAAAGCGACGCATGCGCGGGATTACGTGTTGCTGTTGTTGGATTGGTTTGTCAATTGTGATACTTACTGTGTGTCCGAATCTTGAACGATAGTGATTTCAGTCTCGTCGCAAGACGGTAGGCAATTACAGACTACTCCGGCTCGCCTAGACCAGTGCGGTTTCAGGTTGACCAGATGACTGGAGAACGAGTCGAGACAAGCAATACCGGATAAGTTGCATCTTTGTGATTCAGCTGAAATTGTTGAAGACATTATTTTAGTAGAAGATCGTTTTTTATCATCCTGAGTCGTCTCCCTGCTTGGCGAAGGCCTCCTTTCCCTTCCTCCACTCCTTCATGAGCGAGGAAGTAAAGGGATTCGGACGTAAAATATAAGATGTAGAAGATTTGCACACTGATTTGTATTTTTATTACTGCTGATTTGAGCCTAAGCCATTGTAACTGACCATATAGCTAACCTAAATTAGAACTTGTAAAAGTAATGAAAGTATGAGAACAAGTGTGCTCGACTATAGGTCCAATAGGTTGCATAATCTATGTGGATGATGCAAGTAATAATATCTCACATCTACGTTACGTAAGAAAGTGCAATTGGGATTTGTGAGTGCCCATATACGAAATGGTCGTTGCATCAACGCTGATAAAAATAAATATTTCCAAATTAATGTACCAATTTACATTAAGAATGTTCGAATCCTCACATAAATTAAGTACCTATTCATATATCCCGTCCAATATAAATTGTACCAAAAATGGACACATTCATTCCGCCGATATAGACAATCTGACGTAAACGTTAAGTCACACACACATCCATTTATAAAATTGAACGTCTGGAACTATCAAATAAATTTGAAAAGCTGCTGAAAATACCAAAATCTTGGTATTCACGAACCATAACTATTATATCATAGAACTGCTCTATTGCATTAAGAGTTTGTCTGTAAACTCAAATGTCTTCGAACCAATACGGCAACATGGTGACATGAAACTGTTATTACTTGGTAAAAAGTCGCATACAAAACCCTTGGCATTTTTAATATTTAGATCCATTAAGCGGCTTTCAGACTACGCTATAATATATAGCACAACAATATCGCGCATCATACAAAGCCAATAATATATAGTACAGTACAGTGTGAATGTGGCCATAACAATGTATGGTGCGCGATATTGTTGTGCTATGAGCTATGCTATAATATTATATATAGCGTAGTCTGAAACCCGCTTTAAACGATGCTTACGAGTGCCCAGCATGAAGTGGTCGTTGCACTGACATTTCTCGAGCTGACCTCGCTTGCGGTACAACACGGTGCAGGCGCTGTAGGAGTAGTGAGGGTAAAGCCCACCTTCATTCTCGTGCTTGAACCGACAGGCGCGCTGCTCCGGCGTAGTCTCCGTTATTAACTGGTCGTTCTCTATATTCCTTACTGCTAATGTACGGCTGCACGAAAAATTATCCATTTAAATGTACCCAACCCACTCATTACAAAACACTTTGTTTTGTTTTAATATTGCTTTCCCAAGAGATGGTGATACGGCCTGTTCTGGAAAGGACTTTGTAAGCCATTGTATTGGATTGGAATGTTAATTTCTATAAATTAGGGTGTTAGTCTATACTCTAAGTTGATCAAAAGTATTTTACAGTAGATTTGTGGAACTGAGAATGCTTTTAACGTGTTAGGAAAAATCTGCTCTAAAACTGAGTAACTGTATGTTAAAACCAATAACTTTCTTCAAAATAACTACAATTGGTTACATTAAAAAACTAGTAAAGTAGTTGGGATATCTAAAATTAGTTCTAAAGGTAAAATATTTATCGTAAGGGTCAAAAGTCAAAGTAGTTACTAGGTAGGTGCTTACTACATACCGATAAATGTTACCGAGTTGAATCTTCATTGTTGCAGTACTTGACGTGGTCAGACTTGGCACTTCTTCTTCTCCCAAAGTATACATCTAAGCAAAAAAGCAACTTGACTGCAATGCTATTCGAAATCACATTTCTAGTGTCATAAACAGAAAGTCGGTAAGTTCTTACCATTACCGGCAACATAACATCAAATTTAAAAGATCCAAGTCTGTGATTTAAGTTGTTAATCATCGGATAAGGCTTCGGGTTTCTGAAAGTGAACAATCTTGTTGAAAGCAATTACTTAACACAAACTTACGTTGGTTGTAAGAGCAATTAAATGTTACCAAAGTTCGTAGATTTATTGGATTTATTGCGTACTTTGGTCTAATAACAATTAAGAAATATTATCAATATACCTAATATCTTTGAACATCGTTTTTAATGTATATACCTTATTGATCTAAGTTCCTATGTTTTATCTGTGAGTAACTTAAAAACACGATTATAACAGAGTGACAACCACGAGATGGCAAAAGGAATAGAGGAAGACAGGCAAAACGCTGGATAGACGACATAAGAAAAATTGGAGGCGTTACCTGGTCTAGAAAAGCTAGAGATAGAAATGAGTGGAAACAGCTGGAAGAGGCCTATGTGTCACAGGACACGCTGATCACTAAACCGGAAAAACCGATGTGTTAGATTTAAGATTTTTTGTAACTACTAGATTATATATTTTGTGTTTAGTTATCCAGCAATAAAGGCTAAATAATAATTGTAACTAAAAATATTTTTCTTATAAATTACTAAAAAATCTAAATACCTACTTACTAAAAATGAATTACTCATTTATAGTGTAGTTTTAAACTTTCGCATTTAGATAAAGAGTGTAGTCGGCTTGAATATGTCAGTACGTCGATTACATTGCAACCAAACTCCACTGCAATGCACGTTTGCCAAGTCCTTAACAGTAAACAAGTGCGTCGATTAATATTTTCCACCCATTAGTTCTAAACACTAAATCTACCTTTTTTAGTATTCTCTCATGAAGCATGACGTATCAGAATAACTTACTTTGTCTGTAAGGAGTTTATGATGAAACACGTGCCCATGTCAGTCTCAATTGGTTGAAAGTATTCGCAGCAAGGAAACTGATTGTTGTTATAGGAGCAGTTAGCCATGATTTGTTCGCATCCACTGCGGATCATTTTGGCGTAGCGGCTGTAGCCTGAACGAGGACACTTGGGGTCGGGATCGGTTTTACTGTAGCAGAACTTTACGAGGTTGTAGCTAACGCCGCGGAAGAATGCTATGTCACGGAGCACGTCCTCTAGATCAGGTGAGTGAATAGGCGTCCAGATTCTAGAATATGTATTTTTATTGAAATTAAACTATTTTACGGATTTTATCGCGTTTATTTACTATTTTATTATTTTCCCGACGTTTCGGCTGCTTTACAGCAACCATGGTCACGGGGGGACTGAGGTGTTAGACGTCCTGATGTCATAGTTAATAACTGGGTACCTTCATATTTAGTTGTTGTTTGCGGTCCGATCCACGCAGAAAGTGCTTACGGTGTCCTGAGGTCTTGCAATGGTACACTTAGCAGCCGAAACGTCGGGAAAATAAAATAGTAAATAAACGCGATAAAATCCGTAAAATAGTTTAATTTCAATGTATAGTATTCGCGTAAATATAAGAAAACAATAGATGTATTTTTATTTATTGGATTGTTAAATTATTTGCTCAATGTGATACATACATTGCGCCAAAATTAAAATGTATGTATTAGATTCTTTATTTAATGTTTTATAGTTTCGCTAAGCGAAGTGCATCACTATTGAGTTTGAGTTTGGCGAAAACTAATCGCAAACGTCTATTTGTTTGGTAAAATGTACAGCGCTATGAGGGGCGCAGCAGATATGAGAATGCCGACAATCTGGCAAATTAACAATTTGCCAATAACTAAATATTACATGTAGTAATAATTTGATAGCGATCGAATGATTAAGACATATTTGTAACTACAGTGACCTGAATGTGTCAAAATACGTTCCAAAAAATTGGACCGAAATTGTCCTCATTGATTATACGTCTTGACATAGGCAATCTGACGTATGTAGACGTCAAAGTCACAGCTAAAATTGGACCTGTGAAACTGTCAAATGTGTAAAAATATTCCTTGTTTGATATAATAACTCGTTTGATATAATTAGGTTAGTATTTAATAGAATACTCACGTGTCAGCCACGTTGTATAATTTATCATTATTGGGACTCTCGCAGATGGCAACAGTAGGCATTTTGGTGTCCCAGTCTGTGTACGTGGTCTCAACGCCAAAGCTGATAGGGTTAAGGATGAAGGCATCCCAGGCCGCGATGATTAATAACGCTGACCCATACCAAGAAAGGATAACAAGAGCTAGCCATAGTAATCTACGAGAAAGAGTGCATATTAATAATGATAATGACATAACTCTCTATATATATTTATACATACCTACATATATCTGCAGACAACACATACTCACTTTAAAATACTAATCTTTTCAAGTGAGGTCTGAATAGTTTTCTTTTTAAGGATTAAAATCTTAATACCAATGATATTAAAAACCCTGCCTAACCATTCGGGGAATACATTCGTGATGATGAATTTATATATTATAGATACATAAATGTGCCCAAAAGATGTCCAAAAGTATTAGACTTCTTCTTCTTTTTTACGAATTGAGTGAAATTATAATATTTTAAAAGTATTAGACTTAAATAGGTGAATTAATGCTACGGCTTACGTCAACGTCAAAGTCGACACAAAATTGGTCGTGTAAAATTATCAAACGTAAAAAAAATGCCCTCTTTGATATAAAAAGCCGTGGAATAATACATTCATAGTTGTTTATTTTCATCTCTGGTCGCCCGAGCAAATTGTTAACAAGGATTTAAGAACTCTACAACAAATTCCTACTAACAAGATGTTTGTTTTTCGATGAAACAACTTTAAACGCATGACGTACCATCGCGACGCAAATTTATGTACAGTAGCTTAGGAGCTATTATATATAAATTTGCATAGCTTAGAAGCTTTGGTAGCTTAAAGACCCAAAAATTCACTCGCTAAGCTTTAAGACTAATTACTCGCGCATAAATGGCATAATTTCATACGAAAATGTTCCAAGCGCGATAGAGATTGACAAAAAACAACTGTATTTTATATTGAGAGACAAGTCCGTGAAAGCCGTTTTATTTATGTCATCACGTATTTGTAGATTGTAGATAGATAGATAGATAACTCTCAAAGAAATACAAACTATAAAGTGTGTCCTTTCCTATTGTTAAGCGAGCATAAAACACGTGTACAACTCATGGTATAGCTACTGAATACATGATTCAACCGGATTAAGGTTTATTTTCGCATAAAGCTCAGTATTTGGACAGCGCTGTGTTTTAATATGGATATCATACCTTTCCGACCAGTGCTTGTTGTCATCTGCAATGAAATGGATACCAGCAAATGAACAATTAGAGCAATAATCTTTTATTAGTGTTCTACAAACTGTTTTTTTATGAGGCATTTTACATTGCTCTGTAAAAAATATTGCAGTCGTATTGCACCTACTCGTGCTCGAGTTACAAAGGATATTGCATTGGTGAAACAAAATAATTTCAATTAAGTTAATTAGTATAAAAAGTTAACACTAATCGTTCATTTTGTGCAACTGTTGTGAATAAATAATATGATAATTATATAGTTTTGTAACGTCCAAGGTCGCTCGCCGATTTGAAATAATACAACCTTGTGTGTAACGTTTGGTTTATTACGAACAATAGGTCACAGTTTACACAAGACAATGATTTACAATTTACATATAAAATCCATATTTGAGTCATGCATACAACACTTGGTCAGTTAGAACTAGATTCTACTTTCATCCAAAAATACTGGTATGACTATGCACATGTATTCCACTTATCATTTAACTTATCTACAATTAAGTAGCATATTTACAAATTATATACAAAGTTTTGGTTACTAAGTAACTAATGACCTATACAAAAAATAAAGTGTCTTTAGTGCATATTATTTTCTTATATTTACGCGAATACTATACATTGAAATAAAACTAATTTACGAATAATAAAGTAAATAAACGCGATAGAATCCGTGAAATAGTTTTATTTCAATGTCTTTAGTGGAATTTATCATAACGAGCGACACTTTTGGGCGATATTGACTACAGACTACATATTTGGAATCAGCGATTTTTTCTGCGTCGAATAAGTATGCTCTCCTGTAAAGTTAAATTTCGCTGACGACAAATAACCTTTCATCCATCGTTAGATAAATTACTACAGACACTGGTATACTATATATAAAGATGATGTTTTCATAAATATTGTAAGATGTCTTGAGGGGGCAAGTAAGGTGGTTCAAAGAAGATTTGGTCGAACGATGCATGAGACGATATGGGACTTTTATTATTGTTATGGTTTGTCTTTGGTGCAGGCGGGTAACTTAGTCGCGGTATTAACCCTGCGTGAGTCAAGATGTTGTATATTTCCCGTCGAGACACATCGTTTGATTCACGTTCAAACACCTTGAACAAATATAAAACTATCAAGTTAAATCATCAACGTAGTAAACGGTTGGTAAACGATTATGGAATACAACATTGCGAATATTATGTTGACATACTTTGGGCTTCCAAAATGTTTAAAGTCAAAACGAAACTTTCCAATTCCACTATTTGACATTAAGCCAGCGTCGGATTGCAGGACTTAACCAACCGCTCCACTGACATTGCTCCACCGTTACCATTAAACTTGTAATCTACAGGCAGCCGGTTTCCTCTTGTGAATAGGGAACTAAAGTATAAGAATATTATTTGACGACGACTTGGGCTAGCGGTTTAAGCGTAGATCGCTCGGCTCAATAGACCTGAGGTGGTTACGGGTTCGATTCCGGCTAGTGGCAAATTTCGGAAATGACCTTTATGGAATTTGCTCTGCTCTAAGTGTAAGTAGGATCACCCTAAGTCCATTGTATGGTACCCATTGTACAAGTTTTGTGTAGTTTGGGACCATGGGCCCGATTTTCGTTTGATAGAATCAATCTCTATTCGAGATATTGTCGAAACAAAACGTCAAAGTGGTCGTATATTTTAGTTTTTTTCGACATATCTCGAATAGAGATGATGTCTATCAAGCGAAAATCGGGCCCATGGGTGTTATCTGGCTTATTTATTTCTCTAATAAATTCTTACCAATTTCTCTCCCTTATGTAGAAGGCTTGTTAAGGATAAGATTTCTCTCAGGTGTGGATTGTGTAGCGCCGGCTTCCTGAGCACTGGGGGCAGTTGCTCCTCCTCCAGACGAACCGCCACCACGTCGGGATGTGGTGGCGGCAGGCATCGCACTGTGCACGCGCATATAACGAGTAACAACACCACCGACTTCATGGTTACAGGAATCTGATGTTGAAAGAGAACAATGGTTCTTAAGTCTATCAGGTACCTAACTCTGTTCAGGTACCTGAGGAAGACTTACATAGAACTTGATAAATATAAGTTATTTTCAAAACAGTAACTCGTTGTGGTTTGGGAAACATTTCTATTAAAAATAAAGATTTATCTACCTTCATTGAGGCAATGCACGGGAAGTAGTTTAGACGTTGCCCCGTAGGTATACATAAAGTTATTATTATCGACTGACTTAAATACATACGTTCAGTTGTTTTTGTGTGAAAGAGTAAAAATCATCCATCCATCCATCCGTCCTCACAAACTTTCACATTTTTAATATTAGTAGGATTTACTGCTTAGCGTTATATATTCTGGGTATAATATTTCGTAACGACATTGTATCCACGTGTTTATAGAGTTCACACCGATGCATATACGCAAGCTCTCGGACAATGACACCAAGGTCGGGGTTCCCAAACATTTACTTTCAAATTCAACAGTGGACGTTAGTCAATATTCGAGATGTTTCCATAAATATAATAGTCGTTAGCGGACGCAGTTTAATTGGTAGCACGCAGTTTAATATTTCTGAATTAGTGGGTACAATTGGCAAGGTCATTCTGCAGATGGGATATTTATTTGTCATGTTACTACTCATGTTCTTAATGAAAATGTATTATAAGAGTCACCCCTGATACTTCTGTAGCATGTACCTACTCTTAGGGTTTATAACGATATATTATAACGATATGTTTCAGCGAATAAATAAACCTTATGTATACGAGATGATACTTATTGGTCTAGTATTAAAATACGTTCCTATTTGAAGAGATAGTCACGGGATTATTTCGATCCGCGGTTCATTGCGTGATAGCGGTATTCAGACCTATCCTTAAAATGAAAAGTCACCACTCGGCGCATTCATCATCTATTTGTGTGAACGAAAAACTAGAACGGACGCACTTATTTGTTGTCATTATTCTTTGTTATGAAATCGTGCACGCGATCGTGGACAGTTTGGCTTATTTTCAAATTATAAAATAGAGGTAGGTACATAGTGATAGATGGCAGTAAGACTTGCGATTTAGATTGTAGATAAGGCCCAACGTGGATATAACTTGGTTGACGCATTGATTTGGGACCTAATAATATTCATGTGACAAATCTCGAATGTAGATTAGTAATTTAAGAAAAGAAAGCCTAAACGGAAGGATATAACTTAACTTCCCTTTGCTTACCTCGCAAACGAGAATCCGTATATAAAAGTCACACAGTTTACCACAACACAATACAATACAGACAATACACCCAAGCAAATACAAGTCAACAAATCTGGTGTCTTTGAGAGAGGTTGGACAACATTTGATCGGGAGACGCCACAAGGAGAACGGACGGACCGGCATCAGGCCCACTACCTGCTAAGTATTGCGTTAACATATACGGTCAGTAACGTAACTCGTTGAGTAAATCGTGATCATCATAGGCATATTATTTTTTATGGTAACTAACTTACTTATACCGTTCAAGGTCGGCCTAAGATCTTCAATAACCGACAGGTCAAGGGCCTACCAAATTACATTACCTATGCACTTTATTCCAAAAGGGGCTTGCTTAAAATTTTGCAATTGACTTCAATATCTTCTAGGATGTTTTTATTTGGTATAGCTCATATACAACTTTCATTGCTGATTTTATTGAAAAAAAAATTCCCATAATTCGATCCATATTACGTAGGTACGTGTAAGTATAAATAACTAAATAAGGCTACATTCATACCGCAAAGCCGATAGCTGGTGTCAACGGTCCGATTCAAAAAATCTGCCATTTCACATCTGTTGTAGTTATTATTGTATGAATATAGCCTTAGCTGTCTTGAAAGGAAATGCGTCTCGTCGGTGCGGGAAATGTTCTGACCTTTGCGGATTACGTGTAATGGTATATGATTATCTGGAGCCCTAAGTGGAGTATTTGGGTTATCGCTGTCTAGCGTGAATTAGGTACACAGATTACCGTTATTACATCCAATGTTATGAAGTGCTTTAAAATTATGATGATAGTGACAAGAGTAATGGTAACAGGGCTTAAATAGTATTTTATTTTTGTTCAATTATTTTATAAATTAATATTTTTTTGGTAAACAGTAGTCACAAATGTACCTGCTATAATGGTTTACATGAATAAAACCATTCAAATTCTAGTTCTGACTCTGATTTAAGATGTCTCGTTTACTCTTCCAAATAAGCTAATATACTTGTTCTAAGGTTCAACCTCGAAACTTGGCCCGTCCATAACTAGGCTACTGTCTCCATAAAAGTTAATATTTGTCATACTATTCCATAGAGTATCTAGAGTACCCATAACGACTCCACTCTTCGTATAGCTCTGCGGCGATTTTTCCGCAACGTTGTTATCTCATCTTCATGTAGTATACGGCAACTATATGGGAAAAAAACAATGTTGGAGTCAGATAAACCAGAAATTACCGCAGCGCGGGCTCTAAATGCCATCTCCGTTATAATATCTCCATGTACTATTCCATTGTTAATATTTACAAAGAGAAGGAAAAAAATATATATATAAAAATGGAGTCATCCGCCATCTTTATCACTGTCATTATCCATTTTTATTTATAATGTGTATTTATTGAATGTGTCCTTGCTATTAATTACTTGACATTGGCGAAATACTCGCGCTAGTCGCAGGTGATGCCATTCCTCATCTTATTCCATTAAATATCATCATTTCGCTCATTTCGTTAAAAATAAAAAATATATAAAAATAGAAAATTATATACCCCACAGTCCCCCATCATTGTCGGGCGGTAGGGTGCCCAAAACGCTGGCAGCATTGCCACGTTGAATGGCAATGCTGATATGCTTAGTAGTACTATTATACTATAAATAGTAGTATTCCTATATTTATATCTGTCACCGTTAGTTTTGAAAGACTTACATAAGATGCAACTAGACGACTATGTCACGCTTTATCTGTACTAAGCCTAGGAGTAGCTATTTCCCAAACATCAAATCTCAGATATAAATTATACATTTGCATAATTTTAGCAGTCATGTGATGTTGAGAATTTACATTTGCTTCTTAACTGTGTTCCACTTACACAAGAATGGAAATGGATTGTCTGGGCATTCCATCATTAAATCTACCTGTCTCCTAGCTCATTTATGTATACAGTATAATATTATTTTGTTTTTTTGTTGTTTTTAATCTGTTCGGAATTCGGGATCATATATTCTTCAAAATTATATATTTATACAAATAAATAAAGTTGAAGTGTTTGTTTGTAATGTCAAAATAGCAGGTTTTTGGTAAATGTATGTGAAAGTTTATACTTTGATTATAAGAAAACCACATTTTAAAATTGTTTGGATGTATCTATAGCTATTTGTTTCGTTTACCTAATCTCTGAATCAGCTTGACATATTTTGATGGGACTATCACTGGCAGATAAGAAGTAATGTAGACTACTGTTTTTCCTAAACGCCACGCGGACGAAGTCGCAGGTCAACATCTAGTAAATTATATATTTTAACAAGGCAACACTTACATACTTACCTACTAAATCATGATAACATGAATAATTTCCATATTTTTACATAATAGTTGCTAGATAACGTATTAACGACATGCAACGGCGTTATTTGTAAACATATTAGTGCTACTAATGTTAATTGTTATAGTCTATGAATAATTTAGTTAAAATTGAATATCTACCTCGTCAATGGTACGTACTAAAGTATAAATCGATATCTGTGTTGATATGTGTCTGTGTATCTCGAAATGAATGTAATTAATTTAACAGTTTATCGTAAAATGGTCGGTTTTGGACGTTGCTCTGCTGTGTATTACACTATGAAAATTTGGTGGTACCTACTCACTTTTGTTATAAAGTATAGCAGCCAAGGTATGTGATAGCCAGTATAGGTGTGATAGCCATGGAAAAAATGCCAATACCAAAATGAACTCTTGGTATAGTTACATAAAGTGACATTTCGTTGAATAAATAACTTTTCTATGAGTTAATACAGTTAATTTTGATATTGGAAAAAATTACGCACACTCCTTAACGTCGTCCCTATGAGTCCAGGGCTTATTATGTACGACGCTGCTTTGATTTGTTGTAAATAAACTCTGAATTATATAATAAGAATGCTAGTGAGACGATAGTCATGTTAGCTCCGCTAATCTACATGCATGTGTTAGCAGTGCAGTGGGCTCACATCAATAGTTTAATGCATAGGGTGGAGATTGAACCCGGGCTCTTCATTTCCAGTGTCACTAGGCTATAGACGCACAGTACACGCCTACGTTTTGTTTTGTTTTCGTTGTACACAAATATTAAACCGGTTTTCACGGAGGTATGCGTTATTTCGATAAATAACGGTGTTATTGTCTCACGCAGATTGGTTTGCGCAAAGGCAGGTGACCGGCAGACGAATGCGACGGCTGGATGGGCGCAGGCAACCGGCTCCATCAGTCGCGATGGGGAAAGGACGCCAATGGTGACCTTTTGACCATATCTCGTGAATGCAACAGTCTTCTAAGGTGATGCATAAACGTATATCTTGCAATGCAGTTATTTGCATAATTAGGACTTAAAATCTTCACAATTTGTTGTTACTCAAGCTTTGGGTCACGAGTAATCGTTGGTATCGATTCTGTTGCCACCAAACTACACTAGACAACGCTTATCAATAACTTTGTCAATACCGAATAGGAACTTTGTGTCAAGATCGATAAAGATTGAATTTCTGTGATGGAAGTTTATACCCTGACGTGGCAAAATTCATCCGCGCGGTCAATGTCATTTCATTGAAGAATTAACTTTTGCTATGAGTCAATATAGTTCGTTTTGGTATGCACAATAAACTGTACGCGTGCGTCTTGACTACCAAATGCAGGGGGTTCACGTCCTTCTTACAGCCATAACGTATGAGTAAGATGGCAATATGTTTTATGTTGTCAAATATAGTTTAAGTGTAGTTTGTATAAATTAGTTTAAGAAGACCAGTACCCAGTAGCCATTATCCGGGATAACGTGTCCATATAGAAAGTGATGTTTTTATTATGAGTGGTTCATGTAGGCCACGTAACTTGTTTGTACTAAGAATTTTCCGTAATTTCATGTTTTGTAATGGTCAACTAATTAAGTTGCCACATGACTATGGTCATGTGGTTCGAGGGTCGGCCGCTCGGCTTACTACAATGGCTATGCGGGCTCGATTTCCGCCAACGGCCAGTTTCGGAAATTAAATTTGCCCTGATCTGTAGTTTGTACAGTACCATAGTTCAAGCCCTGCTTAGTATGGGACCATTCGATGAGTAGGTATTATCTGGCGATATTTATATTTATTTATGCATCCAAAATTGTATTTAATTTACAAACTCACAAAGTGAAGTTTTGGTACAACATATTTTCCTTTCTATTATCAATATTGCAATTTCACAGATGACACTTGCGATTGCTTCTTGTGTAAAAAAAAACATAAAATATAAATACACAACAGAATTCAAAACATTCCATACATAAGTGAATGTGGGCGGTTTCGGAGATGATCAAATTGTTTGGCAATAAGTTTTGCAACGAGTTGCTACCTCCGGTCGTGTGCTCTCTGGCTCGCACACCCACCTACATTCTCATCTCAATGATCACCAGACTGAATTTGGCCAATTTTTTTCCTAATATACGCTATTAAATATCTAGCACGGTCGTTTTAAGCAATATGCCAATAAATCAGAATTAAATATTCACATCTACTTTCCATTTTAAGCGAGACAACTCGTTCATCATTCTACCTATAAATCATTTATTATCTTCATAAAATCAATGAACTATAGCAATACAGGAGGGACGATCAATCGTCGCAATTAACCTCACATTAGTGTTGATCTTATCGCTCAAACAGAACATTTAACAAGTGTTGTTTACTTTTCTACATAAAACCAGCTTTAAAAAGCAATTTGCGCTCACTGCATCGATACAAACGACCAGTTAAGTTTTGTCCTAAAATAATGGACGTAATTTCAAATAATTCATATGAATTTCAACGTAGGCGTCGTCTGCGCAGGAAAGCTCCGGACCCGAATAAATTGGATATTCTAAAAGCAAGCCTTAAGACAGTTAGTACCGAGTACTGTCAGGAATCTTCCATTTGCGGTCTTAAGCACTTAGTTGACGATAACACACCATTTTTTGAAAGGTATGTGAGTATACACCTTACTTATCTAAGTAGGTATGTAGGTATATGTAACGAGTACGTATTGCAGGTATACTTGTATTGAACTTGTTCACTTAGCGGTCGGCTTAGGTATGTTTGTCGCAATTCCTGCTATCACGAGAGTAAGGCGTACGTTACATCACTTAGGACTACTTATGTAACGATTACGCAAAGGTTTTACGTCCCGTAAGTAGTTCGTAAACAAGCGAACTTTATAAGGTATACATAATGCGTTGATTGGGGATATTTAACCTTGTCTTTCTATAGAGCAGGTATTTAAATTTTCGTCACAAACGTAGTAACGATTTGATCTCTTTCACAAAAGTTTATGAGAGAGTTTATTTCTCAAAGTTCCATTACTAGCTAATTACTGCTCTAATCTTTCACTACTTACATAAGTCAAGACCAATTAAAAAGAACCTTAACCTCTATTCAAATTGCGCATAACATGTACTCAACAGACGATGCTATAGCGCTTACCGTTTCTTTTAACAGAATCATTTGGATAACAATACTGAGCATCGGTTTGGTTTGCTCTATATCTCTGGTGTGGATTACCTTCGACAATTACTACAGGTCCCCGCTAGTGACCACGCAAATGCCAGATGGAGTGTCCGTAAGCAAGATCATATTCCCAGCGGTTGGGATTTGTACTAACAACAGAATCAGTAAACGTGCCGTCACTGAACTCGCTAAGGAATTGTAAGATTATACTTTTTTACGAAATGAATGAAATGATTAAATTTAATGGAATAAGATGAGGAATGGGTCCACCTGCGAGTAGTGGCTGCGAGTAGTCGGTGTCTTTGATTCAATAGATGTTTCGAAAATTCATTCTATTTGAGGGTCAATTTGAGTTATATTTACACGATTATTTGTAACAACTGCTTTATCATTTTCTTCAGTAATATAATCAAATCAAATCAAATCAAATCAAATCAAATCAAATTTATTTGTTCAAACATGAGTGTACATACAAACAAGTGAGTGCATGCAAGATGTTAAGTATAAATAGATGTTTTCTTCATGTTTGCCACTTAAATGGCGTACAAATATTAGGTTTTTTTTTTAAATAGCTAATTAAAAATATTAAATATATTAAAAAGAACAAAAAAAATTATAGATTAAACAAAGTTATTACAATTATAAAATCTCGAAATAGCTCACATTGAAATATAATATAATAATTTATTGAAAAATAAAAATAATAGTAAAAGATTAAAGACATTCACAAAAAATAAAGGAGAATAAAAATTTGAGCATAAATGTCTAATTCTAAATGTCATAAAAATAAATTAGGAATGTCATTCAGTATGATGTCAATAAAACTAATAAATGTACAGTAGTCATCACAAATGGTGTCAATAGTATATTGTATTATACATTATCAATTTTTTTCATTCATAAAGTCAATCACATTATAATAACATTTTTCTATTAATATTTGCTTCAACTTTGATTTAAATAAACTTGTATTTAGTTCCTTTATGTCTTTCGGAACTTTATTGTAAATCATTGGAGCTCTACATACAATGCTTTTGTGTAGTAATGCTGTTTTGGCAGGGTGGACACAAAGTCTTTCTTTATCACGTTGGCTGCGAGTAGCATTAGCAGATAGTCGTGAGAATAAATGGGGGTTGTTCCTTACAAATAAAGCCACTTCAAGTATGTATAGTGAAGGAAGTGTAAGAATTTTGTGCTTAACAAACAAAGGCTTACAACTGTCAGTCGATTGTATTCCAAATATAGCGCGAATGCTACGTTTTTGCATTTTGAATGCGAATTCTTTATTAGTTGAATTACCCCAAAAAATAATCCCATATCGCAGTACAGACTCTACTAGTCCATAGTAAGCTGTGAGTGCCGCATCAGTGTTGACTGTCGGGGAAAGTTTATATAAGGCATATGACAAACTGCCCATTTTTTTACATAAATGATCAATGTGGTCTTTCCAATTTAGTTTTCTGTCTATATTTAAGCCGAGAAATATATAAGAAATAAATAATCTTTATATATTTATCATTTGAAAGAAATTGCACCGTGCATCAAATAAAACAAATTAATTAATGAATTATACCTTACCTACCTTTTCCACAGACTGAAGGAGGAACGTAACAAACATTATAGTGAGAAGGAAATGCTGAAACTGCTTTTTGGACTTGGGCGGCTGTATAGTATGAGCTCAGCACACTCCAACTCGGCAGAGCCGTTGAAACTGCACAATGCTTTGGGCGACTACGATGTCCACGAACTAATGCGAAATGTATGTTTTCACATCATGCTCGAGCACTTTAAATTATTTAAAACGCAACAGGATAAAATATAACTGTTATAACCTTAATCTTAACGAATACGAGCTATGGGAAATGGTATACCGTCATCAATGATATAAGAAAGTATAGATACCTAAACGTTTTACAAAGACGTCCAGAAAAATAGACCGAAATCTGTTTTTTTTTATTATTATTATTTTTAACGAAATGAGCGAAATGATGATATTTAATGGAATAAGATGAGGAATGGCATCACCTGCGACTAGCGCGGGTATTTCGCCAATGTCAAGTAATTAATAGCAAGGACAAATTCAATAAATACACGTAATAAATAAAAATGAATGATGACAGTGATAAAGATGGCGGATGAATCCTGTTTCTTTGATACCACAGCCCCTTAGCGTTATACGTCTTGATATAAACAAACTGACGTGGGTTGACGTCAAAATCACACACAAAAGTGGACACGTGGAAGTGTCAAATGTTGGGAAAAGCTCCGTCTTTGATATAATAACTCGCTACAATTATTTCTCGCTACTACACACACTGGCGTAAAACGTTTTTCTGCAAGAAATAACGCTGGTGGATAGCCTGGTCTTGATATAAGTTTAGTAGTGATTATGTTACATTTGTCTGCAGCTAACACCTCGCTGTGAAGATCTCCTGATAAGATGCGCATGGAACACGGAGCCCAGAGATTGTCTAGACTTATTTGATTTTCGTCTCACTATGAACGGATACTGCTGCACCTTCAACTATCTGCGTTTGTCGGATAAGTTTTTTGAAGAGTAATTATATATGATATTTTCCATCTATTAATTACATTCAACTCTCATATAACTATAACTACTTTAGACTATACAGGGTGTATCAGTAGTCCGAAATAATAATTTAGGTACATATACGGTAGCTAATATGTAGATACATAGTCATGGTAGATTATACCTAACTGGCATGGTTTTTGAGTTATAGACCTTTAAAGATCTGTCACAGATATCGTGTTGTGGCTTTAGAGCACATCCAGAAACCTGTTCAATGTGCAAAATTTATCAATGAGAGCTGACTACTAATATTCACAGAAAAGAACTTGAAAATCTCGCAGAGGACTTGAGATGTTTAACAATTTTAAAAATGGAGGGAAAAAAATATGATCGAATTTCAATGATTTTTTTATACCGTTCGGTTGCATATCCAATACTGATGCAAACGTCAAAATATTATTTCGGACCTCTGATACACCCTGTATATTGAAATTTTGTATTATTATTATTCATTTATATATCTTATATTATATTTTCATAAAAAAAAAAAAAAACTTATTTACGACTAAACTTATTCGAATAGCTCTACCACGACTAAACTACGAGTAGGTAAGTTTGCCAATAGGTATAGTATCTATACTTATAGTATTTATTTGGAAAATTATACAACCGGGTACCTAAGTAAAGATTAACAATAGGTACATTAGAACACCAGAGTATGGTGTACAGACATGGTGTATTATTTCCAGTAAAACGAGTGACACGAGAAGCATCGATATGTATAGGTACGGAAACAAATCATTCTTTGATTTCGACCAAGGACTCAAAGTTTTATTGAGACTCAATGAGAGTGATGACTTCTACTACAATATCCCTTTACAAGGGGCACAGGTTTGTAACACCTTCTTATAATCAGCAATATAGTTAGTTATCTAAGTACTTACCAATTTAAAAACACCAATCAACTTACAGATGCAGTTCTCGGATGCATACGATTTTCCCGACGCACCCAGTGGAAGCTTCGCTATGCAAATTATCAGTCCCCAAGTACAGGTAAGTTTCGTTAGGATTCTTAAATATAAGTAGTTAAAAAGTAGGCAAAAAGCTGGAAGCTTAGCACCAGAAATGTTATTTTAATAGCCTAAATACCTTTCCGTTAGCGATAATCGTCAAATATTGAACTAAATAGGGACTCCGTGGTGGCGCGACCGTTTAATCTCATAGATAATCATACGTTACATCTTATAATTTGACGACTGAAACCATCATTTAAGTATAATAAAGTCTGTCTGTTCTTCTACGGTTGTAATACCCAATCTTAGTGTTGCACTTATTCCGTGCTTCCCTTTTAAGCCTATTTTCTTGCTTAAATTTAATATCACTTTACCTCCTTTAATATTCTCTACCTCTGAAAACAAACTGTATTTATTCATGGAAAAAGCTCATTCTTCAACGAAATGTCTTTGATAGCGAAAGCGAATTTTGCAGGTCGCAGGGCTTTCATCACAGACATTCAATCTGTATGCATATGGAAATAGAGTTCGTTTTGGCATTGGCAAAAATTGTACAGCGCGCTTCTTGCTGCCCCAGTGTTCTCGGGTCTTTAAACACACAACATTAAACTTGTCGTTGATGCTCAACGAGCTGTTAGAATCAGTTTCCGTTGCAACGGAGGCAACGTACTCACGTGAGTAAGCAATGGTCTAATCACTTTCAAGATTCATCCGCCATCTTTATCGCTGTCATCATCAATTTTTATATATAATGTGTATTTATTGAGGGCAAAGCCCTTGCTATTAATTACTTGACACTGGCTGAAATACCCACTAAACGCAGATGGAACCAGTCCTCATCTTATTCCATTAAATATCACCATTTCATTCATTTCGTAAAAAAAGAAGAAGAACCACTTTCAAAATTCGTTCACCCGTTCCTTATAATATTGACTAAACATAATACCTAAATATTAATACACTTGCAACTGGCAATTACTGATTTACACTTTTGTCATTATTTTACGAAACGAATGTAATAACAAAGGGTAAAGATGAGCAATGGCTGCATCTGCTTTAGTGGAACTATTTGTACCAGATTGTCAGTTTAGTTAAGGGTGAATAGATTTAACAATTTAGCATATCGAGGGGTGAAAGCCTATTTGACTATAGCGACAGTTTTGGCCGATATTGGCATATACATAGTATTTGGAATCAGCATAGCAGTGGTAGCCGAGTGGTCGAACGCACGCCTTGCACTCAAAGTGTGCAGGTTCAAACCCCAGCTCGCACCTCTGGGATTTATGTGTGAATTTCATTTTCATCCGCGATTATCACTTGCTATGAAACGGTGAAGGAAAACATTGTGAGGAAACCTGCACGTCTGAGGGAACTTGACTAGTTCTCGATAGATGTGTGAAGTCTGCCAACCCGCACCGGGCCAGCGTGGTGGACTATGGCCTGAATCCCCCTCGCATTGAAGGGAGGTCCGTGCTCAGCAGTGGGACGTTAAAAGGGCTGTAGTAGTAGGAAGAAGCTATCAAGTAACAGTTTCTAGGAAACGTATAAAGTTATGCCGGAGTTAAGAATCATCGTCAGGTTTGTTTGTAGATGACAGTGATGGTAACAGGAAGCTTCACAGAAGCCTCTCGAGACATTCAACACGTCCCAATAGCGCTAAGGAAATGCAGGTTCTACGACGAGTCGTCGTACCTCCCATTCTACACGTACAGTGACTGTATGCTGAAGTGTCGGATGCTGTTCCTACTCGATAATTGCAATTGCACACCCTTCAACATGCCGAAGATGATTAGCGTTAGAACATGCGATATGAAGGATGTGCCTTGTTTGAGTATGTATTATGGTAAGGTTGTCAATATATACTGCTTTCGATGATTTTCAAATTTCACCTCAGCTCTCCATAATAAATAATTTTATTTTATTTTATCATAGAGTATACGCAGGGCGGAGGCGGCTTCCTGTATACAGGAAGCCGACTCCGCTCTGCGGCAATTTTATTTCGTTTTTTACTTATTTTTATTTCGTATTTTTACATCCGCCATTGTAGTTGCCGGATCAAGTGAGTAGATAACAGTAACCTAATGTGTCAAACAATATATACAAACTGGGTATTTATTAAATTCCATATGTTTTATAGCGTTTTAATACAATTTTTACTGTAAAACTTTAATTAATACGCAGCTTGTGTACATTCTTTGTCTTACTTGATCCGACAACTACAATTGCGGATGTCGGATAAACGTAATAAAATTTGCTGCAGGGCGGAGTCGTTATGGCTTCTCCATTTACTCTATGCATTGTATACACAATAAAAAAAAAACTTGATTATTTTCATGAATATTCCTTTGTAGGTACAGAAATTATCCCGTTCAGTTATAGTAGTGCGCTGTCTCTATAGCTCCTAATCTAAAGGAAGTAGAGTCCAAATAAATACATCATCACACCTGTGTTCCCCGAAGGGGTAGGCAGAGGTGCACTGCAGTGCGCCCCCACTTCGCCGATGTATTTTGGTCTATTGCCATTATATCTGGCACATTCTCCCTCAATACGAGGAATATTTTTGATTTTTGGCCCAGTGCTGGTTGGTGAACTTCACACGCCTGTCTATAGACGTGCAGGTTTCCCCACGATGTTTTCCTTCACCTAAATTAATGTTTTTTTTTTTAAACAAGCTTTTATTTAATTGCCCTTAGTTTTCGTGTTCTACTTAGCAAGCCCTTTCATTTGATACCCATCCTGTGGTAGTAGAATGACGTCACATAGCTAGGCATGCATTGTCATCCATAATAAGCGTGTATACCAAATTACAGCTCAATCGGTTAAAGATAACTGATTCAGTTGCAAGATTCCACTCGGACATAGGTCCATTGCAAGTTAATATGAAGCTTGTAATTTTTTGTTGTTATTTTAACATTACAAACATACACCTGTATTTTATTTATTTTTATAGATGTAGGATAGGCATTTGCCCAGCAGTGCGACATACAAAAAGGCTACAAAAAAATTGATGATATTCATAAAATCCGATTTGTTATATAAATGTAATTATCATTTGTAGCTCAATCGATAGCCGTGCGTCCCCACGTGGAGCAGGTGCCGGAAGAGCTAGAGTTGCACACTGTGAACGGCGGTATCGATTGTCCGATGTGCAACCCTACCTGTTCCAAGACTGTCTACAGTTACGACTTCAACAATGTAATCATATATCCGGAGTACCTCAACACTGTTCCAGATAGCGACAGGGACTATTGGTTGTAAGTATACTAAGCTTTAAATGCTTGTCCAGGGCAGGCCAACATTATTCACAACATAGTCATTAGTAATGGCGACCTATAAATTAGGAATTGCAACTTATTTTCAGAGAGAATCTAGTTTAGGTATTTACCATAAGAAAATCTTTTTTGTACCAATTCGGCAGAACGATTAGGTCATAGAACAGAGTCTTGGTTATTTATAAAAGCACATTTATTTGTATTCAATTCATAAGAATATATTTTCAATAAAAATATTGACCCAAGTATTTAAATAATCCTAATCAGACAATTATTTGTTTATATCTATAGAAAACTTTTATTTTCATCGACGTATTTCGAAAGTTCTAAATGCGCAACTATTAATGGGTCCTTCGTTGCGGAAGGCAGTCTTCTCAATTTTAGATTTCGGGCTACCAACCTTCTGCAGCCATATTTTCATGTCTTCGATAGCTCCCAGAGGTCCTTGGAGTTGACCTATTACTGTTCCTTGAGCCGTATTCATCACCCATCCTTTAAGACCCAAATCGCTAGCTTTTCTTTGAGTATGCTTTCTGAAGTAAACACCTTGTACTTTACCAAACACTTCGAAATCAGTGGTACTTAACCCAGCTTTCTTATTTGCAACAGCCATCATTGATAATTAAATTGACTGTAATTATATTTAATAAAAAATCTAGGACAATGTAGGAATCACTTTACAATATTTTGACATAATTGTTTGTTTACTTTCGTTGTTCGGGTAACAAGGAAAAAGAGTAAAGTATACCTAATCTGTAACTGTCGTAGCCTCGGTCGGTATTTGCTTAACAAAAACTTTACGTAATATTTCACCTTAAAAAATACAAGATTTTGTTATTGAATCGCATTGATGACGGATGATACGGATGATGAAACTTTACACCCTTAAATTTTGTTTCATTTCATTTCTATTTTATCATCGTGTATGTTAGGAAATAGGTAGAAATCAACTTTGTACTAGTATGAACTTTAATGTGGACAACAAAGTGAGTAGCTAACAAACTTGCTAGGCAACCCGGCGTTAGTTTTCAACTAGAACAACGTTATTCATTTGTTGCAGACAGGGCGCGAATTTTACCGGAACCTCCATTGTTCATGTGAAATACGCTAGAGATGTCGCCGACTGCTATGGGCAGAATGTTATTATGAAGTGGTTTGACCTGATAAGTAAGTTGTTTGTGAAAAAGATCTTCGAGTTAAGAATCTACCAGAAAATGACTAGTAATTTAATTCATTCAAACATATATGTATATACATACTCATTCATATACACATATATATTATACACATTCACCAAACTGAACTTCGTTAAGTTTAAAGTTTTTGGTTTCAACTTAGTTAAGTGTGACCGTCTTTGTAAAGTATAAGCAAAATGGCAATATTTATAGAATGAAATCGTACAGCGATCTCCGCATTCACATAACGCATTCAGAGAGCTGGTGGGGCTGCCTCGTTCCTGTAGCGCATCTGAGATGTTTGCCGATGTTCATGTAGACTGTTTTTAAGCTACGATGCGAAACCGGTGTGCATCCTTGGTGTGCAGGGTGCGGACCAGCTGCAACAGCGTTCTAAATATATACCTAGATTGTGTAATTGTAAGTCGCTGCTGCACTATCGCACACGGGATGACCCCCTAGGGGTTATTTAGAATAGGTAATACTAACGCTATTCTTAAGTCTACTAACCCATGTATGAGTCTTAGTTACTTGAATAAAAAAGTTTATATTATATTGTATAGTGTGATATCAAACATAGTTGAGTTGTAGTTTGTGTAAGTAATCATTTTTTTTTCCTTTTGTAAGGTAACATCGGTTCAACATGTGGCTTCATAACTGGCTTCAGTTTCGTGTCAGTGCTAGAGTTCATTTATTTTTTCACCGTAAAGCTGATTCGTGAAGTAAATAACAGAAGACATCGCGTCCACCAAGCCAGGATTGCCATCGAACCGCAAACATTACCGGCTCATTTAAAACCAATAAACAAATATCGACAAATTTATTGGAACGAACTGGTAGGACCTGTTCGATTTGGTAATAAAGCTGAATTTTATTAACAATACTATGGCATCTAAGTTTATAAAATAAGAATACTTTTAATTTTGATTAATATTCTTAGCGAGTATTGAGAAGATATAACTTCTAATAGAATAACAAAGAAAGATATTCAAGGCAACAAAGCTGCAGTGTCGACTATCGACAGTTGTCGCCACGTTCTTGAAATTTGTCTTAATTACATTAATTGGTCATATTACTCAGGCCAAACTAAGCAACGTTTGTAGAAAGAGATTTGTAGGTACAATTGCGTGGTCTTCAGGAAAATATAAATGCAGCGAACAATTGTTCCGTCGTAATTACAATCGGGATAATGGTTGTACCAAATGGAACACCTGTGCCGTTCTCACAGCGATTAAAATCTGTATAGACTTCAAGCACCCGAAGCAAATTACTATATTTATTATTTATGACCTGTTCTGTTGTTCGTTATTGTTACGCACGGAATTGTTGGTATATAAATATTTTTGTTGATTTATTGTTTCATTTGACACCCAAATTTGGATGAATATGAGCGAATCGGGGAGTAGATATTTAAAGATCTGGTGGAACGGGATCAAAAGATTACCGGAGACAACGTCGATACACGGATTTAAGTTCATAGCTGATACGCAGCGGCATTGGGTAGAAAGGTTTGTCAAAATCTTATGTATGGTTTGAATATTGAAATGATTGTAGCCGACGACGGCAAGCGGAACAAAGGACCATGTGTATTTGAAGTGTCTCGTGACCACTGATCTAGAGTCTAGATGCTGGGCGGGTAAATGCTACATCTAGCTTCTTTTTATTCTTCTAATTAAAATGTCCCACCTTTGGTGAAGATCTTGTCACTTGTCGCAATCCAGTACAGCGTTTATAACTGCTTTCTCTATATGTTATGACATCAATCTTTTTTATATCTGGTTTATATAACTTAGTTTTGGTCTCTCTTTTCTAGTGCCATGGCCCATAATTAGCAGAAATCAGGGACTGGGATACCAACAAATTTTCATATTTTATTACGTTGTTCAATATCTGTTACAGAATATTTTGGTTGGTAGCCGTGGCTCTATCGTGGTACGGTTCTTCTCTCCTAATCGCGGCTCAGTATGACGCTTTTCAGAACAATCCCATCTCCTTCGTCGTGGAAACTACTTACAAGGACTGGAACACCAATTTCCCAGCTGTTATTATATGCGAAAATGATAACTCGAGACGCGTTGAAGAGATATCTGATGGGTACCTAATAGAATATTTTTATACAATCGTAGATTTGTTCGGAACATTATACGTGTGAATTTTGTCTAATTCAACAATGAAATGTATGTTATAAGGGATTTATTGCCACTTTTAAGACATGACTCATCTTTTTTCTAGCTTATGGGGAGAAGATCACGATTTTAATATGGAAGAAGTTTTGAAAGAGCTAGCATTCTTCAAAGGAATTACGTATTATACGTCTGAATTTTGTAACCCTTTATCGGATTCACTTCCCGATTGCATGACGACGAATCTGACTGCTTATGCGAATTTAGTAAGTATATAGTAGGTGCACGATTACTGACACTGAGAACGACCTAATACTTCTTCTGCTATTTCAGGTCAGGAGTACATGTCTGGAAATGCTGGACAACTGCTCGTGGAATAATGTACCATTCAAGTGTTGCGATTATTTCAGACCAATGGACACCGAGCTCGGGACATGTTTTGCGATAAATACTATTCAAGGAAGGTAATCGTGTCAATTAGAGTTAGATAACTCCTCTGACAACTGTTTTAAAATCTGCAGTTGGTATTACTACGCAGTCGTCACTTGTTAGTTAGTATTAATGCATATGTACTTATTTTACCCAAACCTACTCCAGAAAAATTTACAGGTATGAAAAGTTGAAGTAGTTAATAACTAATCTCTTCTAGCGCGTGTGACTCTTGGTTAGGATCAACGGCGCACTGCTACCGACTATAAAACTGGCACAGGACCTGGTATTGACGTAAGATAGGAGTGATTACTGTGATTAATTAATTTACTTTCCTAATGTTTTACAGAGAAAAGAATCCTCCAAAGTTAGACATGGTGAGCAACAGCACTACCGGGCCAGGGGCTATAAAATTTGATGTTTTTGTGACGTCGAACATTTACATACTAAATGGGGAAGAAGTACCGGCGCTCACGACTATAGGCTCCGATATTCTGATTGTTGGACAAGAAATATTTTACAAGTAAAATTACTATTCCACTATTGTTATGGAGTTGTACTTGTCTTTATTTTTGGAAGGCATGAAAATTCATCATGTTTTATCAATCGTAGCTAGAATATGACTGGTCAAATAGCTTCAAGGTGACAATGTCTAATGTCTACCAGTGGTGTCAGCACGCATGTCAAGACAAGACCTGTGTCGATCCGCCATCTTTATCACTGTCATTCATTATCCATTTTTATTTATAATGTGTATTTATTGAATTTGTCCTTGCTATTAATTACTTGACATTGGCGAAATACTCGCGCTAGTCGCAGGTGAAGCCATTCCTCATCTTATTTCATTAAATTTCATCATTTCACTCATTTCGTAAAAACAAGAAGACCTGTGTCACGGATTGGCTAGGTCGCTCTCTGTCTAATTTCATACGAGGGAAAGAGATATACATAATCAACATATTCTGTGACATAAGTCTAATCTTGGCGCACATGCTACAACTACTGCACTGGTCATATTTTAGTTGCCATTAATAAAATTATGTTATTTTCATGCCTCAAAAATTAAGTCATAGCAACTACACAACGATAGTGTTAATCCTCCCGCACACTGGTGCGTCGACTGTCGCGCGTCAAAATGTTTGCTAATACAAAAACAAACTCTGTGTCAATAATTATAAAGATTGAATTTCTGTGGTAGGTAAACGTCGTAGCGGTCCCGCACGCGTCAAAATTATCTCGCGCTGTCAGTATCATTTAGTTGAAGAATGAACTTTTTTATGAGTCAATGCATTTTGGGCGTTTGTGCGTGTGTCGAGGCCCCAGTGTGCTTTAGGGAATTGGGTCCCTGTTATACTTAATCTACATATTTTTTATTATAAGTGGCTTAGTCTGTATTTAGTGAAACACAAATTGTTACAATAATTACTTAAACTGTACGTATTATAATTTCAAGGCGCTACATAACAATACGTGACATCGAGAACGACATAGGCGCTCGTCTGATATCTCCAGAGAAACGGAAGTGCCGCTACATCGACGAGAACTTCCTGAAAGTGTATCACCACTATTCGTACTCCGCGTGCACGGTGCAATGTAGAATGGACGCTCAGATTCGCCTTTGCAATTGCACTAATTTCTTCATGCCAAACGTACCCGAGCATCTTAAATGTAACGTCAGTGGTATTATATGTTTGAACAGCAATGTTCGCGATCTCTCGGTGAGTTAGTAGGCTTAAGTAAATTACAGAAAAAGGTTCCTCCTATAATATTCACAAGTACCGAAGTAACTAAAATTGCTTGTGCATAGAAATTGATTTCAGTTCCGTTTTGCCATATCAAAACGAACTGTATTGACAAGTATAAAAAGTTCATTCTTCAACGAAATGACACTGCGAGCGCGAGCGAGTTACGACGCGTGGGGACGTGGCTTCTACCTTATAAATTCAATCTTCAGGCATATAGACACAAAGTTCCTTTTGATGTTGCCAAAACGCTGAGGCTTGTAAAATATTGATAGAAGATACTGCTGAAGACTGTTATTATATGAGTAGAGCAACCAATGTTTAGACTATCGCAAACATTTTAAACGGCCGTGCTACCTAGGGTAATGGTAACCTACTATTTATAATTTTGGAACTTGAAGGTCCTCAAAGCGCGTTGGTCATCTCGTGACGGCCTCTCTTGCAACTGTCTACCTTCGTGTACCGAAGCGGAGATAACTATAATGAAGGACTTCAAGTTTGTGAACAGCAACAACTACTCAAGCGTGGAGATAGAGCTAGCAGTGTTGCCTAGCGAACGCTACCGGAGGAATGTTGTGCGTGGGGTGCTTGATTTAGTAGGTATGAATTGAACCATTGATATTATTTTAAATATTATTACAAGCTTTATATTAACTTGCAATGTATGTCCGGGTGGAATCTTGCAACAGAATTTTAAATTAGTTATCTTTAACCGATTGAGCTGAAATTTGGTATACACGCTTATTTTGGATGAGATTGGAGGATTTGTTGATGACCACTCATGTATGTAAAAAGCGGAGGTCTTAAGATTTTCTTCCAAGAAGATGGTATTCTTTTCAACTCAGTTCAGTCATACCATTGTAATCCTTATAATAAGTTTATAGATATTTATAAACAACACTCTCCAGACTACTTACATTCATAACTTAACAGGTAAGTACCTCTTTAATTACATATTTTGTATACAAATTGTAAATGTACTTGGAGCTTGAAAAACCAATATAAACTTTACAGTTTCCACGGGCGGAACTGGAGGTCTGTTTCTGGGCGCCAGTATCCTCAGTTTCGTGGAGTTGTTCTACATACTGCTAATCCGTCCGTTCTGCGACATATACACCCAACGGGACGATGACCCCTGGTACAGGAGGTTCGGTACGCGCCGTCTCGAAGAGAACACTTTTATTGCCAACTGGAACTGGCATTATTCCAAGAAGCCAGACGACGTTAAGAAAGAACGCAATGATTAAATCCAGGCCATGCGTGTTTTGTAAAATCTGACGACTAGTCAACAAAAACGTCTCTACTAAGTTACACATTTACTACCCACCTAACTATTAATGTTTTGTGACGATTTGGTAATAAGTTTATTGGTTACCCTCGTTGTATCTCAATAAACAATATCTGTCTGCAATCTCCTCAAATATTTCCATGACTTTCTTCTTGTAATCATCATTGTTCTGCATCATTTCCTTTATAAACATTCCTTTATTTTTTGAAAGTATTTCATCGAATTGTGCATTTTCACAGAAGATTTTTGTGCTTAAATCGTCGTCTACCCAGAACTGAGGCATTAGACACGCACAAAGCACGAGTCCCCACTGTCGCTGCTGTTCTGCAGATGTCAAAAACTCTTGCTTGTTCATAATATCGTCAATATGTACATAGTAATCTAACAGTATCTTTTGAAGATTTTCGTAATAGAAATTTAAAAATAAATCAATATTATCTTCTCGGTATTTAGGGTCCAGATTACAACAGAGAAGCAACATGACATCACTGGCAGCAGGCTGATATCTTATCGCTTGGAAATCAACGAACACGCAATCGTCAGGTTCAAATTGATTGTCTTCAACTTGTGCGTAATGGAACATAATATTATTATTCCACAAATCACGATGGCAGACCACATTTCTGAGTTCTGATGAGGGTTCACCTAAGCGCAAAGTCGCGTCCCAAATATTGTGCCAACGGCTTTCAATCAAGCTCAATTCTGTCTCACTGTATTTGGAAAATGACTTCATAGCTTCCAATGCTCCTGACATACACTGTATAAACCACTCTGATGAAATCTGATAACCACCTCTATCCATGGACTGCTTAAATTCCTCATTAATTCGATAAATCTGTTTGATATTTTTAGTTTTATTTTCTTCGTAAATAATGGTCGCTGCGTGAAATCTCGCTAACGTGCTCAATGCTTGGAGAGTGTGTACCATATCAAATCTTTTTAATTTATCTCGTAATCTATATTGCATGGCGTTTAAGTCTTCAAACACCAATGCATCGTCCATAGCGGCAATCAGCGCAGCGCTCCAAGGCTTTACACCTAAAATCAGCGAAGATGTGATAAGTACCTTATATAATGTAACGTATGAATAGACATAAAATTGAATTAGATGAATGAACTGCATTTTTCAAAGCAATTATTTCCCATTCCATATAGTATTAGGTTTACTTACTAAATATTTTTTAAACCCTAAATGGTTCGACTTATATTTCAAAAATTGAAATGAAATCTTTAATAACTTACCTGGCATTTCCATTTTCTTTTTAATTTGGGAATAAAACATAACTTCTTTATCGAAAAGCTTCATTTCTTTCACCATGCTTGCTTTCGCCGAGTTACTCCTCGATATAGCTTTGATGAAGAAATATAGAACTTTTCTATTTGCTAGATGCACCTTTACTTTCCAGTATTCACACAAAAATCCCAGCATTGTATCGCTCGCTTTGTTCACTGAATAATTTTCTATAGGCATCCCTTGATTGGTACTTCCACATTTTAATAAAATTAATTTAATGTACTCTTCAGTTATATGAGCTGATTTTTTAACCGACTTATCATTGTCGCAACACGCCATTTTCAGCACATGAAGCAAAATGAGGTTATATGTTCTTTATTAGAGGGGTAGGTATGATAGTACTAGAGTTTTTAGCGCTACTAAATATAATTATTTCTGTTATACAACACTTAGTTGGTAACGTTGCGTTGTGTTCAAACAATGTAAATAGAGGTAGTTATTTAATGGTATTGACATAGCCTTATTATCAAGATTTATATTAGCATACCAACTTAGTTATCGGGTAGGTAAGCATTACTAAGCCTAGGGTACATAAAATATAAGTACCTAAACCAGTAGACACAGCAGTCTGTAGACGTGGCTAAAATTCTTTGCACGTAAGGAGATAGTCGGCATATCAAGTAGATAATGAAGTCTTAATATACATACAAGAAGCAGGTAGGTAGGTCTTCAAATTATCAATCTTTATAAAAATCATATTCAGTTTGCCTAGCAAAGACACAAATCAAGATTAATCGAATATTGAATGAAATTAAATATGCTAATTTATTAAAATAACTGTAGGTAGGTACACTTGTTAATTATGTTCGTTATACAATGGTCTTTAAACGTTTGTTAAGTATAAAAAACTAGCTATTGACAGTTATTTTCACTTATATAATAACTAATACTTAAACAAGGAGTAGGTATATTATATATTTGGTTATGTAAAATCAACACCATAGAACATTGAACACGTTTCATGAACTTCAAATAACACTTGTAATATAAAAGCTAAGCGTTTACAAGTAACTGAGTGTTTATTCCTTCATCCTTAGGATAAACGTATCGTTCTAGAACTTCATCTAATAATTCGGTAACTCTGATCCGATATTTGTCATCTTCCTTTGCTACATCTATGAACTCTTTGCTGCGAGAAACAACATTTGCTCGTCGAGACGATTCGGGGTCGCAAAATATCTGTTCTCTTTTCTCACTACTCATTGCCACTATCGGTGTGATGAGTGCAGCCTGTGTTATAGCAAACACAATGCTCTCTTCATACGATTTTATTAAATTAGTTTTGTCAAACACATCCTTTATATTAATACCAGCCTCTTTTAATACCTCAGATAATACCTCATAGTAATAATCGATTAATTGATCAGTAAAATCAGTTCGGCAACTTCGAGTTGTGTTGAAGTAAATCAAAGAAGACAGATCGAGCATCGGGGAACAGTAGAGAACTGTTTGGAAATCAACAAATAAAGCGTGGTAGGAGTCTTGGTCTTTCTGTAGGAATATATTGTTGGTCCAAAGATCCCGATGGACGACAGCATTGCGGTATATCAAGCTAGGTTTCATTAGTTCCATGGCGTTGTCGAATAGTGAAGTAAGTATTAATTGTATGTGTTCTCCAAAGTTTCCCTTGGTTTTATATTTAGAATATACATGGAGAAAGTCAATGGCAGCATTTCTTCCTGTGTCCCGCCAGTCCAGTCCTCTGTGAGGTTCTTGCAGGTAATCTCCGTAGTCTTCATATATCCTGTATGGTCGTTTCAACTCCTGGCTTTTTCGTTCTTCAAAAATGTAAGATTGGGCGTGAAATCTCGCCAATGTTCCCACAGTGGCCTTAAGCTCTTCAACAGTCATGGTGTTCTGATGATGAGGCATTTTATATCCCATGAGCGTAACGTTTTCCATCACGAAGATGTTTTCCTTTATTATATATAGTTTTGGGCGCCATTTTTGTGATCCTGGTGGATTATAAAAAATACAATTTAGGTGGGTATACAAGTAGTCTTGAATAAATGAAAACAATTGGGTCAACGAAGTAGAAGTCAGACTATAATTACAATTAAAGCTATATTTTATCCTCTTAATCAATCAAGAGTACCTACCTACCTACCTACATCAAACGCGCGGATGACTAAACTGAAAATCTTTGATAACTGTTTAAACCTTTGGATTACCGGTATTAGGTAGGGTGATCTACTAAGTTAAGATTTTAAAGTTGGCATTACAGTTGCAATAGTTAGGGTAGACAAAAACGCCTCAACACAAATTGAGAAAAGTCAAAATATTTTCACAATTTGCGTTGACGTCAATTTATAAGTCATTCCCTTACCTTCATTATTCTGGAACTCTTTGAAAAGCGAACTCAGCATTATGAACTCCTTCTTGAAAAATTTCAATTCCGTAAGATACTGCGCCTTCCATTTGTCGTACCGCGGCATACATTTCACAAACAGAATGAGCCTCGACTGGATTCCTTCCGCTTCCACATCAATGAATAAGTTGAGATGATCGCCCAAATATCCGATCACTCTCTCCGAAAACTCTTCAAAGTGCCATTTTAACACGTTTGTAAATCCCAATTGTGAGGCTAATGAAGTAATTTCTTCTTTATTTAGTAATTCCATTGTGTAGAGCACACTGACTACTATGTTGTATCTGCAATTTCTTGTGATAATAATAGCTTGATAAGTGAAAATTACTCCTCTACGTCTGTACAGACAGTAAGAAAATACCATGGAATATACGCGCAAATTTTATTCATTATTAATTTGAATGGGTGCCTACTACAGTATCATACAATGGACTGGGATCCTAGTTACAGCCAGGCCAGACCAGGATAAATTCCGAAAACACGATTGTATAAATTTGCCACTGGCGGGAACCGAACCCGGTGCAGTGAGCCGCGCGGCCTACACACCAACCACTATACCAAACCAATAAAACGGAGCAATCCTAAAAATATTTCTAAATTACAAATACAAAATGGTTCGCAGTATACATAATTTTATAACAGTCTTCCGGTTATTGTTTTCTTATATTTACGCGAATACTATACATTGAAATTAAACTATTTTACGGATTTTATCGCGTTTATTTACTATTTTTTTTTTATAAATAAACGCGATAAAAATAAAAAATAATATAAATAAAATAGTAAATAAACGCGATGAAATCCGTAAAATAGTTTAATTTCAGTCTTCCAGTTGTCAAAGACCATAATAAACTATACTTTTATACGTCAAATATGTATATAAAGGCAGGTTCCTATTTACTTACCCATAATACAAATTCTAATTATGCACATCTTTTCAAGTAATATAATCAAATGTAGCTCCTCTGTTGTCTGTACTTATAGTCATTCAAAGAAATTCACTATCATAAAGCAGGCAAATAGGTGCGTTTACCTAAATAATAAACAAACAGTAGAAGTGTGACACACAATGTATTTAGTAGGTATCTACCTAAGAGCGTAGATACTTAGGTTGAATATAAGATAGGGATTCACAACAATTGTGAAGTTCTATAAGTACCTAATTCGCTTTATTTGTGTAACTGACATAATTGTACGGCTTTAAATTTTAATAAAAACCGCCCAGCATGTCGGGTTCCGCATAGGGCTTCCAAAATTACGGATTTGTGAATTACGTAATTGATTACGAATTTTTATGCCCCAATTACGTAACCATTTTGACTTCTTTTAGCCACGATATTTTCTTAGTCTTTTAAGTACCTTTTCCTGATAGGAAATAATTTAAGTGAAAATTCAGAGCTCCAAATAATATAATTAATTTAAAAAAAATTAAAAAGAAAAATAATAATAATAATCATAACTAGAAAATCTGACAAAACAATCTAAAGTAATGGAATTTTAACAAACTTTGGAATAATGAAGAATATTCGCTGTTAGTTATGAGATCAAATATAATAATATTTATATTGGAAGTGAATAATTACACATTTTTTTATTTGCTGAATCTCCTGATAATATGATCTCAAAAATGACAAAGAGTGCAATGTTTTATCAACTCAGGAGCGTCTGAGTTTATTGCATAAATAGCCGGCAGAAGAAAAAGCTTGTTCAGCTTCAACACTAATAGGTGTTATCGAAAGTAAATAATTGTAGGCTGCTGTTAGGAAGACGTCACGCCCGCCACCAGTGCTGTCACTGTCGTATCCCACCAAGCAGTTAGTCTGTTTGTCTGGCGATATTTCTTAATACTTACATTTTTGTCGAGCTGGTTCATGCACTTATGATGAAAAGTCTTCACGTCACGAATACAAAAAGAATACAGAAGAAGTCGGTAAAAAAATTGCCCATTAGGTACGCACGCCACGCAACGACTGACTATCGAGCAATGGGAAAATAAATATAATTTCAGTCAATTCACAAAAGTAAAGACTTATTTTGGGAATTCCCTCCGGTTGCTTAGTTAACATTATTAAACTCTACCTAACTCTGCTATGTAATATAAATAGTTCTTGCATAATTATATTAAAATTTACTTCACTATTCACCACCAAATTGGGATTCCCTTCGATTCCCGATTTCTCAATAATGAACTCTATTCTTTACGATTTAAAACAAAATATCCTTGTAAGCCCCTACATACATATATAAAGTTATACAATAATCCAAGGGAATACCCAATAAACAGTTTTGGTGTTGCCATCATGTTTAGTGTAGCAATGTCGTCATGTAAGAGAAAAAATAAATTAAATTAAATCATTTATTTTCATAAATGTATTATTACGTAATCACGGAGTTTAACCCTTAAATTACGTATTTTTGAATTTACTAAAATCTGTCCGTAATTACGTATTGGAAGCCCTAGTTCCGCAGCTATAAACAATGAAAACTATCCACACTTGCAACCAAGATCATAATTCTTTTATTTTGTCAATGATACAGGCTGCATATTATTCCAACCATTAACGCAAGGGGAAATAAGACTGCTATTTAAAAATAAAATACATTTAATACTTAAAATAAGTATGCTTACGTTAATAACACTACACACCGAACATGGAACTCGTTGAATGCAAATCTAAAAACGGTTCGTCCATTATTTTGTTTAATTTCTTTTCTTTGACGACTTCGTAGTTTGGTTTCCATAGTTCTGTTACTTTGGGAGCGTATGGTCCGTTCAGTTTAATATCGGCTGCGTCTTCGTCATCGCTGGAGTCCGCGTCTACTTCTATGGTCTCTTCTTGAACGTCTTCTGTTTTCTCAGGCTGATCTTGTCCAGATAGTCGTTGTAAAAATGATGTGCATAACATACTCATCGGAGGCATCATGTGAGGCGAAGCAAGTGAGAACTGAAACAATTGAGAATAGACATTGATATTAGAGATGAGTCTCCCACTGGTACTCAACTCATTTGAGGTCCTCATGTTAGAAAATTTAACGAGGTATGAAAAGTGACTCAGAATTTTTCTAATCGTATCGCGAGTGAGTGAGTAAGCTAACGAAGTGGATACGAGCTCGAGCGATGCCTCGCTTCAAATGAGATGTGTGATGATTTTAATCGTATCGCGAGTGAGTGAGTAAGCTAACGAAGTGGATACGAGCTCGAGCGATGCCTCGCTTCAAATGAGATGTGTGATGATTTTAATCGTATCGCGAGTGAGTGAGTAAGCTAACGAAGTGGATACGAGCTCGAGCGATGCCTCGCTTCAAATGAGATGTGTGATGATTTTAATCGTATCGCGAGTGAGTGAGTAAGCTAACGAAGTGGATACGAGCTCGAGCGATGCCTCGCTTCAAATGAGATGTGTGATGATTTTAATCGTATCGCGAGTGAGTGAGTAAGCTAACGAAGTGGATACGAGCTCGAGCGATGCCTCGCTTCAAATGAGATGTGTGATGATTTTAATCGTATCGCGAGTGAGTGAGTAAGCTAACGAAGTGGATACGAGCTCGAGCGATGCCTCGCTTCAAATGAGATGTGTGATGATTTTAATCGTATCGCGAGTGAGTGAGTAAGCTAACGAAGTGGATACGAGCTTGAGCGATGCCTCGCCTCAAATTTGATGTACCTCGTGAGCATCTAAAGAGATAAAATGAGGTGCTCGCTCATCCTCAAATAAAGTAGACTCTCTGTCTTATTTCATACAAGAGAAAGAGAAAATATCGACACATTCTGTGACAAATTCTAGTTTTGGCGCACACGCTACAACTACTGTTGTACACAAACTACAACTGAACTATATTTGATATATATTGCCGTCTCGCTCTTACACTACGACCGTAAAAGGGATGGCAACATTTAATTTATACATTAGGGTATATATTAAATGTTGTATAAAGTAAAGTTTTGTTGTCTGTACTTACATTGAAAGAACCATATTATCTTAAAGTAGGTTAATACTTTATATAAATAATAAACAAGTATCAGTGATGTGACACGATTCGTAAACGTAAAATTGATGATGTACATTCCTTGATGCTATTTAATAAAAAAAGATTTTTGTTACGCAAACATTAACAGCGGAAACTTTTATTATAGGTATCAAATCCGTTGTTTTGTCATATAAAGGACTAGCGGCCCGTCCCGGCTTCATATAGGTGGACATTTTTTTTTTTTACATTTTGGGATAAATTAATATAGCCTATGTTACTCAGTCATAATGTAGCTTTCCAACGGCAAAATAATTTTTGAAATTGGTCCAGTAATTTTTAAGTTTATTGGTTATATACAAAAATACAAATCTTTCCACTAAATAATATGTATACAGATAAAATAGTATAAATATAAAATTACCTATCTACTCTATTGATCCGTCCCAAAATTCATGTGAGTTTACCTTTTACCAAGGATAGGGCTGACAGAGCAATCGTCCCAATATTATTTGATGACAACTGACGTTTTGTTTATCTATACAAACTTCGGTAACGGTTCGCTAACTTTCGCTAATTTCCGGAAAAAAAAATCGTAATTGTTCGTAGATTGACACTGCACATCACTAGGCAATAATTGTTCTAAGTTCTGGGAATCCCCCAAGAATATAGAATCTTCAGTACAACAATATGTTAGTGACACATTGAAGAATGAAACGGTGGAGGCAAACATTATGAGGAAACCTGCACTTCTATAAAAAGGCGTGTGAAGGTCACAACTCACACTAGGTCTGCGTGGTGGACTATGGCCCAAATAACTCTCGTATTGAGAGGGAGTGTGCCCGGTATAATGGTAATACCCTATTACATTAGGAAGAAGTTACATCGACGAAGTGTGGGTGAACTGCAGTACACATCTTCCTACCCCTTCGTGATGATGACTACGAACTGTAACCATAGAAATGCTTCGAACACGCACAAATATCTCGATTTCAACGAGTGTGTATAAATAACTGCCCATGACTCATGATTCGGTATTTTTAGGGGATTCCCAGATCATAGGACTATTTATGTATAAGAGTTTAGGAGTCTACTCCGTGTCTCTATGGTCAGTGTAGGTACCAATTTAGTATCATAAAGGATTTTACACAATATAAGCTGAACATGTGAATGTCGATTAGGATAAACAAATATATAGTACGCCATTATCATAGTAGAACATCATGACGTTGCATCGTAGTACAGATAGATATCAACGATATGAAGACAAAAGGTAGGTATTTTTAATTGATTGTGATTGCACATAAACTATACAACGTGGTTCTGAAAGCAACCCTGCGTCAAGTCAAGTCAAGACAGAATTACTATTATAGCTCTTTTAATGTCCCACTGCTAGGCACGGGCATCCCTTCAATGCGAAGGGGATTCAGGCCATAGTCCACCACGCTGGCCCAGTGCGGGTTGGCAGACTTCACACATCTGTCTAGAACTAGTTATGTTACCTCAGACGTGTAGTTTTCGTCACGATGTTTTCCTTCACCGTTTCATAGCAAGTGGTAATCTCGGTTGAAAATGAGATTCGCACATGAAACTCAGAGGTGCCTTAAAAAAATTAAGTTATACCAACTCCACAACGATAGTGTTAGAGGTCTAGGGGTTCTGCCCCTTATGTTGTCTTGCAGCAATATTTATATTATTACTTTCAGTTTTTGATAGTTAACTCAGTACAAAATCTGTCCAAAATATACAGTCTGTATTGAAACCATAGAGTATCTAGAGTACCCATAACGACTCCACTCTTCGTATAGCTCTGCGGCGGGTTTTCCGACATTTTTGTCATCTCATGTACTTATAGTATACGGCAATTATATAGGAAAACAAAGATGGCGGAGTCAAATAAACCAGAAAAATTAAACGCAGCGTGGGCTCGAAATGCCATCTCCGTATTACTACTATATCCATGATTGAAACAGCAATGCTTTTAAGGTCGATTTACATCACACAAACACAGAGCTAGAACAAGAGGATTCTTCTTGTAATCTTTGTTCAGTGTAAACGAAAGCTAGATCATCTGAACGAATGTTCTTTGCTCATTCGTGTCAATTCTGTGGTTTGTATTGGTAGTGCTTCGCTATGTCTGACTCTGAGCGATATCATAATTGCAAGTGCTGCATTTATTATTTTGTCGCAAAAACTCAAAAATAAAAGAAGGAAGAGATGCTGGTGGGTTACAAATTTAATGCAACGAAGGACCCTGGATAATGTAGGTGAAACAATGACGGATATGCATAAACAAGAAGAAAGTGGTCGATCCCAAAACTTTTGTAGAATGGTGCCAGAGGATTTATGATATATATGATTTACGATAAGATATGTATAGAATCGCTAGAACATAACGCTTTGAAGAGACCGCTCAGGGGCGCGAGCACGTCCAAACACGCAAGAACGCTCTAAGCAACTGTTCGCGCGATCTAGCGCCGTTTACATCGAGCGAGCGAGCATTCTTAGAATATTCCATAGAATCTTTGCGAACGCACTAAGAACAACGAAAGAATGCTCTACGCCTGCTTACACTAAAAGAATTTGATATAGTGGGGATAGAATGAGCATTCGCTCGTCTGATCTAAATCGGCCTTAAGAGGTGGTGGTTAGGCATATGTTCTCTCACCTGAGCTATGACAGAACTGTCGAGCGTGTTGAGATCCAACGCCTCCGAGTCGAGTGGCGCGGCCGATTGGACTTCGGACAGCTGTTGTTCGGCCAACAGCGCGCTGAAGTTGGTGGCGGGCAGTTTCCGCGAGGATATCACCTCCAGGCGGCTCTCCTCCGTCTGTTCTGGTTCTATACTGTAGATTTCCTGCAGGAATATTTTGATGTGAAACATCTATAGGCGAGGGGTAAACCTGATTTTTGGCGTGGCGAGCGCTTCGCCACAACAAAATGAAATCAACCTTATTACTTAACGCATAAAGTATAGTTTTAAATGCGGCCACGCTTCGTACTCCACTCCTCGGTTCTTTCCGCCGCTTAGACTCCACTCACTCACCACTACGACTACTATGTTTTGTTACAGATCTGCCAGGCGTCCCGCGACGGCTCAGTTTTTTTAATATTAGTAGGCCATCGACTAAAGTTCGAACGTTAATTTATTTTCTTGAGTGTCAGCGAAAGGCTACCAATGTAACACTATATAAACTTTAGAGAAACTAAAAATAACTCATGGTTGCCAATACCAAAAGGACTTGTATTGATTCAGACAAAAGAATATTTTTTCAATGAAATAACATTGACAACGCGAGCGAAAATTAACGCGTGGGCTTTTACCACAGAAATTTAATCCATATGTGTATTGAAACACGGTTTGTTTTGGTATCGACAGAAAAATTAATGGTAAAAAAATCTTTTTTAAAACAAGCTTTTATTTAAGTGCCCTTAGTTTTCGTGTTCTCCTCAGCAAGCCCTTTCATTGGATACCCATACTGTGGTAGTGCAGAAAAAAAAACTATTCCGACATCTTGGATGATCCGCCATAGTGGAATTAGAATAACGTCACATAGCATGCATTGTCATCTAAAATAAGCGTGTATACCTAATTTCTGGTCAATCGGTTAACGATAACTGATTTAAAATTCAGTTGCAAGATACCACCCGAACTATGCCTGAGACTTAACAAAACAATTTTCGACGAAACGTCATCGATAACGCTAGCGATTTTTGACGCGCGGTTGCTTGTCTTTTGCCAAAAAAAAATGTCTTTATGTACACAGCGTACATTTTTATAAACAGTCAAGTCTATTCGCTCGCGCCAGTAAGTACAGAGCGTTAAATTACACATATTTTTATGCATTTGAACATAAAAACATAGACACTGCATGATCAAGCGTTCTATATTTGAAATAAAATACTTACTGAATCGTTTCTCATAAGATAAAGCGTTATGTTATCTTCAAAACAATTGCCGAAAACGCACTGTTTGAATACACCAGTCCCTGGATCTAGTAACTTCTTTCTCGTCAAAATTGGTTTCGAACTGTGAGGACTGAACACATACACTGAAATACAAAAAGTAACCTTGATTCTAAGGAATAAGAGGTAATTTTAGGGCGTTGTAAATATATCTGTTATATTATTAACATTATATAACAAACTAGCTGACGGGGGGAACATCGTACCGCCTTAGAATTAGTGACATAAGAAAGCAGTGCCACTTACCGGGTCCAATTGTGAATCTAAACCATCCAGAGTGCCACCCAAACTCATACAAAAAAAATCATTCAAATCGGTCCAGCCGTTTTGGAGGAGTTAGCTTACAACGAAAAGTGGGATTGATTTTTATATATATAGATATGGAGGTAGTCTCTTAAAAATAATACTAACCATCGTTATTTGTTGTTGTCACAGCCAATTTATTTGAGAATCGATGAGCAGTTAGACATGTCGGGTTTATTTGAACCAGCCATTTCACCGTTAATGACAGAAGACTCCATACTGCCAAACATTGATCTGTTGTGCATGCCAACTGAAAAGAGACACTTATATTACTATATGACACCTACATATATGAGTTTAAGTATATCCAATGACCAATTATTCTTGTCAATACCAATATTGACTCTAGAAGATGCACCAGTGGGTGCAGAGCGTAATGTATGATTATGATTAAACTACTACACGCATTACAAAACCTGGGCAGATGAAATAAGCGAAGCAAGTTTTTGATTTCCATAAAAACCTTGCCACAATTATTAAGTCCAAAAGACGGAACCCCAAACATATAAAAAAAACTGAGCCGTCGCGGGACGCCTGGCAGATGTGAAACATAAAACATAAACGTCGTAGCGGCGAGTGAGCGGAGTCAACCGGTGGGCGGAGTCTAAGCGGCAGACGAAGAGTGGCCGCATTTAAAACTATACTTTATGCAATAAGTAATAAGGTTGATTCCATTTTGTTGTGGCGAAGCGTCGGCAAATCTCGCCACACCAAAAATCAGGTTTACCCCTCGCCTATAGATGTTTCACATCAATAAAGTATATGGCTTAAAATAACTTACGTAATGAGCAGCGTCCCTGTTAGCGAACTGAACTTGGACACCTCTGGGTCTAAGCGCGGGGTGAGAGAGAGTTGTCCTCAGATTGCCAAGATGCGTGTCCCACAGTGTGAGCTTGCAGCCGAACCACGCGGCGATCAGCGAGCCGTCCTGCGATATCGCCACGCCGCCCATTGTGCACTCGTCACCGATCATCATAGCCGCGTTCATACCCTCGGTGTTAACAACCGTATGCGCCTTATGCACATCGAACAACTTCAGTACAACATCCTCCTCGCCATTCTTAACCTCCCTCAAATACGGCAAATCCTCGTCATCCGCCTTCTTCAACTTCGTGCCGTCCTTAAAGTCATTGAGGACGCCGCTCGACATGAACTGCCCAACCCCCGACGAGTAGTAGCACGCGGTCAAACAGACCCATACTATTATCTTATTGAACATTTGCGAGCGGTTCTCCTTCTTCCACATTCGGAACTTTTGATCGGTGCCGGCAGTTACGCAAAGATTGCCCTTATAGTTGAGTACGATAGAGACTACATTGCATCCGCCGTGCGACAGGTTCACGCATGTGTTGAGGATAAAAGGTGTTGCGCTGTTGCGTTCTGAGGACCAGAACTTGAGTTTCTCCTCTGGGTACGTTAAGCCGTCGTTCCTATACTCTGACGTCACTAGCCACTCGCCGTTGCCGCTTACGGCTGCGCAAGTCACTTCCGTCTCGAGCGGTAGTAGATTCGACCTCACCGATGGGAGACTGTTCATTTGTGTGATATCAAGCTGTAAGAAGATCATTATTATAATATTGTCACTTTGAAATCTCAGTGAAAGACTGGATTATCGTAGGGTGACAGGAAAAACTAACTAAGAACAAAAAATAGGAAATATTTTTTTTAGTACCGTAAAATATCAACAAATTTCCCAGGAAAAAAATCATCATATCCATAAGTGCATTACTTTACAGAAAAACACAAAATCACGAAGACTTGTAGTTTTGCCGGAAATCGAGATAAACCGTTTTTTACCCTTAAAACCGCACACCCATCCACTTCCCGACCACAGATCGCCCGTAAATTATTTTTCCTATTTTTTTTGTTATATTCTCTTCCTTTGTCAACGGGTTTCATCCTACTTTTATTTTATTTTGTTTCAAAAATTATCGACTCTGGTCTATCAGTCGCACGACGTCCTTATTTTCTTTTCATTAATAATTTTGGCATGGCTTCTGGGCCTTTGCGCCAAAAATGAAAATAAAAAAGGTTAATGTATGGTTTTAAAAAACGAATTATGACTTTAAATAATTAAATTAAATATTATATTAAGACAATTTACTACTAAGCAAAATAATTAATTAATTTTAATTTTTTTTTATTTGCTTTGCAAATAAGTTTTTTTGCAAACCATACTTTTCAAGTGACATTTGACTATTATTATTTGAAACTCATAGTACACCGGCGAAGCTCAGTGCACTTCTGGCTACCTATAATGCAGGCGTGATGATGTATTTATTTAAGTAACTTACATTGTACAAGACTTTGTCGGTGGCGGTGGAGAAGAGTTGCAGGTGTCCGGTGCGGCCGGCGGTGATGAGCGCGTCCAGCGAGCGCTGGTACACGAGCGCGCCGCCCGCCGCGCGCACCGCCGCCGACAGCCCGCCGCACTCCAGGATCGTCGACACCACACGCATCTGAGCGTTGGCTATCACCACCGCTGCGAACATTCATCACTACAAACGGTCCCATTCGTCATGCTTGCCATACTAAAACGAACTGTATTAACTGATAAATAAAGCTCATTCTTCAATGTAATCGCTTAACCGTAAAGAATCGGATCAGGATTAAAACGTTCATAGCCTCTCATTAAATGGATTAATAAACAAACCCTATGGGGGTTTTAATGCTGTAAAATTTTTTCGCCAGTGCTAGTCTTATTTAAAAAATATATTAAAATCGAAATATGGGCGCACTGCAGAGCACCTTTGCGTATTACTGCAAAGAATACAGAGGTTCCACTACTAAGAAATTAGGACCCCCAAATTTATCCGAAGGAGTTGCAGCGTGTATGTAGTTGGTTTGTACATGGATTGAAATTACTATACATTTGGGGGTTGAATATGTTAAATATTTCTGGGCAAGCATTGAATAAATATACTCACAGTTATTTGTGAGTGATATAACAACATGGGTGTTGTTAGTTGTGATAAATCTGATCATTCCCGGCAGACGAGGTATGAAGTTCCTTTCATTCGCTTTGAAAGCCAAACTGCCGATGGTCCATTTCACTAACACTTTCTCCATTCCACCAGTATACAGATAGTTGCCTAAAAAGAAAGATAAATCAAACAAAACGTTTTGCTGTATTACCTAGGTAATCAATTACTGAAATCTTTGTAATTAGGTTTTTGCGCCTCATAAGTTTAGTGTCAGACTGAACCTTCGACCTTGGCTTCAGCCACTTTCGGCCTAACGTCCAGCTTCGGCAAAAATGACTCGAAATTTTGACCAAAGCCGAAGGGTGGCTAGCATGTTCCGAAATTGAACGTACTGTTTTAAATGCGCGTGAGTGAAGAGCTATACAGCGTTTTGCCGGCGTCGGCCGCACGGAAAGATCTCTTTAGAAACGAATTTGAGAATACATGTTATGGATAAAGTTGAAACAATCCGATTCAGTTCTGTGAAAACCCCTGTATGATTGGAAAGTATATACTTGTGTATTATACAAATGTACTTATGCTGTAGTAACGCAAACAAAATGCAATAAATATTTAAATCATCCTATTTCGTATATACCTTGCAATGAAAAGCAAACGTCAAGAGGCGGCAAGGTGTGCCAATGCAGCACTTCTCTCGCAATTTGTTTGTGGTCGTAAAGATTTCCTTTGTAAAGTACGGCACGACCGAGCGTGTCGGTAGCGGCAACCATGCTCTCAGTGCTGTGGGCTGTCACCGTCAATATCCTGTAGTTGTTGAATGAAAACGCCCTGAAAATAAAATGTGACATTAATAAGAATATTTCCATCTTTCCAAGTTTTTGTGGTGCTCACAATGCATTATGTTAAAAACATATAAAGGCCACAATTCAATTAGAAAAGAACCTTAGTCATAAAAACTGCTTGGTTAGTGCCTGTTTTAGAGGTACCTTGACGTGATGTTTTAACATTAAACATTTACTAGTATAGCCAGTTGGTTGAAAGCAAATCCCCGCTCCACACTTCTGAGATTTTTATGTGCAAATGTGTATATATTATATTACTTTCCTTAAAAGGTATTGTGCTACTACCCAATTGAAGGGTGACTTTGACTGAGGAGATCCAGCAAGAAACTCAGTAGGCTTGTCATTTTGAAGGGTAACCATGGAGTTTTTTATTTGAGATGAAACAGATAGTGCTTGGGCGGATACCGGATATTCGGCAAAGTACCAGTCAGGAGCGCCGGATATTAGGACCTTCGTTTATTTATTCGTTACATGACTCTTCTTAGAGACATCTTGAATCGATCGCAATAACGACCCGTATGGTGGTCAGTTAATCTGCATTAGTACCTGCAGTAGCGTTTACAGCGAAAGGCCATTTACAGAAGCTGGTCTGGTATACAAAGCCAAGCAGAATCGCTTCTTACCAACAAATACGGAAAATTTGGTATTCATTCACCACAACTTGCCTATTGTTTATTTAGAGTACTAAACTAATTATTAAAACAAATATTTTTTACGTGCGATTATAATTATTTTATAAAAATAAACAGTGTTTTTAATATACTACATTAGTAGTATTTGCCTTGTGTAAAATAATATGAATATTTGAATTTCACTATCCGGAATCCGGCCCGATACTGAATTACTATCCGGTGAATTACCTACTATCCAGTATCCGGCCGGTTACTGAATTACTATCCGGTATCCGGCCGGATAGTGAAGACAAGGCCAGATACTGGATAGTTACCGGATATCCATTTCATATCTATTTCTTACCCATTTTTCTTCATGCGTAATGCATTCCGAATGGGTAGTAGAGGTGCTATAATTTTATTTTGTTTGTTTAAATGTATTGTATTGATTTAAATATGAATAAGAAAATTCTGATTCTGAAAATATGCTTCTTATTTGGTATGGTTTAGGGGTAGCAAATAAAATACTCACATTGTCCTTATATGTGGTTTATACAAATTCTGTATGTATAATCGTCTAGTTCCATTAATAATAGCTGCAAATCTGTCACCATTACACCACCCTAGGGCCACACGGACCATATTGCATTGACCAATGTCTTTATACTCATATATGACATCTCCAAACTTTATAGAGTATGTTAACAGATGAATAACATCCTTCGCAGGGCCACCGGTGGTCGTGATAAAGCATTCATTGCTGTCAACCAGATTGAAGGAGAGAATCTTCGGATTTGTATACGGTATTTTGAGAGTCTGTAAGAAAGTTATTTATGTTATCGGCTCAATATCATGTCCGAGTCACTACTATGGGGGTGATTATCAAGTTTGGTCATAATATAATTTTCATACAAAATCTCCATAACAATGGTAAAAAGGCGAATTGACTATAGCACCGTTTTAGTAAGTTCGCACGTAACCCAGCTCAGAAGATGGCGAAAAATTGCTGATTTCAACATTTTCAACAATATATTAAAAAATTTATATTATCATAAGTTTCAATTACATAGTGGTTTACTGCGGTCCCAAACTAGGCGTGAGCCTGCTCTATGGGAACCACAAAAAAGGGTTTCCTTTTTTATTATGTATTTTACTTTGACCTTTACAAATTTTTAATAAAATTTATTTGACTTTTATTTTTAATAAAACAATTCAGGCTGGAATAATTATTTTACACACATTAAACTTAAGGCTAATTTTAAGAACTCTGACCCTCACATCCTAGGTGAGCACATGGGGCGGGCCGATAGAGGCCGGGTTAAAAAAAATAAATAAAAAAAAAACACTATGTAATTGAAACTTATATATATGTATAACTCAATATCACCCAACATGGCACTAGAGTTACTGCATTTTACCCATCAATATACAACATGCATGGTTAATGAAGACTGGTTTAATGTACTGGCCAGTAGTATTATTATGATCTAATGTGTTCCTACACAGGATGTTTCTTTTTTCATAGAATACAATTTAAGACAGAACAAATTCTGTATTAGTGTAACATAACTTTGATGCTATGTAGTAAACATACATACATAAAGACTTAAAGGTAACTCATTATTCATGGGGAATAAGGATATATCAAACACAAAATACAGTACTAATTGATGAAGGCTCCAAAGAAATAATACTAACAATTTCTCGCAGTACAGCCCCATTTTCCCAAGTCCATACAGTAATCTGGCCATTACTTGAACATCCATACAGGTTATACTTGTCGTTTTGGGGGAATTGTATAGCAATCAACTCAGTAACAGGGTTTTCCGTTTCTAAGGTTCTCACGCAGTCCCCAGTCTGAATATTGTAAACTCTCACTATGTTCTCGACAACTATTGCAACCGACCTAAAATTGAACACGTGATTAGGTTTTATTTGGATAATAAACAGAAAACAGAGAAATGTGTTTACTTACTCTCCATCCGGTGAGATTACAGGTCGATGTTCTATGATACTCCTGCCTGCTTTTCTACGAAAAGTATATTTGTCACTTTTGGCGACGCTCCTATTATCCATTACCACCATTGTAACTATTCAATTTACAATGTTATATTTATACTCATCGCAATTTAGATTATAAACAATGAGAAATAACCTGAAAATACACAACCACACAACATATGACATAACCTCAAATTTTCCGTGAATTTGGCTTGTGCATGTTAAGGTGATGAAGTGATAGTTTTTGCATATATAAGAAAGAGAAAGATGATATTTAGATACATTAGAGAGGGAAAACAATAAAAGTTATCTAGAACGCTCCTTTTTTATGATAGCAACATTTGAAATTATGTTGCCAGTCTTGCTGTATTATGGTTCTAGTGTCAGTCATTGACTGCAACTGCTAATGTCATAAATACTTAGCCAATGTGGTCAATGTTTATCATTCTTATTCAATATTAAATGTGGTTATTTTATTAGTTATTATATCACTAATATCTACTTTTATATTAAAACTAAGATGGCTACGGAAATACCAGAGGTTCAGCTACAAGTTCGTTTTATAACCAAACAAGAGCAGTAAGTTTTGTGTACCGGCGTGGTTTTGTTTTCTTTAGTTATTATGTGCTATAAACGTGCTCCTTGGTTCCAGGTATGCCGTCCCAGACAGTCCTTACGCGATCCAGAGTAAAGTCCAGACATCGGATTTAAATACATTAGTAAATGCCTTATTGAAAGAGACTAATCTATTGAGCACTAAAGCTGTAGAGTTTGACTTCTTAGTATGTGGGGAGTTATTGTGCACGTCTCTCGCGGAGCATTTGCAAGAGAAGGGTGTTTCAACAGAAGAGACACTAGATATAGAATACTTGGAGAGGTTTCCGGCGCCTACACCTCAGGATTGCTTGATGCATGATGATTGGGTGTCTACAGTCCATGTACATCAGAACTGGTACGTTTTATTTAAAAAATTGGTCACTTATACTATTGTCCTTTTAATGTCCAACTGCTGAGCATAGGCCTCCCTTCAATGCGAGGGGGATTCAGGCCTATTCTATCTGTTTCTTCAACCACTGTCATTGAGTTAATTGTTTGCAGGATATTATCTGGCAGTTATGATAACAGCATTCACATCTGGAGCACCAAAGGTCAACATAAGTTGGCCATACCAGGCCACACATCCCCAGTCAAAGCTGTCTCATGGGTCTCATTCAATGGTGACAAGGCAGTCTTTGCAAGGTCTGATTTGAATTACTCTCTTTATTTTTGTGTTATAAATACTGTGCTAATATATTTTTTTATAAAATAACAAACTAGTCATCAAGATCCATAGAGTAACTAGAGAACCCATATCGATTCCACCCTTTGTATGGCCCTGCGGCAATTTTTTTTATGTTTATCCAAAATTCGCCATTGTAGTATATGTCCACTACATAGGGAACCTGCATTGGCGGATGTCAGATAAACATAAAGAAAATTGCCGCAGGGCAGAGTCCATAGAGCATCTCCGGTATATGTATATCTCAATGTTGAGATCTAAGAGGCCCGTTTTGACGTCTGTAATAAGTTATGTACATTTAACTTTGGATTTTTGCATGGAAAAAAAACATACTAGAAATGTTCTCACATATTATTAAGCTCATGAAAAGAAGTGGTTTTTGAACACAATATATTTTTTTTAATTTTAAAAGTTAATAGTTTTTTTTAAATTATTTTTTGGTTCCATCTTCAATTGCATCCTATTGTATTAAACTAGTTGTCAAGTTTATGTCTACCTGCAAGATCTGGGGCCCGATTTTCGTGCGATCGACATTCAACTCGATTCGAGATATCTCGAAACGAAACGTCAAATCGTACGTAATTTTTTCATTTGTTTCGACATATCTCGAATCGAGATGAATGTCGATCGCACGAAAATCGGGCCCCTATTAAACTGATATAACTTGGGATATTGCTGTTTTTAGCAAATGTGAAGTGTTTATAATTATAGTGGTTCCCATGACCAATCGGCTATGCTTTGGGTATGGAATGTGTCCGGCAACTCAGTGGAGTGTGTTGTGACTTGTCGCGGCCACGACAAGGGTGTGGAGTGCCTCGCGGTTTCCGCCGACGCGAACCGATTCGCTACCGGCAGTTGGGACAATAACATCTGCTTATGGAGCACAAGTAAGAATATGATAATCTTTTTTGAATCCTTCTCTGGGAAATAATGTAGTGGCTCTGTAGCATGACTGTATAGACATAAGTTTTATCTCTTTCAACTGTGTATGTCCACGCGGTCATTTTTTTTTGGACTACGCTGTTAGCCGTGAGGTGGCCTTTACAGCTTACGCAGTCATGCGAAAAGGGGGTGTTGTATATTAATATATCGACGGCACAAAAGCGGAAATGACGCATCTCATAAATTGCCCTAAATTACATTGATTTAGAATTGATCAGAAAAAAATACCAGCATTTTATTTTAGTTTTATTAAGGAGTTAGGAATTTTCGAAATAGTGTTAACTTAATATTTTGAAAGATGACATTTTTGCTTTCTGTCGTTGATGTAAACAATGTGAATTAGAGATAAAACGGATAGTGGTTTGGCCAAGAAGAAGAAGCGTCATGTAACGCGATAAAGGGCCGAATATCCAGTAGCCGGATATCCAGCGCTCCGGTCTACTAGCGTGCCAAATATCCAGTATCCGGCCGGATACCGGATAGTCATTCAGTATCCGGCCTTACTGAATTACTATCAGGTAACCGGATATCCGTTTCATCTCTAATGTACATGTCAATTCTTATCACGCTACTTAAAGGCTGACGCCTTTAGTCTCTGGTATTACAAAGATTTCGTTACAAGTCAGGCGATAGTTTGATGATGATTCGCTCGCTCGCTCTGTCTTATTTCATACGAGAGAAATAGGCAAAACCAATATTAAATTTGATATAAGTTTAGTCATGCTGGTCATGTTATAACTACTGCATTTAGTTAGAGTTAGGTTACACTCAAATGTTTATTTTCAGGTCTATCAGATGAGGATAATGTTCCAGCCAAGAAAAGAAGTAAACCAGATCATGGAAGCACTAGAGTTAGTACTATAGATACTGTATGAGTTTCACAAATGAATATCCCACTGCTTGCCGAAGACCTTCTCCCACAACTGATCCCAATCTAAGTCTATTTTTGGCCAAGTCTTTATGTTTGTTTGAAGAGGATCCATGCCACCTGCAATACTTTTAAGGCGCGATTTAACAACGTTTGCGTGCATGTGCAAAGCTCAATTAATCACCCTAATTTTTTTTTCCATATCTCATTTACCAAAGAGTATTGTTACACATAAGTAATTAACCTTCAGGCACCTCTAGCAACGTTAAAAGGACACCGCGAAGCGATTTCTGGAGTGCAATGGATGGATTTTAACACAGTCCTTTCCAGTGGTTGGGATCATTTGCTGAAGTTATGGGACTGTGAGCTCGGCGGCATCAAACAGGAAATTGCTGGAAACAAAGCATTCTTTGACGTGGACTGGTCGCCTTTAAACAACAGTATCATAACGGCGTCAGCAGACAGGCATATCCGTCTATACGATCCTAGATCAACAGGTAACAGTGACTATTATAGTTAAGTAGAGTTCGGAAGACAAATTGCCTTCACGTGAATTAAATTTAAGGATATTCCTCTTTATACCACTTAACTCTACCATTATGATTAATTAATTAAAAAAAACACTTTGCTTCGACGTTTCACCATGCATATCTTCAGAGAAAAGATAAAAATCTCAATAACACAATAATAATATATCATCACTCCTGTAATTGGCCCAAGGGGTAGGCAGCGATCTACTTTAATGCACCCTAAGTTCGCCGGTGTTTTTAGTCCTGATGTAATAGGGAGCCCTATTGCCATTATAACGAACGGCATTGTAGACCGATGCCGTAGCATCGTCCTTTTTTTGGGATATCTGACCAAGGAACATCAATCATCTAGTTTTTAACCGATTTCAAAAAGGAGGAGGTTCTCAATTCGACTCGCATGTTTTATTGGGGTACCGTACCCAAAGAACCCTATTACTAAGACTCCGCTGTCCGTCCGTCTGTCTGTCTATCCGTCTGTCACCAGCCTGTATCTCATGAACCGTGATAATTAGACAGTTGAAATTTTCACTGATGATGTATATTCTGTTGCCACTATAACAACAAATACTAAAAAACAGAATAACATAAATATTTAAGGGGGCTCCTATATATATTATTATTATAGGCATGATTTTTTTGCCGTTTTTGTAGATAATGGTATGTGCGCGAGTCCGACACGCACTTGGCCGGTTTTTTTTAGACAATATTTTTTTTTCTTTCAGATAGTATTGTGAGGACGACATTCACATCGCACACGGGATGGGTTCAGGCTGTGCGCTGGTCCAAAACGCGCGACACTCTATTCTTGTCCGCGGGATACGACGGACAAGTTAAACTATGGGAGACTAGAAGGTAATAATTTAAAATAATACATCACCGCGCCTGTATTCCCCGAACGCAGAGGTGCACTGCAGTGCGCCCACACTTCGCTGATGTTTTTTGGTCCCATTGTAATAGGAGGCGAGCTTATTGCCATTATACCGGGCACATCCCCCTCAATACGAGAGAGATTTGGGCCATAATCCACCACGCTGGCCCAGTGTGTGTTGGTGAACTTCAAACACCTTCAAACATATTATAATTACAGTATTTTTTTTTATTTCAGTCCCCGCACGCCGCTGTATGACTTGAGCGGACACGAAGATAAAGTGTTGTGCTGCGATTGGTCGAATCCCGCGCTTCTCGTCAGCGGCTCCAGCGACAATACGCTCAGGATATTCAAGGCGAAACACGCTACCGGCGACGCGTGAAGGTTCCATTTTGATATTACTTAGAGCTACACAACATAGGAAGTAGCACCATCAACATTATCGAAACAAACAAACCCCCAAATTTATAGAAAATATCTACTTGCAGTGATATTTTAGAAGCCTTTTGTAACGAGAAATGCTGTTGTGGGTAGTTTGTAGATGGATTATAATTTCTATAAATTTCCCTTGTTCCCTAGTTAGTTCTTGTTTCTCCTATGTCGCTTAAAGTGATCAAGTTTCCGAGTTTCGTTGATGCTCCTTCCTATTCGTGCCGTGCTAACTGACTTAATTATACAATGATATTATATCTAAATTTGAACTTTAACAGCAAGTCAATAGAGTTCAATTAACAGATTTGATGTCATTGCAAAATTATGTCAGGTGAATAGTCTTATAAGTGCAGTTGATTCTCTCAATATTATTGTATGTTCAACCAAACATAATTTGAAGGCAAGATTCTCTATTATTTAAAAATTAATCTGTCTTATTACGGCTAGACATAAACACAAGAGAATGCCAACTGCTTAATATTGTCAGTCTAAAATCATAAAATACTACCTAATTATTTCCCTATGCCATTTAAAATCAGTATTAACAGGTAATATTAACTTTCCCTTAAGGCTGTATCATCTCACTGCACGGCAAAGGCCCTTCACTCCTCCCGTTCCCTTCCTAATATAGGCCAGTCTCTTTTGGACAAGTCCAACTCGTCTCGCCATCCATTTTTGGGCGACGTAGGTTGGCTACGTTTACTTCTGTATTTAAAATATTACTAAGGAGAGTTATTTCTTACTATAACTAATTTCTGTGAGACCAGTTTTAGGCTTACTAGAAATGTTTATTGTACTGTCAGGGACCTAATTAACAAGTTTGTTAGATCTAAATTTAATAAATTTTATTAAGAAAACATATCCCGTGTATTATTCTCTCGTCATGTCTTACGTTAGGCTTATAATTTCTGAATTCTCCAAATAAATGTATTATGTGAGATTACATTCATTTCTACGTAGCGTTTCGCTACCCACATGCTCACGCCACAGATAACATAAATAAGGATGACAGTGATACGAACACTTTATGCAGGCATGACATTTTCACATTCATATGTCATCTATATGTATCTTTCTATGTATAAGAATCAGCCTCCAGTAGTGTTAGTACGCATGTCAAGACAAGTCTGTCACGGATTGGCTCGGTCGCTGTCTGTCTTATTTTATTCGAGAGAAATTGATATAATAAAAATATTCTGTGACACACGCCAAGACTAGACTAGTCTTGGCGCTCATGCTAGAACTACAGATATGTTAAGGATGTAAACAAAACAGATGGGATAAAAATAAGGGAAACAACATAAAAAAATAATGAACTAAATTTGGTTTCGCTTGTTTTATTTCAATCATTTTGCTCTTACAAAATATGTTCAATGCAAAGGAACATGACTCGTCATAATAAAACATGCTTCTTAGTACCATTTTGATTTATTTTATATTATACTTTAGTTTCCATTCAGCATAACTATAAATAATGCGGGTCACATAAAATGCTCATAGCACTATGTAGAGATTTGCAAACACTTCGTAACAAAATAGATACATAACTTTCCTCTTGTCTTTTCTCTGCGAGAAATGCTTTCACACTATTATCATAGTTATGCCAAACCTCACACCATAACACAACGAAGCAACATGTCCCTTAAAAATAATCTGTCTTACCAACAATTTCATTTCTTTTTTTTTACATTTTATGAAGTTTTTATTTTTTGCGTTCATAATTCTATAATACTACCTAACTAAGTTTTACCTAAACTATTCTACTGTCTAGACTAGTCTGCTGGGTAGAACACCACACTATATTAATACACATTGGACAAATACATTCGTATCGACACTTCCGATTTTTTTCATTAAATTTTCTTTCTTTACACTTATTCAACTACATAACAAAAGAGGTGAAAGCAAACTTGTTCAACTGAAACTTATCTGAAGAATGTGTCCGCTAATTACCTTAGCGGAGGGCGCGGGGCGGCGCGGGCGGCGCGGCCTCAGTCCATTCAAATTAAATTATTTAATAAACTAACAAAGGAAACTACCCTACGGCCGCGCCCGCGCCGCCCTACACTAGTGCTCTACTCTATCTATCTTAGCTTCGAAACATTTTTTGCTATTCTATCCTATCTATAGTTAAGCCTATGTCTAAAACTAGCCCTCCGTTCGTCGTACGCCGTAGCTCCACTATTGACCGTGTCGACGTCCACACGCGCTCGCTTACAACTAAACGACTTATTTTAAAAACATCTACTTAACACTTGTAATTATCGACATGATTTTCTGTAGAATCATAGTTTTGGTTTTCAAGACTTGGTTCCCCGATAGGCATCCCTCTGCCGACGTCTCTCGGCTCGCACTACGTATCATCATGTATTATAACAAAATCATAGTCCGTAATCTCAAAGTATATTATTTACTTATCACACACGTCAAGAATGTCGAAGTGTGTTTACTAGGAACATCTACGATCTTACATCCCCCCTCCCCCTCCTCTCAATTTACATCACGTGCGAAAAAATGCAACGATTTGACAGCCACATTATTTTTTCTCTAGTTGTTACATACAAAATATTTTAAACATAGTTTTTTTTTTACATTATCACTACGTTTATGAATACGGTAAGTTCTCTATTACCTGTAAAAATATCGTGTAAAGCACATGCAACTGCTATATTGTATTCATTATTTTAAAGGAAGCTGAAGGCACTACCATCAAATAAATTTTATTGCTTACAATGGAAGGAAAGCATTAGAAAAATAATTTCGTGCATTCATTACCTTAAACTGTGCAACGCTATGTTAACTACTAGTCACTTAGACGAAATACATATACTTAGGCGTGGGCGTTCTATATTAGGTACATATTTGAATTTTGTTATCGACTTACGGAGTAAAGATTTGCTTGTTGGAGTAGAACTACAGTGTCCCGAGCGAGAACTTATTATTGGAAATTGTGAACTATACGTTCGACCGAAGTTCGGGTGACCATACGGGTAATCAAAACAACATCGATCGACACGTTGACATCTATTTTAAATGCACAGTTTAGAGGAAATATCTATCGGAAGACTGCATTTACAGGAAGCCACGTTGTGTCTGTGGAACACTAAACGATTATATTACTTAACTAAGTACCTAACACGCGACGCTGGGTACTACATTGCACATAATGGTATTTTACATTTCCACAAGAAGTAAAGGCGGTTCACATTCAGTACAATAAAATTTGGCTCGATTGGAAATTATACGTGTATAATACCGATCTACGGAGTATTATGGTTCAATAAGTTTTACTCAAATGTTACACTAATAAAAAATCTCACTTTTCATTAGCCTTTGTGATGTTAATTTGAGTTTCTCGATGAACTGTTTGTGTTTAAGTCATCATACTTTGCACAGTGGTTGCATGGTTGCAGTCGGCTAAGTTCACTACTATTTGGGGCTATACGTGCTTGTGTTCTGTCGGACTTGCTCGGTGCCGTGCCTCTATCTACCTAATACAAGAAAGGCCTCTGGCATACGACACACTTAATCTAAAATGGCCACTTTGGGCAAATCCTCTTACATCAATTAATTTCAAGATTTTTAGCAGATACGTTACAATTTTAAACAAATTTGAAAAGTTTGTTTGACTGCCAGATCGACGTGGGGCATGCTCAAATTCTGGGCATAAGAGGAATTGCTTAAAGTGGTCATTGTACTTTCAATTCTTTATCATTTTGTCTATAACATATAGGCATTATTGTGTCTGTGTCGTAAGCGCCGGCCATCACGTGTACGTAACGAGTGAAAATCCATGAGCTAATGTATGTACAGTCGAAAAAGTAAATTATTTACGAAACAAGAGTACAGTCTCAGCCTTTGTCTGTATAAAAAAAATCGATAGTATAACGAACCCGATACAGATCTACATATTCGTTCAAAATCTACGTAATTCATCCAAAACCTGTTGTCATCTAGTCTCAGTTCCTGTATTGTTTGTTTAAAGTCGGTTCACAGGTTTTGAACAAAGGTTACCGCTTAATCGTCCGTTAAATACAGTTAATATATCAAACATTTAACTAGTCTTCAGTCCCTGGGTTGTATAAATATTTTCCTACTTCTTACTTGACATTAATGATTTGTATACTTTGGTTCTGATGAAACTCTTGACGTGCCAAAATAGAATTAAACAGTTGCGATATAGTAGGCTTTTACTCGTGCCCATCAACAATGTATATACATGTATACATACCATGTATAATTTATATATATTCAATATAAAAATATCAAATTTCATATAAAGTCATAAAGTGTACCCAAAACCTACGTGATGGTACAAAAAAGTGCTCGTTCACACCAAAACGGTGTTTACACTGGATTTCGAATCCATTTTAAGTTTTTTTATAATGTGGAAATCAATCGTGGAATTTTTGTTTGAAGTTCTCTATTGGAATGTGCCGACCGCCTACAAAATAATAACTACACTTGATTCTCAGTACATGATTCTCAAAAAAGGATCATTTTATCATTCACGTGACTCACGTGTGTTTTCAACGTACAAAAATTTGTATAGACTCGTAAAATGTATAAATAGACTTTACATACAACTGCTTATTGCTAATGTTGCCGTGTTATCGGCAATCGGGTGCCGGAAGCGCAGACGTTATCATTGGAAGTCACCCACCCATCCAGTAGTGTCGCCTCGCGAGCCGCGCCAACCAAAACGCGGACCGGCCCCATTACCATCATCTAAACAGTATTATTCAACATCACCAGTCAAAACATACTCATCCACCAAGCCGTTGTCAATATTACATTCAAATCCTAGGATTATGTTTAGGTCATGAAAATAATACTGCTGATGTGTTGGTGATGGGGCCTAAGAAACATTTGGAAGTTAATAGTAGGTATACATAAATTCGTAAACGTGGACCTTGCGAGATGTGGAAAGGCAGAAAATAGATGCCCTAGAAATGTGGTGCTGGAGAAGAATGCTTGGGGTTTCGTGGACCGAGTTTCGCACGAACGTCTCGATACTTCAAGAACTCGGTATCAGGCAGCGTCTGTTTTCGATTGTACAATCTCGCATCTTGACATTCTTCGGACATGTTTCCCGGCGTGACAACCAGTCCATAGAACGCCTTGTCGTCCAAGGAAAAATAGAAGGCACTAGACCGCGCGGAAGGTCACCCACGCGTTGGACTGACCAGATCAAGTCCGCCATTGGAGGCTCAGTCAACGAATGCAGCAGGATGACCTCTTGCAGACAGCGGTGGCGAAATGTCGTGAAGCGCATTACATCTGCCCCTTCCAATACTGATACTTAACGATCACGACCGCTCTGTCAAGAGCGTACCGGATAAGAAGAATACATAAATTCAGTCTGTGTTCGGGTTTGGCAACGACGATATTATTGTTAGTGTGTTTCATACTCTCTTTACGTGTGGTTATTAGGAATTAAAATTATACACCTATTTGTGATGACAGTAGTTACATTAAGGATTTCATGTGCCTAGCTATATTTTGATTCACTGATTGTCGGTTGAAATCGGTGATGTTTACAGTGGCGGCCCTCTGAATACAAAATTCGAATCGAATAATACTAAAATCGTGGACGCCTCTCGACGCCTCATTGAATAGCGTCGCGACAGTAACTACCAGGTGTCATAAAGTTTATAGGTGGTCGTCTTCCGGTTGATTTTTGCGCCCGCCCTATGCGGTCACACCGCTCGCACCGCCTTAGGGTCGCCACCGTGTTTACGTCAAAGTACGTTGTGTCAGTTACGCGACTTTCAGCAACATGATCTACACAATTAGCTATAATTTAAAATGAAAGTATCATTGGAAGACTGCGCCAGTGAGAAGATTCCTAGTAGATAATGCTACTTTGTATATTCATAGAACTATTTCGGAACAAATGAATTAAAGCACCATGCTAAAAATATTTGAAAATTTTAATGCGATCTCAAGTCCCGCTCCGATTGTCACGTCCAATCCAGTTTGTTATACGTATGCTACATAGAGCTGCCTGAATTTCAGTTCTCGTGTGATGTAATGACTGCATTTCAAAAATACTAACATTTATTCGAAGATTCTGAATCTTCATTTTTTTTGTTACCAAACCTACAAGATCTAACCGGCGTAACCCTTACTAAACCTTTACTACACGCATAAAAGTCACTTCAATACTCTTTACATTTTTGTTAATATTCTGTTTCCACATGATATGACCATTTCCATTTAACCTTATACCCAATCCTCTCCATTTCGCTCTCCTCCTAATCTCCGATGTTTACTAAAATCTTTATAAATGTAAAACAAATTACACAAAATTATAAATTTCAATTAAAAATCCTCAATATATAAAACATACACTATTGTATATTGTGATTGCACCACTTTTCTGCTTAGGATGATGTCGTGTATCAGTTGCCAAAGTATCAGTGCCGCAATGCTGCGGCTATGTTTAGAATTGAATATGACACTGGCAAACACAAGAATAATATAATCTGTTTTTTTTCTGCACCCAGGACAAGTTAAATTTGTCACTTCATGCATGAAAACACACTATGCTAAAATAAATACCTAACTATCTTAAATAATCTTGTCAACATGTACGAAATCTGCGCCTAAAATATTAATTTAATTTTTCATAAAACAATAATAAAATTATAATGCAAAAACACTTTTAAAATTGCAACTACATCTATACACCAAATCCTCTCCCCGAACCGTCGAAAGACCTCATCAAAACATCACAGCGAATCGAACGTCCAGCATGAATGAAGGCACGCGACCGCATCCGAAGCCCGTCGGGTAAATAAATAGTCGAGGCGATAATGTATCAGCTTAACAACTAGACAGAAGAGGCGCCGCGAGCGGAGCTTTCGATGAAGTCTATAACGGCCGCAAATTAAAACTAAAACAAATTAACATCGTAAAAAGTCACAGTTGCTTTGATTTTTGGCTCGTGTACAGCACGTAGTGTTGTAACGTGGCTTACGGTCTACTTTGGGGGCGGGTATGGCTGGAAGGCCTCGTCGGGGGACGCCGCCGTCGACGCGTGCTCGCTCTCCATCGGCATCTGGATTATGGGCTGGGTCGGGCCCGCGAAGTACTGGTACGGCGGCGACGCGATGTACTGAAACACCACGGGAAATTCATTAGCTATCGATTCCGATGATACACATTTAATTTTCAAACATCGAATACAAATACATCGATAACGTCACTTTGATAGCACATAGGTTTCAGGTGATGGGGATTTGCGTTAAGTGTGACATATAAAGCGAGAGGGCGCTAGTGCTGTGAGCGGCGGATCGTAAGCAATGGGACACGATAGGTTAGAGCGTTCATTACAATTCACTTTAGCACTCACGTAATACTCATTTTCCTGCCTTAAGCTCTCCCAGTTTACCTGGAAAACAGAGAGTCACTATCAGTCACTTGTGTTTTTTTTATATTGACTGAATATGTCATGTCGATTGGACCCGAAGTCCTCAATCTAGGCCGTCCGTTGACGTTACTATATCGCACTCCTCGTGTCCCAATGGATGCGGCAACAATATACTTAAAATTCTAAACTGCCCCTCGATCTACAATTTTAATCTGCTAAACATCAACACCTATACTAAAAATGGCATTTACGTAAATATGGGTCGGAATGTTGTTCTAAAGTATATTCCACATAGCATTGTTACTGGGATGTTTGATTGATTCCATTATGACAAAGGGTGTAATAGGATACGTCATTTCGCCTGTATTCCGGGAAAGTTAGGTAGAGCGGGCACAAACTTCTTCATGCGTGGGCAATTCGGACCATAGTCCATGCTGGCCCACGTATGATGAATTTCAAAATTATTCTCCATAAAATATACTGGAATAAGATTAGGAATGGCTGCACCTGCTATTAGCGGGTTTCCTCCCCGTCTCAAGTAAGTAATTAATAGCATTAACAAATTCACATATACCATAAAATTGTGTGATAAAGATGGCGGACGTACCAATTAACCTCAGGAATGATTAATACTAAAGAATCTTGGTTCAATTTAATCAACTGTAATCATTATCAATCATCATCATTATCGTCACCGTATCAATGCTATGTGTATTAGAGCGTAACACCACGGTGCGCGGCGTCGTACCGTATTGTTGTATCTATTGGTTGTGGTGAGCGCACCTACGTATACTACTTACATATTGGTTGGAGACAGCGTCCATTGGTATGTGTGGGTGCGCGGGGTGCGCGGCGTGGTGGCCGGGGTGGGCGGGCGGCAGTAGCGCGGCGTAGGGCGCCAGCCAGGTGGCGGGGTGCGCCGCGTGGTGGTGGTGGTGCAGCTGCGGGTGGTGGTGGAAGGCCGCCATGCCGTACATGCCGCTGCTGCGGTATACGCTGGCGCATTCCCCGCCCGCGCCGCCGCCCACGCCGCTCGCGTACACACCGCTCACCGCCATCGCCGCCTGCGATACAATCTCACGTTAATCGACCATCGCCCATCATTCTAACACAGTGGTACGTTCATAGGGGCTACAAACACGTGTTAGACTTTTTAGGTTTTCGCGATTCTTACGAATTGCATTAAAGAACTGTAACCGGATTTGTCACTTATATATTAACATTGTTTTGTCATTTCGCGAAATACAAAATGGTTTAAAATAAAGTAACCCCAGGTGGGCCAGCCCCTAGATGGGATGGTTTACAGGTTGAGTACCTATAGCTGGTTGAGTTCAAATTTATTTTTACAATACTACCCGTGCTAGCACGCTGCACCCACTGTTTAAAAATGTTCATGGTGTCAATATACATAACGATTGGATTTCTGTGGTAAAAGTCACGCGAACGCACGTTAAAACTCGCCCGCGTCACAGAATTTGGAATAAACGTGATAAGAGGAATTAGGTTTGATGAAACATGGTATGGTTTTATTCGCGTGTCTTTTCGAGTACCTATGAATCAGTCGATTGTTCGCTATATATGTCTTTATGAATTGGTATCCAGGTAGGTACCTGAGTTAGGTCGTTGTTGTCACGCCACACTCGGCCGTTATTATCGTTTTTGTTGTACAGCGCCTTCTTCTTGTTGCCGCCGTCGGCGAACTTAACTAGCAGTGGTTCCTTGGCACCGGGTATAGGGTTCCCGTTAAACATCTGGAATAAATTTATCAATTTTATACTACACTTATTATGACGAAGAGGCCGCAAGCTACGTGCCATCCGTCCTAAGTATATAACCGTTAGGTTAGACCGATCAGAAGTTTATTTCGACCCTCTTTAATTAAGTTCATAGGATAGGGTAGTACCAAAAAGAAAAAGAAACTACAGGTTTCCTAAAAAAATATCTACTGCTACTTATTGTCAAATAGTGTTCGATGGATCCGAAGAATCTTAGTCTTAGAAACTAGTTTTTAAAACTACCGATAAGAATTAAGATTCATAACAGTTTCAATTATAGTTTCGCGAGGATACCGGATCCTTTGGGTTGGGATGGCAACAGTCCACGCCTTTCGCTACCGGAAGCCTTGCGGACACGCTCGAAGTGTTTAGACGGCAGAAGCGATGACGCGCCCTGTAAACGTTGCGTCGCGTTGCGTTTATTGTGTACTAATATAATAATACTCTGAGCACTATTTACTGCTACTGTCACCCTTTCTGCCTTAGTATTCCCACGCACCGTCCCAGACGCTCATGCATACCCTCATCAGTCTCAAAACACCATCCAAACCCAACGATTGTCTCATATCCAATCAATTCTACCCTAGAGACTCCTGTCATGAGTCTACGCAACTGATTTCAAAATTTGACTGTAAAATGTGCTTACTTGAATGATCTGCTCGCATTTCTCCCTCGACTCCATTCTAGCAAAGCCAACTCCTTTGCTTTGGCCGTGGGTGTCGCGCAAGATTCGCGTGGAGACCACCTGCCCGAATTTGGCCAGCAGTTGGTCCACATCGTTCTCCTTGAAGTGCGGCGGCAGGTTGGCCATATACAGGTTGGTTGGGTCCTGTTCTTGTTGCTGGAAAAACCCCGGGGGCGGTAGGTGAAGTAGCTGCTCGTAAGTCTTCAATAATAATTTTCATCACTTGAGTGAATGCCACGATATGTGTTCGACTATTCTAATTAGTTATCTGCACATATTGTGACAGCCCCATTTATAGTGGACAATGTAAAAAGCCCTGGAACCACTGTAAATACTTTAAATGTGAGCGCTCACAAGAAAGGACCATTGTAAAACCAGCCTCCTCAACCCTGTACGTGGACAGTACATGCTTTATTTACAAGTGTTTCCAATATGTTCATGTGCGAGGGTATAGTTCGCGACACATTGCGATATCACCGGTTGCATAGAACGTCTTTGTTCGGAACTGAATGTGTTGCTTTCTGTTTCTAAGCGTCAACTTAACGTTTCTGTGAATTTTTTTATAGAATTTTAAAATAGCTTGAAGCCCGCATGGAATATCTAGACACTGAAGCCAGCTCGGACGTAAATCAGCGGATTGATCTAATGTACTAATCATTACGTAGGTGTTATCAACGACATGGGTATGTACATCAGCATAGAGATTACGAAGCTAGTTAAAATTCGCATACACACTAATTTAATATCGAAAGCATAGAAATACCCGAGCCCAGTAGCGATAATACAATTACACATTGTTATAACGCTGAAGCATACGACAATAGTATAGAATTAATAGGATGAAACGATGTCTGAAGTATAGAATTAAGTAAGCATTATATTTGCGTTGATTTGCGTAGGTACCGTTGAAAGGAGTACATACTTACAACACATTAGTGTTACATTGTTCTGTAATTACATTGACACACAATTTACCACTCGTGTTGTTTCCCAAAATGGCCTGACAAATGAGTGATGTGCGCTTTGTAACGATGTTTTACCGGGACATTGCTAAGTATTAATCGCCCGTCAGTGTCGGTGATCTAAACACAGGACCTAAGTCGTCTAGACACTTTCAAATCTATCGAATCAAACAAATATTAGGCGTTATGTGGTAGCAACGTGGATCTCGCTAAGATTCCATCTCAAACATAGGACTGGATGCTGGTGCTACGAGATGCATAGGATCTCAAATCTAACTGTTTTACGAGATAGTAAACACGGCCTTTTATGTTTAAATGCTCAATTATGTATTACAGCACTTCTCAGATAGATACCAGGGTAAAGTACTAAAGCTATAAGTAAGGGAAGATGGAATATAGGGTCGGATCAGCGGGGGAGGGCAACTGTCCAAATGGCGAAAGTCTGCCTATTTCCTTGTAACGACCGATATAAATTAAATTATTATGAAAGGCTCCAAAAGGCCCATACCGTTCCAACTCTCGACACCCTTTCCGGGCGTAAAATTCAATTTTATACGCAATTAAAAGAAACAATCGTATCGTCTTAATTTTACAGTCTTGCTTTTAATTTGGCAGTTGCCGTTCCCCTTAGAATTATTGAGTTAGGAGATACATTATATATTGTGACGGGATTCAGCGGGATAAGGAACGAATTGTTAGTTCGAGGTATGATAAATAAGTTGGCGTCGGAGTAGAAATATAATATGAATATGGGACGAGAGAGCGGACGAGGAGCAGGCGGTTAGTCATAATAGTATTACTTGCATGCACAACGTACACGGTTCAGTCTACGCAGGAACCAGATACCCACTTTAGCCATCTGGGCCTGAACACCTTTGGCTTGTAATCCTTTAACAGCTGCCTCCGCGGATCCGATGTTTTCAAAATCTACAAAACCGTAACCTGGGAAAACAAAAGCGAAAACATTTTATAGTCAAGGCCCATCACAGCCAACGTCGACGCAGCGATACAATTTGTCGCACTTTGACACATGCTATGTCGTATAGGAGTAACATATTGTTTTAGAATTTAAAAAATAACTATGGTACGTAAATACATCTGGATGTAGGTAACTAATGAGCGCGACACAATTGCCTACTCAACAGTAGCGTGATGATAAATGTGACATCGAAAAAAGATTAACATTGTGATAAATATTTAAATAACTGTGCATATTTCATATCTCCATTATAGTTCGGTATCATCTGTGCTCGGGTGCATTATAGTGAACATGATATCTATTTACTATAAACATAACAGTTAAGTAGAATAAAATAAACATATTATAGATAGGTATGAGAGAATGTCATAAATATTATGAATCAAATCGAATGTATCTAGTGTTCGTGCATATATTGGAAAAAAGTCTCACCATAGATGGATTAGTTTAATGAAGGTAGGTATATGGTACTCTAGAAAATATTAATATTGTTTTAAATAATTCAATTACGAATAATATTATCGATGCAATCTATTCAAGTAACAATAAATCGTAAAATAATATTTTAAATACATACGTGAAAACTATGCACAGATTTATTACTACAAGTAGGTAGGTAGATTAGTAGCTAATATATTAACATCATAGGTAGATAATATTGATAGTGTAAAAGTGGACGTACGGGTATTAATGTTGTTTACCTTTACATTTATTCGTATTTTTATCCAATATTGCTTTCGTGGAAATAATGGTGCCGTACCTGGAAAGCGGAACGATGATTAAACATTGAAATATGAGAGCAATAAAAGCGTGATAAAGCTCCGCTCACACTGGGGCGTCAAAAGCGACGCGTCAGAATATCCCCCAATACCAAAACAAACTGTGTCAATATACCTACATAGATAGAGATTACATTTATGTGGTAAAAGCCAAGCCCCTACTGGTCTAAATTCGCTCACGCTGTCAGTGTCAGTTAGTTGAAAAATTAACTTTTTCTATGTATTAATACAGTTTGTTTTGGTACGGTAAAAAATTGTCGACGCCCCAATGTGCGGGAGAGTTAGCGGTGTGGATAACATACATCTGGCACATTTGGACGAGGTCCTTATCGGTGGTGTTTTGGCTGAGGCCTCGTATATAGAGGTTGGTGCGGCTGAGCTGCTCGCCTGCGGCACCGGTGGTGGAAGCCGACGAGGCCGGCGGCGGCGGCGCCGTGCTCAGGCTGGTGGAGCGCGTGCCGCCCGCCGAGCCCGTGTTCGACGAGGAGGACGACGCCGTGTTAGCTGGCGAGGCGGCCGTTGGCACGCGCCCGCCAGTGGCTCCGCATCCGCCACCCATACCCGCGCCCGTATACTGCAAATGCAAACCCTACATTACTCTACTAGACTCTAGCTAGAGGAAATGATCTCCAAATGAATTGGTAAATATCGCCAGATAACACATACTCATCGTATAGGTAATCCCAATAACAATTGTAGAGAAAGGGACCCACTTACCCTCGGAATTGTCAGAATCCCAAATTATAAATCAAATAAATTTGATCGATAATAGAGGAAACTAACAAGACCGAACTCCCTGTCAGTCGAGAGTCAGTATGTCTTAAGTCTTGGACCCTAAAAATGAGCAATCTCCGCAGAACAATGGATTTCCGCAATATTACGGCTGATTCCATCAATTTGTATAATCCCAAACTAGACAAAACTCGTACTATGGGTACCATACAATGGACTGGGGCGATTCCAGTTACATCCAGACCAGGCCAAATTCCTAAAGGCAATTTCCGAAATTTGTAACTAGCGGGAATCGAACTCCCAGCCTCCTGGTTCAGTGAGCCGTGCAGCCTACACTCAAACAACTAGACCAAGCCGTCGTCAATGGTAAAGATTATCTGTAACATTTTCCACATTGGCATCAAACGAACCCACACATTACTAAGAGTATTGTCGTCCTTCTTACAACCGCTATGTATGAGCAAAATGACAACATTTTAATGCTGTCAAATATGGTTGAGTTGTAGTTTGTGTATAACAGAATCGACGTCAGTGTTTTTCCCTGTCCGTGACTTCCCCGCACATAAATCACTTCGCCATACCTACTTTTAAGTATAAGAAAATATGACCGTCTCTTGTTACGATGCACATAATTCATTCTTATGCAGTTTGATTAATAGATTTAGTATTTTTATTTTTTTACTAAACCATACCTTTAGTCTACCAGCGATATAAAAATAATCATTGCGGAACTTTTATACTGCAATTGTTGAAATAATGCTGGTAATTTTATTCGAGTCAGAGCTCTACCGCTCGGTCGCGTCTCGACAAGTTAATTTGAAAATATAATTATTTAATTAAATGTAATGTCCCGCGTATAATGAAGGGAACGACACAGATGATCGTTCTACATGAAGGTGTAAAACGAAGTCGAAACGGTATAATTACCGAGTGTTAATTTGTGCTGCTCTCAAGTTAGCGAAACGGGGGACCAGAACGGATCGCACACTGGGGCGTAGACAAAATCGAACATTGTGAAAATATACATAAAGATTGAATTTCTGTGGTAAAAGTTCCACGTACTAAAATTCGCTCGCGCTGTCCGTGTCATTTAGTTGAAGAATTAACTTTTTGGATTCAACCGCCATCTTTATTACTTTCATCACCCATTTTTATTGGAACGAAGTTCCTTACGGCAGGCTTGGAGGGAATAGGGATTTTGCTAGGCGACCGAACTGAAAAAAATGTGATAGTAAAACCGTAAGAAAAAATCCGTGGACGGACGGACGGATGGATGGATGGATGGATGGATGGATGGATGGATGGATGGATGGATGGATGGATGGATGGATGGATGGATGGATGGATGGATGGATGGATGGATGGATGGATGGATGGATGGATGGATGGATGGATGGATGGATGGATAGATAGATAGATTGATGGATGGATGGAACGAAGTCTGCGTGGACGAAGTCGCGGGTAGAAGCTGGTATTTAGTTTTTTATTATTTATTTTGTCCTTGCTATTAATTACTTGACACTGGCTGAAATACCCACTAAACGCAGGTGGAGCCATTCCTCATCTTATTCCATTAAATATCATAATTTCAATCATTTCGTAAAAAAAGAAAAATATTTTTTTATATGTGTTAATACAGTTTGTTTTAGTATAGCAAACCATTTTACGCTCGTGCATTGACGGGCTTAACCGTATGGCCCGGAGGCGAATACGACGGTGCCTACATTGAGAATAACTGGTCTCGGCGCTGTGCGTTAAGTCGCGGGCTATTAGTTTAGCTATCTAGCCGTCGAGTAATGAATAGGGAGGAGTAATGAGCGCATACCGATTCAGAGCACGCACCCTTAATCGACTCGTGTGTAGGGTTACCATATGCGAAGTTGAAATTGAATTTGTCAGAACAATATAGCCTCTATTTCTACCTTTATCGTTATTTAAATTCATTATACTCGCGAGCGAATCAACATGCCTTTACAAGTAGGTAGCGTGTATATAGATTGAATTTTTAGCGTAAAATATCTATGGCTAAAGGCTACGCGACCAAATGCACTAACGTCATCGATGACATTTGTTGTCTATGAGTTAGTCAAAGTTAGTTAATGCCTATCCTTTACATTGAAATAAAACTTTAATAACTATCATTTAGTCATTGGTTAATAGTTCCAGTTCGTTTAGTAGCTATTGTCACAAAATTGGTCGCGCTTTTGACGCGACTGTGACTTATAACTAGATATTATTAAAAGCCGTTAGAAGCATAATCAATGCTTATTTGAAGTCTTCGTGCAGATAAGTACCTACCGAAAATACCTATTCAAAAATAGTAATAACAGTGTTAAGTTAATTCAAAGTCATCCTTAAAGTCAGTTGGATGACCCTAACGATTATCTACGGTACTACGCAATACGAAATACCTAGGAGATGGAAAGGCTCATTTTGGGGATTGCACGTGTAAGTATCAGCTACAATTTGTTAATGGACGCCGAGGTACAGGTCGCAAAGTAATTAGGCATCGTGCACACAAAAATGAACTATACTGACTCATTGAAAAAGTTTATTTTTCAACGAAACGTCATTGACAGCATGAGTGATTTTTGACGTGTGGTTGCGTGGCTTTTACCACAGAATTTCAATCATTATGCATATTGTCGCAGAGTTCAGTTTGCAAGTTCGATGAACAAGTATTAAACGTGAATACGCTAACGGGCACACGGTATTAGATAGTCGTATCCACGGCGGAATGAGGGTTCCCTTCATAAATATCAAATTGATTACGTAAGCCGCAATTTGAAGCTGTATTGCTGACGAGAAGTCTTAAACGGGAGTATTACGTAATCCGTATTCTCCTGGTGGTTCTTGACCCAAATTATAATCTTATTGTTAATACCTACTATGTTTATAATTAGTAATGATTTAAATTTAATGTAGCAACGTTATTGTTGGGACGGACGTGGGGGGGAAATCTGTAAAACTAAAGTGGATGACGGCAGGTCACGTCGTGCGTATGGGTAGGCCAACATAAGTACCAAATGGAGTCCTATAGGTACACCACGCTGTCGAGACTAAGAAAACGGTGACGCGACGATCTTTGCGAGAAAGACGTGGCCCGAAATGGCTCAGTATCGGGACCAGTGTCGGGATAGAGGGGAGGCCCGTGCCTAGGAGTGGGGCATAAAATAGGCCATTAAAATGGATAAACATTTTATTATAGAAATACACTTGTCTAATCTTTTTTAAAGCGATGAAAAACAACGTAATTTTCGCACATAAACAACGAGTCAATGAACTTTAATCAACACATAAATTAAGTATGCGTGTACCTTTCAGGTTCATTGGCAATTGAGTGCGTAAACATTACTCTTGCTTTAGCTGTGTTTGCGACAGTACCTATCTACGGTGCATGCTCCTATCTATACGACGAGTTCTGTTATTTGCATTTAATTAACATATGAATGCCATAAACTTTGTGTCGTTGACATAGTCATCATGCCCTGGCAGTACCCATGAATCGCTTCAGTCTGATTCAATCTAGCACCCTTAACATGCCCGTGTAGACAAAAGTTTTATCTCTTGCAAGTGTCAGATTAGTCGAGAAAAAGTCACTTTGAGCTTTTTGTACTGGACGTGACTCGGTGTGATGTCATTTTCTCGACGAATCTGACAGTTGAAATAGATAAACCTATGTCTACGCGGTCATGCTACAGAGCTAGGTATATTGGAACGTTAGCTACTTTGCAGAGAGGAATCACTAGATAAGATCGTCTAATTATCTAGACATAATAACTCACTTGTAACTTAAGGCAATATTTTTTTTAATGGAGAAAGTTCGGGAACCGGTAGGTTAGGTTAAATGTTTCTATGGGTAACTAAAATGTCAGTTGTCGTGAAAATAATTATGGGACGATAGCTCTGTTAGCTCTATCTATTGTAAAAGGTAAACTCACATAACTGTTGGGACCATGGAGATATTATAACTGAGATGGCATATCCAGCCGCTCCGCAGTAAAATTTTCTGGTTTATTCAGATAAACCAGAAAATTCAGCTCCATCACCATTGTTGTTTTCCCATAATGTTGTATACTACAGTTACATAAGATAACAACAATGTCAGAACAACTACCGCAGAGCCATACGAAGAGTAGAGTCGTTATGGGTACTCTAGTTACTCTATGGTTGGGACGCATAAATAGAGATAATAGGCAATTTTATTCTTAGTAAGGCAAATCCACAGATTACACAGAATATGGTTTTCCGCTGTTAATTATCTTTGCACCCTTTATAAATAGAAAGTTTTTTTTAAATTGTCTATGTATTTTTAAATATCGATCTGTTCTATTTTTAAAGATCCACAGGAAGTGTTTTCACTAGCGAATTTAGATTAGTAATTCAATTGCTATCTTGGGCAGTAGACGACGACGGTAATTGGCCCAATTTGCGCTAACTGCCGGAACGACCGACCACGATACATACGCGAACATAAAAATAAATTAACAAAATACGTGCAATGTAGGTGTACATAAGTACCTAACTTGCAACTTTTGATAACGAATTGCACTGTAACATAATTAATTAACGAGATAACGATTGAGTTTAATTTACGTAGGTTCTTCATTTATGGATTATATTTCACAGTGTACCTACCTACTTAGGAACGTTTATTATTTTTTATACCTAAGTACCTACTTTATGACATTAATCGATATTTTAAAATATAAACGCATGTTAAAACATAGCTTTAATGCCTATATGAAAAGTTTATGTAGTATTCCGCACATTACCTACGTAATATAATAAAATGCGATAAATAAGTACACCAAGAAATACATATAAAAACCTTTTTTGATGCATGTGCTGTAAGCCTGTAGCCTATAGGTAAGGAGGTATCTTAATAGCGAAAAAAAGCCATGACCATAAGCTATGTGAAAGTACGATCCCGGCGTTTGAATTTGCACTTGAACCCATGCGTTCAAGACGTTCTTCAACTAGGCTGCCACTTCTTCAGTTGCTAATTACAAAATTGTTTGTAATTGTCCCAAACATGTAATGCTTCTGTTATTAACATCACCACTTTTAAGTAGCAATTAGTTAAAAAAACGATGTCTGATTACTACTGTTAAAACTACAGTCTCCAACGAGCTCACATTATGTCTGGTAACTGTGCAATTTACACAATTTAACTTCATTATCTGCTCGGAATTTAGGATAGGTAATTAAGTGGCTCGGACGAGGCCCCTGTGAGTCCCCTGGGATGGAGCAACCAGAGTTTGACCGTGTTTTGAGTTTAGTTGACTGAAATGCCACTGTGACCGCGGTTAAAGCGTTATGGTAAGGTTAGTATACCTATTAATGGAACTTGGATTTCCATAGAGTCAGTGCCGGATTAAGGCAACCTGATGCCCTAAGCAATCTTTCCCTGTGACACCCCCCCCCCCCCCCATCCTTAAGTAAAATACAAAGAATTAATTGAAAAACAAATGTGAATACGTATCGTAGGTAGAATATGTACGAGTATGTGTTGTTCCTTCTGCCATGCTAGGTGGGGTCTAGTATTTTAAAATTTCTTTAACTTTTGTGTGGCCGTTTTTTTTTCTCGGTCGTCTCTGGTGCCCCCCTAGACGGGATGCCCTAGCAATTGCTTAAATAGCCCTTAGGCTAATCCAGGACTGCTTATAGTGATTGATTCGTGACCATCCAAAAACAAATCCCTAAAAATATACACAATTATTCCTTTACAGTGTCGTAAGAGAAGTCCTAGTATGTATCTACTTACATAATTTCGTAAAAGTAAATAATACAAGTTTGGTAGGTAACAAGAATTAGGTGGATCCTTCCTTTATTTGCACAATATAGATAACAAGTGAGTTTTGTGAAATCCGACGGAAAGAAAGTTCCAATCAATCTGGTTGTACTTCGGTAGATGTCAATAGGGCTTTAAAAACTGACGGGAAGCGGGAGGGACTTGAGGTGGAGCAGGGGATGGGTGACAGTTGATGACAAGTAATCACCAACGTCGGGAACTTGACTGAAATTTGATCGCGAATATAATTTTCTTACAGCAAACTTTTTATCGAGCATTGCCACTTCTGAAGCGCTTTGTTATTTTCTAAAGAGCTATTATACTCTTCTTCATCCAGTATTTTTTACAATCTCTATCTAAGTGATCGGTTGTAGTAATTCCTGGTTTTGATTTTGCTGAAACGGCCTTACCAAGTGCATGTACCTACCTACTTATATCGACTACCAGATAATGTTTCTTTACATTATAATTAGATAGATAATATGTTCAAAAGACAAAGTCTGTACAAACAGATAAATTTATACTTAGAAATTATCTAATTTCTTAGTAAACAAGATAATGTTTCTCAATGGTATTTTTGCTCCATAACGGTCTTTTGTTTTGTATTCAACAATATAACGATAGTCTCAACTTTTGACAATAACTAAGAGAAAAACAACTCTTCTGTAATTCTACTTATTAAATGTTTTCTCCACAAGTTTTTTTTTGTGTTCTGGTGATCGCGGATGATTTAATAGTTCAGAAGTTGGATTTTCTCAAACAGGATTAACGTGGTAAACACGTTGTCGCTAAGTGGTCTCTTCTTTTCAGTTGTTCATCACGGCAACACAATAAATTAAGGCAGCGAGCGATTTAATAATCGATAATCATTTCGGATATCTACAGTTGAAACATATTTTTACCGATTAAGCTACGTTATTTATCTACCTATTCCGCTCGATTCCAAATACATTAGCGGTTGACGACGATAATCGAATGGTCCATCGCATTGATCTTGCGATGCATCGCGACCACAAATATATGTAAGTATTTCGTGTCGTGGTGACGTAGGCGTGTGTTTTAAGTTTTGCATAAAATATCAGACAATTCCGAGCGTAAAAATGAGTAAGGTAAAATGCAACTGTCATAACATCTGACCTTTATAAGTAGGTAAGTACTTACACATAAGAGCTACAAGGCACTTTGAATCTTTCTCGCTAATGCAGTAACGACTTTAGATTCCTGCAAATGTCCCACTAACAAGCTATAGGTATGTGCGTAGCATAAACCTATGGCCAGACGGTTGTAAAATTGTAATTTGGTCAACGGTAATATTTAATGATGTTTCACGAACTCTCGTAGCGGAGCATATGCTCCACAGTCATATGACTGTGGAGGATGACGTCACGCGCGTAGGAGGGTGCGAGGGGTGCACGGCGGTATCTCAAAGGCAAGGCGTGGGGGTGGGAGATAGCACTCAACAGTTGGTCTCGGCTCGATACCGCAGCGCGTGCGTGCCGGGCCCGACGGCACATGGCCAGTCAATACGCAAACTACATTTTCATTTTATATTGCCACCAATTTATCTGTTCAAGGGCCGTATTAGCCCTTATTTATGACGAACTCCGGTAAAGCTGTAAAAGCCAATCACGGCCAACAGCATAGATATTAAAAAAAAAGATTGTGATGACAAACTATTTACCCAAGATGTACGGAATACGGAAAAATGTCATAGAAATATGTACCTACAGCTCATAAGTTTCGAAAGTTGTAAAATGTATAATATAGGATCATGGAACATGTCAGGCAAGTAGCGTAGTTAGTAGATATCTAAATAGAGGGTAATTCACTATAATTATTTCATAAGGGAATGTATAAAAGGGAATTTTTAAGATTGAACGGTAATGGGTTGGCCTGGCGAGAAAAAAATACGATAATAACACCCGTTTATAGAAAATGATGATTATCAGCCATCCGAATTAGAATTGGCCAAAAGACTAAATCCAATTATGCGCAATGATTGGTTTTGACAGATTTTGAAATGCAGTTTCGACGCAGTTCCTTGGCAGTTGTGGCAACAAATTGTGCGTCATTTTTTTTTGCTATACCAAAACAAACTGTATTACGTCATCGAAAAAGTTCAATCTTCAACTAAAATACACTGATAGCGCGAGCGAATTTTGAAGCGTGGCTTTTACCAAAGAAATTCAATCTATATGCGTATTAACACAGAGATAATTTTGGTATTGGCAAAAATCTTGACGCATCGACGCCCCAGTGTGTGTGAAAAGAATTCGAGCCAATGACAGTTCATTGTTAATTAGGAACACAAAATTGTGTAAATGGTGCGCTCTACGATAGTATTGCGGTTTCAATTTCAGCGCGGACACGGTGGCCGACGATGCTCACAAAATCCATCCGATTCACGCCGAAGCTCACGAAATGAAACATAAATCCCATTCAATCTATTTAAATTGAGCACTCCATTTGTTTTATCGTCGTTTCAATCAGGGAATCGATCAATTCGTTTGTCATTTACTATGAGACCACTTGATGATAGGAGCTAGGTATCTATCTATGTGTATCTACTTGTTATTCAATTGCAACATTAAAATAAGTTTTAGGTTTAAATATCTCTAGAAGACGAAAATCTAAAATTAGATGCTACACCTCGTTTATTCTCTTGTGTAACATTATTTACTTTGAAGAGCAGCAACACAGACCGTAATGAATAGGGTTGCTTAGGGATAATTGTGGCGAGAATTCGAGAGTGGGCAGCCGCCAGTCCTGATGGACGGCCAAAATGAATTACCTATCGCATTCAGAACACTCACACTGATTACTAAAATTGTTTTGGGAACATTACTAACGGTTGTGTTGTAAGCAGCAGTACACCAAGTTACATATCGTTAGGCAAAATGTGTCGAAAGGGTAGGGTATACAAAAAAAATCATTTACCAGTGTTCGGAAGAATTTAAATATCAGGCCTACCCTCTGTCACGCCAGCATTAACATAATTCAACAAAAAAAGCAACCACCCTGCTACGCAAAAAAAAGGTTTTTCGTTTTTTTCTTTGCCCACTGACCGATTATGTAAGTTGTATTGCTGTCATTTTGCGAGAGAAACAAAAAATACATGGCGGTTTTTCAATACATTTTGACAACTGCTATGACGGAACGAGATTATAAGGGGTTTGTGCAAATCACGTAATCGCCTGACATCCTAAATAGGACATAGTATTTATAAGTTGATTTCAATAAAGAAACGGTGCAATTTCACGGTGTCACTAATAATATACCTAATTGTAGAAAACCAATGATTGTGCTCTGATGCACTACGCAATACTGCCGTACTTATGCTTAGATGTGTATTTTTTGCCAGTAAAAAATAACTAATTTGTGTAAGTATTGCGTGAAATTGTTCGTAAGTAGGTAACAAAATAAGTGAACTGAATTTCACAATGATTACGACACTAACTCCCTTCTGCGGCGGAATACTGTCGTTACGTTATGAAGAGTGATAATATGTTTCCGCGGCGTCGTTCGCGAGGGCCTGGGTCCTTCACCTTCCGCCAGAGCCGAAATAAATCTAATTCCTCGGATGACAGATATCAGCAAGCGTTGTTTATTTATACTTTCACCCCTGAGTTTTGGAAGGGTCGGACACGTGGGACGCGAGACGCGCCTTCCCTATTGTGCCGAAAATAAACTATTAAACTCACAACTCGACACATGCACATCGCGCTTGAGCGATGATTGGATGATAGAAAAACTCTATATTTAGCTTTATTTTAACGTATTCCGTATCGACACTCATTGATCTTTCGATGGGCGCCGGTGATACATAAGCCGGGATCGTTTATAAAATAGACGCAGTTATTCGTATTACCTCGTTCGACATTGAAAAAGGATCTCCTAAATATAAAATATACGGCACCGAAACCTTCCAAAATAAATGTGGTAATTTCATTTACAAAATAATTTCCTCGTAGCGAATACATTTAAATACATCAGCATAATATTTGAGTGCGTGCGTGTGAAAATGAACCGACAGGAAGCCGACGAGGCCCGGCCTCGGCCTAGACGACTCTAATGGCGAACGAGGAAGTAACGACGGCTTTAATCTCGCCTTTCTCTGGAACTTGAGACATTTACACCACACGCTATATAATATGAAAGGAAAAACTCCATCCTTGCTATGGGGTTACGCCCGATTAGGGTGGCTACGAACGTAAACCTGCGTTAGGGCATTAGAGACGGATACTTAATGTTATTTCTTATTATAAAAACGTCGGGCCCTTCACTAAAAAAGTAACCTCTATTTAAGGCTACCATATTTGGGAAGGGGCGCGTCGGATCTAACAAGCTGCGGAGTTGTGACAGCCCTGACGGCTGACATATTCCGGTCATTAATCAGCCGGTCATAGATATATGTTACGACTACAAACTGGGGACGGCGGACTCCAATCAAAGTCATGGTTCAGTTAAATTTGGGCCAATAAACTTATTGTTGCTTCGTGGACTCCATCACCTCAAATAAGTACAAAGTTTTTTATATTCCATTATTTATTTGGCCTGTACAGTTTAAGTACACTTAAACACATATAATAAAGAATGTCAAATAATAGACATAAAAAATTACACCAACTTCGTCTGTAAGTCCGCCGTCAAAAAAATGCTTCTTAGTATCGGATATGATGACACGGAAAAACTGGTATAAATTTGTTTCTGCAAAACACACACACACACACCACACACGCCCGCATCCACTCATACACACATATATATACACACACACACATATACACGAACACACCCACACCTCGTCCAACACTTGATTAATATTTTATTTTTTGCTTTCTTTTATGATTAATTTCACTCTTAATTTTAAGTTTTATTTATAGATTTATTTAGATATATCATAAGAGCACCAAGATACAGACCCCGAGTCTAATTTGGTCCGCTCACGAATAATGTTACATTGTTTTTTTGGAAAATAAAATTCTTATTCTAATCTATTCTTAAGTACCTATTATCTAAAATATAGTGATACAGATTTTTTATATCGAGGGGTGAAAGGCTATTTGACTTAAGCGGCAAGTTTTTAACTGTACAGGTGACTATACTTATTAGACGCAGAAAAAATCGCTGATTCCAAATATGTATATAAATCAATCAAATGTCGCTTAATTGCCCCTCACACGTCGATATAATTTGGATGCACTTACTACGGCACTATTTAACATTTACTACGGCACATTAAAAAAAAATATATTTGTGTATTTTCTACCCCTTTCATAACGTTAGACAACTAACTTCTCTATCTGACTTATGTTTACGAAAATCTATATTGCCGTATATAAGTAAGTAGTATATATCTAGTGTTGACTATAGTATTGAGTTTATTATATCTAGTAAATTGAATAACCCCGGGGTCAGCGGGTGGGCCGTTCACCAGAATAAATGCTAAACAAATACCAGCTGGAGGTAATTGATCACAAAAACTAACTTAACCACCCACAGTTAAGTATTGCCATTTTGTTGGATAAGTGATTTTTTATAGCAAATGAAAATGTTTCTAATGTAATGGAACTATGTACAGATTTCACACATAAACACGTTATGCCGTTTAATACAAAAATACACAATGCTTTATTCGTAGGCTAAGGTAATAGATACTTCATTTCAGTATCTAAAGTCGAAACCCTGATGGATATTAAAGTAAATATGTTAATGTTAGTATAAAGTATATATTTGCAGTAGGTAGAGTATTGTATTTCGAACTTAATGTAGAGCCGAATGGATTGTCCACAAAACGTAGACCATTTTTTTTAAAGGACTACGCTGTTGGCCGTTAGGTGGCCCTTACAGCTTCACCGGAGGAGTGTCGAGTGCAGAGTGCGACTCCAACCAAGGCCTTAAGGGCGGTACCTAGACCATTTTAAACTTGGTATCATAAAATAGTGCGAAAAAATAAGAGACGTTTCTTTTTCAGAAATGTTTCTCGATGTTAAAAAAACGAGTTTAGCTCCGACGATGCGACCATGAGATAAATCCTGAAGGCGTCGCGTTGTAATAAAACACGTACGGGTCGGGAGCTACATTTTATTTCGAAAAGCGATAAGGGCGCGAGAAATTCCTTTTACGAGATTCCTGTGGAGGGGAGGGTGGTAGGTGCATCGACAGCGCAGTCTTTGTGCAACATCTGGTTTGTGTCTGGCTCGTAAATCGAGCCGGTTCGAGGTCGAGGCGAGACTCGAGCTCGCCGATGGCACTTCACACAGCCCTCTGTGATTAGTTGACAAAGAAACTTTTTTATCTTATAAAATTCACATGAAAAGATTTCATCAGATTTTGTATTATCTCAAAGAGGGAACTTTTTCTAATATTTGACAGTTTCACACGTCCAATTCTGTTTCTGACTTTGACGTCTACTTTTACATATAATCTATGTCAATACGTGTAATACTAGATGCCCGTGAAATCAGTACACTCATTTAGGTTAAAATATTTTTGGATGTCTTTTTGGCACATTTAGGTATCTGTACTGTTTAATATCATTGGTGCTATTTATGTTCAAAGAACGCACTTAAGCTAAACTACTAAATAATAGACTGAACGCTTTTCAAGATCCTGACGAAGTTTTTTTTTTGAATACTTAGAAGCACAGAATTATGTTTACACTTCAGAAGTTTCCGACATACGCCGCCCGACAATAAAGGTACCTAGTAAACTTCTACATTAACTAGTTTTATGCAAATCATGTTCTAGTCGTATTAAGTGCTCGTGAAGACATTAATCACGTAATATTGTTTGCACATAGGGTGACCGTTAGTCCAGTTTTCTTAGGATATCTCTCTAGGAAATCAAAGTTACATTAACTCCTATAGCCGATATAACAACGCCAATTGATCGTATTTTTTCGATTTGTTTTGACATATGTCGAATTAGAGATAATGTCGATCATGCGAGAATTTCCTCCCTGGCAACGTTTTCACGTGATTTATGTCATTTTCATAGATTATGGGGGTAACGATTTCTAGAAACACTTGTAGACAGGCTTTTTGGTTAGGAATATGGGGGATATGTAAAAGGGAATAACATATACTTAAGAAAAATATCAGAAACACTCTGCACATACTAAATAAAAATACATTACGTAAAAACAGAATCCTAATCCAATTTATTGCGTAAATTTCAAATGATTTAATTCACATGTAAAGTACCCATAAATTATAGAATACAGATGAACACCCTTTGCTGATTATACTGTAATTTTTCATCTATATACCTCGTCAAGCTGAAGAGATTGTCACCCTATTTCAGTGTAATGCATAACGAGTCTGAGCCTTCAGCTAGACGGGCGTAGAAATTGATGGAGCGATGTCAACGTGCCGACTTGCCGGTTAATTATCCACTACGGAGCAAGGAAGGCTGTTATTGCTTAGAGCTGCTACCGACAGCCTACACTACCGCATTACCTATATCAACATTGATTTCAAGTATACTATACGTCCAAATAAAGAAATATTGTTAGGCAACACATACTCAACGTATGATCCCAAAGTAAGTGAAGCTTGTACTATTGGTGCCATACAATGGACTCGGTGCGATCCCAGTTACGCCCAGACCGTAGCAAATTCCGAAGAGGCCATTTCCGAAATTTGCCACTGGTGACAATTGAGCTCGCATCCGTCCGGTTTAGTGAGCCGAGTGAACTTCGCTCAAACCACTAGTGACTAGACCAAGCTATCGCCAAAAAGTAGTCTAGTCTTTTGTTAGCTGTAGGTAGTGTTTCACTTAAAGAAATACATGGACTAGATGACGAATAGTGCGATGAGGAAAGGCAGATACAATCTGAAAGAAGAACAAGCAAGTTATGTAAAAGCCTATTGTGAATATAAGCACCGATGATACATATAATGCAGAATACATAAAACTAATTATACATGCACTTCGGGTGAAACTTATCGTTGGTAAGCTGAACCTAATGAAGAATATTATTCAAAGTTTAGTAAGATATTAAGAGTTCATCGTCTCTTCAAATTTGGAACATGCTGAAAATGAATAGGAAACAATAGCAGAGTGACTGTTCGCATAACAATATTAAGGAAGTGTTCGCGGTTCGAAGGAGAGCGGAACTACCGCCCGCCGTCGATCGTAAACTCGATCGTAAACTTAAATACACCTCATTAGAGTATGCAGAAGATGGCGCCGACTAAAGATTCGACTTTATTTATGGTATACTTGCGTTGCCCTAAAGTAGAGAAAGAGGGTGATATCGATCTGTCTATGGTATTGATGTAGTTAAAGTTAAAGATGGCTCGGACATGGTCTGAGCGTGGGCCGCTCGGCTCACTTCACATAGTGATTGCAGGTTCAATTCCCGCCAGTGGAAAATTTCTGAAAAAATTATTTCGGAATTTTCCCTGATCTGGGTGTAATTGGGACTGCTCCCAGTCCATGCCATCCAATAGTACAAGCTTTGCTTGGTTTGGGATCTGGCGATATTTGTGTGTTCATTCTTGCCGTTCTACTCACGGTTTTAATGCATGAACAAGATGGAAATATTATTAATGTTGTCAAATATAGTTTAGTTGTAGTTTGTGTACAATAAAATCAACATCATTCAAAGTCAAAGTCAATATCAAATCATTTATTTTGTAAGGGCCTATGGGGCACTTACAAATGTGTGTGTATTATGTAGGTATACAAGGAACACAAATATTTGTTGGGCGAAATAAAAGGGACGATCAATAGACGCGTGTGCGATGTAAGAATACACAATATCGAAGAAAGTTTGAAGGATTACCGTGAATAACGTATCAAGGTGTTACGTGACCTATAGGTTGCGCGCTTGGAATGTGTTTAAATTACAAGGTACTAACAAGCGAATATTGGTATTTTTCGGATGCGGATATTGGTAGTTACGATCAAACATAGGTATAGAATGTAATTCAAAATAGATATACCTATTAATCCTTACCATATAGGTTTTCTAGCTTATTTCAAACAAAGTTGTGAGATCAGAAATATTTAGACGTGTTAAGTTTTTCCTGGAATTCGGAGCAACAACTGTTAGTTTTGTACTCCCTTTGATATAAATATTAATATTAATATTTATAACAGTAGAAGACAAAACTACCTAATTGACCATGCCTAACTTGGTCAAAGCGTCGTTTGGTTTTGAAACGATTAGTTTTTGGGAGAGCAAGAAAAGATTTTCTACTCTGCATTTATACCTAATTAGTATTACCGAGAATTTAACAAACTATTGCTTATAAAATTAAATCGCAAGAACTCTTGTTCAGGGGTAATCCTCGCATGATTGACATTACCTCTATTCGAAATTAGGTGAAGTAAGTAAAACAAACCAATTTTGTTTTGTTTCGATATATGTAGACTTGGAGATAATGTCAATAATGCAAGAATTGCTCCCCTAGGTTCAGTTTGCGAGTTTCATAGGGGAAAGCAAATGTTTACCTGGTGCTGGGTGTATGGGCTCGGCGCCGCAGCGTACGGTTGCGGCTGAGGCGGCGGGTAGCGGCAGGGCGGCGGGGCGTAAGCCGCGGCCCACTGCTGCGCGCCGCCGCGGTACTGCGCGCCTGCGCTAGCCATGCGCGCCGCGCACGCGCCTGCGCCTGCGCCTGCGCTCGCGACCGTCACTGCGCCCACGACCGAGCCGCTCGCTGAACGACAACCGCCGCTGGTCTGTTGACAATTATAATAAAATATCTGTAGGGCTGAACCATACTAAGTAATCTCCAGCATAGAATTAATCAGATGATACTAATAGTACAATATCTGAAATCAATGGGTTTTGTCCATCAAATTTATACCCCAGGATACGGTAGAAATCCAGAGGATGGCAATCGACATCCAGGGCAAAGACACAGACATTGGACATGATTAAGGAGATACTTAGGTGAGAAGTACCTTATTGAGTCTATGGTGAGAACTAATCACAAATTAAAAGAATAGTTTTTATTGCTGTCAAAAATATAAAATACGTAAATAAGAAGTGAATCTAGAATATCATTGAAGTGAATGGTTTTTTTTTATGAGATATGGAGGCAAACGAGTGGACGTTTCACCTGATGGTACGTGATCAACGCCGCCCATGGACACCTGCAACACCAGGGGCATCGCAAGGGCGTTGCCGGCCTTTAAGGAATGAGTAGGCTCGTTTCTTGAAGATACCTTTGTCGCATTGGTCCGGGAACACCGCTGCAGGAAGTTCATTTCACAGTTTGGTACTTATGCGAATAAATTTCAATGTTGGTATCTATTTATTAAAGGAAAGGCTGCATAGCTCATACCTACTAACCACTATATCTTGCAATGAGCTGATTAGTTAAATTCGCAACCGAAGTAGCTACCTTCTTCATTACTGTTTTCATACCGTGATAAATGTAATTTTATTAAAACATAAAAGCAGACGCGCGCTAAAACTTTTTCGTAGATAAAATTAGTTTATAACCTTTCGTTTCGTCGTCTTTCAATTGAATTTTAGTTCATTCACTTCAAATTATTCGCACTCAGAGAGTTTGATGTCTCTATTTTTATCCGTTTTCCAATGTTAAAATTAAAGACCGAGTTTTAGGTAGAGCACGTGTTCATCTAACTGTCGATGACGGTTGCATCATGGCCCTGACGTAGACATATGACTATAGAAGATTGGCATCTGCGTGTGCCAAGAGCCGTGACGACGCGTGTCTGCGCACTTTCGCAAACGTCTAGCATACCTTACAAATGCACACATAGTAGAGGAAAAAATATGACGTCTAAAATAAAAAATAAAATAGATCATCACGAAGTATTACCCGAAGGGGTAGGCAGAGGCGCACTGCAGTGCTCTTCGCCAATGTATTTAGGTCCCATTTGTAATAGGGGGTGAGCGTATCGCCATTATACCGGGCACGATACCTCTCAATACGAGAGAGATTTGGGCCACAGTCCACCACGCTGATCCAGTGCAGATTGATTAACTTCACATGCCTTTCTATAGGCAGGTTTGCTCACGATGTTTTTCGTCATTATTGGAAATAAATGTGTATGGCTCTAATCTGACATATTTCTATTTACCAGAACCGTTTTAATGACCGAAAATATAACGGTATATAGGTACTGCGGCCATGGGAGTCGCGTATAAAATCGTAAAACTTTGAGTAGAAAATGCTATTCATATTTTATGGATTTATGATGAGTAATTTATATTTTTATTACTTTTATATAATGTGGTCGTCAATTGTAATGATTGTGTTAAACATCAAAAATACTGTAAAATGGAGGACCTGTTCAATTTGAATATACGATTCAACATAGACCTATAAAAAAAGCTGTGGGTAGATCAGCATAGGAGTGAAGCAACGTACCTAAGTGACAAATTGAAATATAATAAAGAAATGTGTGTCGCGTATTGGCAGCGATCAATTTACTATGATTCTATGATTCGGTTGACTTACTATGGGTGCTTCACTTTAAGTTTAGCGAGCTCCATCCGACTTTTTTATACGTTAATGCGATGTCGTCAGTAAACCAATTCGCGCCACAATATGAGATGTGATATGAAATTTTTGTTGTCTTTATTTGTTATTCCGAGCGAGTGCGTTCACCTAAAATGAGATTTATAGTGGCAATAACAGTGTATAATTTCACCCGGCGACCCCCATCATGGGACTTAATTATTTGAGTCACGGAATTCAAAAAACCCACCAGGAAAGCCTCAGGGATCAGGGCTTTGTTGTCGCTTTTTTTCTCAGTAAGTAGCCTTATGCTTTTGTAACTATTTATTTTTTTGCTATTGAAATAAAATAGGCGAGTGTATGCCTGTAAGGCGATAAGCTGGCAATCCGCTTAAGTGAACGTGGGAGTGCGGGCAAGTAGTTGGTCTAAAGTATTTCACGTCGTAATACCTCCGTCGTATATTTACTTAAAGTTTAAAAATAACAAGTACAATTGCTTCTATTCATGTTTTATTCATATTTGTATGTGTTCATCCGTCATCTTTTTTACCTTAATCACCCATTTTATGAATTAAGATTATTTATTGAATTTGTTGTTGCAATTAAATTAATTGGAGAGTGCTTGTTGTGCACGAAGCCACATTTTATTCCATTAAAAAAAAGAAGATATTCGTACGTTATTGACGCAGAAAAAAAAGTTGATGCGGCCTTTTTATTTCAGTAAAACGTAATCGCAAACCGGCGGCGGAAAGTACAGAATTGATACTCAAGGCAGTCTTCGTCTTCTTTTCAAGAGCAATTGCGTTTTCTTGTTGTGACCGTGGAGATTTAGTTTTATGTCGAGTGGGATTGTTGGGGACTGGCGACGTCGGGTCGCGGGGCCCGTCTCGCCAGCCTTGCTTGTTGCTGCCTCCCGCCACCCCCTTTATACACTATAGATCCGCTTTAATCTGGCACTTAGTAACTATGTGGCTGTTGGAGTATTTAAAGTTGCCTTATGTTTGAAATGTCGGTATGACTAGACAGAAATTCTACGGAAATGTGTTGTTGATTTATGAGACCCGCCTTTGATTCAATTTACTCTGGAGCGGCAGCTAATTTTGCCAGTTTGTAGTACGTTGTTAATACCTATAATTTCTATAATATAATAATTACGGCCTAATATTAGTCTGAAGTTGTATCAAAATAAATGTTAATTTTCAGAACAACCTAGATCAGTAATTTCAGGGATTACAACTCACAATATACTTGTTATAAAGAGGTTTAAACAATAAAAGTTTATCAATACAAGCAAATAATTACTAAGTACGGATAAGGAATCCTTCAACTTTCCCACAAGAAGTAGAAACAGTTTATGAAATGGCAACTTCTCGGTGTCGCTATAATTCTCCACGAAGTTCATTCGCTTCGAAGTAATAAAGTTATTGTCCATTCAAACTTTGATGGACATAAATTCGATACGAGAGGAATCAAAACCAAATTCGATTCGGAACAAGATAGTGTTCAATTTAAGAGTTTATTGTATTTTCTCCTTTCAAGTTGTATGCAAGATAAACCTACATTGTATGACTACTTGTAGGATAGTTTTAATAGTTATGTACTCATGTAGTTTAAGTACTAATCCTTAAGAATTCTGACACATTTTAATACTGATGCTACGACAGGGAAAAAACAAGTGAGTAACGGATAACAAACCTCTTAAATGCTCATGTACATTAGTATTTCTAAAGTAACATCATTTTAATAGTGTAAATTTAAATATTGGCAATATGGGTCTACAGAGTTAATCCTATACCCTCGTAAAAGCTACTAAGACCCAACAAAGAGAACATTCGCTGAATGGTATGTCCACAGGCGTTTAGCTTTAGAGTCCTTAAAGGGATAATGTTCGTATTACAAACATACTGTATATAGTTCATATTTAGAGACAAACTTTAATTTAGATGTTTGTGCAATTATAATACATTTAAAAACGCAGCTTATGACGGTAGTTATTTGCTTGACAAAAGGTTTCAATAATTTGAAAGGCGCTAATTCTATGAAAACCAAAATCTTAATAATCGTAAGACGAGGTCAACCTTTGGCGTAAATTCTATAAATTAGAAGCTGCCCTAGACATTCTTGCTATACAGGGTGTCCGAAATAATACTTTGATATTTGCATCAGTATAACAACTGAATGGTATAAAAATTTGATTGAAATTAGACCGTGTTCTTTCAACAATTTTTTCGTCGTCAATATAATATAGAAATAGCTTGCAATAACTCGAGTCCTATGTCAATTTTTTTCTGTTTTGTGAATATTGGTAGCCATCCTTCATGAGTGTAGTTTGCACTGCTGGCAAAGGTTATGGATGTACCCAAAGGTCAGAACAGAATACCTGTGACAAATATTCAAAGGTCTATAACTCAGAAACTATGATGGTTAGGTAAAATCTGTCTTTACTGAGCATCTACGGGCTACTGTATATGTAACCATAATATTATTTCGGACTTCTGATACACCCTGTATAGTGTCCCCTTTCCACCCTTCGTCTGATTACCAGAAGCCACCGTGGTCTGCAAACAAAGCCACGGTGACGAGCGCAGATAGATGTCTACCCTGAATTCCGGATACACGGAATTTTCAGCAATGTAAATAATTTGTACCATCTATCAAAGCCGTGACTAATGTCCGATACAAATTCAACTAAATAATGGAACGAATTAAAGTGTTTTTCTATCAGTTCAGTTTTTTTTGACGTATACTGGACTGCCGTTAACAGTGAATTGAAAACGTGATGTGACGCGAAGGAAAAAGTTTAAGATATTTTTTGTGTAGATAAGGGTGACTACATCGCACCTGTACATTTCGCATTTCTTGCATACAAAACTGATAATTAAACACAACCTTTATTATCAAAGAACACTTATTATTTTTGAAACTTATCTGTCTTACCCACGTAAAAAGCTGCTGCGTAAAAATGCTAAGTTAACTATAAACTAAGTTTAATTTTATATCTGGCTGAAAGATAACAAATAGTAAAAAGTATAGTTTGATATAGGCATTAGATAGAGTACTAGAATGTTAATTTAATAGGAAAACGTCTCAGTATTATTCCATAGCATAGTCACATACTATTAAGTACCAGAACGGCCTTTATTTGTGGTCAGTCCATGACTTTATGAAGATAGAGAATAGAACGGTTGTCTAGACAGTTTGTGAGTCATCGCCGTAACGCTAAGCCATTTCGTTGAATAGAAAAGTTTACATGTAAAAACATTGGTCACTCATTCGTTTTACTGAAAACTGTTTACCTTGGGTTAGGTCAGTTACACGTGATATTCAAGTTTGATACGTATGTATTATATGTATAGATACTACTTTCGTACCCACGAATTCGTTTACGTGTAGGTAGGTTAGGTATTTGCCGTATTATATCGTGTTATACTCTATACCCCGGATATAAGCTGCCTTCATCCCGAGTTTAATTAAAAGTCTCTGCTTGCTGCGCTCAAGAATGTTCATTTCAAATATTACGTTGTATGCTCTAGTCTGCACATTTTCAGATAAATAATTTGTGCTTTAGTGAACAGTACAGCCAATGATACCAGAAATTATAGTCATAGAAATTGGTGTCATCATCGTTTAGACTTAAATGGTATTGACATGAACAATCTGACGTGCGTAGACGTCAAAACATCATCACGTCTGTATTCCCCGAAGGGGTAGGCAGAGGTGCACTGCAGTGCGCCCAAGCTTCGCCAATGTATTTTGGTCTCAATGTAATAGCCTATTGCCAATACGAGGGAGATGTGGGCCAAACTCTACCACGCTGGCCCAATGCGGGTTGGTCAACTTCACACGCCTTTCTTTAGACTTAAATATATATTAATTTTGTAAATTCTATCGACTAGGTACTACCAAAGATGTTACCAGTTCATAATGTAGATATGTTTTGGAGTTATTTCCTTATTTAGGTTATATTGAGCAATAAAGCATATCCGCTATTGCAGCTACTCGTACCTACAATTTATACAAAACATGACGCATCAATATAATGTCAGAACAAATAAACATGGCTAATATTATAAATAAGGTATTTGTTCGTAACTAAGGTACCGCCGATCATAATAATATAACCGCAGTAAAGTTGTAAGCCTTTGTGATCATTTGAAGCGTAGTTACACACTTTGTATAATAAGCCTATCGCACACTGAAGCGTTAACACTCACGCGTCAATTTTTTTGCCATACCAAAACAAACTGTATTGACTGACAGATAAAGTTCTTCTTCTATTTTTACGAAATGAATGAAATGATTATATCTAATGGAATAAGATGAGGAATGGCTCCACCTGCGTTTAGCGTGTATTTCAGCCAGTGTCAAGTAATTAATAGCAACGGCAAATTCAATAAATACACATATATATAATATATATAAAAATGGATGATGACAGTGATAAAGATGGCGGAAGAGTCACAACATTATATTCTTCTTTTTTTAAACGAAATGATGATATTTTAAGGGAATAAGCTGAGGAATGGCTCCACCTGCAGTAAGCGTGTACCTATTTCAGCCAGTGTCATGTAATGAACAACAAGGCCAAATGCAATTAATACACATTATAAATTTAAAAAAACCGGTCAAGTGCGAGGTGTACTCGCGCACTGGGGCTTCCGTACCTAAGCTGTGAAAGCACCGAACATTGCTCTAACGAAAAGATTAACTGGATAGAGATACAAACTTAACTTTGCAGTTGGTATTCTGGTGTCCGGCGTGGCTTGTACCACAGTAATTCAATCGTTATGCATATTGTCACATAGTTCGTTTTGGTATTGACAAAAACTGTGTACATACCTGCGATATGCGTTGACTTTTTTGTCTCGTGCGATGTCTTCATGCGCCTTGCTATGCACACACAGTCTAGACGGCCGAACTTAGCCACGATCTTAACAAATTTGTTTTAGTACTCTACCATTATTGTCATCGACCTTTTAGGAAGCCGAAGCGTATTTGTTACTTAACAAAAACATTTTGATGATCAAGATTCGATGCTATAAAATCGATAACACTTAGAAATTTGTACCTCAGAGGTAGATTACCATTCTTTAGGAATTGATGCAAGAAATGTAGCACAAAACGTTTCAGAATACGTGTACTTATGAATTGTGTAGGTACTGAAAATGCAACATAAACCGCCGTATCTTTTGATTGCGTTAACCTAGAAGTTTGATTTTTTTAGGGCACCAAGGGACCGCAGACATAAAGTTCAACTTGATACCTTTACGCGTTTCTAAGAAAAAGGGTCTTGACAGACAGACAGACAGACAACAAAGTGATCCTATAAGGGTACCGTTTTTTCCTTTTTAGGTATGGAACCCTAAAAATAGATCTCTAACGCCTATTCGAAATGCAATTCTTTTTGAGATAAATGGGCAAGAAACTCTATCGTTACTCTTATCCAAAAGGATTAATATACCTAGTCATACTTTTCTTAGAAATTTACTTAAGAATACAATATAAAGTAGGTATATAATCAGCAATGCCGTTCCCTATGTATATTGTATGTATCTCAAGATAATAGTTTAACATGGCATCCTACTTGGCATAGAATTAAAAAGGCAAATAAGGTTTCTCTAGGTCAGTCGCGCTCGTCTCTCTGCCGACCCCGTCGTGATGTCACCCGATCCCCGCCGGTGACGCACTTGGCACATGCCGGCAACCTGATCCGGAATACTGATCCGTCTGTTGTTCACATCCGATATGGCAACACAACGCGACGTATCAACGCTTTAACAAAAAGAAGATAAAACTCGATGCATATGTTTTTATCATAATACTTAAAACCGGCGGTGCCGATCATCAAACTTGACTACACTTGACTAACTTATTGTCCTGCTCGCGGGCCTTACCACGGCCTCTTCTTTATTTTTACGAAATGAATGAAATTATGAAATTTAATGGAATAGGAAAGATGAGGAATGGCTCCACCTGCGATTAGCGGATATTTTAGCCAGTGGCAAGTAATTAATAGCAAGAGCAAATTCTTAGATATAGTATTATAGTTCTAATGTTGAATGTAAATTTGCGACAGATTTTGTAATGAGTTAACTGTCAGTAGCTAAACGCAAAATAAAAATGTCTCTGCAAGATAGGTGGTAGTTAGGGGGAGGGCAGCGTATTATTAATGCCGTCAAATTTTGTCAACTTTACGATACAAGTGTACTGATGACATGTTTTGGAGCAATGGAGAACATTCTTCTACAATGGCTACGATTATTTGATAAACGTGATATCAAAAGCACTTGGAGAGTAATATAAAAGATGAGGTTGTAAAATGCATAGAGCGTGCCGTGACTGCATTATTATGTGTGGCATAAAGCTCGTACGGGTACAACTGGGAAGGGATATTATTCAGCAGTTTTTGCTGCGGCTGGCTGCCGGCGCATTTGTATGCGATTCGCTCCGGCGACGGTTGCCCGCGTCGCGAGATTAGCACCCACCTCTACATGCTGCGTGATTAAACAGTACCCACTCTACACTAGCTCTACCATGAGATTATACGTCAACCCGTCTGCGTTAATTTTTTTATAGCAAATTGCTAGTTCTTGGTCAGTTTAAACACACTAGGGCGTCGAAACGCGCTTCGAATTTTTGGCAATACCAAAACTAACTAAAAACTTACAGAAAAAGTTTATTCTCTAACGAAGTTACATTGACAGCGCGACCGAATTTTGACGCGCGGGGTCGTAGCTTGTACAGCAGAGATTTAATCTTTATGAATATTGATACAGAGTTTGTTTTCGTATTGGCCAAAACTTCAACGTAAAGTTTCACGAATAGCAAGCGTAAAAAAAATGTTAATCTCACGGAACTACAAACTTGATCTACAGATATTCCGTAGCTCGTACCCGCAGTCTAACGATGATCCATGTCACAATTGTATTACCGCACGTAGATAACGGCGTATAGTGTACACGGTCCGACACATAACAGTGTTTGCAACAATTTCGTGAATGCAACGTGTTGCATCGCAATAAGAAATTCCACGGGTCTAACGGTACACGGACGCCGCGTGCTAAAGTGCCTTACGTACAGTCGGGCTTATAAAAGGTTAATTAAATTTGCTTGCACCAGTAGTGCAATCACCAGTAGAGATGAAACGGATAGTGGTTTGGCCGGATACCGGATATCCGGCACGCTACTAGGCCGGAGCGCCGGATATCCGGCCCTTTATCGCGTTTCATGACGCTTCTTACAGACATCTCGAATTGATCGCAATCACGACCAGTAGTAGTCAGTGAAATAGCATCAGTTCCCGTAGTTGTCAAAATAACCTATTGTGGTATGATTTGCCTTGTGTGAAATAATGAAATGTTTTTTAAATTTGACTATCCGGCCGGATACTGAATTACTATCCGGTATCCGGCCGGATAGTGAATACACGGCCGGATAGGCCGGATGCCGGATAGTTACCGGATATCGGTTTCATCCCTAATCACCAGTCATGCCATCATTTTATTTCAAACGAAACAGAATACCGCATTGACGCAAAAAACAAATATGACACTGACACACACTGACAATTAAATAGAACATATTTAATTCGAACTTCGTAATGACTAGACCATTACAAAGGTTCTATAATTATAATATGAAGCTATATTATATCAAACGTGTATTCTGTATTGATCCTTGTTATTATATCAAGTAAGTTTTATTTTATATGCACTTGTCTGATTAGTGCTTCAGTTTTAAAAGGTACTAAGAGTTTACCACTTGATAAAGGAATGAATCTGAAAACTGACGAAGGTTTTCGTACCCTGACTGTACTTTGGCATTAGTGTGTTGTACGCACACAAACGCGGTACGTGTCGGTATGTGAGTCATCTTGGGTGTAGTGGGGCGCGGATGGAATGCGGCCGCGTCCTTCGCGTACGCGCCGGTTCATTTGCACACAGGCGCGCCGCTGCTCCTATCCAATCCAGGCAGACATTTTATTACTTCCCAATTATCATTTGTAAAATGGTAACGTTTTTATTACTATACCGGGTACTTGCAGACTGATGAGGCACTTGGAACATGTCAATAACACTTTTGTGCGAACGGAGTACATGCGTCATGGTCTCGGTAGAGAGATTATTAATAACTGTTTCGTATACGTAGTCTTTTCAGATATGACAAGGCGATTAGAGCTCTGGGCTTCAAACTCATTAAAACACGAATAGCAACTATATTAACTTAGTAAAGAAGCATATTATTCAACGCAGTGTAATCAATGACGAGAGCAAATATTGACGCGTGGTCGATTGGTTCTTGCGGCAGATTCAATCTTTATGTATTAATAAAAAAGTCAAGTTAATTCGTGTAAGCATAGCGTTAACTCGCGGACAGTATTATTTGAAAAATTCGATCGCAATACTTTCTTAAAAATAAAAAATTGTGGCGAATTTACACATACTTCTTCCTATGGCAAATTTACTTTGTGACGAATTTACAACAACCCTACTTATATGCGTTTCACAAATTTCGTACTTGTCTCGCCATCGTTATCGTATCGTACAGATTTGCAAGTTGCGAATGAATCGTGACTTAGTCATTTGAATATCGCAGACAGACACGCCACAAACCCACTAAAATATGCAGTGGAGGTATATTGCTTACTTTGTAGCCATGTGAATTATATTGCCTAAAGCAGGGGTGTCAAAGATACGGCCCGCGATCGCAATGTGTCACAGAACGAAGAATCATGACTTCACTCGATTCCTCTGCGAAAGTTTTAAATGCGCACAATTTCTATTTAATTTCAAGGGCAGCGAGTGCCTTACAAGGGAGAGAGGTCGACAGTATCTCTTAGCAACATATTATAATAATTTAGAACATTTTTTTAATTTCAATCTGGCCCGCCTACACATTCTAAATTAAATATATATGGCCCTCTGCAAAATTGAGATTGACACCCCTGACCTAAAGATATGTATTTTTATTTTAAGATTGAAAGTATAAAGCTCTATGAACGGCAAGATTTCGCACCCTGTTTTGCAACAATGTTTTTAATATTATTATCAGTTTTTGACAGCTGTTGACTTAGTACAAAATCTGTTAAAATATTACAGTTAGTGGCAAAACAAAAAAGCTTGTGGTAAGACTTCTGTAAGAAATTGTGTCTACAACAAAAGTAAGCGTTGCGTTCACATTAAAATCATAGTAGAGCCAAACGAGAGTTCAAAAAGGCATAGAACGTTCAAATTATAGCTACTACGTTTAATTCATAATACAATAACATCAAACAAATGTCTATAAACAAGAAGTGTGAGATTAAAGAGTCAGAGCAGAATTTTCAGTACAATTCTTGAACTGAACTAACCAAACTTGTACAGAGAGTAATAATTGCCAGACTAGGAGGCGCAGAGCGGCTAGCCATGCAGAATACATTGCGGAGCTTCGGGGTGATTTACCGCCCACTCGCGGCCAGAAAGCCATTATACCCTGAACATACTCGAGCGAACGAATAAACATGACTTTTTTGAAAATGTAGTCTTTATTAATATACCTATATAAAATTTAATTTCTGTTAAAAAAAGCCACGCATTTAATTGCGGTATCGACGACATTCCGTAGTTTTTCTTCTATTTTATGAAATGACGTAATTTAGTGCAATTAAGATATGGAATGGCTCGACCTGAAGTTAGCGGGTATTTCAGCCAGTATCAAGTAATTAATAGCAAGAACACATTCAATAAATAGACACATAAATAAAAATGGGTGATGAATGTGATAAAGATGGCGGATGGCTTCCATTTCGTAGTTTCTTTTGGTATTGGTATTATAAAATTGGCCTTGACGCGTTTGTGGGTTCAGGTCTTAATGGTGTCGCCGAACTATGGTAAGAACGAGACTGCAACGATCGCCCAAAAATATGAGCGCTATGCCGCTCCGTCACTTGAGCCCATAAAAATTCCTCGTACCTATAGCCTCTCACAAGTTCGTAAAAGGTGACTATTCATAAACATTGCTTGGACCATTCTAGAAAAATATCTTGTTTACAGTGCCGTAAAATACATAAAATCTATACAAATAAATAAAATTGATGTCCACGATGACATTTCGTTGAAAAATGTGCTTTTTCGCTGTGTTAATACAATTCGTTTTAGTATTGGCAATAAATCGTTTGCGAGCAACGTGAGGCCCCGTTTTCGCAGGCTTATGTCTATGTGTCTACCAGTCATATGTTTATGATTGTAAAGTATTAATAGGAAGTGCTTATGAGTCAAGTACGTATATAAACTACGTCTGATGATGACGTACGGTTATGAAGATATGTTTGTATGTGTTTCTAGCGGCACGCGTTGTGCTCCACATATGCATCCAACATGACTCAATAGTCGTAACTATTAGGCTTCATTCACACGGTAGAATCGGCAATAACATGCGTAACAGAATGCATAGTGGCAGAGAATTTTATATGAAACGTTCACACGAGTTACTGGTACACAAGAGTCCTGGGCCCCACATTCCGTAACAATATCGTTGAGGAGTGGCTATGATTTCAGTTTTCAAGGCAAATCAACCTCTTTTATTAATGGTAGCTGGAATATGATTAATCTAATGATGCCAAGGTGACAATGTCTAGTTATAGCAACTAGTAAAGATAATGTTATGGAACTTGGAGCCTGTAATTGGACTGCCTGTATGAATACTTCCATATTGAATGCCTCTGCACATCTGTTCACGTTAAAGCCATAATATATAGCAGCTGGCTTTGTTGTGTGAATTGAGCTTAAGTCATTAGTGAGGTTTATTTACTATTTCAATAAGAAATAACCGGCTGAATATCACAAAGCCCCATCGGAATTGCTAACGTTCAACAACAGCTCGGTAATTAAAGAAGACAGTTCATCAGTAGCTAAACTTGGTTCATTCGATTTATTGTGGAGTTTTGAATAATATATTGCAGTGGTTTCTCGTTAAATTAAATATATTTTGGAAACTGTTACACGTGGCATTTGTTGTAAGTAATTGATGGTTATATTTCAGTAGAATAAAGGCGTCCACGCGCGGGCGTAATTTTTTTTGCCATACCAAAACAAACTATATTGACTCATAGAAAAAGTTCATTCTTCAACTAAATGACACTGACGCTATCGAATTTTGACTTTTACCACAGAAATTCAATCTTTATGCATATTGACACAGAGCTCGTTTTAGTATTGTTAAAAACATTGTCGCGCGAGCTTCGACACCACAGAGTACGAGAGGCTTAATGTTTGCAAAAAAAATAAGTCGAGATAATGATTTATGAGAAGAAGGAATTATTGTAATCCCTATTTATTTGGATTACCGACGTACTGAAAGCTGTATAATAGATAAGGTTGGGTCACAACACAATAGGCGGATCAATATAATACTGAAGTGTAAGCCGAAATGTGACGCATAGTTATCGATTTTTAATCATACGCCCCCGCTGCGGCCGTCCGGCTGGACGATCATGTGACTCTGCTACATTTTGCGTTAGAAACCAAAAAACATGGCGATTTATCGATTCATTTTAACAACTGTTTGGACGGAAAGCGATTGAAACAGATTTGCAACAGATTAAGGTAATCGATTGGCATCTATGTCAATCTACAGTCACGTGCCCTCATGTTTATTCATATTTTGTGCAGATCCAATTTCGCTAACTTTCGTAAAATGGTCAGGTTTCATGTACAGGTTGATATTTGATAATATTATTTTGGGTGTGCACAAAACTCCGAAAACAATTCGTTTAATAGGAATTGCTTAAAATGGTAATATTGTGCAGGTACCTAATATATTTTTACAAACAAACATAGTCACATTACCCATATAAATAGTTGAGTACATCACTGATAAAATAACAGCAATCGTTGCTATCAATAATGGTAAATTAATTGTAATTAATGGATGACACGAATATCGAGCGGCCATATGTTATCTGTAGCTAATTGAAAGCCAATTTCAACGAGGAAACAATAATAATAAAATGTTCCGAGAAACGTACCTACTTAAGATTTTCTGTCAGATTTTAACTTTAATAATAGGAGTAAATGGTTTGAATAGTGTTATTTAAAGTGGTAATGACTGTAGGGAATGTCTCGACGGTCACGCCATGTCCGGCTCGGGTCGGCTTGTTTGGACACATGAACGCATGGGTAGTAATGAGCCTACTATGTAGGTAAATTAAATATTTCGTGTAGAACCTACCAATTAAGCCTCGCGCACACTGGGGCGTCCAAAGATGTGCGTCGAAATGTTTGCCCGTACCAAAATGGACTGTATTGACTTATGGAAAGAGTTTATTCCTCAACGAAATGACACTAACAGCGCGAGCGAATTTTAATGCGTGGGGGCGTGGCTTTTACCACAGAAATACAATCTTTATTTATATTATCATAGAGTTCGTTTTAAGTAAAAAAAGGGCCATAAACGCCGATTTGAATTAAGTAGCTCTTATAAATTTACTTCGTGTTGTGGTTAGGTGTTATTCTATTGCGGGGCTTCCATTATGATAACTTCCTTGAGGAAAGAAAGTTTTAATAATTTTTGCAACAACTTTTGAAGAGCTTTTTAAAAGTGATTCATTCAAACCTCACAAAATCTTGGCTGGAATTCCTTCTATGTGCAGATTCTTTGTTTGTACACAATTCGTCATTTGATTGCTGTGTTGCTTTCAAGTAGTCGATTCAGTATAATTCGCCATTCGTGTTGGGCATGGTCATTTTGTTGCGTATGGTCTAAAATTCATAATTTGAGCAGTTCCTTACAAATTACTTTCCTGACATTATTATCAGTAGGTATTAGATTCGCAAATTTTCATATAATCCTCTACTGCGCAATGCAGGTACAGTTTCATTTCATCAGCAGATTCATATTATAAAAACGATTCATATTGTGGTAATCATAGCAAATATTACCGATCGTAAACACAATGCTGTGTGCGCTACACTCGCCAGTTGGAAGTTTCCAGTAATCTCTCGGGGATGACGCATGATTGCTGATTGTCTCCTTTTGACATTGTATTGTATTGTTTGTACTGTACCTATTTAGGGTTGCCAACCATACTGTACAACTACTTAATACATTAAACCAAAATATATCGGCGAAGTGTGGGCGCACTGCAGTGCACCTCTGTCTACCCCTACGGGGAATACAGGCGTGATGATATGTATATCAATATATTCGTACTATATTTCCACTATATCATAAATTGTGTGGGTAAATGTATAAACGTAATAAATGTCACGCTCGATAGTCATTTGCATTTTGCATTTGCGTTGTTTGAATAAAAACATCTCTTATATATCTAACAAATATCTACTTGGATATAGCACGTTAAGTAGTAGCTACTGTGATAGAATAGATACATTTATTAATGAGGATAAGTAAAACTGTGCCAAGTGTTAATTAATAATATGGCCCTTTATATAAAAATAAAAATAGGTCCCATATTTTGCTTTCTCGTGCTTTATTTTTTAGTAACTTTATTTGAAATTAGTACGTTTTGCTGAAACACAGTTGGCAACCCTAGCTGAACTGTATGGGGCCTGCGGGCAGCCGAGCGCGTGCCGTGCCTTGGGGAGACCGCTTTGCAATAACAATTTTGCGAAAACGTGAATCACAATATAATGTAGGTATAGTATAAACACACAACATAGAGCAAATTATAAACCCGAACTTCGGCCCCCACTAACCCACTGGTATTTAGTAAATAACAAACTAATAATGTGGCCAAAACCCTATAAAGTCTCAACAAAACATTATTTATTCAAATTCAATTTTAATTTATTCGAAAAATAATAAGGAAATTGTAAACTAAAACATTATTTTTGTCGTGTGACCGATAAAATCGTTGATGTGATAGAGTGTTCGATAAACTTTTATAATTGTATACAAGTTCAACATTTTATTTATTACCTAGTAGTACCTAGGTAGGTACGGACTGAGTATTTTAAATTTACCTGTTATTAATTAATGGATATATTCAGGTCATTTGATCCGGGATCCAACTCAAAACAGGCTGTGAGCAATATTAGCTAATATAGCAAGTACCTGTCTCTTAGAAGCATATATATGCGTAAGTTAGAGCAGATAGAAGCGTGTATTTAATAAATGTTTAGTGGTGTTTTATGATTTTATCAATATGAAGCATCTATGATCGAAATGCATAGTCAGTTTCAGTGTTATTTAATACTCGTACATAAGTGGCATAAATGGCAATATGGAGGGGTGAAAGGCTAAGCGACACTTTTGGGCGATATTGTCTTTCTGGAATCGGCGAATATTTTTGCGCCGCATAAGAATGCTCTCCTGTAAATGTAAAAAAATGTCTTTTAAGTCAAATAGCATCTCATCCCTCGATATATAGAATACCTACAACCAACAACTTTTGGCACTTGTGTAAGTGCCAGGGAGTATTTATGTAGGTATTAGTTGTCCTGCCAGGTTCAATGTTCAGTTTGTGTTTAGTGCTATGGGGATTCCGTGGACTTGCATTTGCTAGTAATGTAAGGGGTAAATCAGTCTGCGGGCGCGTGGGCGGCGTGGGGTGGCCGGGACATTGATTGATGACGATGGGGGCCACATTGTGCGTACGTCTGCCATTGTCCGAGCAACGTGAATCGAAACAACTGGACGAGTAGCACAAATGAGCTCTTTTATTACTGGCGATTATCCCTCATACGATAGCATGTGTTTACTTTTTGAAACTATTCAAATACTAAGGTACGCAAGATAACATTGCAAAATATTTTCCAAAAAAAATCATGTCACTTCATTCTTTAATTTTAAGTCTTGTTTTTTTAATATATACCGTATGTATTATCTTGACTTTTATATTAAATGTCCAAAACCAGAATAGTTATGTAGTTCCGAAAAGAAAAAGCGAGCCGTGCAAATACCTCAAGTGTCGTAAAAAGCAAGTTTCGTAAAAACAATTGTTTCACGATTCATAAAAAATGTACCGACGACTAATATGGGTGTCGCGAATGGAACAACAGTGTACAAACAAACAAATGAACTGGAAGGAAATCCACGAGGCGTACAAAAATCACGAGCCTACATGAACGCGAGCACACACGGCCGCGCGACTTGTCGAACGTACTGGGACTACGCGACATCAAATAGGTCGGAAAATAACTCCATTCCCGCGGGCACGAGTGCGATTCAATCAAGTCTGATTCAGAATTTCGGAGTTCGTTTACCGAACCGAAAAGCAAATTGACAGAACGCAACCGAAATAGTCCGAAGACTGAGCGAAAAGGATTTCGCATTTAGTGAATCGTTTTACGTCGAACAGCCAATTACTAAAAGCCAGGAAAGTCGGAGATAATGCTGTTGTCTCGAAAACGACTGCCGGGGATTCTGGTGATTTTATTTTACAATTTATTTAAGTCCGGACGCCTTTAATAGTTTAGACAGCTGTCGAGGCAGATATATTAAGTAGAAGGTGATAATGAAATAACCAAAAAATTAAATATACATAACAGCATTCGTCCGCTTAAAAGCAATAGAGTCAGAATGCTGTTAGTAGAGCAGATAGCTTTTATTTTACATCTAACAGCATTATTCCATGCCATCTTCACGAAAAGCCGAAAACTTATCGTTGAACGAGAGCTTTCGTGTAGCGAAAAGTGCAGTACGACGTAATCTTCCAGTTTACAGAGCGACGGGAGTGATTTTTATACTCATACACGAGCTCAGGAGAGTATAATAAACCTACGAAGTACACTTGGGTAAACGTTTAAGCTGTTTGAAGATGTGAATTGCAAATAGCGATTATCCGATATGGAAGGGTTCCAATCATATGGATGTTTAAATCGCAATATGCCGGCTGTTCCTTCCCCGACGCGACGTTGACATTGCCCAAATTAAACCCCAATATTGAATGTCTAATTCTGCGATCCAATCGCAATTGAAAATCGAATATTGTTACCACTGTCTTCGTATTCTAATCTCCTTATCTTATTGTAGTATATACGTGTCGATCTGATACATATATATCGCAGATAATAAAACGTGTTGTATAATAATATCAGAAACTAATTTTGCAGTTTTTGATCCTACCATAATGTCTTAAGCAGAATTGTTTTAATAATACTTCGATTATTATTGACAGTTTATTTAGTGTCTAATAATATTAACCATTACCAATCCTATCTGAGAAGTGTTAGAAATAAGGCAGATTTAAAAAGACGTAAATGAGTAAGCCACGATCCACAGTTAGTATCCTGCCGTATAAATCCTAACAGATGTTATCTGACCTGCCCCGGAGGACGACGGCCCTCGCTCGCTAATTTATTTAGCGTAACATTCTAAGATTTATGCGGTAAGACGACTCACTAGGAAATTATCTTGAGTAAATCTAGATACCTACCTATACTAAGCATTTACATGATCAACTGAGCAAAGAATCCTGTATTCAGGCATATTATCTTATCAACTTTATCATTCAAATTGTGCTGTACGAACATTTTAATCTTTTGAATGTCAACTTTTTTTTTGTTTAAAAATTAAAAAAGTTCCAAATTCAAACACCATAACATCGTCGAAAATAACAAATTTTCTAAATACGTCCTACCTCTTTTGTGCAATAAGTTTAGACTGGTTTTTACTCCGAGTATCGATCCCATTAATATCCAACGTTGTTAATTTATGACCAAACTTACTGAGCGATGCTGGCCGCGTGCAACAATTTACAAAACAGCTGTTGACGTGAATCCCATTCCAGATTAATCTTCTAAATACCACGGAACCCCACGTAAATTACACATTTGTGCATTCGGCAGTTTCTGATTGAATCCCCAACAAACCGGCAAGTGTAGACACATCAATTGTCGAAATATAATTTTATCTTTTACTTTAATAAATGGACAGTGCGTTTAAGTAACTATTTCAATTATAACAAAGACGCTATTACCGCAGACACTCCGCTGGGATACTAATTAATATTAATATAGTAGTTAATTAACTTGAAAGTTAAAACGGGTTCTTCGATAACGGAATTAATGAGCCCGTAAAGACTTTGAAGAATATCATAAGTTTAACTAACTAACTCACTGTAATTAAACCACTATCTTGATAATAGAGAGCAAATTGCTTGAACAGTTATTAGATTCGATATTCAATGACACAATTATTAAGTTTATTTACTACTACTACTAACTGTTAACTGCGACTTAGTCCGCGTGTAAGTTGGAGAAATAAAAATAAAAAAGTAGCTCAATTCACTCCTTATGCATCACCTATCCTTGAAATGAAAATCCTGTCAAAATTGGTCCAGCTGTTTCGGAGATTACCGTGTACAAACAGACTGGCTGATGGACGGACTGACTAAACTTTAAAAAGAGCTGTTATATTTATATTATAAAAAAACCTTCAATTTTATTTATTTGTAACATATACCAATTATTACTTACTCACCTTTGTGATGTTATTAGAGCAGCTATAACTTAAACCCACAGACCAGATACCTTTGACTCTCGGCAGTGGTATGAGGCGCCGAATGGGGGCGTGGCCGCCTAAATGCATTTCTACTGCTAATGCTTGGCGAACGCGGGGCTCGCCATTGCGAGGTCTATAGGTACCTATATAGTCTGTGCTTAAAGCATATACAATTAAGTTAGTTAAAGTACAATATGTGTAAATAATAATATGTGAAAGGATGATCAACAATTTAAACTAGGTAGGTATGAATAACTTTCAAAGCTATTGTTACATTACATTAGTTACTTCTGTTCCTACAACACTGCGCTCAAAGCTACACAATGTATCTACAAAATAATTCTAATAACGTTTCAAAATTTCGTTTTGTTTTGGCTCAAGGTGTGTTCGCAAGTAATAAATTGTGTTGATACATTGCTAATAGGGCTGCCGCCCTTATACATTAATCCTTGAATTGATATAAATTTCCATTATTTCCATAATAATAACGACAAGTGCATTGAATTTATGAAATCCATATTTATTGATTTGAAGACTGAAATTATATATATTAGAACCTCCTGGACTATACCAAGTAGAAATTACCAAAGAGTAAAATTTGTGAATTTGTGTGTTTATATATAGAAATACGTATCCAAAAATTATATAGCTGATAAAGCTAATATATCCTTGAGTGTCGCTATGATTTTTACGGCGGGTAAAAGTTTATAGAAATACGGGTCGACCCTAGTTACAAGCGAGGGCTGAGTTTGGGCGGGCGGTGGGCCCGCGCCGCGGTCGACGCCCGGCCCGGCCGCCCGCGCCGCCCTCGTCTATAAATACATCGACAAAACACAAAAGCAGATGCACTCTGCGAAACATTTTTTAATTTTTAATGACGACGACTTTGGCAGGAAACATTTTTCGTCGAAGTAAAGGTTTTGTTTTGGTATCGCATTTATGAGATTTGAATCTAGTTTTGTGGACCCTTATAGGTATAAATTTCAGTGCAATAACAATAAACCAATTGCAACTTGTACGGTGTACCTAATATGGCACATAAACTGTTAATTCAATCAATTAATGTCTTAAAATACAGTTATCTTAAATAACTTATCAACCCCCTTCTACATCCCGATTTGGCATCATTGGATTTGGATTTGACTGTGACTTGTTTGCTGACTAATTATGAAGTTATATCTTGTGTATTTTTCTCATAAAATAAGAATAAAATAAATATAAGTAATAATTACACAAAGAATATCACAGCAGCGTACGATCGGGCGGTGATCGCAGACCGAGCTTCCTGCTCAATCAGTGAAACAGTGTAAATCTAAGAAACGAGGAAAACAATTAATTAAGTCATTTACCGCTATTAACGGTGGTGCGACACATAATTACTTAGCATCTCTGGGTAATCAGTGGGTATCCGGGAGCCGCTCCGACATCGCCGCGGGAGCCGGAAGGCGACTTTCCCCGCGCCAATTGGCGATAGGCTGTCGTGACGGCGGCTACCGTCGCCCTTTGTCCCATAACAATACAGTTTTGGGTGAATTGAATTGAAACAAAACAAACACGCAACCTTGTTATCTGCCGTTAAGCTGACGTGAAATATTTGGTTGTCAATTACAGTGTATTGCTATTTAGGGCTCAGTAAAATAATAGGTCGTAACAACTTTGAATTACCCTATCGAAGACGCGATGAGAACAAAATATAAGATAACATGAAATATTCGACAAATTAGATATTTTTACGAGCACAAATGAAAGGGCTTTATAAAATCAAGACGGATTTATTTAACCGTTCAATAGTTCGGCGTGTTTTTCGACACCTGTGCATGCAAATATAGGGTTCGGACTAAAAGGGGTGTACACTTGCTCCTTTTCTATTTATTTGTATGTAATTACCATTCTCCATCAAATTTTCATGAATCACAATTATGAAACTTCAAAACTCTAAATCCAATTAACCTTAGACTCATCATAAGCGCTTAATTGACCGGCAAAAGTTGTATGAGTGGCCTGTATCAGCGTGTTCAAAGGACTCATTCCATTTCAAAGAAGACAGGCCTTCTGTGAATCGGGTCGAGGAGGGTGGCGGAGGGCGCGTTCCGTGAAAATGATCGCGTACACCATTCTCGGTGTCTACCATGTTTACAAACAAGCATTTAATTGCCGCAGGAATTCCAAACGCCCGCCGGTGTTATAAGAAAACAAGCGACTCCACGTAGCGGGCCGTTACAATTTCGCGAACGATTTTATTTTTTAAGAATACTTACATTATGTAAATTGTTTCAGCCTTGTTTTGTATCAGCGGATCATATGTGAATATTTAACTAACGACGTGTTGGCTCGACGCGGGAAATGTTTACGAGTTCCACGTAGCAAACGGTCTCTGATACCATCAGGGGGTTTAGAGGTGTCATGAAAACTGATACACACAATGATGAAGGTTCGGAGTGTCGGCAGAGGGTTAGACGCATTGACGTCATTCACTTGCCATTTTTTTTTTTTTTTTTTATGAGATAGGGAGACAAACGAGCAGTCGTTTCACCTGATGGTAAGTGATCAACGCCGCCCATGGACACCTGCAACACCAGGGGCATCGCAAGTGCGTTGCCGGCCTTCAAGGAATGAGTATGCTCGTTTCTTGAAGATACCTTTGTCGCATCGGTCCGGGAACACCGCTGCAGGAAGTTCATTCCACAATTTGGTGGTGCGAGGGAGAAAATTCCTGGTAAATCGCACTGTACTGGAACGCCATTCATCCAAATGGTGAGGATGGTAATGCAGTCTGTGGCGAGCCGTACGATGGTGGAATTCAGCGGCAGGTATAATACCGAACAATTCCTCGGAACACTCTCCATGATAGAAGCGGTAGAAAATGCAGAGAGAGCCTACATCTCTACGCAACGCCAGAGGGTCTAGCCGATCGGTAAGCTTTTTGTCATCGACAATTCGAACTGCCCTTCGTTGCAAGCGGTCAAAAGGAAGAAGTTGGTACTGTGGTGCACCGGCCCAAAGGTGAGAGCAGTATTCCATGTGCGGACGGACTTGCGCCTTGTAAAGTTGCAGGCGATGAGCCGCAGTGAAATACCGCCTCGCCCTACCGAGCACACCCAGCTTTTTGGAGGCCAACTTGGCCTTACTTTCCAGATGACCGCGGAATTGCACGTCGTTCGATATGTCGACTCCAAGGATCCCGATACTTGGCTTGGCATTAAAGAGAGTGTCTTCGAAACGAGGAGATGCGACAAAGGGGTTCTTTTTGGCGGTGAACGCACAAATTATAGCAATACACTTATTATAGCAAGGTTACTTAACCTACCTGTCCCCTTATCACCAACTGTCTTTCAGTTTTTGACCGTTAACTCAGTACAAAATCTGTCAAAAATTGACAGTTCATCCTTTAAGAGATTGTGGTAAGGCCCCTGCTTAAAATCGATATAGGTACCTATGATATTAACACCTTCAGTGCGGAACAGGCATATATCGGCCCACCGCGGTGCTTACGGTTGGTGCGCACGGTAAAAACATAACTGACGTAAAGGTCGTCGGGGGCACATTTCGACCCGCCACCACACCAAATGAAAGTTAATGATTTATTTGCCGGAGCTAGGGTGTTAATGAACTGCGTACCTACGTAAAAGCTTTGTTTTAATGTAGGTACCTACACATCTTTTCAATTTTCAGATATAACATATTTTTAATTTGAATAATAAAATCACATAATGGTCGATGTCAAAAAAAAACTAATCAGTCATATCAGAGTCAGACGCTCGTTGATCAAAAGTCTAGACGACTAAGAAACCTAAGTTCAACACCCCGAAGCAAAACTATATACAAAACGAATAAAATATGATTGGCTCTATATGAGAAATATAGTAAATCTATGCACTCATTAAGAAGCTACAAAACATTTTGAAAAGTACGAGAGCAACTTCATTTACCGCTTGAATACTCGGAGACATAGTTTGTTCTTACAAAGCCTAATGGATTCTAAGTTATTTATATACAAACGAATTACTATTAATATCACAAGCCAAGATCACAGCACGATTACTCTACCGACACAATGATTTCAGACGAATTACGAAAGTATAAATAAAACACGCCGAGTGTATTCCATCTGAGTTTATAAAGCGCTTTATGTCTCCGGAGCGTGGAGCATGCATTATTCACAGTGGAGAATAATCTCCGTACTAAATAATACAATGTGTACCTTGTTCACTGGGGTAGCGGGTTTCTTTTTATTTTTAATGAAATCCCCTTGTACGCTTAATTGTGTGCAGCCAAATGAAGTATCAAAGTATACACATCCTCTGTAGGGTACTACAGCAGTCAGCATCTGGACGAATTTTAAAGTTGAACGCTCATAGTTTTGAAATAATGTTTGAAACTTAATGAAAAATAAACCGACTCATATAGGCATACAGTCTATAATTCAACGCTTTTACGTAACTATCAACTTAATGTAGTTGTAGTTGTTGAAAACATAGATTTGTATAACTAAGCCGTTATTCGCATTTCATTCAAAGCTTTCTACAACTGCTAAAGTTTGATGTAGCGATACTCTATTATTTTAATAATATTGTATAATGAACATATAAATATCATTACAATAATGAAGACTGCTTTAAAATTATTAGATTTTTATGGGCAATTATACACCACACACCATACACGCTGTGGTCCTCGCCTTGTTTTTATAGATAGCTATACCATTCGATAGGTAACGTAGATTTATGGCAGCCGGACCGGACGGCGGGATTATTCCTTGCTAATTCAAGACAAGCGGTGTCAGTTTGTCTGAATATTCATTAGCGTCTAAGTTGAGAGTTAATACCGCGTCCGATTAATGTTTGTTATTTACCTTATTTAGCGTGCGCCTTACAGACGGGGGAACTCGGCACGATTCAGCGATTTATTTTCGTTGGACACATTAACCGACTGTTTAACTCCGCTTTGTGTATGCATCGGTGTTTAGAATGGCTTTTTCGTGAGCCCGACGAAATTTATTTAATATAAAGTAGGTAAATATGAAGCGTAATATTAAATTAACGGATTAACGCAGGCGGAAACCCATTCCGGGTTCAGGTAGAGTTTAGAACGTTTACGTTTCTTTTAAGGAGCTAGGGAGCCAATAACAGCATCGCATCAAGTATTTACTCGCGCCCCGGGCACACAGCGGCGCCCGCCCTCAGGAGCACTAAAGTTAAAACTTAAATCGCAGCGCAAAGCCGCAAGAAAACTCTGCCAGCAGAAACCGCAGACCGTTTTAAGTAAAATATTTAACGCGCCGTAGGATTTGTGCGGGCACGGGCCGATTTTAATATTTGATGAAGCGTTCGCTCTGCGTCGACGACGTTTTGTCTGGCCCTTAATTGCGGAGTGATGCGTCCGAGGCGCGGGCGCTACCGGATTCCGGACTCGTCAGGGGAAAAATATTAAAACGTCCCGCGGTGCCCCCGCCGCTTACTCGGCCTACTAACTGTTTATTGCCGACCTAGAGACGTTAACGCCCATAAATTTTATGTCCGTTCACAATACTGCCGTAAAATGTTGCATTACTGGTAAATCCCGATGTTTTTATATTCGAATTAAAACTATATTGTTTGTAATAACTTAAGGACGATTAAAATGCACACGTCAACTTAGCGTATAAAAAATGATAATACAAGAAACTATGACTGTCAAACGCGTTGTGAATACGAACGGCTGATTCTAATATCCTCGCGGATGTGTGTAGAGTCAGCAACTTAACAGTAATTTATTTATGCGTTAAAACTTTTAAACTGTGCGACTCTTCTCGAGCGAAACATTTTAATGCGAATATGTGAGAAGAATACATTTAAATGTAATATTTAGTAATAATCTAACATTGAAATGCAGAGTAAGTTATGTTATAAAATTTTCGGCATTTGTTTCAACTTTTTAATTTATTTTTGCTAACATTTGAAATATTTTATATATTAGTTCATTGTTTATATGTAACGACTGACTGACTACCTATTTTTTTGCGTTGACGCTACATCGAAGCTGAATAATTAATGTGTCCGTGTCCGCTCTCATCTCTTTTTCAGCGGTGAGTCAGTATAGCATTGAACGCTGTTCCACTTGGACATCGAACTGGGTCTCCATTCTCGCAAAATCGACATCATCTCTAATTCGACATAAGTCGATAGAAAACTTCAAATTGGTCGTATTTTTTCAATATATGTCGAATTAGAAATGATGTCGATTTTGCGAGAATTTCCCAACTGTACCTATGAACTGAGTAAAAAAAGGACGGACAAGGGTAATGTCGTAGATAATTTAGAACAGAAATCTCTTTAGTTTTATAATCCGGATCCAAGCCCAATAAAAAAATAGACGCTACACGAATACTTTTCTTCGTAAATAAATGGCTTCATAAATCTTACTTTAAGACTGCGAGCAAGGTATTACCTGCTCACATTGCGTTTCTGTTTCTGAGAAACTTACAAACTTTGTTCTTTTGAAAAGTGTAACCATTGAGTTCCTTGCCGGTTCTTTTCAAAAGAAACATCATTTGGAAATTAAGGTTACATTAATAGTACTTTATTGAATAAAATAATGAGAATTAGATTATGAAGAAGGTCTGTTTCGCAACTCGACAAAAGTTCCACTAAGAACAAACGATTCTATTAATTCTGTAAACATGAGTCCTATAAGTAGTAATCACAATTAAAATCAGCAGTCAGGCAGTCAGTAGAGCATCATTACTCATTGTTCAAATGTACAGTTCGAATGTAACAGCTATATAGTCGGATAGACGAAAGAAACAAACAAGACACGCGCTGTTGGATTCAATTACGGCGCGTGCGGTATACGGCGGCGGAGTTGATTTCTCACACCGGGACTACGCCCCTATATCTCGGTATATCCGAGAATTATTACAAGAAAAAATATTATAATTATTTCAATTTCGTTAAAGTTAATTAATTAATTATAAAATATAATAAAAATGAGACTGAAACACTGAAAATATTATTACCACTAGTTAATTTCTATTGACTGCAATAAATAGCAAATTTTAGCGCGGATAGCAGTCTTTATCACAAATTGAAGACAAGGCTTAAAATATCTTTTGTTTTATATTAAAATAGCATTATTTTGACTTGTGAATTTATAAAGTTTGTTCCAAAGCCTAAATCCAATTCAATGTCAAATAAACATACGCTAATACATTTTAAATAACTTCCATAACACATAAATAAATAGGTGCATCGTACCTACTCGTATGACGTCGTGACCGGTTCTAGAGCCTTCGTGTGTCCGGAATAATAAGCAGGTACGTACCTGAAAAAAGGAGGAAACAATAGTTAACATCAAAGATTATAAAACAATAGATTAGTCGGCGTATTTAAGTACTACGTAGATAACTTAGAACTACTCTAGTTTGTAACCGTTACGATTCGCCTCTCAAATCACGTAGGAGATTGTCTAATCATTTGCACTAACACTAGAAGACAGTCTAAAGTGATAAATATTGATTCACTGCAACTAGCAATACAGTTATTTTTGTCTCCCGGTTTGCAATTTTCATTTTTCTCCCAACTCCTCCTACACCTTTTTCGATTAATTTCGTGCGGGTTCCAAGACAATTTAGCTTTCCCCGAGACTCGCCGAGGGTCAAATCTCGGTGTCTTCAATGGACACCGCTGTCGATCCTGGCTTACAGGTGTAACAGTGGTGGGAATGTGTGGCGGGCTTAGTACCATAAAAATAAACAACTGTTTCATACTTAAAGCATTATGGTAAGGTGACTAGTGAAAACGGGCTTAAGTTACTTATAAATTTGATTAGTATTAAGTATACTTAAGATTCGGAAGTTGTAGAAGTTAGAGGTCTTTGAACTAACGGAACAAGGAAGTAGAATTAAAATTCCGTACGTGAATTTCGAACGTGTCTCGTAAATTTCTAATGATTGAATAATTTATGTGCTAGAGACGACTATGCTTAGAATATTTATGTAGTGTTTTAATAAGTGCTCAAATATTTATAATAACTGTGCAAATTGAGTACCTGGACACTATAATACATACATTTTTTAGTATATATCGCCAAATAGTACCTAGTCGCTGTAAGACCCTTATGTAAACCTTGTATGAGTACTATTCAATAGACTGGGGGTGATTTCAGTTACATCCTAACCAGACAAAATTCCGTAAAGGCCATTTTAGAAATTTCCTACTAACGGGAACACCACAGGAAAAAAATAAATGTAAAAAACTTTATAAAAACAAACTTTTATTTTTAATTGCCCTTAGTTTTCGTGTTCTCTTCAGCAAGCCCTTTCATTTGATACCCATACTGTGGTAGTGCAGAAAAAAATACTATTCCGCCATCTTGGATGTTCCGCCATATTGGAATTAGAATGACCTCACATAGCAAGCATGCGTTGTCATCCAAAACAAGCGTGTATACCAAATTTCAGCTCAATCGGTTAAAGATAACTGATTTAAAATTCAGTTGCAAGATTTCACCCTAACATACATTGCAAGTTAATATAAAGCTTGTAAAGACTAAATAACCGGTTTAGATTACGACACCAAATTATAATAAAAGACCCAAGTTCATTAGCAAATATGGTAAGTACGATAAAGTGGCGAAACAATACTGAAACCGTTATCTCTTTCATTGCTTTTAAAACTGTCAAGTGTGTAGGTACCTTAAACTTGGCTGATAAGTAATTTGTTAAAGTAAACTCATATTTTCTTGGATTCAAGCGCCACATTTAGGTTATTTTTTTTAAATCGTGTTTTCAATACAGTAGAAACTTATTTTTGAAATACCTAACATGCTTCACAATACCAAACTAAGAACTCAATCATGTTAGGTATTTCAAAAATAGGTCTTTACTGCATTGAAAAAAAACTATTTTAAAAAATAACCTAACATAGATTGGTATTGCTCTATATATTTTTAATTTATGAGAATACTGACAGATTATTTATATTAATGATATGTAATATTAAATGATATGAAATGAAAATACCATTCAGTAACTCTACCTCGAGTTATCCGTTCGCTAAGAGTCGCTAGAGTCTAAGTCAAATATTTCTATAGCTACCTCCTCAATCTGCTAGCTCTATCATTGGCCATACCAAATATATTTTACTTAAACGCATACACTATCATGGTAGAGTTACAGGTTTGTAATATACGTCGATGTAAAGGATATTGCCAAGGTAGAGCAAAAACGCGTGGGGTTTTATCGTGTAATCGTTTTATCGCTTGTTCCATTATCAGGCTGTTTTTCTATTTTGCCTTCATGACTCACACCTCAACACCGCTGTCTACACACATACACTCGTGTATCACCTACGTAATGGGTGCAAACCAATTATGTTTCACGCACAGTTACTAATTATAATTTCCTCAGCGCTGCCATTCGGAAAACTATGTTTAGTGTGTTCTATTTATTAATTAGAAGCTAAACACGCTGCAGTGAGCACAGTTACCGCTTAAATTACTGGCAACATCACATTGGACTTTATACAATTTTAAATTGCCGCTTTCACGGTATTACCGTTAACCATAGAATTTAACCAGCGGCACCGGTGAGTTAGTACAATAGAATTGTAAGACGCGTAATCTTAAAAAAATAATAATATAACTAACTGTCGGTCATTTAAAATTTTTATATAGGCACACTAAGTACCTAATGATAATTTAAAATATGCCCGATATCAGCGTTTGGGAATAGAACTACTTCCTGACAATATTTAATTTTGTACGAGTTTTCGGCTCACTGAACCGGGTGGTTATGGGTTCGATTCCCACTAGTGGAAAATTTCGGAAAATTAACTTTTCGGAATTCGCCCTATTCTGGGTGTAACTGGGATCGCCCCCCCGTCCATTGTACGGTATCCATAGTACAAGCTATGTCTAGTTTGGGATCATACGATGAGTATATGTTGGCAGGCGATATACATTTATATTAATAACCAATTTGCGGTCACGATGCCATCTATCTATCGCTCGTAAGGACATCACGCGTTGCCTTGGGCTCGAACCATTCAAGAACTTACAAAGCGCATATGCTAATAACGCATTTGCAATTAAAATCGCCTCGCCCACCAGGGGACGCCATTGTTTCACTCATGCGAAACATCCACTTATTATTTTGTCGCTGTATATTACAATACATGCAAATCACCGGACACCTAGCCGATAGTATAGAGGGCCACCAATAAAAACTTTAAGTAACGAACGCTTGCAATCGGTTCACCTTCACCGGAAACGGAAAGGAATTTAATACTGAATTATGAAAACATCTCGTTGATAAAACTTCGGTCCCACCGCTGATACTAATGGAACGAATTTTCAAAGTAAAAGTTGAACAACAAGCAATCTCCAGACATGGAAAGTTTAGCGAATTTCAGAGGAGCGACCGGTGAGCATCACCAAAAGAATGTAATAGGGCGCAGGTGCCGCGAGTTCTTTATTGGATTTCGCACGTTCCGGCTCGACGTGTTTGATGGCCGGAAGATTCTAGCTAAACTCTTTGCTAGCTATTCATTTTCCTCCAAAATTATCTTTCGGATTTATTTCAGACTTTGTAGCTGTAGAGCGGGCGCGTCTCAGCGAGAAAGTAGGTGGAAATCATTGCTCTCACCTGTTGAACGATTTATCTGCGCCCTTAATTCATGCTACAATTACATTCGAATTTCCGAGGACACGATTCATAGATTTATTGCAATTCTAACAATGACTACAATTACCACATGATTTCACTGTAATCGTAAAAATCGGAATGCCGAAACGGCTGTGCAGCTGTGTCACGAGGTCGTTCCGTAAAGTGTTTCTCGGTGAACGACGCCGACTGAAAGGAAAAGTATAGGCCGCAGCGGTGCGGCGGCGGCGCGCCGCTGCAGATCGTGTCATTGACACATGCAAATTCGAACACCGCTTCGGTGTCGGGTCATCGAACTCTCCATTCAATGACTGTCGAAAGTTATCCGTGAATACGACGGCGGCGGCGTAGCCTACAAAGCGCTCCCACCATCAAGCAAATCTAGCGTTTATAATCATTCATGAATAAAGCGACTTTTACCTTGCAGTACACAATTTATGTGTCTAGTTCTTCGTTTCGATATCGAACACGATAATTCAGAGTAAACAGGGACTTGTCGCGTGTGCATAAGGTCGGTCGTTTCATGTTCCCGTCGGCATCCTACCAGACAGATGCGACGCTACACGAGGTGCGTCTGCCCATTGTATTATTAGCATTGCGAATTTCGACAAGCTCTCGGCACTAGACGCCATTGGCAAATACAAACGCTTGGTATGCAAATCTCTCTTGTCTGTAGGACGACATTTACATGGTTTGTTAGGCGTGGCCCCTGAGACACCACAGTTCCGAAGTACGTATGTATGAGTGGGTACTTCGAGTGTTCTATGAGAATCAGAATCAGATTTTTTTATTTATTTAGATAAAAAAACTGCAGCATTTAAACAAAAATATACCATTAGAATAAGACTATTATCTATACGTAATGCATTTCCTATGGAGAAGAATAAAAACTAACAGTTATTCCACTAAGTAATAACTTAAGTTAGCGATTTCATAGGAGCATATAGGTACTAAGAAAGTAACGTTTTTGTATTGCGACCTTCAGTCTATAATTCCCGACGTTCTAAGACCTAGCTAGTAGAGCCACGCATTAGAACCACGCTATTATCAGCCTTCTAAGCTGGCGTCGAGATAAGTGACTCGTCCCTGTCGTATGTGATGAACGTATAGTAAAAAAAGTAGTAAAAACGACCTAAATAACACGAACGGTCCTTGATGTCGCAGGAGATGGCGATGTTGACCTAATCTATCAGGTGAGTGATGTCATGCAGCTTGCAACAATCCGAGGCCAGACGGCGGCGGCGCGGGAGGCGACGGCGAGTAAACATATACGTTATACACCTCTAAATAGATTGATGATTAGTTCTAGAAAGTAAAAAAAACATCCCCCTTTTTCTTTACGATACCTATTATTGAGAGATTATGACATGACTAATAGCTTTTTTTTAAGTTAGATTGCGATTGCCAAAAATGAACTCTATTGATGTACTTCAATTCTTTAAAAAATGTATCTCCGACTTGTTGCGATTCCAAGTTGAATATATTTTGTCATATTGTAACATGAGTAAAATTCGTAAAGGTGAATTACTAAATAATACACTTAAGCCGTTCGCGCTGTAGATTATTAGTTAAACCATTGCACCATCAATACATAAAATACTCGACGACCATTCGTTACAAAATGAACTAAAACTGCTCGCAGTATCGATTCGCAATAACTTAGTGTGAAAGGGAAATAAATACTTGTCTGTCAGGCGTCTTTCACTAAACAAAGACATGATTTATCGGTGGACAGATATATTAACACGTAGAATATCGAGCCGTCTGTTGCCTATTATACAGAGTGTTGCATCTGTCGTTGGTAAACCCATAGTTGGTATATCTAAATAAATAAAAAATCATACGAATAAATCAGACTTGTTTACCAACCGAGGTCTTATTAGAAGTCCTTTAACATAATCTAAATTACAATCAAACATACCAATTAACACTTAGTATAAATGGTAATGTTAAACAAAGTAAGCAGAGCGTAACCACTGTCATATTATACGAGTAATGTATACTGTGCGCAACTTTTGTAAAAAAACATAAATATATAACAAATTTGTAAATAACTAGATACTTTCAGTGCAATAAGTTTATGTCAAATGATTGTGTGAAACGACTGTTAATCCAGTATGCAAAATTAATACACGATTAATAATAACAACAGCCTGTATTCCCTCCATCTTGCGTATATATTAATGTTTTAGTAAGTGTAAGAAAATCTGTTTGAAAGAGGAAATAATGAAAGCTCTATCTCCCTCTGTCGAGCGCCAAATCAGTAGTTATGGCATGTGCGCCATGACTAGACTATGTCACGGAATATCTTGATGTTGTCTCTTTCTCTCCTATGAAATTAGACAGAGAGCGAGCGAGTGAATCCGTGACAAAGGTCTTGTCGCGACATGCGTGCTAACCCCACTGGTGGTGTGTGGGGTGCGAGAGGCTAGTGGGGATTCGCAGCAGACAGGCGCGGCGCGGGCGCATGAGAAGCTGGCCACTGACCGCATTCCTTATAGTTGAAAGTAACACAGTATCCGGCTGCGAAAAATTACCGTCTCGCTGAGGATTCTGCTTCTTATGTACCTCTACATAACGTTGAATTATTGCTTATATACATGCAGTCTCGCCGAGACAAAACTAAGATTTACACATTACTTATTAATTACAAAATTGTATCACTACATAAATAGCTGCACCGTACAAATATCATTGAGTCCACCTTAAAGTTTGTTCTATCTATTGAGATAAGTGTCATCGTAATAAATTAAGGTGGAACGTTTCATTCATCATTGCGTGCGATGACCTCGGACGAGTTTATTGATTTCATTTGCAGTGTCGTTGTTAATTGCAATAACTTATTATAGTCACCATTCAAATAATACTATGAAATTCCTTGATACAATCAGAATCAGATCTTTTATATTCCAATAAAGCAATGCAGGCACATAAGAATCGTCAATATACAAAAAGTATTAATAGTATCTCTATTACTCTAGTTCTAGTCCTATTGAGAAGAATGGGCAAGAAAATCAATTTTTGCTCTTTTCCAATAAGGATTTACATTCATAGAAAACAAAACTGACTTTAAATGGATAAATTGACAAGTGCCTACGAATATTATTAGTTCGTGCGTCTGAAGTTTGCATCAGAAATACGAGTAAATATACCAGTAAAATTTTAACAGCAAAACGTTTGCAAGCAAATATTATAACAAAATGGAAAGTGTACAATTATTTTCCTGTTCGATTGGAGGCTTGGCGGCGGCGGCGGGCGCCCCTGTACCCGCGCCGGATTGCTTTGCGCGAATTTTTTGCTCGTCTGGCGCGCAGGTGTCTCGTCGTAGGCACACGGTTGTGATTCAATACATCTTTTCTAAACCGCCTTCGACCCGCCTCGCGACTGAGGTTTGATTTGACCATTTTTTTAGGTAACCTTCTGCGAACACATGGTTCTCGCGTACCTACCTGCCCGTATATTTATCCGGCGATTCTTAGTTATTTATAAGGTAAAACATATACATGCGACGGTAATTTACAAATGGGTAATTCACTTTGTGCAGTTCGTTCGGCACGTACTCGGTACGAGCGCGTGAGGTCTCGCAAAACCGTTGGTTGGGATCGGTTTTACGGCCATCTTACTTTCTCGAGCCGTCTGCGTTCCCATGACACGATCGAGTGCCAGTATTTTGTACGAAACAGGTTGGTAATAAGCCGCAACACGGCATTTGCTTAACGGCCCTCGGTTTACGTAACCCGTGCTGTGGGATTGCTGAAATCAATGGTTCTGGTTCCCAAGGCGGGGCGACCGCTGGGCGGCCCCACTAGTGGTTTCGCGTTCCGTTATCTTGCGGTCATCAGTCTCTCGGATCGGAACGGGTTGTGGGCCCCGGAGGCGATACACCGGAACTGCCGCTGCTGTATACGGCACGTCGCATCGCCCGCACGTCCGCGTTGGTGACTGCGCGACGTGTGGACTGTGGACACATGACGTGCATCGCAGAGTACCCAGTGACGCGCTTTACCTACCCTGATAAATTACATTATTATATAGATAGGAACATGGCCGGAGGTTGCCAAGGACAGAAAAGTGCGGAAGAGAGAAGGGAAGGCCTTTGCCCAGGAGTGCGACACTGTTATAGGCAACAAAAAAAGATAGATGACTCTTTATAGTTGAAGTATTAAGAGGTGGACCAATAAAGAGTCACTAATATAAACAACGTCTACGATATCAATTTAAATTTAAATAACTAGATACTTAGTTACTACTACTTTAAATAGGTAACTAGATAAATTGTTACAATGGGCGGCTCTATCAATGAAAGTGATCTCTACCAGAGAAAGGAATTTTAGTACTGGTAAAGGCCATTACTGTTAAACATGACAGTACTTAATTAAGTACAGTTAGCCCTATCTAAGATTTTTGTCTACAAGCGAAAAAAATAATATTATTATGAAATATTCCTTTGCGTTCTCGTCAGAGGACAACGGATACAGCTTTACAAATATTTAAAAAGTTATAATTCATGAGGAATAAGTTAATAAATAGTATGGATAATTGTAACTTGGATAATTGCACAATAATGTAAACAAGAAAAGAATTGCTCTCTCTACAAAATGGAGACGTCACGAACTCTAACGTACCGATATAATAAAACATACAACACACAATATATGAGATAAAGCACAATAGAAAATTTCTCATGTTCACGTCCAATAAAAAAATATTATTATCATAATATTTTTTTATTGGACGTACATTGACATAATAAAAGCAATAAAACAGTAATTGATTTGGAAAAAGTTAAGAGTGGCATACGTCGACAATCGACGATTTATTATTAGACAGACAATCAATCAGTGCGTCATTTGACTTCCCTGCATCCTATCGTAGGTACCTAAAGTATGCGCGCACGCAAATGCGGGCTGGGTAAGGGGAGGGAGGCGGTGATATAAAGTCAATACAAATAAATAAATATTAAGTGTCTGTGTATTATATCAAAATAACAGCGTTTTACTAAATGTATCGCATGCTTAATGGAATACTGACCTAACTCAAAAATAATGTTGTTGAAAAATGGTCGTTAGAACGACCTTTTAAGATTTATAGTCGAAATGCTAAAATTTCAAAATATACTTAATATACTATACTTTTAAACATGCGGTATTTGAAAGTATATAAGCTACGTATAACGAAAACGCAATCATCTTTTTTTTCTCTGGCTGTCTGACTGTTTGTTCCGTGTAATCTCCGAAACGGCTCGACCGATTTTGACGGGACTATATTATAAGAAGTAACTTGGGCTACTTTAGTTTTGGGAAAATAATTAAGATTCGTAAATTTCGGCGTAAGAAGTCGCCGGCAAGGCTAGAAAAAATTACTTTATGTAATACATGATGGTGGATGATTTTATCGAACTAAACTTGACTAAACTAAGAGTACCTATAGCTAAACTTTCCATGACTGTAACAAATGAGCAAGCCAGCAATATTTTAAGTGCTGTCAAATTTAGCTCAGTATTCAGCCGTAATTTGTTTAAATTGGGGTCATTGTGCCATTGACGCGTGCGGCTGCCTAGGCGTGCAGTCTCTAACGAACATTGACACAAAACAAACACGATGTATTTCCGTCATTCAAAGAATACTTAACTAAATAAGTACTATACATCCCAATTAATTATAATCTAATAGTAATAGTTGCTCATTTTATTAATTGAATTTCAACTAATACTAAGCACGGAATGCTTAAAGCTCAAAGACTAAGCTCGGGCAAGTAATGTCGTTAATAATTAGCTGGTTGCAAATACAAGAGGATTACTGCGGACAAAACAGGGGTTGCTCCAAGACCGTTGAGCAGCTACATAAGCGAGCAAATAGTTTTTATCACGAGCTAGGGACATATCTAAGACAGCTTTTAATTAAGCGAAGAAGGGTCGCATTATCTCGTAATGCTGTTTACATTGTAAAGTTATAGAAGACATTGTAATAATTATTGTCAGTTGTGTTCAACCGTCGACACAGATTTTCATACATAACTATCGTTACTGCCGTTCTAATCATTTTTTCTATGGTTTGAATGTGTGTAAATATACATAACGATTGACTTTCTGTGGGCACGCGGTTACGCGTCAAAATTCATTCGCGATGTCAATGACAGTTTGTTTTAGTTTCGGCAAAACAGGGACGCGAGCGTCTCAAGGGCCTTATAAGTAAAGCTAAACGACCTAAAACGATCTCTGTGTCAATAAGAATAAAGTTTGAATTTCTGTGGTAGAAGCCACGCCCCCACGCATCATAATTCGCTCGTGCTGTCGGTGTCGTTTAGTTGAAGTATGAACTTTTTCTATGAGTCAATACAGTTTGTTTTGGTATGGCAAAAAATTAGACGCGCGAGTGTTGACGCCCCAATGTGCGGGAGGCGTAACAGTTAGAATGAAGAGCACATCAAAGGCGAGTTTTATAAAATAGGAAAGATACAAACATACAATAAATAGATTTGCGGTTAACACCGACAGTAACGAAGCTCGGTTGCTAGCTGTGAATATATTCCACTTCGATATTGAAAAGTTTAATGGAGCAAAAGGAAAGTGGGGAGACAGAAGAAAAGATGGGCGGATGACATAACGAAAACAGCTGGGAAAAGTTGGATGCATATCGCCAAAGACAGGGAAAGATGGAAAAGAATGGAGGAGGCTTTTACCCATAGGGGGCCACATAACAATTAAATGGACAGGAAATAATTAAATTGCATGTATATTGTAAAACGTTAATGTGGAAATAAAGCTGTAATAATAATAATTGAAAAGTTTTGTCGGATTTCGTTGAAAGAATGTTTTCGAAGGGAGAATACGATGAATCACTCGGTGATTGTTTCATCCAACGATTTTTTTTCAATAGAACTTTAGAAACAGTCGCTGCCTCATCGTGAATCGCTTATATTACGATGCCTGCTCTTCTAAGTTTCTTCCCTCTTTTATTTTTCTGCTGTATACAGGATGTTTCAGAAGTCCAAAATAATACTTTGATGTTTGCATCTGTATCGGGTATACAACTGAATGGTATTAAAATCAACCATGTTCTTCCAACTTGTTTTCGTCGTCAATTTCTGTAACTCGTAATATCTTGGTGTAATAGTTTGAGTGTCAGCAGCTTGGCTCACCGCACCGGGTGATTGCGGGTTCGATTGATGGCATTTTCAGGTCTTCCCTGGCTTGGGTGTAACTGAAATCATCAATCTTTTGTGTGTTCCCTATAGTATCTACCTACAAGTATTGCTTAGTTTGGGATCATACGATGAGTAGGTATGTGTTGTGTTGCGATGTTTATTTATTGATACAGAGTGTGACAGATTTTTTACAGAGAGATACAGTGCGTAAAGAAAAGTTAATTTAATTCGCTCGCCTCAGTGTGTGCAGGGCAGTATTAGGATTGCCATGGCGGTGGTCTAAGCTCTTCCAGGAATTCCACTTTAATTCCCACCTCAGACTCCGACCGCGGCTCCCGTATCAGATGAATAGCGATGCTAATATTTCAATTATACCTAGTAGAATGAATGGAATGTCCCACACATAACTTTTGCTTTCCATCGCAATAATGAAACGTTTTGTGTTTTAATTTCAGTGGACTTAAATGATTGAATGTTTAATCAGTAGATTGGTTATTACCATGGACATTTAATAAAAGTAAAACTCTGCGCTCATTTCGAAAGTGAAGCAACATATTGATTGTGTGCGTGATTTGAGATATACTAATCAATGAGTGCCGTCTAACGGTGGCGATCGTTTAATATGAATGAAATGACAGCGAGATACATATGTACGTAAGCGTAGATAGAGAAAAATAAATAATGGCCAAGTTGCAGCACATGTAATGCATAGCCCTATTTCACAACGTCAACACATTGCATCGATCGATTGGGTCCGTACACGTACTGATTAAATGAAATAGATCTGTTAGCAAATCAAATAGGAACGTGGAACTGTCGTTTTGTATATTATGATGACGTCCACGCCATCTACGGATATTTTCATTCCGCACCTCGATGTTGATTGCTAGACGCTGATTTAGGCAAGTTTCCAACACGAGTTTGTGTGTAAACAACGAGCGATTTCGCTAATTAAGTGGGTAGGTAGCTACGCAGCGTGTGCTGCGACGTACTAACCTACAGTATTTCCGATCACTTGCATCGTTTCGACTCTCACGCCCTTAAACAAGCGAGCTTTCAATACAACTCGATAAAACTTTTTCTAAGTATCATTAATTAATTCTTACTCAATTGCCAACTAACATAGTACGCAGATAGGTGGGTATAATGATTATGGAAAACTCTTTCTAACTCGTCGTCTATACGTATAAGATTCATCAAAATAAGATGAAACAATAACTAGTTTGAATGCAGCAATGCAATAAAATGTAAACGTAGAAGTGCAACGTCGCTCGCGTGGCGGGCGGCGCGGGCGCAGGCGGGCGGGCGCGTGCGCGGCCCTGGCGATGGCAAGGTCAATGGCACGCGCCTCTCCCGCTCGCACACCGGAATTCCATATTTAAATCTCGTCCGCAGAAAAATGGCGGTCGACTCCATTCCGTGGCCGCATCGTGTGTGTACGGACTTACGGGGAATTAATAAAACATGCCTTCTGCTTTTTCACGTCGTTTTTTTCCACGTATCGTTAAGAACATAGTAACAGTCCGGTTGCAGTTTGCAGTTATGTTGTGTCTGTATAAGGCGTGAAAATTAATCGTTAAATCTTATGCGGCTTTTATATTTTCTCTTGGCTATTTAAATACACTTATACGGTAGCAATTCGTGATTTTATTTTCAACGGTATATAAAACATTAAATAAAGTTTAATTGCTGTAACGTAGTTTGTTATATAAAGTTTTTTAAATTAATTATCATAAGTATGAAAAGATGCGTAACAATATACTAAAATAGTAAGTATATCGTTAGTTGAGCATCATACTTGCCTACTTCGTGTGCCTGCGTAGCGCGTAAATAACGTTAGTTTCGTAGCAGCGAATGCTACGTGGAATTGTTGTGCATATTACGCACACTGTATATCTCCCTCCGTTACTATAGTATCTACTGCACAGAATACGCGAGGTGATAGCGGACACAATTAACTGTGTACAGCAAAGTGCAAGTCACCGGCAATCGGAGACCGGTCGGATTTCGGTACAAAGGCGACGGGGACGGCTCGCGGATTTGGGGACTAACCGTAGTACCACTAATGCGCACAACAATAGTGGGGTTTTAGTAGATCGTTATACCGACAGTTCATTAGCTCCATGTGGGCAGCTTTATTTATGGCGTAGTACATGATACACGCCGGTTATATTGTAAATAGTTAACGCTTAATTGAGTAATGGTATGGCTGCGAGTTATTTCTCTGACGTTATTCGGAATATACAATATTTACTGCAGCTTATTTTATCTTAAGAAAAGGGTTTTATCTTTTTCTCATAAAACCTTACTTCTTTATCCAAAATAAAAGTAGCCTTAGTAACTCTTTGTAACACCAGATATCTGCCAGCGAAAGTGGCGTCAAAACCGGTGCAGCAGTTTAGGAGTTTACCTTAAACAGACAGATAATAAAAACATGAGTTTTCGTTGTAGGTACCGCAAATCACCGAAAAACCTTTTGTGGTAAGAAATAGACATTCCAATTTTATTTATTTGTAATATAGGATTAGATAGATAACTCGGCAGTTAAGCCATTTTAAAGGACTTCTATGTTTTTATAAGGAATACTTACGACATTAAGTAGGTAAATGGAGAGTGTGAGAACAAGCCAATAGCCAAAAGGGAATGTAGGTGAATGAAGGACTCTCTGTAGAGACAAGCGACAAAAACGAGCAAAGAACACAGTCACACTCAAATTGAACACGCGAGTGCGGTGAAATTAATTAATGTCCCCTTTAGAAGCGTGCGCGCTGGAAAATGTTAAAAGCACCGCTCATCCTCCCCTCTGAGGGGGGGAGGTACCGAATTGCTAAGTCATCGGCGCGACGCGTCGCTGCCGCCGCCGCCCGGACGGCTCCCGTTCTGAATTTACAACGCTACACAGGGTGTATCAGTAGTCCGAAATAATACTTTGACGTTTGCATCAGTATCGGGTATACAACTGAATGGTATATTTTTTTTATCGAAATCAACCATGTTTTTTCAAAGTTTTTTTTATCGTTAAATTCTATAACTCGTATCTTGAGTCCTATGTAAAATTAGCATGTTCTGTTTTATGGATATCGGTAGTTGCCCCTCATAAATATAGTTTACACTTCTGAATATGGTTATGGATGTAGCCAAACGTCAGAACACAATATCTGTGACAAATATTCAAACGTCTATAACTCAGAAACTAAAATAGTTATATATAATCTGTCTTCACTAAGCACACCGTATATGTACCTAAAGTATTTTTTCGGACTTCTGATACACCCTGTAGATCTGAACCGAGACATAAAGAACACTGGACCGTCTAAATGCGCTTGTTTTGCCAATATCAAAACGATGTCTGAATTCTGTATAAATATACATAAATATTAGATTTCTGTGTTAAAACCCACTCTCCCACTTTTAAAAATTCCCTCGCGCTCTCAGTGAAGAATGAACTTTTTTTATGAGTCAATACAGATCTTTTTTGTATTGGCAAATAATCAACGCCTTTATTTTGACACCCCTAGAGTCTCGGTTCAATGTTCAACGTTAATTCTTCAACGACAGTGCGAGCGAATTTTGATGCGTGAGGAGGTATTTACCACAGAAATTCAATCTTTATGTATATTTACAAAGAGTTAGTTTTGGTATTGTCAAAAACTTGAAGCGCGGCTTATATTAACCTAACCGCTATGTGTAGGTACAAATGTGAATACAGAGTACATGTACCACTATCAAGACTACTATGTATTTAGCGAAGGCCGCTCCGACCGCTTTCTTTCTACGGAACGAAACAAAGGGCAGTTCATCGTACGAGATTTAGTGGGAGCGTAAAACTAACCGCAGCGAATGTGTAGTTCGGATTTACTGAGTTATAAACCCGAGTGGTGTCGTCGGGAACAAAGAAAACTGGAAGAGGCGATGATAAATACGATTTTTATTTTTTTCCTACTCAAATTGGACGTAGTTAAGCAAAAAGGATCCAATACACAAAATTGACAAACATTAGTTAGGTATGTATATTAAACGGTTCCTAAAGGAGGCCTTCCCCCTTATCACAATCTGTCTTAATATTACTTTCGATTATTTGACAGTTAACTCAGTACAAATTCTGACAAAAAATTACAGTTACTAAAAAACAATAGTATAATACTTCAAGAGGTCGTGGCATGGCCCTTTTCAATGAACAGATATTACCCCATCAAAATCATTTTTTTTTTATTCGTATAGGCCAAAAAGCACTTACAAATAGTCAGATTCTACCACAGGTTCGGAATGCTGCTTCCACTGAGAAGAGCCGGTAAGAAACTCAATGGTTACTCTTTTCAAAATGACAATTGCGAGTAATACATTCTCGGGAGCAGCAATGCCTTGAGAGCAGACAGCACCTTTGCCACAATACTAGAGTAGAAATAAACTCACGGCAGTCTAATATTAAATACAAATATAGTCTTTACGCTTAGGAAGCTAGTAAAGTAAGGTGCGTCTACTCCCATTTACAATGAAGGGATTATTCTAAACGACAGATGGTTATAGAAATAATTGCTTTGGTATGATGCCTTCAACGCAGTATGGGAGAGAAGATGGTAAGTCACTAAGAGGAAAATGGTTGGACCATTCCTCGCAAGTAGACTACTACTATCGAAAAATAAAAGCAAATAGCATTTTTACCATCTAGGTAATCATCTCACAGGTCCCTTATGTAATACATTACCAAATTTCAAGCTAACATATTTTAAAACTAATTTCATGTAGATTGGATCCTTTATGTTTAACTACATCCAGTTTACGTGTGCGGAAAGCAGACTTTATTTTTAAAGTAAATGATAAAGGCTAATTTAAATGACTATACTTCAACGATTAAGAAGGTGGTTACCAACTCATGTGTAAACAGACTTATATAAAAGAAAATTGGTTGGTGAGTGTGTGCCGGAACTGCATGCTTCATAAATTATTGCTTAACACGCTTATATTACACCTCGGCGGGCGCACAGTCTCGATTACCTTATGCTATTGATTTAAAAAATCCAATGCACTAAGTATTGTATTAGCTTTGTCTTATCTTATAATCTTATAGACAAGGAACAATTAATGATATTAGAATGTTTTGATACCTAAATATGTCAAAAAAATATCCAAAACAAAATGTGACAAAATTAGTCTCATTGATGCCGCGGCCGTCTCGTCTTCTTTTTTTACGAAATGTATATAAAATGAAAACATTTCAATGGAATTAGATGAGGAATGGCTGCACCTGAGATTAGCGGGTATTTATGCAAATGTCGAGCAATTAATACTAGCAACAAGGACAAATTCAACAAATACACATTATAAATACAAATTGGTGATAAAGATGTCGGATGAGTCCCCCGTCTAGTCTTATAACTCTTGACATAGACGTGTGAATCTGCCAAATATTAGGCGAAACTTCTTTGATATAAATTTTATTTTTCACTGTGTCGCTCTAATTCTCTAATTCTTAGTTATGCTGTCCATCTTTTGTATTTTCCTGTTTCTTCTTTTTTATTTTTTATTATTATTTGGTCGTTTTTATTTTTATTTTTACTGTATTTTTTTCTTTTTATTTTCCATAGTTCTTTTTTTGTGTTTTTGTTAGTTTTTGTCATTTATTTGTACTGTACTTATTTAACTCGTGGAAAATAGTGTTGGTAGAACTTTATTTATACGCTCCTTTGCCTTTGTTTTTTAATACATTGTTCTACTGTTGATTTTCCCCAATAAATAAATAATAAATAAATAAATAATAAACGAACACCTTGAACCTTTCTCCATCCAAAGGTTGCCCTTCCATCTTTAGTGATGGTTGCACTATTTATTTTATCGTATATGTAGTGTGTATTTCACTAAGAGGTGGAACAATAGAGTTATCTATCTATCCATCTATCTACCTTTTTACAAATAAGATTTGCAATCACATTAATTACTGTGTCACAAACATTTCCCGGAAGCGAATCAGGAAAGAGGGACCAAGTGTCATCGTCAAATCATCCCGACAGCCGGGCTCTACAAAAGGTAATGTAAGCAATTTGCACGCAGCTTGGGATATGATTGCCTATTTAATAATTATGTAAATGGCGATGCCGTTTATGCCGGTTCCAGAGGCATCGTTTCCGTGGGCTCGCCTACCCCGGACCCTTGGAGTGTGTGAAATGGATGCGCTAAGTAAAACGATACCGGAGATGAGGCCCGACTCGCTTATTGCGTTCATTTCATACAAAATTCAGAAGTCATCATCAGCTATCGCACACAAATCATGTTAATATGCAAAAACGAACTCTGTTTAAATATACATAAAGATAGAATTACTGTGATAAAAGCCTTCACGCGTTAAACATTTGCTCTTGTTGTCAATGTCAATGTTATTTCGTTGAAGAATTAACTTTGTCTATGAGCCAGTACAGTTCAATCCAGTTGGGTCTCAACTCTCCTGCAGTAAGAATATGTAATAAGTATAACATGTTTAACAGTAAAATTATCAACTTAGACATATTCAACAGTTCATTATACGAGTTTAGGAAAATGATACTTAAATCATTGCCATAAATATTTTCATTTTATTTTTACTTTTTCAGTATCAAAATTTTAAATTTTAGCTTTAACTTAATTTTTAGTTTAGTTTCAACTTTATTTGTTTCTTTTTTAAATGTTTAAGTCTCACGTCGGTGAAAGTTGTACACGCCTGTCATTGATGTACCTATCAGACCAGTTTTTATTTAATATTTTATTTACCCAATTGTTAATAGGTATACTGTTGGTGTGTCGTTCTTAAATAAATAAATCCAGTATTTGACTTTGATTTTGAATCTAAAAGATATTGGTTAATCAATTACATACATAATATTTACAGAGTTGTACCATAATATAACCGGAATTTCACAAATCTATTTCTTTTCTCTAAAAGTATTGCAATTCCAAAAAAAAAAAAAAACATATGCATTACTTGATATTTGTTATTTGAAAAAGACTTTTAGAGTTGTCTGTACCTGCAAATTGTGAACTTACTTTAATCTACACTCTACTCTTTCTTGCATTGAACATTTTAGGAAAGGAGTGTTTTATTGTATTCGAAAATTAAAAGGTGGATTCGAATTCCCAAGGTGGGGGTGGGAGGAGGTGGGGCGCAATCAGAGCTTACCGGTAGACGGCAACCTTAAATACCAGACTTAATTGAACTGCTTCCGGGTTGCGCTCGGCGGCACTACATAAATATCTGTACGGAAGTATTCCCCGCAAAGGTATTCCTTTACACTAAACACTCATGTGGCGTATTACGTCGAACGAGGAAGCGATCCCCTCTCAGAAATAATTTCACTCATGCTTTTTAAATTCACAAGATTCGAACGTTTTGCAAAGAATTTCTTATTTCCATCTCAAATGTATCTTTGATAAAAACACAGTCTGGAGTTGCATATCGTATTTTAAACGAGTCTCGCATATAAAGCAGCTGAGATATAAAAGAATAAAGGCGGTGCACATATTTTACGAAAATCGTACTTTCGTGATTTTGGCTCGAGGCGTATTCGAACCGCATATACAGTGTGTTTCAGAAGTCCGTAATAATACTTTGACGTTTGAATCAGTATCAGGTATACAACTGAATGGTATACATTTTTTATCCAAATTGTTACCATGTTTTTCCAACTTTTTTTTCGTCCTCAATTTCTATAACTCGTAATATCTCGAGTCCTATGTAAATATTTACATGTTCTGTTTTGTGAATATTGGTAGACGCCCCTCATACGTGTAGTTAACATTTCAATTAAGGTTATGGGTCTACCCAAAGGCCAGAACACGATACCTGTGACGAATATTCATAGGTCTATAACTCAAAAACTATGATAGCTAGGTATAAACTGTCTTCACTAAGCATCCACATATGAGCTACCGTATATGTACCCAAAGTATTATTTCTGACTTTTGATACACCCTGTATAGAAGCTGACGTACACACTGCTATAATTTATAAGTTCCTTACAAAGTTTTTTAATATTAACTAAACATTCTAGAAGATTAAGTACCTACAATCTGAACTTGGTGCCATTTGGTAGTTCAGTACACGCTGATTGCAAATCTTGTCTGAGTATTTTAACTTAGTTACGGGTTAACCGCGAGCGTAAAGTTATTACTATACCGAGAAACAGTTACTTGTTACAACAAGAAAATAGAAACTAAACAGTCCAAAGCTACAACAGACAAAGGAATGAAAGTAACCCTTCCTTACTAACGTGTAGGGTTAATAATAAGCCATATTTACTACAGAATAAGTAATATTTAGACATGAAAATTTTAATAGTGTTAAAGCTTGTGCGTTTAAAGTGTTCCGGCAAGCTTAAAATAATATTTTGGAGCGTCGCATCGGGCTGAGTCGTGAACTCAGGAAATGAGGCTCTCTATCCCGTCGGGAAATTGTACCTCCCGATCATAACGCTCAGTGCAATCTCCCCGCTTTAAAAATGATGGAACTGATTTGTCTTTGAGTCTGCAAACATAAACCCACGACTTAGCAACGGCTTCGGGAAGTACCTAATTCGTTGGTTTATTTCCAACGGTGAAATAAATAACATCCTTTAGATTAAGGAATAGGACGTAGACAGTTAATTAAAATATCTAAAATTCAAAACTACCTCACAATATGTGAGTTTACCTTTTGTTTCTATACTTATAAAACATGTCGAGTTTCTGTTTATCAAAGAGTTCTACATGAAATAAAATTACAAATTAGTAATAACTCACCAAAAATTGGATTTAAGCATAGCATTACAGAAAGCCAAGGCAAAAGATCGGGTAGCTAGAACACAACATTTCTCTCAAAGCAAAGTTCATTCGTAAGGATAGTTTATCAAAAGGTACCGGTTTTAGGAATGAAAGCGAGCGTTGGTAGTATCCCAAAAGGGGCGGGTTGGGGTCGGCGTATCCGCCGGGCGCTTCCGATTGAATTAATCACGGAAAACGTCGGTCTCCGCAAGTGATAAACACATGTTTACCTAGTCCACCTACATGCCTCTGTGTGCTATTTATGTGATATTTGAATTTCAGTATTGTTGTTTCCTTCCTTCTTGCTGGCGCTACACGACCTTTTGGGTCTAAATGGATTTTTGCTAAAGCTACTCTATATATTTAAGCGATTATTTTAACCGTAGGATGTGTACTGTGTGTAAATAATACTGAAAAATACGACGAGTTATTATATGAAAGAGAGCGCATTTCCTATGATTTGACAGTTTCACACGTCCAATTTTATATCTGACTTTGATGTCTCTGTACGTCAGATTGGCTATGTCAAGACGTACAAGACTAGACGGCCGTGCATCAATACCACCAATTTCGTTAAAAAAATTGAAGACTTTTTAACACATGTCGTCGGTATCTATAATTTCTTATATCAATGGCTGGTGCATAGTTAGGCCACCCCCATGGGTTGAACGACATGGCACGTCGTCACTTTTTTTTTATACGGAATGTATTTACTATTGAGTATATTTTATTATACTTCCTCCTAAACTATGAGTAGCATAGGTAACTAATGTTACTTGTTCTTGCAACAGCACTTGTATTTAGAAACAGTGTGAGAATATCGTATGTTTAATAACCAATAACCAATTTTGTATTAATCGATCAATTTGTTGTGGTTATTCAGGATGACTGTCGCGAGTGCTATTTATAGGGTCGCCAGTAGGGCTGGTACCATGTATCATAATACTATTTTGTAATAATACTTATAAAAAATTAGGGCAGTGTTAGGACATTTACTTTTTAAGCCAATTTTCATAAAATACTACACATACCACATGTAATTTTTTTTAGTTGAAATATGTTGGGGTTTCCTAGGGGTACAGTTCCCTTAACCCCATTCAAATATGCTATACGCTTGAATGGACTCACATCCATACTCTAATGACCAAGCTTAACGAATGATTCGCTTCGCTCTACATTGAGATTCTTTAATCTGTGTGTAAGACAGATTTTAACTATACATGCTATTCGTTCAATTAGGATCAGTATAAAACTTGCTAAGTGTGTACCTTGGGCGTTTATGCCCGACTAGCTTCTACCCGTGATTTCGTCCGTGACTTAGATTGTTCAATATCGTTATAAATTATACTCTATATGTTATTCTAATGTATAAACAATAATACTGTAAATTTTCATCAAAATCCGTTCACTAATTTATGCGTGAAAGAGTAAGAAACATCCATCCAGACATACTCACAAACTTTTACAATGTAACATTTACATTTATAGTATTAGTGGGATGGTGGCAACCCTAAAACCGACAGCAGGGAAGTGATGAGGCGACACGGGCTACCGCGGCGGTACAAAAGACCAATTGAGTGTGTCCAACCAATCGTAGGCCGCTGTCCTGTGCTCGTGGCGCGGATCCTATAGCTGTTTAATTTCATTCAATATTTATTTATATAGTTCAGTACTTCATTCGTTATCCTGGTATCGTAAGCCGTAAGCTTGCTGGTTCGCTTTCCGTCAGCGGCACATTTCGGAAAATAGCGTTTTCGGAATTGGTGTAAATGGGATCGTCCTCAGTCCAGCACAAGTTTTGCTAATGATAACGTGTTGTCTGGCGATATTATTACCAGTGTTCAAGAGAGTACAATTTTATTTGCCGTTTCCAACAATATATGCGGGATGGTTTACTGTTTTAAAAAGACGTTCTCTGCGATATCTATAAATAATTAACGAAGTCTACATTGTCTGTTGTGTTACGCTGAATAGCGAAAGTCTAGTTTTCGAGAAATATATGTAACAATTGATTTTCTAATGTAAACCAAATCGAATCTTGAGTTTTTAAATTTGTAAACCCCCTTTCGTAGCCAGATCCTTAAACTTTATGGTAAAAACACAAGAGTTCACTATAATTTTACGACCATCCACACACATCCTTTAAACATTTCGAAGGTAAATAATGTAGCCATAAAAACGGAGCGCGAGATAGAGGGGTAAGTGCGGTGTTCAGATAGCCAGATGGCTACCGATGAATGAGTCGTTAGTGTGACCAACGTCCGCCTGTGGCAGCACCGTCGTATCAACTTTTACATCTACCCATAAAAGAGCATACGAGGACGTCAAAAGCGGTGCGTCAGAATATTCACCAAAACCAAAAGGAACTCTGTGTTAGTATGTATAAAGATTGAATTTCTGTGATAAAAGCCACGCCTTCATGTGTCTAAATGATTCGCTCGCGTTGACACTGACAGCGCGAGCGAATCATTTTTTTTTTTTATGAGTGGATAGTGTTTGTTTTGGTTTCGCGGAAAAAAGTATTTTTAACCGACTTCAAAAAGGAGGAGGTTCTCAATTCAACCCGTATGTTTTTTCTTTTATGTTTTTTTTTTTGTTATTTATGTTACCGCATATCTCCGGCGTCTGTCAACCGATTTCGAAATTTTTTTTGAGGTTTGCTAGGAAATTCTTCAAGGTTGGTCCCATTTCCAAAATATTATCAGAAATCTAACCCCTTGGGGGTGAAATGGGGGGTTGAAGGTCGCATAATTTCAAAAATATTTTTTGAACAACTTGAAACTTTGTATATGTATTTAACAAACAAAATAAAAAAAACACGTCTTTCAGGAATTTTGAAAGAAAAAATATGTAGTGGGTGAAATGGGGGTCCAATCCGGACTACAGCATATCTCCGGCGTTAGTGAACCGATTTCGAAAAATCTTTTTTTGTTTAATACGGATTGTTAACAAAGATCAAAACCCACCCCCAAAGGGGTGGAAAGGGGGGGCGAGGGGGGTGATTTTTTTGACTGTAAATTTTTAGTTTTTAGGGCTGTTATAAGGTGATAATATTTGCAAATTTTCAACGATTATTGACAGTAAAAATCGTGAAAAAAAATTATTTCTAACAAAAAACAAAAACCGACTTCGAAAACCTAGGTGCACTAAAAAGCTACAAATAACCTTACAATTCATTACATTTGGAGTCGGTGCCAATTCATGTGTGTATTTGCCTTGTCCGACGTTGATTGGCACCTACTCCAAATGTAATGAATTGTAAGGTTATTTGTAGCTTTTTAGTGCACCTAGGTTTTTGAAGTCGGTTTTTGTTTTTTGTTAAAAATATTTTTTTTTCAACGAAAAGTCATCGATGACTCAAGAGAATCTTAATACGTGGTCTCATGGTTTTTGCCACAGAAATTAAATCTTTTTTTTTTATGAGATAGGGAGGCAAACGAGCAAAAGATAGAGTATATATTACAATAGGTAGAGTTATTCGCTCGCCCCAGTGGGTAGGCAACCCCCGTCGTAAGTTCTAATTGCGAGTCTTTAAAATTGTCACAACATACCAACTGGTCTTCCCATAAATTACAGGAAGTCCTATTAATTGGGTCTTAGAATGCAATCGCGTGATTTAAATATCAAAACGTGACGGCCGTGTCTGGTAGACTTACGATGCGATGACTGATATGACACCATGATTAAAATCCATATACAAAGCTCGCAATATTTTTTATTAGCCGCTCACAAAGTCATCATACCGATCTTTAGTACTGAAATTTGTATTATAGTCATAAATGACCTAAAAGTTAATTTATACGTGACTTGAACTTACTGTGGGATTAGCACGTATATCAAGAATGAAAATCTGTCACGGATTCGTTGCTCGCTCTCTGTCTTATTTCATACTAGAGAAAGAGACAAAATAAATATTTTTCCGTGACATAAGTCTTCAGGCACATTCTACAACTATTGGAGAGGAATGGGGTATACTTTTGCCTAGCAGTAGGACATTATAGATGAAAAACAATATAAACATTACTAGTAGGCAACATGATTATAATTAGGTACCTAATAAACATCTCTTGGTTACAATAATTTTGCGGGAAATAGTAGGTAGGTACTGTGAAATTTTAATCAGACTGCAAGCGTGGGCTTCCTGGCGTCAAATTCCGGTATTCCAAATACAGGAACCTATTTCCTGCGTGCCAAGCACCGCTGCATTGGAATTACTAGGTCACTAAAATGTTTGTGGAATCTATTTCCAAAGCTATTTTCAAAAATACATACTTATACCTTAACACGTTCGCTGCGTCATGAGGTTATATTGATTCATAGAGGTACTAACTTTGAGAGCGATGCGCACTGAAAAAAGTTCCCCATGAACCAATATGATCTCACAACGCAGCCAACGTGTTGATAACAGTATAAGTGCATATATTCAATGCCTTTGCATTACATAATAGGGATACATGGTAATATAAATAATCGAGACATCAAAGACATGTAGTAGAAAGACTAGAAGTAGTGTTGTGCTAGCCTACATGCAGGGCAAACCAAGGCTTATTCACCGGGAGAGGCTTATCGCACGATATCGTTGCTTTTCTCTCTTAATTCATATGAGAGAATAAGAATAATAGTTATTCCCACATGATATCTTGTCACAGCTAGTCATACTAGGCTGTACGGTATCTTTGTATAATAGGAAAATACGTTTGGGCACGTAATAATAATACGTTTGGTTAGCCTCTTCCAATTTTCCTTTTAGATATTTCAATGTAGTCACCATTCGTTATCGTTTGTGGGTTTGTTTGTAGGTAATGTCGAAGTGATTGTGGTTTATCGATACCAAGTATTTGATTGGTGGGACCTAACTTGCTTGTAAAGATTTTAGTTTTGTAAAATTAACAATGTTTCATTTTCTCAGCGTCGTATGCTCCGTACTATGAGTATGACATAATTATTGATTTAAGCATAAACTATTTTGCAACTGATGCTCAGTCTTGGTATAGTCTTAACATAGTGCAAGTCTCAAGTCTTGTAATTATCAATTTCTATTCATTCAACTATACCCACTTAAGGTAAATTTCAAATTGCATAACAACGAACAACAGGGTACATTTTAATAGTGCTATAACTAGGTTGTACCTATTAGTTAAGACTTATGCAAATACTAAGACCGTTAAAAAGCACTTCGTGTTGCCCACGCCCGTATACGAAATAATATGTAGGTGAATAGATAATAAACGGAAACAAATTTAAAACGAAGCACAAAGCGGATTCAGATGATCGTGTGGGGGCGGAAGTCATATCTGTTATTACATTAAAGTCACGTTGAACGTTCGTCCGAACTAAGTCCCATCAGATAATAACGCGTAGGAAGGATAGCGATTTCAACGTACAACCGGGATGCGCCCAATTCTCGCCAATAAACGCCCCCGAGATATATCGACCTCAACGTAGGGCCATTGGCTCGTGCAATTACCACCTCTATATTTAACATCATAAAGGGTAATGTCGGTCACCATATTCCACGTTTATCGCGTTTCATGATAGATGGCTTTTGAATTGACCGGCGTGTTCTCCACAGCGGCACATACCATGCATACCACATGTTCGAGGCGAGCGATTGACCGATGATGGAGGCACCATTAAATAGACGAGCTTCAATGACATGTTAAATGGAATCTTACGCGATGTTTGTCATGGTATGAGGTTTCGAATTGGGTCAAAAGGCAGAAGGCGACATTCCGATGCAGGAAGTAATGATCAGTGGTTCGACGGCTGTGGAGCGACGTAATGCAGCAATGACGGCATCGCAGAGCCACGTGACCCCAAGAGCAGCCGCCGCCTGCCCGCTATGATTCACCGCCGTCGTCAGCGCCTCGCATTCCATCCTCGACCGCATAGCTAATGGTAAATGCCATATTGCAGTCAATCCACTGAATATGGTACTTTGATGCAATTTAATGGACTTTGTGTTATTCGTCGTCTACTGGACGAACGGCACTATAACTTTCGGTCCCAACTTTTGATTAACCGAATATTTTCGCTTTTAATTGATGGAATCAGGCGTCACTGTAACGATTGATTAAATGTATTTCCGCAATGTAATGCCGTTACATTGCGGAAATCTATCGTAAAAGCAATTATAGATAGGTGGGAGGGGAAATAGAAGAGATACGCGCTCTATAATTTCTTGTTTCTGTGGTTTAATCCTTAAATAACTTGTTAATAGTAATTTTAAATGTCATTTTATACGAAATACTAGATACTAGGTAGCTAATGTGACGATTACAAAGCTTTTTTTCTAGTTTTTGTGTCATAGAATGTTAAATATTTACGGAATGTGGGTATACAGCACTTTCGAGACTGATATTCCGTTGTTTTAAATCAGAATGCGCGGGCGCACCAGCTTTCGCGGACGCATACTGCACTCGGAGTCTATCACGTACCGTTTCGCGTTTAATTCGTTTCTCGCGGCTGATTCATACTTAGGGCTGCTACATGAAGATCGTAATAGATTTTAATTGCTAAGTAGCCTTGTATGTACTACATATAAACTTAGGTAGGACCCAATGAGATATTAAAAGAAAACCTTTTTGTAAGTACACTATCAATAGCTTAAATTGGTAGTCAAATACGGAATGTGTATATGTGTACGGAATGAAAGACCTATTCAATAGCCTTGAATTGTAAATGGCTTCTTTGGTAGGTAGTACCTATTTTTTAACCGACGAAAAAATGGAGGAGGTTTCTCAATTCGACCGTATATTTTTTATTAATAGATAAAAATAACAAATACAATACAAAATGGTAAATAGATAAACTAGGACTTATTTTAATGAAATTACAATAGCCAACCCTGTTAATTCCGAACCATAAATTAATAAACATTCGTAAGTCGTATCACAGAACGAGTAATTAAAACGCATGTACCTACCTACTTGTTATGATTAAAATGCTTTGCTATAATTAACTGTAAATCGGTTTTATCACGTGATTTAACAATATTTTATAATCCGTGAGGTGAATTCATTTGTAAATTCCATTTCCGTTTAGATATACTTAATTCAGGTGCGTGCGTAACGTTAGGTCAACAACTGGTTTGCGACGACAGTTAGCTCGAAAACAAAAATAAAGACTATGTGAAAACTATTTTAAAAAAGACCAAGTGTTAGTATGTATATTGTCACTCGTGCATCTAGGGTTCCATACAAACTTGTAGGTAAGTAAATAGTTCGGGACTCGAGATGCGATTTTTTTTTCATTAATTTACGGTTTTTGGATATTTTCCTTAACATGATATAAGACATTGCTTCTTGCCAAAATGTATGATTCTAGGTGAACGGGAAGTACCCTATATAGGCTTTGATTGAAATACGCGGCATAAACGGCCGCATCTTTTAATTGCGTCAACTTAAAAGTTTGATTTTTTGAAAGCTCCAAGGTATTACAGATCTGAGTATTTGAAATTAATTTCAACTTGGTACCTACACGCGTTTCCGAGAAAAAGGGTCTTGACAAACAGACGGACAGGCGGACAACAAAGTGTTCCTATTAACCCTTATCCGTACCTCAAAATGAAAAAGGGGACCCTCCCCTTTTTCATTTTGAGGTACGGATCCTTAAAAAAATCACTTGTACCAACATAAAAATTCAAGTTATATTATGGACATCAAACTTCCAATATCGATCACAATCCTGTTTTTAATTTCATTAACATTACAATTAATGGAATCTGCTCTTTCATGGTGGGAATAAAAATTTATCTGGTGACATTTTCATTTACATCAACCGGTGGAGTTTTTAATTAGTGGGGGGGCAAGGGGAGTTAGGGGGTGGGATTTGTGGTGGTGGCTGGGGGAGGGCGCACGCGACGCTTTTACCATTGCATCCGGTACTCTCTGTAATTCAGGTATAGAATAACCAGAATGATTACTTCGTAAAATATATTTTCTAAGGCATCCCATCGTTAGAATTTATGTAATTTGGATTTTTTTATGTAGAGTCTAATTCTAGTAGCCTAGACACCAAGAATTACTGGTATAGAGTAAACCTCATATTTTTGTGTCATCTTTATATCAAAAACACGAAATACAAACATGCCAAAGCAGGGACTGATTTCAATGTTATATTAAAGTTAGGCATAATGTAACCATTTGAGTTAGGGTGTACGATATAAACGGTATGAGTCTTTAACTAGGTATATTATTAAAACTATTATTTTGCCCCACATCTGGGTGAGGGATAACGAAATATTTTCATTTATTCGCACGGCAGACAAATAAATAATTTATGTCTGTATACGCCACGCGTTATTTCTGTACCAATATTTTGAGGTACCAATATAAACTGTATGACGTTATATTTGTTAAATACCATAATTTTGCGGTTATTTAGAGCCAATTGCAAAGCACTCTTATTATGTTTACTCGTTGAGCCAACGTGATACACTCTGGTCAAATCTCTAATATGAATGTATCGCATGTACAGTTTTGCGAAAGGTATCACATAGCAGCCAATAAGGTCGACGATCGGTTACTCGGCAAATATTTGCGCCATAAGATCGAGCGGAGAGTCTTGCGGTCAACACAAATACGATACCTGACAGCGTATCGCCGCCTAGTTTACTACAATAATACTACATCATCACGCCTGTATTCTCCGAAGGGGTAGACAGTGGTGCACTACAGTGCGCCCATACTTCACTATTGTATTTTGGACCCAATGTAATAGGTGTCAATAATATAAAATAATAATGACACAAAACTAGTTATGGTGTTGGTAAAACAATTGACGCGTGAATTTTTACGTCCGGGCGTCCTGTGTGTTTGCCCTGTAGTTTGAATGTAATTTGTTGATGTCGTGCAGGCCGCACTAAGCCCGATCGTGATTGGCTCCCTTGTCATGATAATGCGGGCTCCCGATAGAGGTTATGAACCCTCTGATTTAATTGAAGTTCCAGCGTTCAGCCCCTGTACTGACACAGACAGACCACTGCATTGTGCGCGCCTCATTCGGGATGTGAATGTAATAATCATTCTATTGGTATTTCCTCGTCGTTTACGATTTTACTTTCATCGGTCGTGGGTTGACAAGCTTTTTGACTTAACCGACATTTTTTTTTAAATTAAAAAAAAATAAAAAAAAAATCGCTGATTCCAAATATGTATAAAACTCAATTTCGCCTAAAAGTGTCGCTTATGTTAAATAGCCTTTCAACCCTCGATATAAATACTTTGTTAAAGCTCAAGCACACTGGGGCGTCAGGATGAGAGTAGAAAATTGCCGATATCTAATGAACTAATAGAAAAAGCAAATTCTTAAACAAAATGTTATAGTTGGCGTGAGTTTTGACGCGACCAGCGTGACTTTTGCTACACAAATTAAATCTTTATGAATACTGACACAGAGTTCGTTCGTGGTAAAATTGTAGAGTCTTATGGAAAATTACTTACTGATTTGGGTAATTTAGGAATATGATTGTGGACATACCTGTAAAAGAAAATTAAATAATTAATTGGTGAAACGTTAAGGAAACCAATAAGTGTATCATGTCGCAGATTAATAATCGTTTGCAGCAATAGTTGCAGTCACTTTTAATGATTGTAAGTACCATGGACGTATAAAAAAGGAGGATCCTCGCCTTTTAAATTTAAAATGAAGCGACTAATGCATGACGGCGGCTATCAACTTTCTATGATGTAAGTGTGTGCGAGACAGACGTACACATATGATTTGCCTTACTATGACTACCTACTTCACATTAGCATGACTCCGACCTTTTATATACGTTCATAGATTTTACACATAGCAAACGCTGCCACTACGCTACACAGTACCGGCTATATACTTTAATTAATACGCCTTTTTTAAATACACTTAGACATATATTTAACAGTGCTCGTAAAGTAGAGTGTGCCATCCAGCGAAGATTCTAACAACTTTTAAAATACTTGTAGCTGGGATTGGAGCCGATGGGCGGAAACTTCGGCAAAAATTCTGTAGCCTGAAACTTAAAAGTCTCTAATTTCGTAGAATACCTACGACCGTTTTCAGAGAAGGAAATGTTATAAGTTATTTCAGAGAGCGAAAATATATTTTTTGAAATACTTGATAGTTATTTTAGGTTGATTAATTGTATGTTCCTAGAATCCTGAAATGACATAATAATTAAAGAATAGTTGGTTTTTGTTTTAAAAGATGAGGGTTTAAGGTTTTGTAAAAAGTAGAGGTATTTAAAATGATATGATCTACCCGCTCCACAACATCATACATTTTATTTGAAATTTCTAAATTATTTTTTATTTACCACAATGTGGTTCACCACATTCTAGTAAATAATACCACTATGTGGCGAATAGAATAATATGGTCAAAGGGTAGTGATACCTCTTTTTTAATTATATTTAGTTTTGAAAAAAAAAATTACATCACCATAATATTTGTGAAACGTAACAGCTAAAATACTATTTAAAGGTCTAATAGGGGTGCCTTTGAAGCTCTTTTTCCAAAGTAGCAGCCCTTGCTCGGAAGCACCTGCAGGCGACGGCTAATGGGCCCAATTATCGAAGACTCCGCCGCACGCGGAGTGGGCTATTACCCATTCCAGCCCACAGTTTGCTTCTTGATAGAAATACGTACCAAACTGCCAGTAAAGCGGCAAAGTTTGAAAATATCGAAATGGAAATCATTAGAGAATGTAAATAATACTGCCAGAAGATTGAAAGGAATACATTAACAAAAGAAACAGGAAAAATATTATAATAACACGAAAATATATACGAAACGATCAGTAAAATATGAACTAAAGAGGTAAATATTCTATTTGTCTTTAATGTGAGTGAGTTTTACGCTTGCAATGCATTTAATGGGACTTATTCAACACATGATCAGTAATGCTTTTTGCTTTCTTTTCCCGCATTCTTTGCTAACAATTTAAAAAATCACTTAGATTAATGTGTCTGTTAACGCCGTCTAACTTAGAACATCACTAGTTGGGACCGTGTGATAACACTAGATAGTTCCGGCCGCCATTACACATATACGACATAAGACATAAAGACGTAAGTGCATGAAAAATATATAAAAAGTACAAGTAAAAGAAGAAATAATACATTACAAGATGAAAAGCATAAAAGAACATAAATAACGTAGGTTTAATTGACATCTGCGTGAACAGTTTCAAAACGCTTTGAAGATTCACAGACATATCTACATGTTATAAATTACTTTCAATTCGTGACTTGAGTCCACTCTTAAAACATGCACTTAGCTTAGTGGAAAAAGCAAACGGGACTTATAGAGAAGGTGCACATTGCTAGAAATCTTTAAAAAAACGCAAGAATAATTCAGAGAAAATTCACGAACTAATTTTAAAGCCAACTTTTAAAAGATTTCAAATAAACCCATACAGGCACTTATGAACCGGCAATATAGGTACATAAGGTAATAATAGTATTTTTTTTATGAGATAGGGAGACAAACGAGCAGACGTTTCACCTGATGGTAAGTGATCAACGCCGCCCATGGACACCTGCAACACCAGGGGCATCGCAAGTGCGTTGCCGGCCTTTAAGGAATGAGTGTGCTCGTTTATGAGTATCTTTACCACCCATTCGGAATGCATTTTCTATGAAGAAGAATGGACAAGAAACTCCATGGTTGCTTTTTTCCAGTAAGGATATACATTTTTATGTATTTTTCTTAATTAACAATGATACATTAAAAATTACTTATAGCAACACCAGCATTGATTTGATTCATGAACTGCAATAAAACGGTAAAGCCACTTGATGTATGTGACTCACGGAGAGAAGGGGGCTATTTGTAAAGCCGAGTAAGGTGTGCCGGAGCGGTAAATAGACCAGTTAGGTACCTACCTGTCTGATGGAATCTTTTGTTGGTATAGCTTACCTAGTTGCGAAAGTGTTTTTTTATTTGTTTCCTTATATTTATTACTTATCACTTATGACCGAAACCAATATTCTCAACATAAGTAAAAGATAGTTAGCTAACCGGTAGTATAAATTAGAAATTTATATGGGTGACCAAAATATCAGTTGTTTATTGTTCTGTCGACTGTATCGTTGGTAAAAGGTGAATGAATGTTGGGACGCAGAAATAGAGAACGCATAATTTCACTATAGGCTTCTGCTGTTATTCATTATCATCTGTCGATCTATGAAATCTATATACCTATAGTGAACGTGTATCTAATCTACAGTAGTGATGTTAGCACATAACAGCAGCAGATTAGTGCAAAGATAAATAATCGTTACCATTGAAGCTTAGCATAAATAGCTCAATAGCCCTCTTTCAATGCTAGACACACATGTTACGTTTACTTAAGTTGGTCTGATATGATCTCTTTACAACGTCACAGCGTGCCCGTGATTACAGCTGGTGTGGGTAGACAACTGGTGTTTAAAACGACACCTAATCTTAAATGGGATCAGACAATCGGTAGGCCACTTTGTTGGTAGAAATCGTACGATTTAAAGATCCAAATCGGCCACAACGCTCGGAAAATATGTTATGTGTATGAATTATTTTTGTAGACGATCACATATACAAATTATAATTTATAATCCATCTAAAAACAACATAAAATGGCATTCAGCATCGTTGATGATATCTATAATACCGCTGTAAATAATTATAACTTTTTTTATAAAGTTAGAAGTATAAAATCAAACTGCAGGATTACGCATTTTTATTTCCATTTTGCTGATGACACTCCATCAATTTATCGGATGATAACTGGACCGATAAGTCGGAGGATAGATCAATGGACGATGGATCGTCGTGTGATGTTCTCGCAACATTCACGGTCGCAATTGTTCAGCTTATCACTGCCGCTCGTGTCGTATTGTCACACATGACAGAGTAACAACGATCGCGTTATCAGAGCCATCCTTGGTCGGCGTGACGAGGGCGCACTCGGCTAGATAAACAAGCTAATGCTATATATTGAATTACCTATTCAGTGATGTTATAAGGTATACATTTCTACAGCAAAATGCTGACAACACTCACGTTTTTAATTTATTTCAAAAAGGATTTCAACGGACCAGTTTTTTTTACAGAAACTGTTTAATACTTAACTCCTTGTTACAATAATTGTATGTAAAGTAATGTAACAAACCGAGAGGGTTGTCACATTATATTTTCTTGTGATTAATGACTCCATAGTACATTTAATAACCATTTACTGTCTGTAGCTAATTAATACTTAACATTTAGCGCTTTATAACAATATTGCACTGTACGTGAATAAAAATGGAATGTAAACGTTGTGATAAAAGATAGTAAGCATAATCATGACCACGATTATTCCATGCATGGACTTTAACGCGTAAATCGTGAAGCTGCACGACTAGCACGTGCGCCAAGGCATGACTGTAGTTGTAGCATGTGCGCCAAGACTAAACGTATGCCACGGAATATCTTGATGTTGTCTCTTTTCCTCGTATGAAATCAGACAGAGAGCGAGCGAGTAAGTCCGTGACAAAAGTTTTGTCTTGACATGCGTGCTAACCCCACTGGTGTCACGGATTATGTCGCGACGACATGCTTTCACTTTCATCATGGGAGAGAAAGAGACAAATGTATGACACACATTTTGTCACATCACAACCGGTTTGCCACTGCAATGCTGTGGGTGCATAAATACGTGACATTTTGTCTCATGCAAATGACCATATGTTCCGAGATAAAAAAGACCTCTCTTTCGAATACATTATCATACAATATGTCGCGAGCGTATCGTAAAATCACAATACCGGACACATTCCCACTGGGACTTTGGGCCACAGTCTGCCACACTGGCAGAGTGTGGATTGGTGAACTTCACAGGTCTTATAGACGTGCAGGTTTCCGTACTATGTTCGTCTTCAACGTACAGGAAGGAGGAGTCCCCTTACACTACTGTCACTGTGAATTTGCTGTTACTTCATTTTTTAAGGCATGTAAACAACATATTTTATAAATGGAAGCTAGAATACTAGTGTAATGATTTCAAGGTGACAATGTCTACTGTCTACACTGGTCCTATTCTAGCTATCATTGCTAAAAGAAGTTGTTTTTATGCCTTAAAAATTAAGTCACAGTAACTCCACAACCAGTGTTAGGGGATGATTAATGAAAATGATATTCCCTTGTTTCCAATACGATGTTCTACCAATTAGAGTATCACTGCTTTGCTAGTCATCGACCAGTAATACTTTATTAATCCATAGTGCTACTTAGGAATTAACTATTTAGCACAATGAAAAAAGAGTTTAAACAAGAGCCTTAACTTTTTTACCCTATCGATGGTAATAACGTGTTTACGTATTCAATATTAATCCCTATTCAAATTGACGTAGGATAAAATATTTACACTGCTCGCTGTTACGTCACCATTTTATCCTGTTAGCATTGATAAGAGTATTAAATCACGAGCAGGTAAACGTTTGCTTATTTTAATAACAGTCACATTCAAAGTGAGTATCAACGTAACGAAATAACAATTATTCTGGTTTAATCCCCGCACCTGAAGCGCGACAGGCGGTTAGAACGAACGAACGAACTCTATTATCTCATGGAAGAAGTACAATTTTCAACGAAATATTATCGATGACGACGTGATTGAGTTTAGTCGCGTGGTCTCGTGCTATTGACACAGAGTACATTTTCAAAAAAAACTCAAGCTCACTTGTTCACTTCAGTGGGTGCACGGAGTTAAGCGCTTCTCCCATTACATGAAATACAGAATACCTCTCTCTCAACAGTTAAGGGTAATTAAGTGTAATATTCGCGTATAGATGCTGAGTCCCTAATAATCGGTAAGAGCAACGATTTTATTGACGAACGAGTAACGAGCCGCAACAGAATGGTAGCAGACATGCGGAGCGTTAATTACGAAACGATTTTATAGGAACAGTACCCACGGTTCGTTAGACGTGTCCCGAATATAATAGTACTTAAATATTTAGCGCTTTGGGACCTTACTACTACCTCTTAAAGTATTATTGTTTTAATATTATATACCAATTGTGGACGTACGGTATGTACTAAGTTAACTGTTAACATAACTGCAAGTGAGGTTGTAAGCGGGCTGTTGGAGTCATCTAGCTATCACAGTCATAAACTCTAGTTCCAAACTATATGTTTAAACTCATCTGCTAACCTCTCAATAATGCAAGGGCAGCTCCATCGGTAGCAGCGTAGTGTAACCACATAGTCAAGGACCCGACAGGGACTGTTCCTAATAAATTGTTTATCTACAATCTGTACTTGCTATGAATATACACATTATGTTAGATACTAATGTAGCTATGATTTTATGGGCGCGAATTTACTCCGTGAAAGCACCGTCTGTTACTCCTACGTAACATGTAGACTTTCCGGCAATTTGCTATCCGAGCAATATTACGCCGGGCATATTTTCTTCTGCAGTCCTTTCACCTTTACGAAGTTTTCTGTAAATTCCGTCTAGCTGATGCATAATTTATCTGAAGTGAGACGAATATATCGACCAGTTTCCACCGTTTACCTATAATGGATAAGTATATACAGATTTTACGGTCGACTGTAATAACGAATGCAGCTGAATGCATAATTTCTAATAAGTTGGAGGAACATGTATCCAATTTAAAAAAAGATAATACTACAATGTTATGCCCGCCACATAAGCTGAAAATAAATAAGATGCGTTGCAATCTTGTTGTATTTTTTTATTATAACTCTGTCCACAACGGACGGCATATCAGGCCATGTGTATTGTGTGGCGGGCAATGAATATTAGCAAGGAAACTGAACTCTACGAATACAATTTTTTTATACAAGTAACCAGCTTAGTAACTATAATATAATAGTGGTTATCTTTTCGCGTCGCAAAGCACTTCTTATTTTATCGTGAATTGCAACAAATATTTGCGATAACAGGTCATAAAAGTTATGTGTTCGATTTATGACGTCAAATGTATCGATAGTACAGCACTTGAGTGCTAACTTAGTATATGCACTGTAGTGTATTGAACCCACCCAATAACAGTTTTAATTGTGTTGAACAATAAAACTGTCGCTTCATGAAGGCTCGACCATAAATATTTTATTACGTTCGTAGTTACCCTCTCTATAAAAACAAAACGTTATCAGTAAGAGCAACGATTCGTAACCGGAGCTTTAATTAACAGTTTTGCTTACGATCGGATAACAAAACGGAGCGAATCTTGAATGTAGGAATCGCATAGTAACAGTTAAATATTTACCACTAAGGCCTTCCCCAACAAGCTTACGCTTTAATTAATGCTTTGTTGAATAAGAACAGCTTCTAAGCAAGAGCCGCTTTCTTGACTGATAAATAAAATACTAATTACGAAGAAACTGGAAGCCTTATATAAAACCTTTGGAAAATAATATTGCGTAGTTGCGTCACGCCGAGGAAGACGTGTATACGAGAAACGCGACAGAGCTGCGATCAATCTGCGATCTAATAGCGACGTCTGACCTAGCCGGCGCCACCGCGGCCGACGCACCCCCAGCTCAAACGAAATACGTAGGAGTCAGCGTTTATTCAGGGCTGTGTTCCTCATCCAGCGTGTCCAATATACATGACATGATGCAAATTATTATGGTAATCGTGCTGGAACTTTGGAATAAATATTAGGTACGGACGGTAAAGAATACCATGGTTGTCGATTGACCTTATTTTCAAATGAAATATATAAAGAGACTATTGTGTGACTGAATCATACACTTTTCTTTTTTTTTATTCAGAACGAGTGCTTTGAACTTTCAGTTAAACAAGGAGCGATGGGCTAACTTGACTTGGGTAGAGCGTAAGCAGTTTTACCTAGTTACTTATGCTTTATCTTTATCTAACTTTGAGCAGGGAAAAAGGTGAAAATCTTCTTTAAATTATATGTATAAAAATATCAAGGTTTAACCACGATTAGCTAGTGATAAAATAGATTGAACCAAACATTTTCTACGAAGCGTCAAGAGCGTGCCAATACCTAATGCCAATATGATGCCTAGTTGTTAAAATGCTTTGCTGAAATCTGCGATGTACGTGCTACTACATGATAGTAGGAGTACTTATTTCTATACGCGCAAATCACACATCACAATTTCCCTATTTCCACGAGTTATAATTTATGTCAAGTAGGCTATAACTCCGTATATGAGTGACTTGGAAAGGGCAGGTAAGGTCAGATCGCGGCAGAGGTATTTAGTTAACAGTGCATCGCGGAAACGAACGTGTCCGCTGCATCTTCATGTGAGGCGCGGTGAGAGGCTGCGCGTGCGCCGAAACTGTGACAGCTTTGTTGCGGTAGGTCATGCGCTCGGCGGACTGCATTCCGAGTGCAGGCCGCAGCGCCCGCGCCGCGCTCCCACTAAATATAGCCTTGCGAAGTGAACGAACGCGACGCGACGCAACGTCGCCTTCACGCCACCGCAGACGCTGCCAATGAAATTGCTAAACTATGAAAATTGCTCTCAAACTGCGCAGGATGTCAGATCGTGCTGATACCGAGCCTATGTGCTGCAATGTATATAAAGTAGAGCGGTCCGTTGCGTGTGAAGATTCCTGTTTTAGTAGTAGGTACTATATATATTTTTACTTTAGATACTTCAAGGTGAAGACATAATGTTATATTGATTTTCGATATTTTAATAAATTATACACTTGTCTATCAAATGGTTTAAGATTTGACTAAATTTTAATGCTGAACTACATCTTATTTACATGTTTGAAATTGTTATTATCGTAAACAGGGTCTCATATTAAAATACTGTAAAAATAAGTATATCAAAGGTCGATATTTTAATTTATGCACTTATTTTAATCACGATTTAAATAAAACGGATCTTCTTATCAAATTCTCGTTACTAAATTTATTTCGTGTAAAAAGTTTATTTTCTAAATAAATCGGAATAGGGTTTCAGTTTTAGCATCCATCGGCGACGCGACGGGGTTCCTAAACTTAACTAGTTTTCATAGCAATAAAAAATAAACTTTGAAAATATCCCAAATGTTCCAAATTAGTGACACTTATAAATGTTAATGTCTAGTTAGTATAGAATAAATGCAAAATCTTGTCGCATTGCGACAACTCTTCATCTACCTAAAGAGAAAAAATTGTCGGAATGAGATATCGCAGAACTGACTGGCGACATGTCTGTCGAGCCGGCCATTTATATGCTTATCGGCCACATAATACGCTAACCGCACATGATAACGGAACAATGAGTGTAAACCAGCCTAACAGATACCTACATTAGTGTGCATTCAGATATGCTTATCGGCATATGTCAATACTCTTTTGTACACAGATACGGGAGTCTATTTGCCCTTAATGCGCCGACGCATTCTTCGATGTTGAATAACCTGTTGACAATGGGACGACCCATTAGCCGGTCATTTGGTTGTATTTTTAAGTCGTTATCTGCACAAAACAAACTAGAATGGTCGCTCTGGTAGCGCAGCGCGCGTTATCTCCGTTGCAGACGCGTTTGGTATGTTATCGCCGATTGTTATATAAATTAACGACCATAGTCACTATGTTGATACAATACTTCCAAATCACCTACATAATTGTAAGGTATTTGTATCGCCAGACAACACATACTCATCGTACGATCACAAAATAAACAACGCTTGTACTATGGGTAACATATAATGTACTGGAGGCGATCCCAGTTACACCCAGACCCAGGACAAGTTTGCTAGTGGCGGGAATCATACCCAATACCACCCGGTTCAGTGAGCCAAATAGCTTACTCAAACCACTAGAACAAGCCGCCCTCAATATGTATGAATGTCGAATTCTAATTATGTAGTAATGTAAGTATGTAATAAAACAAGTAATATCAATAAATTTAAAACATATCAAACGCTTGACCTTTGACGCGAATATGCTTTGCCGATAGTTATCATATATTATACAATATATAAATAATGATTTCGTGACCTGTAACTTATAACGTAAAAATTTGTTTATTGATCATTATTTGAATTCATAATCATGTAATAATTTTGTACATCATACTTAAAAAGACTCGTTAGTCACATTTGGTCGTAGGCGTTTGGCCCTGATATCGAACGCCCCCGTGCCAATTGCCCCATCGATGCAATTACCCTCGGTGGCGTTTGTACCCATCTACTTAGCGCCCAATCCTGACTGCCCACAACGGCTTGGTACTGTCGACAACTAAAGTGGATCTATAACGTTGAACGGGCATGGAAATTTTTACTTTATTATATGCATTAATGGTTTTTTTAAGTACTCGTATCTACCTGCCAATAAAGACCTAAGTACCTAACTAAGTACGCTAAGTAGAACGAGTTTGCGATGCATAGCAATGTTAATTCACACTTCTTCACATTTCTACTACACGTTAGCGTAAATCGACTCGGAAATTATTAGCACTCTTCAGGGGGCCTACTGCGATATCAACACCTTACAAAAGTCGGAGTAAGTAAGTAGTGAGTGTAAGTAAATTTTCATTTCGTATCTTTTCAGTGTGCACACCGCAGTGGCGCCCCTAGTGGGATCCAGTGGCGTTACTAGTAAAGCGAATAAAGTTGACTTCGAAAATGTACTCTGTAACTTAATAAATATATAGAGATTGAATTTCTGTGGCAAAAAAACGACACGACCACGCGTCTATACTCGCTCGCATTTCGTTGAAGAGTGAGCTTTTACTATGAGTTAATACAGTTCGTTTTTGTATGAGCAAAGAATTAAACCAGTATATTCGGAATGTAATAGCTAAGTATGGTTTTCATGAGCTGTTGATCTCGTAGGAGGCCACTGACGTAAGTTCAAGATTACCTAACACAGTTAGGTATTGAGTTGGCTAATCAGATGATGAATTATGATTTTTATTGGTATTTAACTAAGTATTAAAACCTAACTCTTAGAAACCTCATTTATCAATTATCTTAAAAGTACATAATATAGTTTATCTACTTATAAGGCTTTCCCGAATGGGTAGGTGAGTGAAGCTAGTAGAAACTTAAATCAGCACGACCTTCGCAAGAGCAGATTGATAAGAGATAAGAGGTTTTGTAACTTGTTCTATAAGCAGTGTTTATTAGATTGTTGCATAAAATGTAGTTGGTAAGTATTTTCTGAAGGAAATGTTAATATTTTACGAAAAAATAATTCTATGTGGTAAATAGAGAACTACCTAAGAGTGGGGTTGGGTACAAAACAAAAAGGGTTCGGCAGTGCACCCACCAAGCTAGGGACCGATTGGAAATAGCAAATTTATTTTGAAAAGTCTGTCTAATAATCAAAATAAGCCTAATCGTGTATTTGTTGTCAGGCAGGTACGTAAGTAGTTATCGTTATATAAATAGGTAGGTATGTATTTAAAATGATAAAAATGCTGCAAATTTAAGTGTAAGATAAAGAGTCGCATTTTCATGCAAATGAATAGTATTATTGCCATTTCAATTTGCAAAACATCTCAGCGGTGCCGGTGAGTAACAAGTTGCGGTCAGTAAGTAGTGGGGCTGGGGACCAGACGGCGCCCGCGCCGCCGCCGGCGAGCGACGAGCCGGTCCCCACGAGACGCATATTTTGCGCCAGAGTGCAACGCGACGGGAAGTCAGCTGGCGCTGCCGACTGACAACCATCGACAAGGAAGCATCCGGACAGACACCAACTCACTTTTGCACCATCTAACACTCGCAACGTGACTCGATCACGAAACATTACACATTCATGATAAAGACAAACTTGATAACTCATAACAAAACGATTTTCCAAGACGAGCGACGACCCGTTACCCATTTTCGCAGTAAACCGACACTGTTTATCAACACGATCGCTGCACACCGCGGCGACACTCGACATAGTATAGGCATTTCTTCGCAAAATCATCAACCTTTGGCAGCCGCTACGATGATGTCCGAGGTGCGTGAATGCGATCCATCGGGAGCCGTTTCGCGAGCGACTCGAAATAGACACATAAGTGATTTCGTGCGCTTGTATGCATCGATCGCACTCACCGTGCGCTCGTAGGCAGTAGGCGAGCCGGTCAGCTGAGCCGTCGGCTGGCGCGCGAGAAACACCGCTGCCTGTTGGTTGCTGGCACAAGTCGGATCGTAAGATCCGAGGAGGCGCACTGGTTGCGGCCGCACTGCACGCGATTCGAACAAACGGCGATCTCAGAACACGGGGTGAGGGCACACACACGCGGATCGCGACTGAATGCGTCAAGCGTAGGCAACGTGCATCGCGTCTCTCGCGTACTAACGGCGAGAGTGTCGACGAGCGACTGAACACGGCGCGGGGGGCTGCCGCCAGCACCCGCGCCGCCCCTCGCCGCCCACTTCCTCCGATGAATGACAATAATGGAAGACGTTCAACTCGCCCGCAAACCGAATAATATGAATCATTGCATTAGGGTGCAGCCCCACCCGGGTCCAGGCTGCAAAACTCGGGCTCAGCTGATATAAATATGCATGGGGGGCTGGGGTTGTCTCGCCGATGCCTTTGAACTTTGGCAAAGAAACCATCGAAAGAAAGCACGTACCTAAAGCAGCAGTCATGCTGGGCATTTGGTCATGAAGGGAGGAGGTACAATTAGCAGGTTCAGTGGCAGACGGCGGTGTACCGCAGCCGCCTGCGACGCCACTAATCTTATCTGCGCTAATCTAATCGGGCGCGACGCCCTCTCTTGTGTTTTCTTCCAATTGTGTCCACTCGAGGTGAATTAGAGGTTTTCTCCTGAGAGTTCCACAATAACCTACAGCAGAGTTCACTGTGCTTGCAGAAAAGTCACATTAAAGTAAAATGCAAAGATGAGAATTCAATTTTAAATATATATATATAATGTGATACTAGGTCCTCTTAGCTTATTCTTAACCAATATGTCAAATCAGAAATATTTTAGTATCGTTTTAATAAGAATTTTATCTAAATAAGTTATACTTAAAATTCGGCGCAACACAGGTTTGAAATCAGCTGTTATTTTTAAACACCCATTGGTCTAAAGATTAACACAGCAGAAGGGGCACGTTACTGACCATGCCCAGGCTTGTCAAAGCATAGAAATGTTTTATTTTTATTTTTTTGAACAAAAAAATAAACTTATCGATATTCTATCTTCTTATAATTATTTCTTACACTGTGCATGGCGTATATTCTCATTCTGAATCACAAATCTACGATTATAATTTGAAAATGAGAAATTGTGTTAGTGGAGAACGCCTGTAGGGACTGACCAAGCGAAAAGCATTTCACTCTAAACATCATGTCGCTGCACCTAAATCGATATTATGCAAAATCACAAAATTAAATTAAATGTCATTTCATATCAACTTCAAAAACAGACGAGACTTCGCTGTAAACTAAAATAAATTAAGTTGCAAAAACACGACAACATTTTAAAATACTTACATCTCTTTGTAACTTCACATGCACATAGTATACAAAAATAAAAGTGATTTGCAACTTGTATAAATTCCACTAAATCAGCGCGCGACTAAAATCAGGCATTACGAGCATCGGCCCTTGGTCGGTGTCGCGATATAGCAAACTCTTATTTTTGTTTTGTGGGATCCTTAAAGTTCATCTCGTCTAGACCGGTTCACCCACGCCCATGGGCCGCACAGATTTCTGCATCTTGCAACCAACCCGCCATACAAGTTACTTTTTCTGTTTTTATTATTTTGCAATACGCGGAGATATTGGCCTCTCCATCGCGTTAATAGTAAAACGATCGCACAAAGCCCTTTAGAACGATACTCCACCGGCTATCTTAATTTAGCGTTTGAAGCGTATTGCTCTGTGGAATATCACATTATTGAAGAAAAACATCTAATTATCTATTTATATAATGGTTGAGCTCGCGACTTCGTAGGTATACCAATTTTGTTCCGTAAGAACCTTCTACAAAATATTAGTTACCTTAAATAAAGATATGAATGAATTCGGTAGAGTCGTTCTCAATTGTTGTTGGTTAGTTTTGCTAAAACTGAAAAACAGCTTTAACAATTTTTTATTTCGTTTTTTTTTATAACAGAGGGGTGGTTAAATAAAATTGTAGGTGATATATGAATTTCGCTGGGTTATCTAGTAGACAATGCAATTAAGACATAGAACGCGCCCATTTCTTGTTGAAAAAAATAGGCGTACATAAATATTTGTTAAATATATTATATTCATCATAATGATAGCACATAGCAGTGATTTAATGTCTAGTTATAACATTATCTGTAATAAAATGGCATCATTATGAACCGTCGCCGTTTCCTCTGTAGCTATGTTATCATAATAAAGACATGATTTCCAAAAGTTTGTAACAGTATATGAGTCTTGAATGGTTATATTCTTAACATGCAAATGTATAGGTAGTTTCATGTTAGAAATTGGTAGCATTGTTAGCTGTTATTACATTTTCAGTATGGCTAAACACCCTGTGTTTACGTTACTGATTAAAAAAAAGCCCTTTCTTGAAATATGGTAAAGTGGAGGGCGTATTTTGAGCCGACTTCATGTGATGAAGACTTGGACAGTTAGCTTGGAAAAAATGTCCAAAAATATAAAGTAATATTAACACTGTACTGTTGAATGATGTGGGAGTCGCCCCTTAGCAAAGAATATAACATTTCTAAATAAATAGCTAGAAGAAAGTAATTGAAATCAACTACCAATAAAATCTTTATTCATTTAAATCATAGTCTAAAATATTTAATAGAAAAAAGCAAAACGTACAATTATGAAGCGAATCATACAATTCTGTAAATTTTACATGATATAAACCTATAGAAACCAATAAAACAACCAGAAGCTAGAAGTCCCAGTACAAGAACCAAGTAAAGTTTAATATCATTCCAAATCTAAAGAGGTTTCAGAGTCAACGAGATATTTCAAGATCATTTCTAGGGCTCCACCTTGCAGGCAAGCAACATAGTAACTCATTTTAATCTGCACGAGAATGACGCTGCTTGCTTTGTAAGCTCACAGCGAAAAGTTGAAGGTTAAATTATGCCTTTATGCTCACGATATGTATCGTATGCGACGTTTATGTTCAATAATAATAGAAATTTTATTCATGAAATTTGGAGCTCATGTTGCAAATTTACGACTTGTAATAACGCAGGGAGATTTAAACTATTTTGAAAAGAAGTGGTAGTCATAACATATCGTTTGATTTGATTCTAGTAATATAATATTTGACTTAAGCGACACCTTCGACTTAAGCGACAACTTGCATACATATTTGGAATCCGCAGAATTGTTCTGCATCGAATGAGTAGGTATGCTCTCCTGTAAAGTTAAAATAATGTCGCTTGAGTAAAATTGCCTTTTACCCCTCGATATATGCCTTTATTTAGAAGAAGGACAATTCGAAAGATATTTTTATATAGTAATAATGAAGACAAAATCTTATAAAACTGATCTATTGACTGCTTTGATGGAGGCACTGCTAAGCCACCGGTGTATATGGTTAAATCTGTATCCTATAAAAACGTGACCCAAAACATTCCTTAATCTCAGTTTACACGAAACTCGAACATGCAAAAAGTGAAGTTTAATCCCGAGAAGCACTGAACCGATTTGTTTGGATTATCACCTTCTCGCGCTCCACAAGGGGACGTTAAGTCCTTTTTTATCAAAAATATTGGATTAAGTTAACATCAATTTGCACCACTTCTGTTTTTCTATTAAAAGTTTATGGTAAGTTGCATTACGTTTGCTCATTTATCTTGCCCTGAAGCCTGGGTGGCATGTCGCCGTTGACATTACATTCATTTCTCAAATCTTATTACTAACTTATACAACTTTAGCTAATAATAAAAAAGTATATTTAGCTGGAGTTGTTGATCTTTTAAACTAAGAAATGGCTTGCATAACTAATTATGTAAAAGTAGTGTATTACATTTAACTTAATTTTTTGCATTCGAGCAGATACGTTTCGTAAATAGAATTTTGGACCCGCAAAAAATCTGGAAATAAATTGGTTAGACGGAACCGTTCTGGACCCCACTAGTTTTAATTTGTAGGCTCATCGCATGTATCGTCTGGTGTTGATTAAAAAACATTAAGAAATAATATAAACGAAACTTAAATATCATTAGAAGAAAATAATGTAGTAAATTTCCTGTGAGAGCGATAACAAAACCACGAAATTGGATTTCGCGATATAATCTAGAGCTGGTACTGGCAGTGACAGGGCGGGCGGAGCGCGCGCGGGGAGGCGGCGCGCAGATCCAGTAGGTTTTTTCTGACCTGTAGTTGTAGAATAAGCGCAAAGACTAAACTTATGTCACAGAATATGTGAATTATATCTCTTCTCTCGTATGAAATAAGACAGAGAGCGACCGAGCCAATCCGTGACAGAGGTCGTGACTTGACATGCATGCTAACACCACAGGGATACACTAGTGTCATGTTATAAGTAAGTAAGCTAGAGTATACTTAAATAAATTCAATATTGTTCGGATGAATCGGCTATTGTGATGACAGAAGGAAATATCGTAATAATATATGTCTCATGGAGAAAAGCGGAATAATACACCTTGGAACTCTGTTTAACTGTCAGGTTAATTAAATAAAACGTCGTTGTTCGGTGGGAAAAGGAAGATCTACTAGGCAGGCGGGTAGTGTGTCTGACGGGGTCAAATGTCGTGATCTTGTAATTATACAAGATCACCCTTCTCATACAAGATCAAGAGTTCTCGACCATTAGGTCGAGAACTCTTCTACCGCGATTCAGGTTTGCATATGAAATCGTGGATTTATGTGTCAGGTAATTATGACGCGCCATCTATTAGCGTATTGCAGAAGTACTGTTTGTGGAGAAATATAGGGGTCGCCACAGTTGTAGTACTGTGTCCTTTATCTTGAATAAATTGGACCCGTAAAATGTTCGCTCCAGCATGTCTTTTAACATACATGTTTTTCCCTATTGTGTAATTTCTAATTTTGTAAGCGCTAAAAATAGCCAACATTACAATGAAAATTTAATCCAATTTAAATAAATTGCCAATAATAACCCATAACACTTGATCGGTACCTATTAGTTTTGTTGGTTTGTAGGGATATTTTAATTATGCTATACCTAAATAGCTATTATTACCGATAGGTAGGTACATAACTTTATTTATGTACTTAGGCACTCGTATTTAAAATTACAGTAAATGTATAAATCGCTAAAGTACCTAGTTCATATAAAGACGTGTGAAGTTTACCAACCCGCAATAGGCTACTTCATGTGTGTATTTGCCTAGTCTGACGTAGATTGGCACCTACTCCAAATGTAATGAATTATAAGGTTATTATTTTTAGCTTTTTAGTGCACCTAGGTTTTTGAAGTCAGTTTTGTTTTTTGTTAAAAAAATAATTTTAATACTCCTTACTGTAGCCGACGCTTTGAGGACATATTGAACAGTAACTTATTCATAAGTAGTACTTTCCTTTGAAACCCTTTGGACGACGACGGCTTGGTCTAGTGGTACGAGCGTAGGTCCTTTGATTCACTCCGGTGGTTTCAGTTTCGGTTAATTGTTATTTGCCCTGGTCTGGGTGTAACTGGTTTCGGCCCTCGTAATTTGCATGGAACCCATAATACAAGCTTTGCTTATTTTGGGATCATGCGATGAGTATGTATTGTCTGGTGATATTCATATTTCAGAATCAGAATCAGGATATTTTTTATTCATATAAACCAATACAGGCACTTATGAATCGTCAATAAACAATAAAATTAGTAGCTCTACCACCCATTCGGAATGCATTTCCTTTGGAGAAGAATGGGCAAGAAACTCCATGGTTGCTTTTTTTTTCAATAAGGATTTAAATATAATACCAAATCAATAACACAGACCAAGCATCTACCTACCTATCTTATCAATGTAGTACGCCGTGACGTCACAGAATGACAAGCCACAGCGGCCAACTTCTCAGATAGTATTTCACTTCATTTTTTAAAAGTCTAAGGGTTCCATCGAGTTTAGCCGATGATTTTGCCAACAACGGAGTTTGGAAACACTTGGTCGGTTCAGTGAGAATTTGCAAACCAATTAAATTTATGTGTGCCAGGTGACTACGCGTCAAAAATCATCTACACTGTTAATGACACTTCAGCTTTGCCTATGAATAAATAGAGTTCATTTTGGGATTGGCAAAAAATTCGTCTCTCGCTTATTTGCGCGGGGCTTTATCGCGGCCTTCGTCATTAAGATGATAAAATGAGATAACAATAATGACTTCAGTTTATCAATACCATCAAGTTCGTCGACTTTACGATTACACGTCCCATTATATACATTACCCTGTAAATAATCAATAACTGATAAACACAAGTCATTATTTCAAATAATTTCGGTCAAAGTCGAGGTGATATAAACATTGGAAATGTGCGTGTTCTAATGACGTCTTCTTCCTGTTTTCACTAATGAGTTATTATATCAAAGAGGGAGCTTTTCATAGCATTTGCCAATTTCAAATGTTCAAATTTTAGTGTGATATTGACGTCTACATACGTCAGATACTCTATGGTCAAGACGTATAAGACTTGACGGCCGTGGCACCAATGCGACCAATTTTGATCCAAGTTTTTCGGACGTCTTTCACTTACTACGTTTAGGTATCGAATACATCTTTTTTTTTTCAAAGTTTCGTAAGTATTTGTTGAGTATTTAAATTAATTTGATATTCCCGTTACTCTGTTTATAATAATACTTTAGATTAGCTATAGGTGAATAGCTACGACACTACGTACCTAAAAGATCTTGTCAATCTGGTTCTTTGAAGATGTTCTGTCATCAAAATGTGAAATAAACGATTTTAACGGCATTTATGTATTTTGCTTTTACAATCTTTAGGTACGTCAAATGTACTATTCAACTATATCATTATTATAGATAATTTAAAGGTTTTCTTTTTGCATGTCTCTAAAAAAGGCATGTGACTGTAGGTCCCCAACCAGCACTGGGCCAGCTCGGTTACTATGGACCAAATCTCCCTTGCATTGAGCGGTAAAACGACAATGGTTCGCCACTATTACATTGGCGAAGTTTGGGTGTACTGCAGTGCACCTCTGCCTACCTGTTCAGGGAATACAGGTATGATGATAATGCATAAAGAATTTTATAAATTTTTGGGCGACGTGTTTACCTCGGACATTGACAACACTGATTTATATGTGTTAAGTGTCTAAGTAATAATGTACGCAAATGCTCGTCATTATGTCTAGACAAATTTATTATAGCGGACAACATATGCTATACAAATTAGAATGGTTAACCTAATACCTAGTGGCCAGCGGATTTTATCAATTTGTTTAGATACGAACTCATTTCAATTGATATTGATTGCTAATTCGATAACTCTTAGTACCTCTACTGTGTGCCTGTACTGTGTACCTGTACTATGTGCCTAGCATTAATTATGGAATCTGCGTTTAAATTTTAATGTCTGTATAACTTAACATTAATTTACATGATTCATTTAATTTAAATAATGTACCCAACTACTTATTTTTAATATCGAATTGTCCAATAGAACTTAAAATAAATAATCTAGGACTCAGATCAAAATAATTGAGAAACATCTGAAAATAGGAAAAGAAAATCTAACATTCATTTTACCGCTTTTTGCATTGTATGCATACAAGAACTTTCATAACATGCACGCACACCTACGGTTACGCTATGTACCTATCAGTTAATAAAAAAAAAGAGTCCATGTTGAAACTAGGTATAATAGTTAAAAGTTGTTAATAGGCGTTGGAGGTACTACCCAAGTCAGAACAAACTTTCCGTCCGTAACTTTTAAACTATCCAAATTTACTGAAGTTTAGGTACTACGGCGCTTCCGATAAGGCTTTGAGTGTAAGACCTGTGAACTTTCCGCCGATGACAAACACCTCAAACGGGCCTAACTTTGTAAGAGGTTTAATTTAACTCTTTACTTGTTGTTTTAATAGATTCGCCGTCTTGGGGAAGATTCTCATGTGAACTTGAACGAATCTTTCGTGGTAAGTAAGTTATTACGTCTCACACATGAAGACTAACTTAAATTAGTAACTATCATGATAAGAAACGAAACAAACATACTGATTAAGTAATTTCCAGCAAAAAACAGTTTATATTCAACTATTTACCGAAATTTCTGGCTAGCGATTGAGTTTCTGGAAAGCACTTTTTAAAAAAATACTTTCCTAGAAGCAAGCAAAGTGTAATAGTTATTCCACTTTACATATCTCAAGGTTTAAACATTTAGGTACACGTACGCTTAAACTCATAGAAACCGTGTTTTATAAGCACATTTGAAATTGGAAAAAAAATATTATAATTCCTTTTAGAAATTCATAGAAACTATCCCAAAATTACCAAAATAAATTTTGCAATCCTTGCCGTAGAATAAGAAGTATCTACTCCATCTACTTAGTAATATAAGTTAGGTATTTACCTTCGTTTTCATTACAACATAAATGTTCATGTGGATATTTAAGCTAAAATGCGCCGTCTGTGACAACATTCCATCCCGGAGAAATAGTTTGCGGACTTCCAAGCTACCAACTTGTAGATTACCTGAGAATTTAAGTGATTAAATTCGCTTTCTGTATGTCTTACCTACAAACTATTGTGTGCAAAAGTGAGGAATTTAACACGAGAGTAAATATACTCAAAAATGTCTTATGTGCTCAAATATCTCGGGTTTAGTGGGTTACCCCTAAAAGATTTTTTTTTTCTGATTTATGATGAAAATGGTTCTTTGGCTTACAATGTCTTTCAGTCTAATGAAACAGTCTACGGACATAACAAGCTTGTTATTCAGGATACACTACAATACCTTTTTATTATAGTAGTGACTTTTCATTTTGTATTAGATTTTATAAGTAACGATTAAAATATAGAACGAATAAATAAGCCCAGAGGATACAGGGCAAGAAAAACATTCCGACAACAGTAATTTCGCCTGGCATTCCTCAGTTCATCTAATAAGGTTGAACGGAAGGCGGCGTAAACGACTCGACGTCTTTCTCGGAACCCTCTCATGTCGGAGACTGTGTAGCGGTGCCCGGTTTACATGGAACGTGCCGGTTGCATTTCATGTATGAATTATCTGCTATTAAACATTACCGACATCATCGTCACTTGAAGCTGTACTTTCAATTTACCCATTTAATAACTTAAAAAAAACAAGCACACCGTATTTCGCAGGATTTTCTCAATCAAGATTTGTGAACTTGATCGTTGTACCAGGCCTATACAAAATAAGTCATTTAACTTTAATCTACGCAAGTAAGTTCTTTTTCAATTCCATAAAATACAAGGATATATTTTTCTATTTCGATTTATCTCGATTTTATGTAATACCGAAACTCCAAATTAGGAATATCTTATGTAATCTTATAATTATCTGATCACCTTACGGTAGAAAAAAAAATCCACTGTTTCATTAGATCGAAATTAAATAAAAATAATGCTATTTGCTTCAAAGCTGCAATTTATTAGGGAATGGTCAAATATCTCGTGCTAAAGTCTCAATTACAAAATTAAACATAAATCTCTAGTTTATTTGAAATGGGAATCTTAAATTTATTCGTAACTCTCGCGTTTCTACACAATAGAAGTGCAAGTAACTTGTATATGAAAATGTATTTAATAAAGAAAAATAGTTAAAGTCAGATTCAAAGTAGGTACGAAGTTTTTACGCTCGGTCGTATTTTATTAGATAAAGTGCAGTAATATCGGAGGTCAGTATCAGTGTTCTGCACTCGGAACTCCTAGTTGGATTAATCTAGTGACGCTCGCAGCGAGCGCCCGCGACGAGAATACAGTCGTCGACGGGGAAATTATGTTATAGCGTTCAGCCACCACCGCTTCTATTGTATTTTTTAATATATTACTCGCAGCTTTAGTACAAAATCCGTCAAAAAATTACGATTGAGTGATTGAAACGCGCTATACTCACGGCTGCACACGATCAAGCTTAACTGCCAAATATTGGGTTAATACTAGTTAGGAGCCTTATCGATATCGTAATATGAGATACAAAATCATTTCTATGTTAAGAAATCTGTCGACAAGTTAATGTTATATTAATACAATACTGATAAAAACGTGGTAAGGGGGACTGATCATTAATAAAGTAATTTTCTCCAACTCATATTGCAATGTATTCTCAAAGCACGCAACATTAACGGTAATGATGTGCATATGGAGTCACGATTCCGCGAATGACGCCGGGCCTCGATCTTGGATGCGTTACTCGATTCCACGAGTAGGTATGGATAAAAATCATCAACATACTAGAACCACCAAAATCCTGAAAATCTCGCCGAAACATAACTAACTGTGATTTGTGAAGTCGGAAAAGGGACGCCACCGAAGGTGTTGATCCCTCTAAATCCGACTCACAACGACGTCTGCCTTCCACGCGTAGTTCGTTTACCCGCCCACCGAATGGAGGAGGATGGTTAATGAGAAAATGATACCTCGACAAGGGAACGACCCTTAGCTGTGACGACTCCCTGTTCACGATAAATCTTACCATCATCTTATATTTGGATTTCAAAGCATAATTACAGCCGTAAAACATTTTCGATAGGAATTCTTGGACAAAAAACAGACGGTAGTACGGTGCATACGTAACCTATACAACTGGCACAAAAAAATCGTAGACATACAAGGTCGTTTTATATCATTCAATATCGCTGTCGTATCGCATCTCGCGGTTCTATTTCTACGCGTATGCAGCGGTCAAGCAGCCCCGTGTTATATTGCAAAATTAAGAGGATTGCCTTGACGGTCTGCGACTAGTAATAAATGGAGACGATTTAGTTCGTTCGGGATGCCGTTTGGTAGCATGCGATGCGGTCACTCAACCGGCTCTAGAGCCCGTTACGTCAGCGGCCGCATGCCACAATTAGATCACATGCGAGACGTGCAACAGCTAGACCAGACGCCAATCGCCAATAGATATGTTTTAGTTCCGTTAAAACTAGCTTTTTGCATGAACTGCTACGGGATTCGTACGATCGCCTTACGCGTTGCTTCTCGTGAACATTACACTTGCATAATGTCTTTCAAACGGCACATACGCTTAACGTGACGATTACAATCAGAAGCGTATACCTACGTGACGAAAATAATGAAAGTGAATATTTTTTAGATACTTCAAGACACGCCAGTGCTTTACCTACTTGTTTATTATCTTGATTGCTAAAACTCGGCGAATAATTTAAGTGCTCGTTAGAATGAGTAAGTGTAATGTTAACGAGCTAAATTTAAAATGCAATTTAAAGTTTAACTACAAACAAGTCACTTTGCATTCCCTTCGGTGGGTCTGTCTCGGAATGTAGTTTGTGGTTAGACCGCTCTAAGTTGGTTCACTTTGTTGAGTTTAGGAAAAACTTTTTAAAAAGTTTATTGGCTTACTATATTTACATTTGGGTTTTTAGAATATGGGTATATTTCTATTACCTGTGAAACCTTTGCTCATTTCTTTATGGGTTAGATTCCAGTTTCTGTTTATAGACCTCTACATGAAGATATTGCCGCCTAGCTTTCGAAACACAATAATCTGACTACTACTTGTATTTGATGGAAAGATCAGTACTCTTACCTCCGTCTCTTACCAACAGTATCGTTTTAATACTATTTAACCGATTTAAATTTATTGTGGAACAGTTTATGTCAGGCTTTTGAGGCTGGCTTAAGAAATAGGCTTCTTCAAGTGCCCTCAAGCTCTACATATTTTTAATGGTAGTCGGTACTCATGGTAGAGCTATTGGGCTAGTAACATTTTATTAAGATGCCATCGCCACAAAACGTAAGAAGAGTAATAATAACAAATTGAATCATGTTATGCTAATAGGATAATCAACAATGAGAGGTTAATCGTCCTTAAGGCCTTGGCTGGAGTCGCACTCTGCACTCGCTGATGTTGTCGGCAACATTTAGAAAGGTATCCTATGAAGCACAAAGATTAGATCACCCTTCCAGAGTAGTAGTAGACCAGAGTAGACTAAATTTTTGCCTCTATTAACTATAAATTAAAGTTATACAAAGTCCGGTTTTAATTAGTATTGCGATCATAGTCTAACAAATCGACAGGAAGTCTAATCAAATACAATGGAACTGGTCTGACGGGCGGCGACCTAATGCGTCTAGTCTTACCTACCTACCACTTACCTACCTACCTATTGCAATAAGCGGTAATAGATTGCATCAAGATACGAGGATGTTTGTTCACGTCGGTTTCACGACGTCATGTCCTGTCGTGCGGGACCAATTATACAGATTAAACTACAATCTTTCGGAAACCAACTAAATTATACCTATTTTATGATTTTACTGGTAGGTATTGACTAACTGCCTACGACTAATCTGACTCCTACTAATGTTAGGATGTTCGACAAATTATCAGTTTGTACCAACCTACATCACACACAAACAGAATATTCAAATTTCGAGTTTCTTATTTGAGCTAATAAATTATTCTTACTAACGCAACAAAAAATGTTGTAGGTAGGTAGGTATACAATTGGCACAGATTTGAATTCAATTCGAAGATGGCGACCCATCTGAATTCAAACCAAGCTTTACTACCTCAGAACATGCATGCCCGATATTTATCGGAAACAAGTGTTGTCCGCAACATTTAAGATTTCTGCCTTACATTTAACTGAAAATAAAAACATTTATGCGTCGTATAAATTATTCTAATCCCCAATTCGGTTATTATTCATTTATTCAGGGCCTTGTTTCGGTATATTCATGTTACAGTAATCGCCAATCGAAACATAGCATCTTGAGAGAATAAAACTTCGAAGCGATTTCGGGAGTGTCATTAAAATATCAAACAATCTGTAACAACGATGATCATGAATTATTTAACTTCAGATGTTGAGTCGGTAAGTAGAGAATGGTGATTACAAAGCTCTGATTGTGGCCAAACGTCGCGTATTTGTTGAGACTTTTTTTATTTTCCGACGGACTAGTCCCGTACCGCACAGTGACTTGTATTTTTAATCTACAGTTATATTAGAGAATTCACTTTTATTTACTCATCCATTTCGCTTGACTAATATGCAATATCTATCATTGACTAATATTATCAGATTTATATACTCCATGAGTATATCTTGACAACGTGAAAAGTATTACTTACTAGACCATCTCGCCGCCTTTGTACCATATCATGATAGGTTTTTTTGTAATAAGAGAGAGATAGAGAGCACTTCTTAAAATCTCTTTCTTAAAATTTGTCAGTTGTACATATAGTCGCCAACATAGTTGCATAGTTTCACTCGTCCAATTTTATGTGTGACTTTGACATTTAGGTACGTCCGATTGTCTATATATCAAGACTTAAAGACTAGACGTTGTTGGCAAATTGGGTGCAATTCGTTTTACCAATTTTTTACCCATTTAGGTATCTATAATTGCAGTTATCATTGGTAACCTATTATGCAAAAGCACAATAACTTTCGTTTACTTATTTCTCTGTTACACGCTCACTTTACACTTTGAGTAGGTATTACGATCGATATTTTTTTATCTATATTTTTATGAAACCTGGCTACACTAGTAGGTACGTATGGAGAGTCTCCGGTGCAGGGCGCTCGTCTCGAGGGCCAATACTCAATGGGCCCTTAGCTCGGCTTACTTATCTACCTACTCCGCCTACAGGCCACATCAGCTGCTATTATGTCTACACGAATATTATTATTCCAGCCAGTCATAAGCTGCACACAGGGGATCAATTAAAAAGACTAATAATTAAAAGAATGTTTTTTTCAAATTTGTTGACCTGTTTATAGAGGTTGTTATTTGCGTTTAGCCTATACATTAAAAGCATCGGCAAGAACTTGACCTATCTATAAAGGTTGCTGTTAAAAAGAGGAAAGAAGAAAATCATATTGATTGCATATTGCACAAATAAGCGACGTTATGAGATTGAATTATTAAATACCTTGAGCAAGTCAAGAAGCAAACTATGCAGGAACAATGTAAGTTTGTTAAACGCGGCGATAAAATTAATAGATATACCCGTCCTTTGTACACTGTTCAGAGATTTATCGTCCACATATTTACCGCGTTGCATGCCCGTGTGGCTTATCTGTACCAGACCGCGTTGGCTCTGCAACAAACATTTATCTTCAAACTTATCTAGGCATACTTTTACCATATTAAAACATGTCGTAGTACGCACTCTGCTTCTGATTTCTGATCATGTAACAAATTTTATATATCTTAATATATATTTCTACTGTACGTGTGTATGTCACTGAACTCTTCCCAAACGGCTGGACCGATTTGAATGGATGGTTTAGATTCACAATTGGACCCGGTAGATGGCGCTGCTTTCGTATGCCACTAATTCTAAGCCGGTACGTAGTTCGCCCGGTTAGCTAGTGCAATTAAAGACATAAAGTAGATGTCAGTATGACGGAAAAGCGAGATGAATGTAAGAAGACATACTGTGACGACCCCAAATAATGGGAAAATCTAAGGCAAATGATGATGACAGTATGATTCAAAATAGATATACATTCCCTTGCATATACATTCTCTAGCTTCTTCTAAACAAATAATTGATTATTATAGTTTTTAATAAGATTTTTGATATGTTCCTAAGATCAGCTGTTACTTTAAAACTCACTTTGATGACGGGTGGAAATAATAAAAGATTAACATAATTAAAGATCCACGCGACCTAACTGATTATACCAAGCTTGTTAAAACATAGAATTTTTTTTTTCACTTTGTAAGAGTATATACAATAGAGTTATCGACATTACGACTTCATAAAATATTTTAATAATATACTGTAAACATTGAATATAAGTAATAAATACAGACACTGTAGAAGAAGAAGGGTTGCAGATTTGCTATAGCTATTCTGAATCGTACTGCATATAATTGTTATGAATGATCATTTGTAAAGAGTGTGAAAAACTATTGATAGTTAAGCCCTATTAACATTGCGACACTAGTAGTGGCGTGAAAGTAGTGTCGTGACATTAGTTTCATCAACAGTTTCACAGTGTAAACGTCAAGTTTCATGCATTCATCGATGCATGCATTGTCACGACACTACTTTCACGCCACTAGTGTCGCAATGTTAATAGGGCTTTATAGTAAGCAAAATCTTACGGTGCTTTAATTCATAAATTTTTATTTTTATTTTTTGGCCTGTTTCATATTTATTTTCCAACAGCGTAACGATACTTGAGAAAAGTTTAACCTACAAACGACTTTAAGCCTTTAAGCACTGGGATGTCAAAAGTCGTGCGGCAAAATGTTTGCCAATACCAAAACTAACTCTGCGTCAATATAAATAAAGATTGTATTGCTGTGGTAAAAGCCACGCCCCGCGTCAAAATTCACTCTCACTGTCAATGGCATTTCCTTGAAGAATGAACTTAATCCATGAGTCACTACAGTCCGTTTTAGTATTGGCAAAAAAATCGACACACGCGTCTTTGTGCCTAAGTATGCGGAGTGCTTTATGAGACAGATTCTAATTGAAACAAATATAATTCTAAAAGTATTCAAATTAAATTCAAATGCATAAATGGATACGAAACGGCGATGGAACAAAAATAATGGGAAGTCCGTCTTGCGTATTAGGCTCCCTACGCGACGTGGCCGGCGACCAGACTTCATGACAAATATCCTCCATGCAATGAGGTGGACTGCGCAATTCTACACATGCACAATGATCCGCCATTGTGTGGGAACAATGGGGTCCACAGCAAGGATTCACCAGGACCAAGAAGTTCGAGCAGGAACATAAAAAACTTGAATGGAAGTATTTCGTTCGCATTTTCTTCGTAAGTAAAAGATCGGACATGTTTGGACTGACATTATAAAGCGTAAGCACATACGTTGATTTAAATAAATTCCATCTCAATGCATTTATAAATATGATGAATATTTTTATATAACAATATGCTTGACTTTATTGTTTTAAATATCTATGTTACAAACCATTTCAAACAAAATATTTTAAAAAACGACGTTAGACATGTTTAGTCTGAAATTGGTCTCAATGATGCGTCCTGGGACCCAAGTCCACTAGCACTATTGTTGCTATGACTTAATTTTTAAGGCATGAAAACGACACCTTTTATCAATGGTGGCTAAAATATGACAAGTTTAGACATTTGACAATATTACACTACAACAATAGTGTTAAGGGACTTGGGGCCATGTAAGGCTACACATAAACTATCCGTAGGGTTAGCACGCATGTCGCGACAAGACCTTTGTCGCAGATTCACTCGCTCGCTCTCTGTCTAATTTCATACAAGAGAAAGAGACACTATCAAGATGTTACGTGACATACGTCTAGTCTTGGCACACATACTACAACTACTGACATACGTAGACGTCAAAGTCTCACACAAAATTGGACGCGTGAAAATGTCAAGTGTTAAGAAAAGCTCCCTCTTTAAACCGAACTTCGTTGGAAATATGTTTCGACTGGACAGATATCAGCCTAGTGTGGATATTGTTCCGTTTTAACTATTTAACTCGTTGGCTATATATAAATTTATTATTATTTTACCATGTATCTCTTTGGCAGTTAACAGTTAAGGATTTAATTTACAATAGTGTTGATAAGGAGAGGAAAACAGACAATTAATGCCTGCTACAAATTGTATTGCAAAGCTCCGGGCACACTGGGGGTGCCAAGTCACACGCGAAATGATTCTCAATACAAAAACGAACTCTGTTTCAATATGCATAAAGATTGAATTTCTGTGATAAAAACCAAACGACCAAGCGTCAAAAGAGCGAGTAATCGCTCAGTCAATGACATTTTGTTAAGGAATCAAGGCTTTCCCTATAAGTGAATATAGTTGGTTTTAGTACAGGCACAAATGTTGACGCATTTGTCTCGACGCAGCATGCAGCAGTAGTTGTAGCATGAGCGCCAAGACTAGACTTATGTCATAGAATATGTTCATATTCATTTATTTTGGTAAATATTAATTTACATGTCAATTATATCGAATCAGAATACAGTTAAAGTTCATTAATGATGTCAAACTGGAATAATAGACGAGTATTAAGTTCAAGTCAAATAGTGTCATAAACGCCATAACATCCAATTAACACGTTCGCTGCATAAGGATTTGTAGTGTACTTTCAACTGGTGCGTCATGAGGTCATATTGACTCATAGAGGTACTAACTTTGTGAGTGCTGCGCACTGGATGAAAGTTCGCCATGAGCCACTATGACCTCACAACGCAGCGAACGTGTGAAATTATGTCAAATTAAAATTATATAATGTCGACATCAATTAGTAATGTCAAAACACAATTACACTAACGTCAATATTAGGTATAACACCATGTCAGTTACTCTTTAAAATTCAAAAATTCGTCAAAACTTTTCCAAAAATGTGGAGTATATCTCTTTCTCTCGCATGAAATAAGACAGAAAGCGACCGAGCCTATCCTAGAGGTCTTGACATGCGTGCTGACACCACAGACAATACAATGTACCTACGATTAATTCGCAATTAGTCATTTTAATACGTCTCCATCATTTCTAAAAGTATCTCGATATCTATTCATGGGCCGTTTTTGTTCCTTTCATCGAAGGGTTAATCACGATTGGAGCTATTAATATATACCTACAGTTACTTGGAGCCTTTTTTGTCGGTAACATAAGTTTGAGTCGATGACCCTCCAAGTATCACAACGGATCGCTTTACATGTGGGAAAATGAAATACAACTGTATAAGCTGGTCGCAAGCTGTCACTTACACTGCGTAGTAGGTACCTACACTGTCATTGATAACGAATTATGACCCTTGTTCCCTCTGTTTATTTGTACGTTTATGCCTTGCCCTTGGTCTTATCGAGTTCAAAACAAACAAGGCCACTGATCCTTTCCACTAATTCGTTCAATTGTGCTAAAAACGAATTGGCCAACCGTGAGTCAACTAACAACTGTGCTGCACTTAATTTTTAACCCACAATGACCCTAATTTCGTTTTACACAATGGTCTCAATTTAGTTGGCACCAAACTAAACTTAACTAAAATCCTTCGAACGGCAGTAAAGTATGAGCAAGACTGCAAGCTTTTTAGTGCAGTCAAATATAGATTGCGTACAACAGAATAGTCATCAACAAACTTAATTAAACTACATTGAAAATATTGTACTCTCTCTCTTAAAGTAAGGCCCTACCTAATTATAAGAGAGACGGCAATCGCTTTGTTTAATGTATAACCAAAATCAGCTGTCAGTCCCCAATTACCCTAACACTATAATAATAATAATTTATTCATAACCACGTCACATTTGGGTACTTAAATTAAATTAGTATTAAGTAGGTTTTGTAACAAATGGTTGCCTGTGGCATCTACACTAGGTTAGACCTGTCTCGTGGATGCCTGTTGCATAATGTTGGCCGGTTTTTTTAACTATGACCGAGATCGAAATCGACTATGGTTGTGGAGTTGCTATGACTTAATTTATATATATAAAAATCAATGCCACTTTTCGTTGTAAGCTAACTCCTCCTAAACGGCTGGACCGATGTGAATATTTTTTTTGTATGCGTTTGGGTGGCACCCTGGATGGTTTAGATTCACAATTGGACCCGGTAGGTGGCGCTGCTTTCGTATGTCACTCATTCTAAGGCGGTACGAAGTTCGCCCGGTCAGCTAGTATGGTATGAAAACAACATGAGTGAATTTACAAGGATAGCATTGTTCACACTATGTTATAAAAAATAGAAATAAACAAATATACTTATATTAATGTATATTACCAACTACCTGGGTTAAAGCCGTGGCTACACTATTGTATTAGGGATACCTGTAAAGATAGTGTTAAGTTTATTAGATAAATAAATAAAATAAAATAAATAAATAAAACATCTCATAGCAATAGTAGCTAGAATATATCTTGTCTTTAGCCATTGGCACACTGAGGTGACCACGCTGATGCATCAAAATATTGCTGCTGAAATTTGGTATACACGCTTATTTTCGACGACAATGCATGCTCAGCTTTGTAACGTCATTCTAATTCCAATATGGCGGATCATACAAGATGGCGGAATAGTGATTTTTTCTGCACTACCACAGTAAGGGTATCAAATGAAAGGGCTTGCTGAGGAGAACACGAAAACTAAGGGCAATTATATAAAATCTTGTATTTAAAAATATTTTTTTTTATCATTAATTTATTGATGTTTTATTTTATCTACTTACGTACCATAGCCCTACCATAAGTATTACGCGCTAGTCACAAGCATCTACGTAAAATATTTGTATGGTAGTCACACTATATATGGTAATACAATAAAAGATTGTACTTAAGGCGGACATTGTTCAAATTTCACATCACTTTTGGCTGCGTATGAATATGTGAATTTGGCAACACATGTTGATCTCGCTTTTATTCTTCGCATGCCGTAGTTGTGCAAACATTTGCTTTATTGGCCAGAACAAAATGCACTACATACATGCACATCATGGTTTATTTTGTTTCCTTACAATAACGCAAATATTTGAACAAATGCGTTGTGCAGTCTCACTGTGATGCTCGTAGTTGGAAATAGGCTTTAGCTCTTATCGATTCAAAAAGAGGAGAATAGAAATCTGAAGCGAAAACGTGTCATCCACGTTATGTAGAGTGGGTACAAAATTAAGCAATTAGTCTAAACGTGACACACTATTTTGAAAAAACCTTTACCCTACTACAGCCCTTTTAACGTCCCACTGCTGGGCACGGGCCTCCCCTCAATGCGAGGGGGATTCAGGGCATAGTCCACCACGCTGGCCCAGTGCGGGTTGGCAGACTTCACACATCTATCGAGAACTAGACATGTACCCTCAGACGTGCATATGTCCTCACGGTGTTTTCCTTCACCGTTTCATAGCAAGCGATAATCTCGGATGAAAATGAGATTCGCACATAAATCCCAGAGGTGCGAGCCGGGGTTTGAACCTGCACACTTTGCAAGGCGTGCGTTCGACCACTCGGCTACCAATGTAACTATATTACCGCATAGAAAAAGCTCATATTTCAACGAAATTTCATCGACGGCGAGCGCTAATTTATTCACGTCGCTTTTGTCACAGAGGTTGAAACTTTATGTATATTAAACACAGAGTACATTTTGAAAAAATTGTCAAGTGAACTTGCTCACGCTTGGCTTTACTTTGATTCAATGATGTGTGCGACAATCTTACTGCTCTTCCACAGATATCCAAATCACGACCATAAACTCTATTTCGCCAAAGATTATTTATCGCTTTGTGGTTTGAACTCGTATTTTTTCCTGGCTGTAAAAAATGTGCCGCATTTTATTCATAGACCACGAAAAAATCCGCTCGTTTGATGATTTGATCGCCTTAATGAGTCACTGTCGACATGGGACTGCACTTGGCGGGCCGGCTTCCTCGTGATGGATGACAAATCGCTTTTAGATGCTATGGTACGATGTTTGCGTCGGCCCGGATGACTTACCATTTAAATTCTCCCTCTCCACGCGATCACTGAAATGGAATACATTTTTTTTTCTTGTCATTAAACGGCAGCAGTGACATTGATTCGTAATCTTGAAATCTTATTAACGTTCCATTGAGTTAAGTATATGCACATAGCCGTATACACAAAATCACTGTTTATATGTATATGATATAGCGCGTTCAACCAAACAAACAAACTCTTCAGCTTTATAATATTAATATAGATTAACCAACGGGTTATCATATCAAAGAGGAAGCTATTTAACATTCGACAGTCTCACATGATCAATTTTGTGTGACCTTGACGTCCACGTAGACGACGACAGTGAGAACAATGAGGTCAATTATGTTTGGACCTCTTTTGACACCTTTAGGTATCTACACTTTCTTATATCATTTATATTCCTTTTAACAAGTGGTAGTAGGGTTTATCAAGACCACATACCAATAATTTGCTCACAAACATCCTACATCGAACATAGATATAACAATCAATTATTATTTTTTAATTCAAACCTATTTATAATACCAAAAACATTTTTAGACAACGTCTAATTGATACAAATCTCAATTAACTTTGGAGACGATCGTTGGTCTTCTCCATTATTTATTATTATCTACAATTTATATCAAATTAAACGTGCTCGGTTACTTCTAAGAACAATCACTGACTCTGCCACTAAATTATCGTGGCAGGTAGTTCGGTACCTCAATTATTATTTAATTTCAATTTTTAGTGATGTCATCGTGTTTGAAATCCATTCCTTTTGGGGCTACCATGAAAAATAAATTTTATTTGAATTCTATATAAGGACCTTATTTAGGTCCTTGTGGTTAAGATAGATGGTTGCGTCGTAATCAGAAACCTAGTAAACACAAAAAGTGTATGTACGACAATTATATTGCTTAAGCCTTGTTCCAATATGACGTTTTATTAAATTTCGAATTTTTCAAAGGCTTATATGCAGGGTGTTTCTGAAGTCCGAAATAATACTTGAGTGTTTGCACGAGTATAGGGTATACAACCGAATCGTACAAAATTTTATCGAAATTCGATCAATGTTCTACAATTACTTTTCGCTTCGAATTTTAAAAACTTAAAATATCTCTACTCTGAAGCGATATATTAAGTTCTGTATTCTGAATATTAGTAGTCGACTCTCATTAAAGTAGATTCCACTGTTGATTAGGACTATGGATGTGCCCTAAGACCACAACACGATACCTGTGGTAAATATTCAAAGGTCTGTAACACAGTATCTATAATAGTTAGGTTAGGTTAGGTTACCGTATATGTACCTAAAATATTATTTTGGTCTTCTGATACACTCTGTATAATATTTTTTGTTGGTTGGTGAATTGGGACAATACATCGACGAAATTTAGAAGCCATGCATTTGCACCTCTGCCTAGTCTCTCGGGGAATACAGTCGTGATCTTTACTTATTTTGAGCGTCCCTGGTTGGTAGCTGACGTCACCTCATAGCTTTGTAGAGCGCCCGTAAAGATTTCTCCAAACAATGACGTCAGCCACGGAGCTATCTGACGAAGTACTTTAGTTTGTACATAACTCAATGATTAATCAGTATCTCATCCAGCGAGACCACTTGTAAGTAATCACGGTGCCCTTCTTACGTGTACGACTAATTGTTTAAGTATAAATATAAGGTATGGTTTAAAAATAAGGTATTGACGTAAATAAGTCTTGGTAGAGCTACTTTAAATTCGTGAGTTCTAGAGATGACGCTTTTATTTTCATTACACAAAGTTTGCTTGTTTATTACTTTTACGAAATAAAACCGGCCAAGTACGAGTCGGATTCGCGCACGAAGGGTTCCGCACCTTTATCTATAAAAACGGCAAAAAAATCACGTTTGATGTATGGGAGCCCCATTAATTTTTTGCTGTTTTTTAGTATTTGTTGTTATAGAAATACATACATTGGCAATAGAAATACATCGTCTGTGAAAACTTCGACTCTCTAACTATCACGGTTCATGAGATACAGCCTAGTGACAGACGGACGGACGGACGGACAGCGAAGTCTTAGTAATAGGGTGCCCGTTTTACCCTTTGGGTATGGAACCCTAAAAATTAAATGATAAAATCAAATGGAATAAGATGAGGAAAGACTGCAGTTAGCGGCTATTTCAGCCAGCATTAAGTGATTAATAGCAAAAGAAAATTCAATAAATACACATTATAAATTAAAATGGCTGAGGAATGTGATAAAGACGGCGGATGAATGCCAAGGTTTGCTTGCTTCTGGTCGTTGTTTTGTTGGCACCAAACTAATCTATACTAAACTAATGACGTTTTCCACATGGATATGGTGTTTGGGCAAGACAACAACATATTTAGTTCTGTCAAATTTGGACTAATTTAATTTTGCGTATCAAAGGATTTAGATTTATATGAATAAACCAATACTTAATATCAAGAACGCCCGCCTTGAACGTAAGGGGTGCAAGTTCAAATCCCAGGCCCGCACCTCTGAGATAATTTTCATGTGCGAATGTCATTTTCAACAATGATTACCACTTGCTGAACGGTGAAGGTAAACATCGGGAGGAAACCTGCATGTCTATAGCTTACTATAGCGTGTGAAATTCACCAACCCGCACTGGGCCAGTGTGGTGAACTATGGCCCAAATCTCCCTCGTATTGAGGGGGAATGTGCCCGGTATAATGGCAATAGGCTCGCCCCCTATTACATTGGGACCAAAATACATCGGCGAAGTGTGGGCGCACTACAGTGCACCTCTGCCTACCCCTTCGGGGAATACAGGCGAGATGATGTATTATTTTTATTTTGTATTAATATGTAGGCTACTATAGAATGTGGTTAAATAAAAAAAATACTTACAATAGTTTTAAATATTAAAATTTGAATTAAAGTGCCAATAAAAAGAGATCTTCGAAACAAAGTACCGACATAACTTTTTAGAAGGCTATGGCTACCGGTATTTACTCGATGGCGAGGCAAACCCATAACTGTAATACAGTCCAACATCAAAGTTTCGAGCGTAGGACACGGGGGGCATTGCCACAAACCCTGAACACTTTTTGCGCGTACCTACCATGACATGATTAAACTACGTCATAGTGGGCGGACACCCTAGTGCTGACGATTCCGATGATTCTAGTGTCAATAACCTCCGTACTCGATTGTTATACAGTTATTCAATGATACTTAGCAGTTTTATTTAGCAGTATCTTTTCGAACTTCATTACTGGGAAAATCATGGAAGTCAAAAAAGTTGATTTATTAAATTAAATACAATCAGCTATCAATTTGATTCAAAATGTGTATATTAATCCATGTGTATTTATGGTGCTGAGCCTAGTATATGCTAACTCCTTCGATGGCTTACTGTTTTGCGCATGCGTACTAATAGCGACTGTCATCGCGCCAGCGAGGGGTGCAGAAGCGCTGGCCCCCCGCAGAGGTTTTCCGTGAGCGTCATGTTTAGTTGTCATTGTCGGTCGATTATTATTAAATTCTGTGTAACTCATTGTTTAAGTTTAATATTGTGTTTTGTGATGGATCGTGAACATACTCTAGTAAGTTTTATTCGTTATATCCTTACAATAGGTTTTCTAATGTATTCAAAACGTACCTATATGATAAATTAGAAACATTTTGTTATTGATAAGATTTCTGACGTGATAAGTTTTCCTTAAAATATGGCGCAACACAGCTCTAAAGCCCATTATTTTTTAACTCCCTTTGATTTAAAGATTAACACAGCAGACGGTGCAAGCGACCAAATTAACTATGCCTAAGCTTGTCAAAGCATAGAATTAAATTAATGTGTTAATTTTGTGATTGAAAAAAAATGTTATCAATCAATTTTATGAAATGATTTCATCTGTACCTCCATGACGAAGTTGTAGGGTTGTTATAGCCACTATTAATCATATTGTTTAGTACATCGTATACGTGTGAAGGTAGTAAGTAAATAAAATAATATAAAGTCCGCTGTGTACTCAAAACGTGAGCAGTAGGTAAGCGAGTCGTGCGGAGAACAATGCGCCCACGATGCAATGCCACCCGCAAGGACTTTCTTCCTACGTTTGACACGGATGCACCACAAAGAAAACGTCACTTGCAACTGGCTAAAGTATCTTGGTCTAGTTTATTTCTCTTACAAAACCATTCACAGCACTTTACTTTGTATTAATAAGTATGAAATACGTGTTATATGTACATCGCCGACGAACAAGAGAGTCGCGACGAAACCGTATATTTTATTCATATTGTCTTACGAGAATTGTAATTGAATTCTAAACTTAAGAAAATCAAACTAAATTTTCTAGCGATATTACAAATTATTTTTTTGTGCGAATGTAATTGCATTCATTCAATACATTTGATTACTTCACCGTTCAACAATTGGAAATTTACAATTAAGATTATCACTTGCTGAACGGTGAAGGAAAATATCGTGAGGAAACCTGAACGTCTATACTATATATAGACTCTATAGAAAGGCGTGCGAAGTTCACCAACCCGCACTGGGCCAGCATGGTGGACTATGGCCCAAAAATCTCCCTGGTATTGAAGGAGAATGTGCCCAATGATATAATGGCAATAGGCTCACCCCATATTACATTGGGACCAAAATACATCAGTGGAGTATGGGCGCAATGCAGTGTACCTCAGCCTACTCCTTCGAGGTATACAGGCGTGATGATTACAAATTAAACTTGGTAGGTATACTGTAATCACATTATGTTACATGGAATTCCAAGAATGTCGTCAGGGTAGACGTACAAAGTTCCTTCACCTACCAGAGGAATTCAATAA